>OY750782.1:0-1205000 GCA_963556745.1 Catoptria pinella | reverse complement strand
TATGAAAGTTTCGCGTGTCCCGGCCCAACCAACACGCCACTGTTTAAGTGAGTCACACTAATTTTTTAGGGTTCCGTTGACAAGTTATCGCTTTTATATTTTCCTTGATTGAAATATAAAAGATATTGGTTACTGCTTGGAGCTTCCGAAAATTTTGTATCTATCGATAAGTTTGTTCCACGTAGTTCAGCCCCCTGATTATGTAACTTTGTTGCAATCAACTCTGACAAAAATCGCAGTTACATTGCTGCTTTAGTAAGAACCAATGTGACAACTATCTTACTTAAAGCAGCAATATAACTGCGGTTTCAATCGATTTCAATCGAGAATTGTTAGCAACAGAGTTACGTAATCAGCCCCCAGGTTTTCTAGTGATGACAGTTTAGGAAATTCATGTCCAAAAATGACTATTATTTGTTCACAAAATTTAACAATAATTGTGTACTTGTAATGAAAGTAGTTCAAATAGTTTATTTATTCAAGCAAGTCTTAATAGACCTTTTAAACCAGAAAATATTAAAAATAACAGAACTTACGTCGTTTAGCTATTGACAGGCAAAATGGGTTAGAAGTTTTCAACTTTATCCACGAAAACATACAGAACCCTCCCCACTTTCGTCCTAAATAACGTTTTTAATTAGTCTGTGTTGTCACAGATCGGCGTGGCGACGTCATCCGGTACGCCGCAGTCACCGAGCGCTCATTACATATTAGCACCGAGCAACAGAACTGTGGCCACTGTTGCTGTTACCAAGAAAGGTAAGATTTATGATAAACTGGCTTTCACCTGCGTGAACGCGTCCACGTCGACATTCAAAAAATCTCTAGGGGGGACTGAGACAAAAAGTATCCTTTGTTCCTTTGTGATTGAATCACGAACATCCAAATATCTAAACATTCACATTTTTAATAATTATAAGTAGGAAGGATTTTTTTTTCATTTATTGGGGTAAACAAACGGTTTTACAATGTGTAATACATCAAAAAGTATACATACTCGTAATTTGAAGAACTAAATCTGTAAAACCAACATCGTTAACCACAATTATTATTATTATTATTATTTTTAAATTTGGCAACATCACATACATTGCTCCGATCCCAAAGTAAAAAATAAAAAATAATCTAAAAAATAATGTACAATATTTTTTCGTTTATCATGTTTCGTTTTTTTTTACTATTTAATAATAATACACTTACTAGAAAAATGAACTCTTCCGTCTGAGGTGCTACAATTGACGACCTCCGTGGTCGAGTGGCTTTGTAAACCGGTTTTCAAGGTGTCGCCATCTCTGAGGTCCCGGGTTCGATCCCCGGTTGGGTCAATTTAGAAAACGAACTTTTCTATATTGGCTCAGGTCTGGGTGTTTGTGATACCACCGTTGTCACTGATTTTCATAACACAAGTGCTTTAGCTACTTACTTTGGAATCGGAGCAATGTATGTGATGTTGTCAAATATTTATTTATTTAATTGAGTCAATATGTGTTCTAGTATACTTTTTAGTATCTATATTATTTATCATAAATATAAAAATAGAATTGTAAATGCGAAAAATCAATAAATTTAATAAGAGCAACAACATTACACATAATTTCTTTGACTCCAAAGTAAGTAGTTTTTCACTTGTGTTATGGAAATCAGAGACAACTGTGGTAACAAAACACCCAGGTCTGAGACAAATTATACAAGGTGTCACAAAAATACCCCTAATGCTGAATATGGTATATAGAGACCATCAAACTGAACAACTTTTACTATGGGGCCAACTCTGATATCGCGAAAAAAAAATCAGCTGTTTCATACATTTTGATATTTTCGATTTAAATTTTTGTATGAAACAGCTGATTTTTTTTCGCGATTTCAGAGTTGGTCTCATAGTAAAAGTTGATCAGTTTGATGGTCCCTATATACCATATTCGGCATTAGGGGTATTTTTGTAACACCTTGTATTATGGAAAAGTTCGATATCAAAATTGACTCATCCAGGGTTCGAAGCCGGGACCTCAAAGATGGCGGCATGAATAAAAACTGGGGGCTGATTATGTAACTTTGTTGCAATCAACTCTGACAGAAATCGCAGTTACATTGCTGCTTTATTAAGAACCAATGTGACAACTATCTTACTTAAAGCAGCAATGTAACTGCGGTTTCAATCGATTTCAATCGAGAATTGATAGCAACAGAGTTACGTAGAGGGCTGGTGTACACGTCATTTATGAATGTATTTTTATAACCTTGGGGAGTAAAAACATAAATTTTATGATTTAATACATTCATTGTATTGTTGTATTGCTATTTTATTAACATAAAACGATGTTTAGAATTCATAAATTGTTTATAATGGTGACCCTTTTATCACCAATAGCTCTTTCGGGCCTTGTTTAAAACAAATTGTATTTTAATAATAATTGACTTATGGGTTTTATATAACTATATAATATTGAATGTAGCCGAGATTGAATAAATAAATTTTATTATTATTAGAAACTATAAATTCAGATTTTTTTACCATTTGCATACTGTCTATAATTACTGTAGCATAAATATTTTAAGGCTTGTATTTTAAAATTTGCTTTTAAAGTCCTATTCATAAATAATCTTACCTTACTTTTCAGCCTGAATAAATACTTTTGGTGTTTTACTAAAGAAAATGTGTCAAACATTTCAGTGATCTATGTTTTATAATGTCAATTGTTGAATCGTATTTTGACACATAAAAGCTCGAAAAAAGCTTTCGATTTTATACAAAATCTAATTTCAATTTAAATGTAAACATTACTGCATTAACACCACGTTGTCAAATGTCACACTAAATTCAATTCAAGTATAATTTTCCAATCTGTCTCGGTTTAAATCAATCGGACAAATGCTTTGTCGCCATTCAAAGCAACTTGAACTGAACAATAATCAAATCTGAATTTGATGTTATAATAACACGATTACATTACATTCGTTGTTCAGCTACTTTATCGAGGGTCAATACAGAAAACCATATTTTGTGTGTGATTGTGGTATCGTCAGGTATCGTTAAAAACGATATTCACAATTTGCTGGCCCTAAAAAGTGTTTTCTAGGTTAAAAGAGTGGCTTTGTGCACCGGTTTTCAAGGTGTCGCCATCTCTGAGGTCTCGGGTTCGATCCCGGTTGGGTCAATTTAGAAAACGAACTTTTCTATATTGGCTCAGGTTTGGGTGTTTGTGATACCACGGTTGTCTCTGATTCCCATAACACAAGTGCCTTAGCTACTTACTTTGGAATCGAAGTAATGTATGTGATGTTTTCAAATATTTAAAAAAAAAAAACAGCAAATTGAGAGAGGTACCTAAATAACTCCAAGACACCTGTCCCCTTTTACGACTCCCCTTAAGCCTACAACACACGGAGAGACCGAGAGGAATGGAGCAATACGAAGAAAAGGGAATGTTGTCAGTATGTCCCTTTTTTTGTATTGCTCCGTCCCTCTTGACCTCTCCGGTCGCCTCTCCATGTGTTTTGGGCTTTAAGGGGCTGACATGAGCCAACTAGCGCCGCCAGTCGATTTTATTTTATTTATTCTAAATAAGCTCAATTTCTTAAAAAAGGAATCAGACAAGGTTTTGTTAATAACATCTAATATTAATTGAATAACCCGTTTTTAAACTATTGCACGCATTTTGTAATGTTGTAACGTTATTCAATAAACCTTAGACTTCATTCACAAGACCTTGACTGATTCCTTTTTTAAGAAATTGGGCTTATTTAGAATAAATAAAATAAAATCGACTGGCGGCGCTAGTTGGCTCATGTCAGCCCCTTAAGTGAGAAAGGTTGTTGTTATTCTATTCTTAAAAAAGTTACTAAATATTATATAAGTATTTTTAATATAATATTTCTATTCACAGGTAATGGCCACCAGCAACCGCTAGCAACACACGTATAACCAAAATTTTAATAAAAAAAAACTTTTTTCTACAAACATTATGAAGTGAATTTGATACTTGTGAGTGATTTTAGTGTTATGTGATTATAAATGATCAAGTTTATGAAGATGCCTGTTTAAAATTAAGACGTGTAAATTCTTTTAGTGTTCTCGAAAATTCTTTTTCTCTGTTCGCTTCTCATTTCTTCTTTCAGAATAACATATCTTATTAATTACATATTCAAGTTAGACAAATCAGTAGATAGTTGAAAGGTATTTTGTAGACAGAATAAATTTATATTGATTAGTAAAAAATAATAGTTTAATTCAGTGGGTATGTGATTATTACGTTAAAGTTAAGATGGTGTTAATAAATTTTAACGCAGTAGGGTTTTTTATGTATTATTAAAATTTTACAGTCACTCACTGAATTCAATTTAAAGTCAATTTTAATTGAAATACTACAGAGTTAAAAAAAATTATATAGGTATTAGTTGTAATAAAAAAAAATCAGCTTCAATGGTTACTTACTGGGGATTTTTCATATTATAAGAACTGGAAAAAGCCTTTCTTTTCAGGAGCTAAAAATAAAAAAATCGTTTTTTTTTTTACTTTTAGTAGAATACAAAAATTATGTCAAACTCTTTTGAACTTGTCAATTATTTGTCAATTTTGTAATCATAATTTGACTAAGAATATTTTTAAACTATTGACTTACTAGTTGAAAATTTAATCAAAAACTTTTACTGATGAAAATTATATCTGAAAATATTTCCATTGATTTTTTATTTATTTATAATGTTTTGAATGGTTTCATATAAACCTAAATGAACATGACTCAATTTTAGCCAAAGTGTAAGTTGGGTCACTGGACTTCCAAGCTGTCAAAAGCGATGGCATAACTAATTCACTAGTTTTAGACGAACAAAATTTATTTGATACTTGCGTTGCATTATGAAAATTGGTTATAAAACCTTCCTTGTCCATTTCCATATTAAGTTTATCTGACATTGATGGAGCGATTCTCCATAAGACATACTTTTATGAGGATTAAAAAAATTAATCAAGACTAGTTATTTACTTTTCAACTACTTGATAAATGGATGTTTTCTTTGTAAACATTCCATATTTTCTTACCTCCTTACTAATAATGATTGTATAGCAGATGTATAGTTACACAGTGTTTTGTCCCTTTCTTGTCAAACTTAAATGGCCTTACCACAAAAGCTTTTAAAACAGTCTGTAACTTAGACACTGTTTAAATGTGATGGTGTCACTTTTTTGACAGTATTGTTTGAAAGAGACAGCATCACATTTAAACATTGTCTAAATATAACAGTGTTTTAAAATCTTTTGTGGTAAGGCCGAAATAGTTTGACAGAAGTAACCATTGTGTAAAGTACATCTCTGCTATACAATCTTTATTAGTAAGCGGTAGTGAATAATTATTTTATAATAACAAATAAGTGGAATATCTTTCTTTTCTTCGTGCTTAATGTGCACAGGGTTTCAATTTAGTGAAACATTTATAGTAAAATTATACAGGTTTATTTATAAAACACCAACAACTTCGTAGGAGAACAACGTTTCTTCAACGACTTTTCAAAATAAGACAAAAAAAAATACTTTTCATACGTTAATGTCCGAACAGCTGATCGAGTTTTGTGTGTGAAAAGTCGAATTTGTTATTGTTTTTTTCGGAAAGTCATAGAACAAACACTATCGTTAATGTTTTAGACCAAATGTTGGTAATCCACTCATGCAAGGTGTTTGGTGTTTTACAAATAGCCTTGTATAAACTGGTGAGTATCCAATAATAGTTATTACATTTTTAAACGTAACAACTTAGATTTAAAACAAAAATATTTAATAAATGTAAAATTATTTTCATTTATCATACAAATTATTTCATTTTATATCTTTATTCATTAAATCCCACGCAGCCACATGTGGCCGGACAAAAATTAAATTTCCATTGTGTCTCATTTTCCTGTACCTGACAGGTTAATAAAAAATAAAACATCAGCCTTAATATTTCATTTTAAAATATAACATTAAAACCCATCGAATAATCAATCTTAGACATACGGAATAAGCTTTAATTTATCGTGCCATTTTCTTATTCATACATATCTCTCTACACTGTTTGTAAACATTAATTAGGTATTATAGATCATTGTAAATGTCAAATTATTATCGTTACTAGCACTGATCTTCCATTTAGTTCAAGCAAATGTCAATTTTAAATAATTATTTTTACTGTTTTTAAATGATAGAAAAAGGTATTTTATTTCTATAGAAACTAAATTTATTGTTATGGTATTTACACACTATCGTATTGTGCTCAACTAAAAAGAAACTGTTTGTTTAAAATTTCGATCTAAGACTGATTAGACTAATTACACTGAAACATTGGATTAAAAGATTTTGTGAAGTAAAAGTCGCTTTAATTAATAAACGTCCGAGAGGACGCAGGCGGCCGGATAACAATGGAATATCTATTGTGTCTCATTTTCCGGGCGTTGAAGAGTAAAAAAAAATAAAGTTAATATACAGTATACAAAAAAAAACGATGTTCTGTGCATGTTCATTACTAAATTAGTGGCATGAAAGTAGTTCCACTACACTAATCTCGCCCGACACTATTTCACGACAATGCATGCACTAATTAGTGTCGTGAAACTAGACGCTTACAAGTGAAAATGTTGATGAAATTAGTGTCATGCAACAAGTTTCATGCCACTACTTTCGTAATGTAAATTCGGCTTTATGCATATTACGTGCATGCGATCTCAGGACATACTGACCTTTAGTCAGTACTAAGATTCTTGTACTACACAGCAAAACAAATGACGGAAAAATTTTAACTTCGATCAAGAATATCGAAGATAACACCTAGTTTGTTACATCCTCTTTGGATAACGCATTCTGCACGCAAATGTGGCACCAACGGACAAAACAAAAAGCGATTCGAAAGAGCATCATGTGCTTTTGGCATACCTACCTGTCCGCCATTTTGAAAAAAGTCGGTTAAGGAGGTCTGTGATAAAACTGTTAGGAGGCCTGTGATAAAATGTAATAAGTTATGACTTATTCTATCGATTGATTTAGAAAATGACAGATTTTGTTTTTCAACTTCAAACTCAAATATCTCAGTAAGTATATCACTTACGAGATTTTTTTACTTATTACTTTTTGTTTGTAATTACTTACTCTACCGATTGGCACTTTTGGCACAGGCCTTCAAAACCAACCTTTTTTGAAAATGGCGGACAGGTAGGTATGCCAGTCGTCATACATAAATGACCGGCTTTTGAATTCGAATCCCCACATGAATATTTTCATGGTACAATAATATACTGCGCCAGGTAGGTATAGCATTCCGAGACAGGAAGTCACGTGGGTAACACTAGCTTACGTCATCTCTGCTATCTGCATTGAAATTACGTTCATTCATCTTTAACTTAAACTGTTTATAATCAAAGTCAAAGTCTTTAATAACTTTATTCAAATAAACTTAGTAATTAAGCACTTTTGAATCGTCTATATTTTTTACTCACTCAACTAACTCTGAAATCGCGAAAAAAAACAGCTGTTTCATACAAAAATTAAAATCAAAAATTTCAAAATGTAATACAGCTGATTTTTTTTCGCGATCTCAGAGTTGGTCCCATAGTAAAAGTTGATCAGTTTGATGTTCCCTATATACCATATTCGGCATTAGGGGTATTTTTATAACACCTTGTATAGACTTTATATTTCGTCGCTTTGTTTAGTGCACTCAATAGTAAGTACCAAATATGACACATAAAAAAATCACTAGCATAAACGATACTTCTCCCAGATTTGTATGTTTTTAATATATATTTGACAACATCACATACATTGCTCCGATTCCAAAGTAAGTAGCTAACACTTGTGTTATGGAAATCAGAGACAACGGTGGTATCACAAACACCCAGACCTGAGCCAATATAGAAAAGTTCGTTTTCTAAATTGACCCAACCGGGGATCGAACCCGGAACCTCAGAGATGGCGACACCATGAAAACCAGTGTACAAAGCCACTCGACCACGGAGGTCGTCATGTTTGATATAACAAACGTTATTTTTACGACACGGTAGTATATTTTATCGACAGTGTTCAGTGGAAGCGTCACTAATAAATGATGTGACAATGTATCAATGTATCAATGACACGAGGACACAATTGCTATGGCCTTGGCCCTATCGATTGTGTACTTTATTCCCAGAACGGAGGTACTTTATTCTTTGTTAAAAAACGGTCAAGAGTGAGTCGGACTCCGACCGACCGAGGGCGCACCGAGGGTTCCTTCCTTTCCATCATCATTCTGAAAAAGTTTACTATTTTGGGACATCTTTTTATTTTTCCTGATTTTTTTTACATTTTTCATCAAAAGTCGAAAACTATACGGCCTAAAAAAATTAATCAAAAATTTGAGAATGTGCAAGCAGCGCTCTTTCATTATGATTCCCCATATGCCCTAGTAGCCTCACTTCGAATTTTTAAGGCCCCCTTTCAGTCCCTGTTGCAAAAAAAAAATCTCTCTTATTTGCAAAATAGTTGGGCAAACGTCATCTAAAACTATTCAAAATTTCAAGTTGATAGCATTAGTAGTTCTTGAGATATCCAGCTGTGACAGATAGACAGACAGACTGACTGAGTCGCACCATAAGGGTTCCTTTTTACCATTTTGCTACGGAACCCTAAAAAAATACGTGTCGTACTGAGTACCTCCCTCCTTTTGAAGTCGGTAAAAAATAGGAATATTTTCATTTTTTCATGTTGATTGTTATAGTGTTTTATCACATTAAACAATATGGACTTGGATTTAGAATTAAATATTCCAATACAATAAAAAAAAAGAACGGGACTGACTTTGATCTAAACAAATTACGAATGAAAATTAACAGTAATTGTTATTATTATATTTAATATCATAATACATTTCAAAATTCGACTCGCTACACGATTTTTCTAGTATATTATTTGATATAATAGTGAAAAAGCAATGTGAATGCAATCAAAAACTCAAAATTAGCGACTTATACTTCACAAAATATTTTTTTACGTGTAAATTTTTATCGCTAATGGAAATTATGTGGATAAATGTGTATATTTAAAAAATGGCAGTTTTCTTTATTAAAATCATTTTTAGAAATCAAAGTTTTTAATGCACGTTTTTAGTGATTTTTGTCTTAATTAGAGTGAAGTTAATTTTGTGTTTAACTAACCACTTTCTAAATATGCACACACATAATTATATTGGACTATACAATAGCTTGAAATAATTTTACATAATTAAATATTTAAAATATCGCTTAAAATCACTACATCCGTCTTTACTGTAAATAAACGTATCATAATAAATTGTAATTTCCCTTTTATGTCTTTGTAAATCACTAAATATTATATCAATCATAAATAGATAATCATGTTAGTTATATTTTAAAAATAATTTGTGTTATTTTTTTGTATTTTATGTATTCCTTACTAATTTTCGATTAAGGTGTTTATCCAAAAAAAAAAACAAATTAAAAACAAGTTGACTTTTTTCAGATACTTTCACGTGTTTTCTAAATTTTTTGGACTAACACTAATGGCCTTACAAAAGATTTTAAAACACAACAAGTGTTTAACTTAGACACTGTTTAAATGTGATTCTGTCACTTTTATGACAATATTGTTTGAGAGAGACGGCTTCACATTTAAACAGTGTTTAATTAAACAGTGTTTTAAAATATTTTGTTGTAAGGCCGTAAGTTGCGTTACTACATTTTTGTAAAATATAGTTTGTACAGATTTGTTATATCTAAGTGTCATCCTAATATAATCCTAATTATGCTAGAAATGTAATTATTTTTTTCTGTGATACATAGATTAAAAGTGTTTTTTGTAAATATCAATTGCTACTATGAAGTTGATTAAGTATATAATGTATAATACATGTAATATTTGAAATGTAAAGCTTTTGAATTTGTGACTTTAGAATATAGTTGGAAAAGAGTTTGTCGAGCGGATTGTTCATTATAGTGGTGCGATCTATGAAAAGCAAATTGATACTTGTAAATCTAGTTAAATTGTACAATATACTTTTCTAAATAAAACGAAACTTTGGCCTATGTACAACGTATTTTATTTGATACCTAGCTTTTTTTATGAATGGGTAAGTATACTGAATTCTGTTCCGTCAGTTTAAGAGGCTTGTAGACAGTGAACTTCCTTGTATAGGAAAACAAATTTTAATGCGATTTATAATTCTGTTTTGTATGAAAAAATATTATTGGCATTTATTTTGAATTGGGTTAGTATTTTGGATTTTTAATAAATAGAACAAGAAGCGTTAATTATGCTCATTGCAAATTATTTTGGTATTACGTTTGTATAGGAAGATCACTCGCGCTTGCGCCTCTTAAAAAATATATTATGCAAAAATAAAGCAAAAATATGCTGTCATTATCAGTACGTAGGTCTTCCCTTGTGGAGTATGTTGCCATAAACTCCTTGCTTGGCAGCCAGCCTCCTAAGCATGACCACCGAAATATGATATGTATCGTGCGATACAGTGTTTTATCGACGCTCAACTGTCAAAATCCATTGTTTTTTGACAGTTAAACGTGATAAATCGTTATATCATATCGCGTTTCGGTGGTCATACTAGGGGGGCAGATTTGGAGATCGTAGTGTTTAAAAGTAATCATAGGAAATCTCTGCTAACCATGCTCAAAACCACGGAGGTGTAGAGCTGGAGACTGACTTGTAACATTTCATCGTAACATAACGTTACGTTACGACAAAATGTTATAGGCCAGTACAGCGAGCTGAGCTGCTCGATGCGAGCGCAGCGTGATCCACCTAAAGCCGGAATTACATTGTAATTTCGTGACATTAGTTTTACGAACAGTTTCACGTGTAATTTAATATTTTCGTAATGCATGCATTAATTTCATGAATGCAAATTAGTTTCGTGCCCTGCGCGATTTTTTTGTAAAATTAGTGTCATGCAACTAATTTAATAGTATAGATGCAACGTGAAACTAGTGTCGCGAAAGTGCCTAGGCTGTGCGGACGTGTGTATTTTTGTCATCGCGCGCGCTTCAAGCGTTGAAAATGGCGGCAAACCAACGATGGAGTACAGATTTTTTCTTAATAGTCTTTTTTAAGTTTATATAGAACCATCTTTTTAGCTACATTGAATATAGAAAAATATAGCTTTGATGCTGTCTGGGCCATGGTAACTGCGATACTGAGGATTTCACGACACTAATTATTTTACGAAACTACTTTCGCTTATATTGAAACTACTTTCGTGGAACCAAGTTCAACATGCATGACACTAATTTCGTAATGTAAATTCGGCTTAACTGTCGGTATTTTGGCGAATCCCTTTGAGTGTCACATGACGCTTTAATTTTAGGTCAGTGCTACCCCAAGCATCCGTCGTCACGAGCGCATGTGTGAATCGGATTACAGAGTGTCATTTAGTTTAGAATTGTCATTGACGTAGTTATTGATTTCTTTGTGATTGACGGATCGCTCCGTTGCGGAGCACAGTCAAGCGCAGTGCTTGCCACGAGCAAGGGCACAAATCAGTCAGGCAATGTCGTAACGTAACATGCTCGCCTAAAATGTTACGTTACGCCAAAATGCTCAGGGGGCTAATTGTCTAATTTAAAAATCTATCGCAATCGCTTTCATTTGACAGTTGGATCCGACACAATGCTGCATTTCTTTGGTAAGTTTTTATTTGTGCCAAAAAGAAGCATCAATGTGTTTCATCCTGAAAACGATTGCGATAGATTTTGAAATTAGACAATAGAAAGGCTGGTCAGTCGCCACCTTAAGACTTACTTCTAAGTATAAAGTCAACTTTTACAACACTTAAAGGGTCAAGTTTCAATCTATTTTAGCGCCTTACGAATGTTTACGAAACGTTCTTCTCAGTAATTACTAGCGAAGTAACACCCACGTTTTTAGTGAAACAAAAGAAGCTGTAATTGCGATACTCAAGTAGTTACTTCGACAATTGATATTTGACAGTTTTATCGTAGGTGTGTGTAATTGATCTTATTAAATTGCTAAATATGTTACATAGAAATCAGACACGAAAAACCTGTGGGTGGAGAATAAATAAATAAATATTTGACAACATCACATACATTGCTCCGATTCCAAAGTAAGTAGCTAAAGCACTTGTGTTATGGAAAATCAGAGACAACGGTGGTATCACAAACACCCAGACCTGAGCCAATATAGAAAAGTTCGTTTTCTAAATTGACCCAACCGGGGATCGAACCCGGGACCTCAGAGATGGCGACACCTTGAAAACCGGTGAACAAAGCCACTCGACCACAGAGGTCGTCAAAGGAGGAGAATACATGCTATAGTGATGAAACTAGTAATAGGTAATTCTTTTGACAAAAACACGCCAACTCTGCTATGTAGACTGTCTTAAATTAAAGTTTTACCGCCTTAGGCTCCCCGCCCACGAGTGACTTTTTGTAGCTGCGATTATCGCGGCGTTTTTTTGTCGCTGGCTAAGCAAACCCTTTGTCATTCTTGTCAATGTTATTTCGCGGGCGATTAGTCGCTGAGCTACTTTTAGTAGCTCGTGGGCGTTTACGTATTGTACTCTGTATGTTCTATTCTCAGCGACAAAAAATTGCTCAGCGATTAAGCGCTCGTGGGCGGTGACGCTTAATTTAAAAAAAAAACTTAAAATAGAGCTAAGGTCAATTTTGGTTAAAATATTGAAAAACTTATTAAACGAGTACGTCATAACTCATTCACGGCGTAATTCATAAACTTTTTTTAAGATAATGGTCTCATTGCGCTACTTCAGCATTATTATGTTGTCGTTCTGACGAATCCATAGACAACACCGACAAATCCACTGGCTGATATTCACATCTTCCGAAAAAAGAATACAATTATCTGTCATTAAATGTCAATATGTTGGAAAATAACGGAGTTTTTGGCGCCATTTTGTCGAGTTCGGTTAGGTGTCTATTTTAATTATTTTCAAATTGATTCATAGTGGATACTGTGTCTTAAAATTGGTGCGGTTATATGGTACAAGTGTCTACGCAACTGAACAATATGTGGGATAATTGAAATAGGCGCGATCTTGGTTATGTGAAGCTGAGACTTTAATTGAAGTGGTGGCTTCCTCGGCAGAACTAACCGAGTAAACTGTCTTGATATACTTGGTGCCAAATGCTCTAAGCAGCATTGGAATACGATGCACCCGCATTCTAATGAAAAATGAAACAATATCAACTCAAGAACTGGCAGTATGGCTTAGACCTTCGCCTGTCCTGAAAAGGACGAATATAACTACTACTACTACTGTAAAATAACGTGAGAGCTGTCACTTCAATCAGCTGTTATGTAGTCAGCCATGTTCACTAAAATAGGGATAAAATAGCACCCTTCTATAACTTTATCAAAAGTTTATACAGCGTTTGTCGCTATAGAGCGATTATGAATTATGATTTTCAAGAAATTCCTTAAAACAAGCTTAAGTCTTCCATAACTTTTGTATGAATAAGACGGTTAGTTTATATTGCATATCTTACAACATGAAGTACTTAGGTATACATTTTCGAGTAGTAGACAGTGATATCTTGACTGGTTAAAAGTTATTTGCTCTCACAATTACCTATCCAATATAAAGAGAGTTAGTTAACTTCAATACCTACCCATTGTATGTAAATTTTTGTTAATTGGTTTGTTGATTGTTAACAACAAACTTTCGCATATATAATATTAGTATTTTTGATATCTACCAAACTAACGTAGATATATAATACTAAATAATATACTAGAAAAAATAGGACTCACTCACTGACTCGGTAGCTCAGCGGTCAGAGCATTGGACCGGATATCCAAAGGTCGCGGGTTCGATTCCCGTCCGAGAACATGATCTGGTGCGAGTCCTATTTTTTCTAGTATATTATTTAGTATTATATAAAAATAGCATTGTGAATGCTTAAATCTCAAAATTTCAAACTAACGTAGATATTTACAAGAAATCATCTATCTGATATCCATCTTCTACAAAACCTCTTTATATACACTACACAATCTTACTTAAGGAAACCTTACAATGCTAATCACTACCTTCAATAATAATTGAAAAAATCTTTACTAATATTATAAATGCGAAAGTCCGTTTGTTTGTTACGCCTTCACGCCTTAACTACGGAACCAATCATCATGAAATTTTGCATACACGTTGTCAGGGGTACAGAGAAAGACATGAGGACCTTTCATCCCAGAAAAATAATTGTTTCCGAGGGATAGCAAAAAAACTTTCCACGCAGACAAAGTCGCGGGCGGTCGCCAGTAAAAGTATATTTTCTTAACTTATCAAGAAATAGCCACACTTCATTTTGCTCCCCAGCGTGTATCACAAAAGCATCGCTCAATTTTGCAAGACAGCGAGGCGGGAACTTTTCACCTAACTTAAATTATTTTAAGAACGCGCCAAGAATTTTTATCACCCGCAAAACGTGTATAAGCCCATTTCGATTCATCCGCGTTGCGGGTGTGCGCGTAAAATGTTTATCACCCCTATTAACCAGGGGTGGGGTGAGCAAGGCTTTTGAACCCCTTTTTAGGGTTATTAACAGTCTATAGACTACTGCCGCTCTGAAATGGCCAGCATTCTATGCGTTTGAACGCTACGCTTACTATCAAAGCTTTAAAATAAGCAGTAAATTATAAAATTACGTGATAATTTAACGTTACGTTATAATTTTGTCAATTGACAATACGACAAAAATATTTTGTCAAAATAAAAAAACTGTTTCTAGTTTTGCACCTCAGGAGTGCGAGAAAAATAGTTTTAGAATTTTTAAAGCAATATTTATGGAGAAAATAAATGAAATGTAAAAAACCCTTAGTGACGTCACGCTCGGCACGACAAAAGCTTGCTCACGTTGTGGGCTACATAAAAAAAGGTCACTCAAAATGTCACATTATTTGACAGTGTGGTGTGGCGACAGTTAGGCACTGTGTGGCAATGACATCACTACATAAAGCCTTAGAGCTACATCACTTCGGGCAAAATTTTTAATCTTTTAAAACATTATTATTTTAGTAAAAAATATTTATAATAATATTTTAACAAAAACTAAAATATATGGGTCATCTCTTTTTTCATTCTCTTTTCGCAAAGCAAATAAAAAGGGCATGTTATTTTTTTGTCATATTGTTACATAAGTTACATAAGTTTGCGACATGTGTTTTTATCGTCTATTGCTCATGTTTAATCGTTAATAGTAAGCGTTGCGTCCAAACGCATAGAATGTGTGTGAACAACGTTTGTTTATGTTTATTAAGTAAAGAACATTCGATAAACATCTGTAAAAGCATGAACTAACTGAAAGTTTTTCAGATTTTGCTCTTTAATTTTTTCAGAACTTACACGACTGAATGCAATATATAATCCTTACTAATATTATAAATGCGAAAGTCATTTGTTTGTTATGCCTTCACTTCTTAACTACTGAACCGATCATCATGAAATTTTGCATACACGTTGTCAAGGGTACAGAGAAGGACATAAGGTACATTTCATCCCAAAAAAATAATTGTTCCCAAGGGATAGCAAAAAAACTTTCCACACAGAAGTCGCGGGTGGTCGCTAGTCAACTTATATAACAGAAGTGTAAAACATAGAAAGTAAGTCTTTTCACACCACCCAAAGAAAAAGTTATGGATCGAAAAGAACATTTTGACCTTAATAAAATCTAATGTTCAAACAAAATATTGAAAGGAGTTACCTAGTTTTCAAGTTGAAATTGGTATTTCTATGGGCTCTTTATTTTTGGCATTCTGTTACAATAACGATAACGCAAGTAAATGATTATAAAAGCTTAGCTCTTTTCACAAAGGTCAGTAGTCGGATGGGTGACCAGATTTTTCAAAATTAAAAAAAATATATATTTGACAACATCTCATACATTGCTCCGATTTCAAAGTAAGTAGCTAAAGCCTTGTGTTATGGAAATCAGAGACAACTGTGGTATCACAAACACCCAGACCTGTGCCAATATAGAAAAGTTCGTATTTTCTAAATTGAACCAACCGGGGATCGAACCCGGGACCTCAGAAATGGCGACACCTTGAAAACCAGTGTACAAAGTCACTCGACCATGGAGGTCGTCCATCTATTTTAAATAAGAACAATTGGGTTTTCTTAATTTTTTTGGTTTTGCTGCTATTGCCGTAGCAGTGTTGCCGTGACATTGTGCTAGGACAGGATATTTTAAACATGAGAAAAACACTTTTATGAAACACCTATAAAAAAATTAATGCTAATAGGTTTTCACCACACAGAAAGCAATAAATTTTAATTACATTGCCAAGCCATAAAGATGCGAATATAAAGTCAAAAATGAATGCTCAGCTTACGCTGCACATAAAGAATCCAAAGACAATAAAAACTGCTAGAACGCCTTTGTCCTACCCACAAAAACCGCATTAGCTATTCGAAATCCAAAAAAGAACGGCGCAATTTGAATTTCGAATGCGTTCCGTGTCATTCGGTGCTCAGCTCTTGAAGAGTTAGCACGTTTTTAATGAAGTGCATTTAACAGATGGCGGCGTAACGAATTCAAATTACTTTGTCCTTTCTTCATTAAGAGTTTTTGCCTTTTGAACTTCTATTTCAACTCCTTATCTCTGAGATAAAGACGTTTCATTATCCTTTGGCCTTCTTCTGTTTTTATTGCCTCCTCTTATAGTGGTAATTAAGGTTTTCTCCGAGTTTATAGACGGACAGACCTATTGAGCTGTTATTTTAATTAAGGAAGTTGCAAACGATTAGGTTATGCTAAGTAAATGAAGTGAATGAAAGCTCAACTGATTGACTCTCTTACACGACTGCCCATAAAAACAAAGAGTGTAATGTGTTCAGGGTTCATGTATGCTTCTATGTGGGTATGCAAGTTTCTTTATTCCTTCTTAATGCATTAACGGATTTAGATGTATAGGGTATCGTTAGAATCCTTACATCATCCCGAATGACACTTACACTGACACTATTATTTTAGAAAAAGTCAATATGGTGACTGTACAACGCCACTTTCAAAAGTGAATGATTTTTTCGTCTTTAATCAATACAATATGGGCATCAAATGAAATCAATATGCCTTGATGAGCACATTTCAAAACTATACAAATTGTCACTAAAATATGTGAAATAAATATAAATAAATTTTAAAAATATTAAAAACATGACTGCTCTGCCAAAAACGAACTAAACAGTTAAATAAGTGTCATTGCAGTAGGTGAACCTCTTCGATTAAAAATTATCCTACTAAACGGTCCTTCGACTATCTTTTTAGTTCGTTTTGGCAGGGTAGAGGTGTTTTTAATAAAAAAAAATAACAGACTTTTTACTGATAATTAAAAAAAATATAGTTAAATGTTTAACCCAAAATTCAAAACTCATTTATTCAATCTAGGCTGTTACACGCACTTGTGAATGTCAATTTGGTAAATGTAGGAATGTGCGTAGTCCGAAATGCACTTGACCGATTTTTTTTATTCGCATTGAGTCCGTCCAGCATTAATTTTGTGTTTGTTATTCTCAATTGCTTGTATAGCAAAATACGACTCGCTATGACCATTAAAAAGGTGTCACCGTCAAACGGGCATTTTGTCGTAAAACACAAACGATCTATTCCGAATCTCCATAAACTTCAAACCTTTTTGAATTGTTTTGGGTTGCTGAATTTTAATGGCGTTTTTATTTCTTTTGATTTGTGTAAAACTGTATTGTTTATGGAGAAGCGAATCAATGTGCTTTTCATTTAATTTTTCTTACATTATAATTTTGTTTATATTGCTATGACAGTTTTATGTTTCTAATACTTTAAAACAAACAACTATATATACCTTGATATAAAACATGCTCATAAATATAACCTTCTTTTTCAGCCTTCGCTTTTGAATAAAAAAGTCGTCACACAAGCGTTTTTCGCACAGATGTGCATCGCACAAGCGTTCATTCGCACATATGTGCATCGAACAATTGATTTTTAGCACAGTTTCCATCGCACTATCGTCGTTCGCGCTTCAGTTACACACTCTGTCAACACCATACCACAGTGTATAAACCATACTTCCTTCAAACTTAATTAAATTTAGATTTTTCGCATTTACAATGCTATTTTTATATTAAGATAAATAATAAAATCTAAATTAAATTATTATATAGCTGTTTCATTTTTATCGATTATCAAAACATCTGGAAAGATGTTTCTTTCGAATGTGGGGGTATTTCCTCACATTTATGAAATTGCGCTGGCTTGCAGCGAAGAAGTAAAGAGTACTAGAAAATTTCGCCGCTCTCACTAGCAACTCGTAGCATAATTGGTCAGTGCATTGGGCCGGATTCCCAAAGGTGCGGGTTCGAGTCCCGTCTGAGGTGCTACGGGTGAGTCGATTTTTTCTTATATTATTTTCCTTCTAACTTATTCATATCACTATCAATACCACGAATGACTGAGATTTCATGGAAACAGGTTTTATTACAACCTATTAAAACGATATTTTCATACAATACATAAAACCTTACTACGTTTTTTACAGCAGTTTACAAAAAAATTGCCAATATAACTGATATTATCCGAAGCGCAATGCGGAAATGTTATACATAACACAGATAGGTTGTACAAAACTGTCTAAAATCTACAATTTATTTTGAACCTTATATCTTCGTATTTAAGTATAGTATTTATTACCCTGTGTTGTAGCCCAGTGTGCCGTTGACCTGATGACAAAAGAGAAAAAAAAGTCGGATTTTTAGGCATATTAGGGATTTCTTTTTATTCACTATGTGCCTACTCAGCCTCCTTCTCATAGTGACAAAACGGCTGAATATGGAAGCGCACTTCACCCGGAATTCTCAACCATTGAGCAACTGGCTCCATCTTACCTTAGAAAGCCGGAACATTACAATGCGCCCGTCTTGTCAGTTAAACAATTCTGGAACGGGTAGTAGGAAAATATAGACGATTCAAAAGCGCTTAATTACTGAGTTTATTTGAATAAAGATATTTTTGACTTTGACTTTGAATGTGAATTTGTTGTTATGATATCAGAAATATGTACTCCACAAAAAAATACTTTGGTGTAGATGCAACACGACCAATCAAACGAAGTACAAATATACTCCTCTCAAGGGAATCGAATCTGGGATGCTTACCATCAGATCACACGGGTGGAAGAAAACAAAAAAAATCGTCTCCCTGCCACGCCGTTCATAATGCATACACTATATCGAGAATGACCATCAGCCATTTTTAATGTCCCCACTGCTGGGGCACAGGCCTTAATGGTGGGATAAAGAGGATGTGTCATGACCCACCACGGTTGGCCCAATGCTGATTGGTGGGTGCTAACGACTGCAAATGCAGCCGGGACCAACGGCTTAACGTGCCTCCCAAAGCACGGAGGAGCTCGAGATAACACATTTTTTGGTCACCTATCCCACGACCGACTCTTGCGAAAGTTTCTTAACCTCCGCCATCGCTGGGCCAGGCGCTTTACCACTGCGCCACCGAGCTCCATCGAGAATACTGCTTCACAATTATCAGTTTACCGATGCCAAATTAAAGAAAAGCTGCAGAGTGGTTAACTATACAGCTTTAGAAAACATTTTGTCGTATAAAAACAATTGACTGCGGTCTTCTTTACGGTCGAGGCTATATATTGGTAAGAAATCTAAAACACAAACACTTTACTTACTTAATACCAAATAATATACTAGAAAAAATACGACTCGCACCAGATCATGTTCTCAGGTCAGAGAACATGATCAGAGCATTGGACCGGATATCCAAAGGTCGCGGGTTCGATTCCCGTCCGAGAACATGATCTGGTGCGAGTCGTATTTTTTCTAGTATATTATTTGGTATTATATAAAATAGCATTGTGAATGCTTAAATCTCAAAATTTAAAAACTATACTTACTTACTCCGCTGGCAGCGACCCAAAGTGTGTCTTGGCCTCCGATACTAGAGCTCGCCATCTATCTCGATCTTCTGCTGTTTCGCGCTAGTCTCCAGCATCGAGCTCATGTAGATCGGCCTCTATCACGTCTCTCCATCGGTAGCGGGGCGTCCGACCGGGCGTCAGCCGGTTGCTGGACCTATACAACGTGTTACAAAAGTACCCCTAATGCCGAATATGGTGGATAGGGACCATCAAACTGAACAACTTTTACTATGGGACCAACTTTGAAATCGCGAAAAAAAAACAGCTGTTTCATACAAAAATTAATTACGAAAATATCAAATTGTATGAAACAGCTGATTTCTTTTTCGCGATTTCAGAGTTAGTCCCATAGTTAAAGTTGTTCAGTTTGATGGTCCCTATACACCATATTCGGCATTAGGGGTACTTTTGTAACACGTTGTATAGGCTCTTTTGGCGCTTCTCTCCAATCCTATTCATTCGACGTGACCAAGCCATCGGGTCTGTGTGCCTTCGTTTCTCCCATGATATTAAGGCTCAGCCAGGAGTTGTTCTACTTCACACTATAAATTCTTCATTATTATTTTACCGAAAAAAGTATTTACCAACAAAAGCTAATAAAAGCGACCCGAACTATTCTCTGGAACATTTACGCGGCCCGCGTTCCCTTGATTCGGTATAAAGAGCCTTGGCCCATATAAATTCATGTCCCTTAAGGTGTTTCAGACCTGCCGCAATCTCGGGTAGCTTTAACATTATGCAAAATACCGCTTGAGGATATAAGAGAATCTGTGAAAGCCAGTTCTGTGAAATGTGACTAGAACACTTTGAAAGTCAATATGGAATAAGATTGTTGTATTGCGCTTTATTATAAGAGTCGTATCGGCACAGTGGCCCTACCGGCTAACTTTTCGAACTTCGACGGGTCTGCCGAGCTTCAACTTAAAACAGATAAATAGAAGTAAGCAGTTTCGTACTGTACTATTCGACGAAGTTATTTAGAAGATATCGATGTTCTTGTGACATCATGAATTGGGGCTCGATTTATCAGTTTTAATTTGAAGCCCGGCAGACTTTCCGAAGTTTGATGCGTTAGCCGGTACGGCCCCAGTATAGGATATCACCAATGTTTCACACTTGGTGTGTTTGTGTGTCAAAGTCAAAAGTTAAAGTCTTTATTTGTAAAGAAAAGGTATTACACAAGATGTTAAATAGAATTACAACCGCTATTCAGTTAAAAAACATTAACTTGCAAAATTTAACATGTGTGTGTGTGTGTGTGTTTGTGAATCATAGAAATGTATGTGATAATGTCCAATTTTATTTTACCACAAGTAAAGGGTGCGTATCTACACTAGACTTAATTTTACAGGGGAAGGTTATAACTTGATAATATATTTCTTGTTTCAACGGCATTTGGGCTCATATAATTAGCATGGTACTCGGTATGGTGACTCGGTAGCTCAGCGGTCAGAGCATTGGACCGGATATCCAAAGGTCGCGGGTTCGATTCCCGTCCGAGAACATGATCTGGTGCGAGTCGTATTTTTTCTAGTATATTATTTGGTAGCATGGTACTTTTGACAGATACGCGGAATTATACAATGTTAGTTACGTGTATTTCCACTAACCAGCTCCCGTATTACAACCTCTTAAAACTTGCGAGTTTTCTGAACGGCTATCAATGCGTCTTTTTTATTTGCTATAAAGTGAGAAAGAGATGTAACTATAGCAATTCATAAACTAGACAAGTTTCCCACCGTTCACTTGGATCCACTAAGGGGCTCCACCGGTGGATCGGAGGATTTAAGAGATTGTAATACCCCCCTTTTCTTTTTTTATTTTATTTTTATGCCGAAGAAAAACGCCTTTACGCGCTTCCCCTCTCGCAGGTGAGCGAGAAGGGGGTATGTGGGGCTCACCAGGAGGGGCCCGCAACTTTCAACGTTGCGGCTCCCTCCACGACTGCCTCCCGTGATCCAACCCAACCGAGTGGTTCGGTGGGATCTCGGGGGGAGGGAATACCCACTAAAAAACTCCGGCACTTGCCCACTCGCCACCAGACGGTCATTTGGGGGGCCATGGGTGGTAATCAACCCACTGACCTGGTGGCACGCCCGGCTTCCCGGGCCTCCTGGATGAAATAGTAATTCCATAAAGTCCAAAAAATTACTTTTCCCACATTATAAAATAAAGAAATGAAGAAGTAAACCGAGTCATAAAAGATTATCAAACAACATAACACCTTTACGAGAAAGTCATTCT
This sequence comes from Catoptria pinella, assembly GCA_963556745.1. Taxonomy (NCBI): domain Eukaryota; kingdom Metazoa; phylum Arthropoda; class Insecta; order Lepidoptera; family Crambidae; genus Catoptria; species Catoptria pinella. The sequence continues at coordinate 1,182,823 of OY750782.1, read as the reverse complement.
CTACTTAAAACGTCACCAACAATTACTCGAAACATGGAGCAAGATGAAATATCACCATTTTCAGTGGAGATGATTGTGCCAGCTGAAATATTACCTTCAGAATGTGTATTTTGCTTGTTTAGTGTTTTTTTCATATCTCCGTATTTCTGTAAAAGTTGTTTTATGTAGAAATGCGGTTGCTCGTAAACCCTCTACGTGGCTACTGAACGCACCTATGGAAATTTTTCACTCTTTATTTACTATCTTGTGAAATTTTATGGGAAGATATATTGCGGGGTGTTATAAACTTGGTGTTTTTACTAAATACGTTTTATGACGACCTCTGTGGTTGAGTGACTTTGTACACCGGTTTTCAAGGCGTTGCCATCTCTGAGGTCCCGGGTTCGATAACCGGATGGGTCAATCTAGAAAACGAACTTTTCTATATTGGCTCAGGTCTGGGTGCTTGTGATACCACCGCTGTCTCTGATTTCTATAACACAAGTGCTTTAGCTACTTACTTTAGAATCGGAGCAAAGCAATGTATGTGATGTTGTAAAATATTTCATTATTTATTTATGACTAGCATCGACATATATCGGTGAGATAATTTTACTATGCGTTGATTCATAACTATTTTTATGTAACTACCAGTCGAATAACTTAATTTGTCTTTGAAATTATAGCATAATATCAAATGTATTTTTTTCTGTCCAACACTGTCTTGTTAAATTAATTTTGAATATTGTTTGCGTTTAATGTATCCAAGGATTATTGGTGGAAAAATATTTTATTCTTCTGTAAATAATAAAACCTATTTTTGACTCAATAAAATGGTAGGCACACTTATGTTTAATTAAAAAGAAAACCTATTTAAGACACACTTATCGTCTTTGATTAATAAGAACATAATTGGCGCAGAAGAAGAGTGGGAAGCAATCGTTGTGAAGATCTTTGGGGAAGGCCTGTACCCAGCAGTGGGTGTCGTGATGATGATGACCATGATGGCGCAGTGATATTGCCTCTTAAGCCAAAGGTTCCTGGTTCAGAGTTAAGACACAAAGCTGTGTCTTGACACAGTCGCTTTCCCGTTCCTCTTGCGCTTTCAACAGAGGCATGCCTCAAAAAACGACAAATTTGTTAGACAGAAAGTTGAATGGAAAAGCGGACAAGGAAGTATGGCACGGTTGAATGAAAGTTGAAGCGACTCAGTGAAAACAGACCTTAAGGACAAATTAAATAATGTTAAATAAATAATGAACATTAAGCATTTATTCAAACAGATGAGCATCAGCATTTGTTCAAAATGACTCCATAGGACTTCTGTGAAAAAATATAGCAAGTTCGCATTTCTCTAAATTGAATGGAACTGTAAAATGGACTAAGACAACAATGTAAGGAAGCTTGGGCATTAAGGGAAAGATTCCGACTCGTATAAAAACTCCAACGATAAGCCATTTTTACGAGGCAGTTGTAAAAACGGTGGGATTCACTTTTTCAGTTACTGTGTTGATGGTCTTGGGTTGCTGGGTCATTAGCGCATTAGACGGCCAACACTTTATTTTTAACCGACTTAAAAAAAAGGAGGAGGTTCTATATAATACCAAATAAAATACTAGAAAAAATACGACTCGCACCAGATCATGTTCTCGGATGGGAATCGAACCCGCGACCTTTGAATATCCGGTCCAATGCTCTGACCGCTGAGCTACCGAGTCACTAGTGGGAACGTCGAATTTCTCCTAGTATATCAACTCTTACGCTGCAAGCCAGCGCCGTCTCACCAATGTTTCTAGTATATTATTTGGTATTATATAAAAATAGCATTGTGAATGCTAAAATCTCAAAATTAAAAAAAAAGGAGGTTCTATGTTCGTCTGTTTATTTGTTTTTTTATGTATGTGCGCCGATTACTCAAAAACGGCTGAACTGATTGACATGATTCAAACCAGAACGCAGCTATAAAATATTTTAATAAACTTGAATACATTTAAAAAAAATTTCGAGCGGGTAATTTCATAAAAATATGAGTAGCCCCTTTTTTGCTTTAGTCCTCCCGTGACCACGGCTCCTGGAAAGGTGTCGAAACGTCGGGAGTTCTAAAAAACCAATAAATACAAACTAAATAAGTCCAAAAAAACACCTGAATTAATAGTATACGCGCTGTAATCCGTAAAAAGTGTTTTATTTCTAATGATTCAAACGTTACTTTATCAGGTTTGTTCCCAAAAAGGTCGCATTTTTTGAAAATTTTAAATCTGTTCAGTAGTTTTTGAGTAATCCTGAAAATACTGTAATTTTTTAGGTACCTTTTGCACGATTTTTTACAGATCTCCAGTTTTTTTTGGAATTATAAACAGCGTTCGCAAAGTAACTGATGATCCAAATTCATGATTTAGTAAAACAAATTAGCTTTGCGAAGCTTACACAATCATCCACGGGTTAATCGTGTAATACTCATTACTTAAGTACTTACTAAAGTGACAAAAGCTGACAAAAGGAAGGAATATTTTAAGAATTTGTCTTAAACTTAAAAAAATAAATTAAAAGGAACCAAGTAAATCAAAGTTTGAAATAAAACACTTATGTAGCACATTTGACGGCAAAACACTACATAAAAATACACTTTTGCGGATTAACAAGGAAATTTTAATTTGATTAGCATTTATGTCATTATTAACAAACCTGATATGAAAATGAAATGAAATAGAAGTACGTGTAATTTTCTTTACATTCATAAATTAATAGACTATGGTTTTAGTGTACGTCTGCACGCTCTCGTATCAAGCACACTAAAATAATGTACATGTGCTCGCCTAACAACATTCATAGCATTGACGACCTCCGTGGTCGAGTGGCTTTGTACACCGGTTTTCAAGGTGTCGCCATCTCTGAGGTCCCGGGTTCGATCCCCGGTTGGGTCAATATAGAAAACGAACTTTTCTATATTGGCTCAGGTCTTGGTGTTTGTGATACCACCGTTGTCTCTGATTTCCATAACACAAGTGCTACTTACTTTGGAATCGGAGCAATGTATGTGATGTTGTCAAATATTTATTTATTATTTATTTATTTATTATAGCCGTACCGCATTCGTGAGATTAAACAACTGTTATTATCAATACTATCTTACAAATACTAAATAATATACTAGAAAAAGTACGACTCGCACCAGATCATGTTCTCGGACGGGAAGTGACTCGGTAGCTCAGCGGTCAGAGCATTCGACCGGATATCCAAAGGTCGCGAGTTCTATTCCCGTCCGAGAACATGATCTGATGCGAGTCGTATTTTTTCTAGTATATTATTTAGTATTATATAAAAATAGCATTGTGAATGCTAAAATCTCAAAATTAAAAACTATCTTACAAAGTCAAGACTGCAATTTTGTGTTGAAGTTCCACCTTTGGTCACTTAATATCTGATTACATCTTCATCTGAAGGCCAAGCACTTAACTGTGATGGTAAAAAAAATATTTTTCGACATTTTATGAATCTTCTTTGCAAAGACGATGCTTTATATATTTGATACCTTATCTCATCTCACGAAAATCCAATTTACCTTAACAAAGCCGGAATAAAAAAACAAACCGTAAATTCTTCTTATAAACGTAAATTGCCAGAGACACAGTTTCAATTTGCCGGATTTGTCTTAAGTCTAGTATCAATAAAAACGCCATCTTTGATTCAGTTTTACGAGGATCATTCTTTTCTTCAGTTTGTGTGTAAGGAATCCGTATTTATAGTACTTTCTTTGAAATCTTTTGATGACCCTAAGTTTTATTCTTTTTTTGTTATAGCAACCCTAAGCACTCTTAAACACAGATAAAGTTAAAGAAACGTAATTATTTCTAGTTTATGAGATAAATAGCTCCTCATACAGCACATTTGTCAGTCAGGCCTCTGTAATTCCCTTAAGTCAAGCTGAGTTTAAAATAATTTGATTAGGCTTTTGAAAAAACTTCTTATGTTTGCACAAGTATAATTAAATTATACTGTTTTATATATCAAAGTAATAAACATTATTTAAGCTTTTTTTAAAATAACAGACTTAAAAACAAAACAAGCAAATAAGACGAATTTACAAAGGCTTGAATAAAATACAGCCATTTAAACTTGTGTTTAGGCACATCAAAGAAAAATATACTTTCAACGAATATAGAAGATTTTTTTGTTGTAAGCCAAAAGCCAAACTCAATTGGCCTCGGAAATATATCAAATAATAAAATAAAAAGTTACTAGTTAGATACTAAAGAGTTAATATTATAGTCGAAATTGATATTTAAAAAAAATTAAATAATTGAAATACATTCCTTACCGGCGATTATAGCCTCACAAAATAAATAAGTACTTATCTGCATCAATCATTCAGAAGAGATTGTGTTAGAAGTAATTAACTTCAGCACTTACTCACATTTTATTTTTAACCTCCTACGCAAAAAGAGGGGTGTTATAAGTTTAAACGTGTCTGTGTTTGTGGTATCGTAGCTGTCAAACGGATGAACCGATTTTGGTTTAGTTTTTAGGGTTCCGTACTAAAATGGAAAAAAGGAATCCTTTTGGTGTGACTCAGTCTGTCTGTCTGTCACAGGTAGATCTCGAGAACTACTAATGCTATCAACTTGAAATTTGGAATGGTTTTAGATGACGTTTGCCCAACTATTTTGCAAATGAGAGAGATAAAATATTTATATATTTTTTGCAACAGGGACTGAAAGGGGGTCTTAAAAATTCGAAGTTAAGCTACTAGGGCATATGGGGTATCATATGAAAGAGAGCTGCTTGCACATTCTCAAACATTGTTTTTTGGCTGCATAGTATTCGACTTTTGATGAAAAATGTAAAAAAACATACCGTTCCCTCCCTTTGCCTCCCTCCTTATCTGCGAAGTTTGCATAGAGAAAAAACTGAAATTATTTTATGTGATAAAAGTTTATATAAAGATAACAGGTAAAATAAAAGAATGTCTCTAAATAGTAAACTTTTTTAGAATGATGGTATGGAACCCTCGGTGCGCGAGTCCGACTCGCCCTTGACCGTTTTTTTATTTTATTTACTAGGCACAAAATTTCGTTTGACCAAAACTGAAATACAGCAATATCGCATCGTGAATAAAGGTAATCACACACAACACAAGTACAGTTGTCGAACTAAAGATATACGAACACGGAACTTAATCAGAATCCTTAGCTTCGTAATAAAACGAACAAAGAGTTGTCCAATATCTAACAACTGATACAAAGGTGCATTCACACTGCGCGAGTATGCTTGTCGGAATTATATTTACTAGCTTTAGCCAGCAACTTTGTTCGCAAGGAACTTCAGCTTTAGCCATCAACTTCGTTCGCAAGGAACTTTTATAATTCTCTATACTTCCATAATATGTCTTCCATATACCAAAATATAATTTACCACATTATTGAGATCTCGGAACCTTCCATTATCATATTTTTTCGTAATTCGAAAGCGCTTTTTAGAACACATAGTATTTTGACTGTAGCTTTAATAGGACTTTTAAATAGGAGTAGCATCTATTATCAACATTTCCATTGAACGAAATTTACGTAGACAAAGTCAGAGGCAAAAGCTAATACTGCATACAAGTTACTAAATAAAGCCGCGCTTCCATTATGTATTTGCAAGCAAGTATGACGTCACACTAAGCAAGTTGCATACAACTTGAAACTTGCATGCAAAATTACGGGTTATTATGCAAAAATAAGGGTGCGGGTTCAAGTCCCGTCTGAGGTGCTAAGGATGAGTCGATTTTTTCTAGTATTTTTTCTAATATTATTTTATCTTAATATAAAAATTGCATTGCGAATGCGAAAAATCCAAATTTTCCTTTTTTCATAAATTAATTATTAAGAGAGATATATTAATCATCAAAATCCTTAACAAAATTCCTAGTTTAGACATCCAGCAATTAAATTTGACGAGATTATAATAAAAAATTCAAAACATAAGAACACAGCCAAAGCATTTATTTATTTTTTGATGAAAATAGTATTTAAATTGGTCTAGTTTTGGAGGAGGAAACAGGGGACTAAGAAACGTTGATTTTGTCAACTTGCTATAGGATTTTTAAAATTCACTCGACCGTGGTGTTTCCGCTTTAAGCGACGCTGTTGCACATCACTATGTGATATAATGATAATGAAGGTTGTCATGGAAGTGTATGATAAAAAATGAGTATGTCGCATCGTTCAAACGAGGCACAAGGAAGAGGAAATAGGCTACAAAATATATGACAGCTTGTGACAGATCGTGTGTTACCCTTTGATGTGATAATATAGTGGTATTATGTCACTGAAGTGTATTGTGGAAGTTTTCGTTGTTTTTCCTTCTGTGGAATGGAAAGCAACTAATAAACACTGTTTTATATCAACAAGGAATAATTTAATAAACAGTTAGCCATTTTATTCTTCTAATTTATCGTTTTAGATTATTTAGTCCAAAAATTATTTCATTCCCTTTAACAATAAATGTAATCCATTTGTAAAATCTGATTCACTCTGAAAAGATAATTTAAAATTTTCCTTGACTATACACTTCTATATCTGGCTCTTAAACTAGGTGATTTTAAGTTCAACCAAGTTGAACTTAGTCCGTTATCGGCAGCTAACATTCTGTGAATTCAAGTTTTAACTTATTATTGTTTGTCGGAAACTTCTGTATTTCGACTGTTTGAAATAGTCATTGAAAATAACTTATTTGTAGATTTTAAAATATAAAGCTAAGAAATAATGGTTATTTATGCAACTGTAGTATAATGAGGGGTATTAAAACACGAATGTGTGATAATAGTATCACACACATGAGTGTTTTAATACCTAATTATGTACAGTTGCATACAAGAAATTATCTACACCCATGATATGAATTCTCTACAAAGGGTTTTGAAACAGTAGCTTATAGCCAACATTAAAACAACCAGTCCTATGGTAGCCTTAATATCCGAGCGAGTGGCTGGTCGCGCTCGCCACGCGCGCCTCCGTCATTGTATCATCCAGACGAGTGTTATAATGTTGTACTGAATTTCATAATGCAACTCGCTGGCGTGGGCGCGGGGGGTGTGACTAGCCTTGACTCGTTGGGATATTATGGAACCTTTTATAGAGGATTTAAAGCATGGGTGTAAATAAAATACTTTATAGTTGTCAGTTTTTTTTTCGTTGTAAAGTTACGTTTATTAAACTCAATAGCAACTGTAGTGAGCAAATTTGTATGCAATTTGACACAGTCCCTCTGGCAAAGGTAGAAATTTTTAGAATTTATCATATAAATGTTAACTACAGTCACTATCAGTACTAAGCGTACCCTTTGCACTTTTCATTCATTCATTCACAATGTTATTTTTATATTAAGATCAAGATAAATTATATACTAGAAAAGATATTAAATGATTAAATAAGATGTCCTTAATTTATGTAGTCTATATTGTAAACAGCAATATTTTTGCTATTCTCAACGAGAATCCTGAGGGAAACCTTAAATGGGAGCAGACTAATATTAAATTCTGTAAATGGCTGTTCAAATAAAGATATTTTTTTTACATTATGTATTCTGTGCTTTTACAAAGAATCTAAGCACAAAGGACACTAATAGTATTACGTACGAATGAATTTTTTTACACCCATACCCTTTTCGATAAATCTTTTTTCTGTCTAAAATATTTGAATCGGCACAATGTATTAAAAAACAGTATATCATTTATATCAAAAAATAAAAAAGGTGTTTGGCAAATTGTCAACTTTAACCACATGCTCTTAATTTATAAAGATTAGCCTCCGAAAGCTACTGATTCCTTCTATTTACAGGACTGAAAAAATATAAAAACAAAACTGATATAATAGTATTGACGACCTCCGTGGTCGAGTGGCATTGTACACCGGTTTTCAAGGTATCGCCATCTCTGAGGTCCCGGGTTCGATCCCCGGTTGGGTCAATTTAGAAAATGAACTTTTCTATATTGGCTCAGGTCTGGGTGTTTGTGATACCACCGTTGTCTCTGATTTCCATAAGACAAGTGCTTTAGCTACTTACTTTGGAATCGGAGCAATGTATGTGATGTAGTCAAATATTTATTTATTTAATAGTAAAGAAAGCGTAAAAAACTTAATTCTTCAAACGTTACAGACTTATACTGGTTACCTGAAAAAAGCAAGGTTTTGGATGATAAATAACCTACCAGCTTCCGCACGTTACTTGCGCTTGAAATTTACGTTCCCGCTTGAATTATCAAAAATCCTTTTTTAGCGGAAGTCTACAATGACAAATTTACGCCCGACCCGTGCAGCTGTGCGATGATGAATCAGTCGGCTAGGGTTTTTAAAGATTTTACTCTCTCCCTCTACACTATGGATAGGATCCCAAAAACCTGTTCAAACGACCTCAAAGTATATAACGATTGTACTAAAAGAGTCTTTACACCAGACCCTTTCTTATCCGACACGATTCCTCGCGATTTTTTCCATTCGATTTGCTCATATGACATTTGCCACTTCTAAGGAATGTTATTTATGTATACTTTAAACGACTTTGTTTTCGAGATATACAAGTACAAAAATACCCCTTATGCCGAATATGGTATATAGGGACCATCAAACTGAACAACTTTTACTATGGGACCAACTCTGAAATCACAAAAAAAACAGCTGTCTCATACAAAAATTAAAATCGAATATATCATATATTCAGAAACTGCTCATATTTTTTTCGCTATTTCAGATACCATTTCATACCATTTCAATAAGATTTTCATAGAGTCGAAAATTTGTAAATTTAACCTATGTTAAGTACTTCATTTATTAGACTAAGCTCTTAGCTTAAATTAGATAACATTTACTTAATGGGTACTTTATAATTTAATATATACAGGGTGGAAAAAAATACGAAAGTACCTGAAATATTGATGATGGCAAATTTTACTGAAATAAAAGTTCCTTTGTTTTTAACCGACTTCAAAAAAAGGAGAAGGTTCTATGTTCGTCTGTTTTTTAAAATAAGTAGTGCATTCAAAGATTTTTGATAAAACTCTTGTCTCAGCCGGTAAGTACCTTTAATTATCTTAATTTTTTTGAAATGTTTCCTTTCATCAAATTTATAGACTAGCCTAGAAGAAAATAAAGATTTTAAGGTTTTTTTATGAAAACATAAAGCAGTTAATTTTACTTAAAATATCAAAGACTTCTAAGTAAATACTACACTAGACAGGCTGTACGTACCGAAAAATAACTCATTAAGTTACGGTGCATGCACCGAAACTGCGTTAGTCTATTGCGAGCGACCGAGAGAAACAGTTGACGCGCCGCGAAGGTTGGTTGTGACACAATTTTAGTTTTGAACAGCTCGTCTATGTAATTGAAGTCATTGTAAAATATAGTACTTTCCAATTCAAACTTAAGAATCAGAAACCGTCTTAAGTATTCATATATTAATCTTTGACAAGCACTACCTTACACATACACTTAAAAATGTTACTTTAAACATGTTATCCTCTGTACTCATTCCAGTATAATTAATCACAGCGCCCCAGGGAGCCATTACTAAAAAAAGCACATTTTTTATGAACACAATAGCCAATTAGGTAAAGTAATATACGGACAGAATAAGTATACATATACTAGTCATTATGAATGAACTCGGTTTTATGTGCGGTATCTTTTAATAGTAAACTTTATCTCAAGTTAAAAGATATTTCTTTCTATTTAAGAAACATTGAGCAATTGTCACCCCCTCTGGTGTCAAGGGTGACAATTAGAAAAAAAAAGTATCAGTTGTCCCCTCTGGCACTTTGAAGGGAATATTTGGGAAAATATTGGCACTTCCGTGACGACTGTGAAAAAAATCCCAGTTGTCACCCCGGGGGACAGTGTCAGAGGGGACTGCTGGGAATAATTGGGATTTACTACTTCTTTTACAGTAGCTGTTGCCTTACAATTCAAAAATTTTTACTCAAAATTCAAAAACCCCCTTACAAAAAAGCTAACTCTTAAAAAGTTAAAAATAATATCATCATATCATCAAGTCATAAATAGATCTATGAAAAAATCGTAGACGTCGGGGGACCGCTAAGTATGGATTTACATCTAAGCTCGTCACATGTCTAGCTGTACCTAATAGTATACCTATCAGTCCAGACTAGTCCAGACTGTCAATGAGATTCGTCTGTGGTTCTGTCATGTTTTATTTTTCGTTGTCTTTAAAGTTGAGTTTTGCGAAAATCAATGTGTTTGCATTTTTATTGCACAAATTATTGTTCCTACCAAAAAACAAAACGATTTTAAGAGAAATTGGATGATTAGAAACTGTTTATTGTGTTTTTACCTATTTTTCGTATGCTGTACGTAGACAAGGCTCATACTCCATACAATTTGAGAAACGAATCATTATAAGAAAAATCTCAAACCATTCCACTCATATTCATAACGTAACTGACACAATTATTAAATTTAGATTTTTCGCATTCACAATGCAATTTTTATATTAAGATAAATAATATTAGAAAAAATACTAGAAAAAATCGACACACCCGTAGCATCTCAGACGGGACTCGAACCCGCACCCTTGGGATTTTGGCCCAATGCACTGACCAATTATAGTAGTAACTGACATAAAGTAAAGAAAACACACTTTTCGAGATTCAAATCAATTATTTCAGACCTCGCTTCTTCAACGGGAATTCATCAATCTTCCCGGTAAAGAACAATAGTTTAAATCCAGGTTCCTGTTTGCTACATTCGGTTCAGACGTTTTAAGTAATTGTTTCTGTACTAATCGAATTGTATTTCTTTGGAGAATGGATTTGAAACCTTCAGTTTTCTTAGATCGACACTTTTAATTGATACTGAAATTCAAATTGATTACCAAAGATTCGATTTTACTAAGGTTGTCGTAATAATGTGTGATGTTTCAATAGTATTTGTTTTTGTGCTATAGTAACAAGAACTGGAGCTCGGTGGCGCAGTGGATTAGCACCTGGCCCTGCGATTGCGGAAGTTAAGCAACTTTCGCAAGGGTCGGTCATGAGATGGGTGACCAAAAATTTAATATCTTGAGCTCCTCCATGCTCCAGAAGGCATGTTAATCCGAGACCAACGGGTCTCAGCTGTATTTGCAGTCGTTAACACCCACCAATCCGCATTGGGCCCGTGTGGTGGGTTATGACCCATCTTCCTTATTCACCTTTCAGGAAGGCCTGGAGACATTAAAAATAGCTGATGTCGGACAAGAACTGTGTCAAATAGCAAATACCATTGAGACTCATTAGCAAAATCTAGGCCCAAATTTGAAGCCCGAGTGATTAAGCTTCTACTGGGCAAGCTCGCTCCTACTTCGGCCTCTTCTTAGTCTTATGGTTTTCGAATCAGTCTAAGAGTAAGCTCATATAATATTTAAAAAAGCACCGTCACATGAAGTTCACCAGGTTATAGACCTCTTTCGAGAGAGGACGTTTCCATAATTTCCACTTTTCATCGGAAAATTACTTTTCATTCTGATCGACGGAGGTGTTAAGGTATCTCTTGACCCCGTCGCTTTCCCGTTCCTCTTGCGCTTCAACAGAAGCATGCCACGTTGCATTAAACAGCGCATGACCTTTCTTCTCAAAAAGACGTAACCGAACCTCAACCCAAAACCGAAACGAATCCGAACCCGAACCGGAGCCCGAGACCGAGTCCGAGCCCAAACTAAAGAGAAAGATCTATTGTAGTAAAAGTATAGACCAAAAATAAAACTGTTTTAAGGAAATAAGAATCATAATTATTTATTTTTTTGGTTTTCTGCATAATTCATTATTTTGTAATTTAGAGAATAACGACCTCCGTGGTCGAGTAGTTGTACACCGGTTTTCAAGGTGACGCCATCTCATTCCAGATTCGATCCCCAGCTGGGTCAATTTAGAAAACAACTTTTCTATATTGGCCCAGGTCTGGGTGTTTGTAGTTCCACTGTTGTCTCTGATTTCCATAACACAAGTTACTTTGGGACTTTTAGCTACTTACTTTGGGATCAGAGCAATGTTTGAGATCTTGTCTAATATTTCTTTTCTTTAAAAAAAGCGTGACATTTCTGAATAAACTTTTTTAGTCAAACTTGGTATAAAGTTATTATTCATTCAAGCAGTAAGTAATTAGTTATTTTTTATGACATTTCTAAGTTCTACATTGTTTTTCTGACTTGTTTTTTTGTAAGTGTTACTTGTAGTAATAGTTCCGTAATAATATTAACACCGAACAGTCCCCGCAATGTAACATCACACTTTTTTCCACTACATTGATGTGTTCATTTTAACGATTGGAGCTTAATTCAATTGCGGGTACATTGGAACTAATAATTGCGATCAGGTGCAGAGAAGCAAGAAAGTACTGGGATTGAATTGAATAAAAAAATTAGCATCAATTTAGAAATTAGTTTCTGAAAATATTCTGACTGATGTATTAAGAAAGGATTTCTTGTTGTTCTTAATTTTTTAAGTTAAATTTAGTTTATAAGTGAAGTTCTTATTTTGTCATAAAACTTATTTGTGAATTAAATAATAAGTTAAAAAATTATCTGTAACAGCATTATCTTAAAAGAAAAATAAATAGGTATTAGAACTGAATTTCTTAAAAAAAAAAAGTCTACAACTAAAATGTAAATCTAGTAATTTACAATGCCTATACTTACAAAATTTTCTTTGAATCTGTCTAGATTTTTTTTTCATTGAATCCATAATGATGTTACTGAAACTCTTTCAGTGATGTTTCACATTTCAAATTAACCTTTCAGTTTTTTCTCAGAAAGCCCCAAATGGCTGTATTCATTCAGATCATTTTCAGCTTTTCATTAAATCGTACAATTCATTTGTTGCCGAAATGGGATAAAGTGAATTCCACTCGAAACGGTTTCTGAAATAATTTACTGTATTATTTACTGAACAGTTATTTAAAAAAAATTGAAACTCAAATATTTGAAAAGCGTCTATGAGTTTTAATCCTTAGACTATTCAGTTTTAATTACAATTGAAGGGGTTTTTAGAATAACAACCCAGGGGTCTAGCCAAAGTAACATTTACAAATTTTCACTATCGCTTCGCTTCGAAAAATGTATGGATTTGACGTTTTAAATTTCGATTGATAACGAAACCTTATGCCAATCCCATCGCTATCGCTTCGCTATCGCTTTGCTATCGCTTCGCTATCGCTTTGCTATCGCTTCGCTTCGAAAAATGTATGGATTTGACGTTTTAAATTTCTATTGATAACGAAACCTTATGTCAATCCCATACATGTTTCAAAAGCGAAGCGATAACGAAGATTTGCAAATGTTACTTAGGCTAGACCCCCTGGTAAGTTTCAGTATATATTACAGGAGAAGAAAAAAACGTTTATGAAATCAATTAATTTGGGGAGGAAGGCGGTTTTAGCACCGATTTAAAACACCAGTAGTCTTTTAATTGAATCTTATATATATTTTTTACTTTGCTCACACTACGCACAATGTTCGCGTTCCACACAAAAAGTAAAGTGAAACCGGAAACGGAAATCGAGATGACCATAGAAAATTGACATTGACATATTACAGATATCTTAAATTAATAAATCATTCCATCCCTCTCAACCACCTTGCATTTGTCCCTTTTACTCAATCACCTATCGTTCCGTTTCACTGCATTCATCATCAAACTCCTACATTAGTATCCAGCAGACTTTAAATAGTAGGTAATTTAAGTTAAAAATTAGGGAAACTAATACGAAATGGTTCTGTATTTTCCATTATTTATGTGAAAACATACAAATAACACTTTAACATTGTTTGTTTTTCCAAAATATATTGTCTTTGTTTTTTTTTCAAGTATCGAATAAACATCTTCAAGAAATATCTATTGACTATGGCTTTTTTGCAAAAAACTTAAAATTCCATGTGAAAGGTTCGGGCTTGACCTATCCATAGATAACAAAATCTCTCTATTTTGACATGATTGTTTTTCCAAAAAGCCCTGGTATTTTTTAAATAATTGTCATTTTAATGCCCCCACTACTGGGGCACATGCCTTCCATATGGATGTAACTTTATTCAAATAAAGAGAATGTTTATACTCTACACGATTTAGCTAGCTAACTTTTAAGAAAATACTTTTTATTGCCATATAATGACTTTTTTAATGAAATTAGTTTAGTGTAGTTACCGCCAGAGGCGCTGTGCCGAATTGCATACAAAATTGCTTACTACAGTCGTTATCGAGTATGATAAACATAACTGTGCAACTCATAATGCTGGCACTGACAAGTCGAAAATCAATAGAAATAGTTGAATGGGTGAAGTACCCAGAAAATATTGATTACAGCCCAAGCTGTCCCAAAATACGTTTACATAGAAAAGTAGTTACGATCTTAAGAGCGAAACCAACTGTTTATCACCCCTGAACCCCATAAATCTATTGTTCTCCGACAGCTCTATAAATTACTTAGTGAACTGCGCTCGTCTTTTTAGTAGCGTATTAGATTAACAGAGTAAAAGTTTTCAACCTCTGCCTTTGATAAGAGTCAAATGTGAAAGGGCGCAAAATATTAGAAAGCTTTTTAGGTTTGGATAGGATTAAAACTCTAATCAGCGAAAAGGTTGCCTAAAAAATTACAGTATTTTCAGGATTTCTTCTGAACCGATTTAAAATTTTCAAAAAATGGGACGAAATTGGGAACAAACCTGATAAAGTAAAGTTTGAATCATGTCAATCGGTTCAGCCGTTTTTGAGTAATCGGTGGACTTACACAAAAAAAAAAAACAGATGAACAGAGAACCTCCTCCTTTTTTTGAAGTCGGTTAAAAAGTTTAAATAGAATGGTCTTTATAATGATAGCTCTCTCATTGGTTCAATTACGAAAACAGTAAATAAACTTAATCTGTACGTACTTGTACTTAATAAAGAAATGGAAAGTTTTTAACGCAGCTTTAGGTGGTATTTACACGGATGGACTTGACAGGTGACTTGCTGGTCGATTTTAGTCAACTTGCGTTTTTTATGGAAAATCGCTTGTAAAAATTTCTCGCGCACCAAGGGTCCTGTATTATCAGTATATAAATACACTGCGGTGTAGAATGCGCCATCTCTTTACCGATAGTGGAACTTATGTAATTTAGGTTGAAGATTTCTGAAAAAGTGAGATTATTAGAGACCTTGTTTTATTTTCCTGTAATATTTACATAAATATAAAATAATAAAAATAATATAAATATATGACAACATCACACACATTGATCCGATTCCAAAGGAAGTTGCTAAAGCACTTGTGTTATGGGAATCAGAGACAACGGTGGTATTACAAACACCCAGACCTGAACCAATAGAGTAAAGTTCGTTTTATAAATTGACCCAACCGGGGATCGAACCTGGGACCTCAAAGATGGCGACTTGAAAACCTGTGTACAAAGCCACTCGACCACGAAGGTCGTCTATAATTTACTACCGTTTGCAAAAAATATTTATTTATTTTTATTTCTTTCTTACTTGCCAAATAGTTGGGCAAACGTAATCTCAAATTTCAAGTTGATAGCATTGGCATTAGTTGTGACAGACGGATAGACAGACAGACAGACTGAATCGCACCATAAGGGTTCCTTTTTACCATTTTGGTACGGATTCCTAATGAACTAGTCTTAATAACTAAAATATTATTAAATATAAATAGTTGTAAATTATATCTGTGATCAAACACAACGATATCAAAAAAAAAAGAAAACGGATAACAACTGGTGAAGTTATGTTAAAACATACATAAAAAAACCGTCGACTTGATAACCTCCTCCTTTTTTTGAAGTCGGTTAAAAAGAAAATTAAGGCTGGGTTGCATCATCTTGAATTACCTTAACTTTGACAAACACAAACTTATCTGACTCGGTGATAGACACAGCGTCGCTGTCGTCTATGGCGTAACCTAGGTAACAATATGTAATAACACTTACTAGTTTTCACCACCGGCTTCGATAAGTTTGTGTCATGTACTGTTAAAGTTAAATTAAGATGATTATTAATAAACGAAAAGTAAGTTTACACCCGGTTTAACCAATAATATTGTTTAGCTATATTACTCCTTACGTTTCATGTCTCAAAGCCCCATATTCATAAGCAAACTTTTTGCTTAAACTAGGTGTAAACTTACTCTGCGATTATTAATAAGGGGGTTTAAGTTAAATCAAGATGATGCAACCAAGGCTAAGCCTACTCGAGCATCAACCGTAACTTTCTTTCTCCCCATCCATCTGTTCAAACCGCATTCGGACCGCGTCGAATCTAAAATGTTTCCAGTAATTACTACCGACTCCCGCGCCGAGTTGTTTTTATAAGCATTAAATAAATCTAATGCGTTATTATTTTCTAAGTTTAGAAGTAATTGAGATACAGTAGGATTGTCAGAAGCTCGGTAGAGACTAACATTTATTTTAAGTTCCTGGGCTTTGATTCAAATGGTTATTTGTTTTTTCGTCTGCTAACTTAAAGCTTAAAAAAAGCTAAAAACTCTTAAATTATGTGACTTAGGCAATGATATTATATCATTGGTCGAAGACTCGTCAATACCATTCAATAATACAATTAATCAATCAACAACAGCGATTTCGACCTCCGTGGTCGAGTGGTTTTGTACACCGGTTAAGGTGTCGCCATCTCTGAGGTCCCGGGTTCGATCCCCGGTTGGGTCAATTTAGAAAACGAACTTTTCTATATTGGCTCACGTCTGGGAGTTTGTGATACCACCGTTGTCTGGGATTTCCATAACACAAGTGCTTTAGCTACTTACTTTGGAATCGGAGCAATGTATGTGGTGTTGTCAATATTTATTTATTTATTTATTTACATAATGAATTTCTTACTTATTCGTCTAATGCTTATTTTTATACTTTAAGCAAAGACTTCTATGTATATACTACACTAGACAGGCTGTACAGTACCGAAAAATTGCTCATTAAGTTACGGTGCATGCACCGCAACTCCTTTAGTCTATTGCGAGCGACCGAGAGAAACAGTTGATGCGCCGCGAAGGTTGGTTGTGGCACAATGTTGAACAGCTCGTCTATGTAATTGAAGTCATTGACTTTAAGTTATAGAATAAAGCATTAAAGTAAGTAATTTATTCACTAACAATATACATTTTATTGGAAATGATAAATTAAATTAAATTAATGTTATTTGATAAATCAATTAAAAATAAACACTAAACTAACAAAATGTAATTAACTTATTCCTATCATTTGAATAAGCTCATCAGAGGAATAGTAACATTTTTTTCAGTAAGAAAGACTTCAGCTTATTTGTTTAAATTAATTAATTATCAACGAACAGGAGTGTCAGCCATTTGAATAACGGGGCTGGTAATAACTGCTCAACAAAGATCTAAATATCAATACGCAATCCCTACGGTCAAGACATCTCAGTGTAAATCAGTCATGACTCTGGCACGCAGCCAGAGGTGCCCAACTTTTAGCATCAGTTAATCTAACACAGCAATGTTGGCAGAAATTCAAAACCTTTTTTCTTTTCAAAAAATTTGGCACAGACGCGAAATAAAAGCAAGCACCTTAATTGCTCCAGACCGAATTGGTGCACCCCTTTGATATTGGTACCTTGCTAATTAAAAAGGGAAATAGGCGGGCTTAGAGCTAGTTTTGACGACCTCCGGGGTCGAGTGCCTTTGTACACCGGTTTTCAAGGTGTCGCCATCTCTGAAGTCCTGGGTTCGATCCCCGGTTGGGTCAATTTAGAAAACAAACTTTTCTATATTGGCTCAGGTCTGGGTGTTTGTGATACCACCGTTGTCTCTGATTTCCATAACACAAGTGCTTTAGCTACTTACTTTGGAATCGGAGCAATGTATGTGATGTTGTCAAATATTTATTTATTTATTACATTTAGTTTTACTTCAAACTTAAGGTGTGTCTTCACCCATTCGCTTTTGCTTTCCTCTTTTGTCTTCAACTTTCAATCCGTCTTGGCGTTAATGGCGTAACAGATTGGTTGAGAAATGCGACCTGTGGAGGAAAACACGCAGCCATACGAAACCATTTTTGCCCAAGCTGAAGCAGAAACGCTTCGCTCGCGCTTCGCGTTCTCTCGGTAAACAGTATATATTTAAAATATAAGTAGTATATCAGATGTCTATCACCTATTGTTCAGGATAGGGTACGAACCACTAAAACACGTATTTCCCGTTTAGGAATTTATTGACAACTGAAACTATTTACAATTGTTTATAAAAAGATGTCACTGAGATTTAGAATTTGGAAGGTAGACCAAAGAGAAAAAGGGCTGTAACGTTGCTTGTCAGTAACACCTATATTTTAGTTTAGGGTTAGATGGTGATAATAATATGTGAAATTGCACAAGCATTTATTTATTATCACTGCAGTTACATTTACACAATACCTCTATTAGCTACGTGAGCGTTGACTAAGAATGAAGAAACACCTTTTTACTAATGAACAATAATGTAATTTCTATGTGTCGGTTACAGATCTTTTAGTGACATTTTATTAACAGCGAAAACTAACTGACATTTAGCTTCAAAAGAGCATAAGCGCTCTATGGCGACCAGCCAGTTTCCAACAACCTCTAAGCACTAAATTGCATCTATTGCAGTTTCCACGGTGTCTTTGTCCGTATAAATTACTTAGCGATACAGAGCGAATTTTGTTAATCCTCACTGGCTGCAAAATAATATAGATGAAGCGCTAACTATTGCCTCGGGGGTTATTGTCGCTTGTTCGCTGTAGTTTTTTTATAAGTGACGATTAGGTTACAGACAAATACTGCAGTAAGCCGTATTTTTATTTTTCTGGGCCCCATAGTTTTCGACTTTTGATGAAAAATAAAAAAAAGTTTCCATAGAGAAAAATCATAAATTATTCTATGTGATAAAACTACATGTAAAGATTACAGGAAATACAAAACGATGTCTCTACATTTTGACGACCTCCTTGGTCGAGTGGCTTTTTATACAGGTTTTCAAGGTGTCGCCATCTCTGAGGTCCCGGGTTCAATCCCCGGTTGGGTCAATTTAGAAAATGAACTTTGCTATATTGGCTCAGGTCTGGGTGTTTGTGATACCACCGTTGTCTCAGATTTCCGCAATGTATGTGATGTTGTCAAATATTTATTTATTTATATATTTATTTTTCAGAAATCATCAACAAAAATTACATTAGTTACACTATCGGTCAATAGATGGCGCTGACCTAAAACTGCAATATTTTACACCGCAGGTCATTTATTTCTATATGGTACGGAACCCTCGGTGCGTGAGTCCGACTCGCTCTTGCCTGGATTTTTATGTAACAGGCCTGCGGCATCAAAACTGCAACCTGGGAGTTAAGCCAGAGACTAATAATAAACATTTAACCCATGAAAATACAGCATGAACAAACTAAACTTTATTATTTCCTACCCGAATTTTAAATTAGCAATTTGTGTTACGGTAAGTTTAATCCTTTGACTATAAAATAAGTGGGATTAAGTTTTTACTAGCATGCAGCCATTAAACTTTTATATTGCCATGTTTTTGTTTTTCCAGTAGGATTTATGCGCAGCTTTATTTACTATCTCATAAACCTAAATGCTTTCTTACCCGAATTTTTTATTCTCCTATTTTTGGAATTTACCACGAACAGGATTCGAATAACCGAATTAGTGCCATCACCGTACTCTTTATCGGGTGGTTAACACAAAATGGCCATCTTTACTTCATTCTATGCATGGAGATTTTAATAAACTATTTACTTAGAAAGCATTTTTTTTAATTTACCTTTATTCAATGGTAGAATTAAATGAGTATACATTATACAATTTTTTTTTCATGACTTTTTCATGTATAATGTCGGGTAACAAAAAAACTCTTTTGCACGCCATAAAAACCAGTCCAAACTTGCAACTCCTGCGTTTATTTATGACCCAGAAATTTAACCCAAAACTCATATATTAGGGTCGAAATGACCGAAACTTTTTTACGGTTATTAAGAATTTAAGTCGTGGTCAAATGGCAGGTTTCTCGGTCCCTCGAGAAATCATCTACGGTCTCGAGAAAAAGATTTTCAGTTAGGCACTCTCTTTAATATTTGATTGCGTTGCGACAACCTTTGGTTCGAGTTTTTGGGCCTGCAATAAATCCTTTTTTACCCGATATTTTATTGATGGCCTAGTTTGTCAGTTTGCATTAAAATGTAAATTTATTAACTTACTAGCAAAAAATAGAGCTGGTTTATAAAAAAATCATTGTTGCTGTAATAAGGCATTAAAGAGGAACTGAACTATCAATAGGTAACTGCTAAAATATAAATAAATTTGTTTAATCTTTCTAATTGGTTTTATTATGTTTTATCCATTATATGATTTGGAATACGGCACTTTACATATTTAGTTTGTCAAACAGTCGATAGATGTCGCTATACCGTGCTGTATTCGGTGTCGTTTGGTTTTCACAGTTTTATATAGTCAAAGCTCTTTTTATAAATTTATCTACGCCTGGGAAACGGTGGTATTGTTCAAAATTCGTTAATAAATATTGAGTATAAATAAGTTCACTAAAGGGCAGGGCTTAAAAAATATACGGAATTGCTAAAATGTACGACCCAAAAGTCTCCTTTTGAAGTAAGAGATGAGAGACTGTCGGAGCAAATAAAGCTCTATTTCATTAGTGATTCTGAGTATTTTCACCTGCAACCGGCTCTACCATCGACTAGACGGTATTTGAAAATGGACTACACCCTAGTTGCAAGCTTAAATGCACTTTATTGCTACGTGACGAGAGCATTCATTCATTTAACTAACTTTCAAAGTGAGTGTACTATACTCAACGCAACATCATGTCCCAATAGATAATTTAAAAAAACAAAGTTGTAAATTAAACTGTATTGTTCTGTTCCATTAATATCGATGACACCAACACAATGGTAACACCGCCCACACATCGACATACTAAATTAATCATGTTTAGCAACTGTTATGTTAATGACAATATGGCTTCAAAGCTCTGCTTTAGATCTCTTGTAACATTACTTATAAATTGGCTTGTAAGGTTTAAGATTCAATGATAAGTTTTAGGAATAATATTAATTCATGTTCTTCTTCAGTTGAACGAGAATATTTTTAGACATTTTGTATTTAACCCTTAACTGGTATGGGCTGTAAAATCTTATGTCTTAGTGAGTTCACATTAAATAAATTGATTGCCACATTAATTTTACAAATTAAAATCGTTCTGTAGAGGCAGTTATTGTGTAGTACTTAAAGTTTATAAATACGTTCTGTTTATTATCATTCAGAGAATTAACTTTTATATTTTTACTGCATTATACCCAAGAGACACAATCGTAGTGGTGTGCATTTCCGAACACCTCGCACGACTGAATGACACCCCCGCGGGCAGTAAAGGGTTAACTTGCAAGACTTGCATTTAATTTTGCTGCTAGAACTGAGAAGACATTGCAATGAGTATTTTCCTACTGACGCAAATGTTATTTTTAAACTATAATATTGAATTTTAAAAGAAAAGTCCTTAAAAATTACAAAAAAAAATGTGTTCGTACAATTTGTGGTGCTGGCTATTTAGACAGTTGCAAACCCTTGTTCAAGGCCCTAAATATTCTGCCCTTGCCATGCCTTTACATTTATGAGATTAGTTTATTTGTAAAAAAACATTGTCATTTTTTCAAACAGAATCAAGACTTTAACTACAGAGGTAGAAAAGGAACCAACTTACGAATTCCCGGTCAAAGTTTGGTATTACATTCGAAAAACTCATTTTGTATGGCAATACGGATTTACAATAAATTACCAAATAATGTTAGAGAACTACCTACAACTAAATTTAAAAGCAAATTGTTTAATATTTTAATAGAAAAGACATATTATTGTATTAATGACTTCCTAAACGATACAATTATTGACATTGCACACTAATTATAACTTTTGACATTTTCTATTGCTGACATTCCAATAATTTAATTTCATTTTTAATTTAGTGATTAATGTTGTTTTAAATATGATTTGTTGACATTATCTAATAAAATTGTATTATTTAAATTTAAGTATTTGCACGTCGAAACATTCGACAGAATATGCTGGAAGAATTATTATAACAACTTGTATGTACCATATTTAGCAAATAAATGAATTATTATTATTATTATTATTATTATTAAAATATATATGCCGGACAAAATATTTATAACAACATGTATCGTACCATATTTTGCAAATAAATGAATTATTATTATGAATTATGAACAAAAGCAAATTATTTGTGCAAAAAAGTTGTCTACTTGTAAATAAGAAACTTATTTATCGATACTTGTAAATAAAAACTTATCGATCGTATTTTTCTATATATTATTTAGTATTATATAAAAAGGTTAGTTGAAAGAAACTTATATAAAAATGAAATAAAAAGTAAATTCTCGTAACTGTATTCTAAAATAAAATTGTCATTTTACAATCAGTTTTTTTTTTTAAATTCACTCACCATCAAGCTAGCCAAAGTTTAGTACACTCAGTAATTGCCTAACAGCCTTTAGCTTTTTTTTTTGAGCTCCTATATACTTCAAGTGGCGCCCTCATTTTAATTAAATTTATTGTTCGCAAAACTGCTAAAAGTGGCCACTTTTAGCATTTTTGCGAACTACTACTACAACGAACAAAATTTTACTGAGGTTATTGTTTGTAAATAAACTATAGAACCTTAGCTTCAATCTGTACATGTGAGTTTTCGATACATTATGTACTTAGCGAGCAATAAATTTAATTAAAATGAGGGCGCCACTTGAGGTATATAGGGGCCTTAATAGATATTTGATACATTTAGTAAACACTTCTAAGACTTTCGCGCGCACAGTTCATTAGAAATAAAACACTTTTTACGGATTACAGCGCGTATATTATTAATTCAGGTGTTGTTTTGGAATTATTTAGTTTGTAATTATTGGTTTTTTAGAATTCCCGACGTTTCGACACCTTTCCAGGGGCCGTGGTCACGGGAGGAATTAATAATAAATTCGCGCTGTAATCCGTAAAAAGTGTTTTATTTCTTACATTTAGTAAAGCTACTCTCAGTCATACATTGCAACACAAAGTAAAAAACGGATATAACCCGGAAAAGTTTCTAGAACATAAACCTTATTTTCAGAGGTAAAAACAGGGTACCATATTAGTTAGCAACCATAGAGTTATTAATATTTATACCGACTTAATTTTATTTTTAACCAAATCTCTTAACTAAAATTACTTTACTGTGATTATCCGTATCACACACCACCTTTAAAATTGTTTAAAAGTTAATCGCATTTTTAGAAACTTATATATTTAATATATTATTTATCTTAATACAAAAATAGCATTGTAAATGCGAAAAATCTCAATTTAACAACTAATGTTAATATATATTATTATATGATATGCATTTTTTTATAAAATCTTTAAACCTGCAATAAAAAAACATGCCTTGAAAATCTGTTATCAGGGCTTTAAAATTTACGATTTCTATACTTCGTAACATTAGCTCTATGTCCTGATATCGCACATCTCTTTCCCGCAGCGCTGTATTTTTTATATTTCCTATAACTAGGTTTACGACTTGAAGTAAAGGCTGTATTATGCATGCTCGTATATCTGTCTCTTTCGCTCGGATTGTTCAAGACAATGTGATATCACAAAGGGTTTGTGTAGTTTCTGGAAACCGTCTTCCTTTGTAAGGATTGAGGAGCTATGAAATTTTGTATGTTGAGAAGTGAAGTGGAAATCCTTTGTGTATTTGTATTATTGTATTTTCTAACATTTTGATGTATTTTGTAAAGTTATTGTTATATTTAAAAAAACCCAGAAGCATGATTGAAAATAACTTTCATTAACACCGCCGAGCAGTGTCAGTCACACCGCAGGGCCCCATCATCACTATGTGTGTCCCATCATCACCAATGTGTGTGTCCCACCATCCAGATGAGTATTTTTAAGCACGTTTAATTTTTTCAGTTATATGGTACCCTATTAATAACCTATTCTCAGTAAGAGATAGGCTTAAGAGGAAACACCACGGTCGAGAAAATTGAAAAATTCCTGTAGAAAGTTGACAAAATTAACGTTTGGTAGTCCCCTGTTTCCTCCTCCAAAACTAGACCGATTTAAATATTTTTTTCATTAAAATTTAAAGGAATGAATTGGCTGTGTTCCTATGTTTTCTTATTTTTTCATAAATAAAGTAATAAAGACAGTAAAATATAGTAAATATAATAATTATAGTAAATAAAATAAAGATAATCTCTTAATAAAGATTTGTTTCCTAGATATTTCTGTTAAATGACGGGAAATAAAAACAGTTGCCAGTAACAGATCTATAGTAGGTCTATCACTTACTGAAGATAGATTATTGAAATCGGCCGTTAGAAATGAACCTTTGAGACCGGTTTACCTAATGCGTAGAAGGACTAAATCGCGTTATGACTAGTCATAGTGCGAAGTAAAAAATACGACTGTCATATTCTCGGATGGGAATCGATCCCGCGACCTTTGGATGTCGGGGTCAATCCTCTGAGCTACCGAGTCACTAGTGGCAGTGCTTTGAATTGTCAATATTTTCCTATCGCCCATGGTCACTTCACCACAGAAACCATTTTAATACCAATATTATAACAATTATCATTACTGTCGGAGATCTGCTTATCAAATGAGAAAAAAAATGTAAAGCAAACACTCGAAACACCTCAGCCGTGATAAAAATAAAACAAAGATTTATATTTCTCATTATTCGCTCCAGAATTCTGTTGACATGTCTTAAATTATGATTACGCTCTGAGATTCGTTTTCTTTTCGCCATCTTTTAGGGTTCCGTACCCAGAGGATAGAACGGGACCCTATTACTAAAACTTCGCTGTTTGTCCGTCCGTCTGTCACCAGGCTGTATCTCATGAAACGTGATAGTTAGCCAGTTGACGACCTCCGTGGTCGGGTGCTTTGTACGTCGGTTTTCAAGGTGTCGCCATCTCTGAGGTCCCGGGTTCGATCCCCGGCTGGGTCAATTCAGAAAACGAACTTTTCTATATTAGCTCGGGTCTGGGTGTGTGTGTTTACCACCGTTGTCTCTGATCTCCATAACACAAGTGCTTTAGCTACTTACTTTGGGATCAAGGCAATGTTTGTGATGTTGTTTAATATTTATTTATTTATTTATATTTTAGACAACATCACAAACATTGCTCTAATCCCAAGGTAAGTAGCTAAAGCACTTGTGTTATGGAAATCAGAGACAACGGTGGAACTACAAACACCCAGACCTGAACCAACATAGAAAAGTTCGTTTTCTAAATTGACCTAGCCGGGGATCGAACCCGGGACCTCTGAGATGGCGACACCTTTAAAACCGGCGTACAAACCACTCGACCAAGGAGGTCGTCAAATTATTTACATTGTGAAACAGGCCCTTAGTCAAATAGAGGTTTTTAAAATGATAAAAAGCACTCGGTAAAAAAGCATACGTGGTGTTGCTTTGCTTTAGTATTCAACTGTTTTGTATTAACAAACTCATTAATTAGATGGCGCTGAAAAAAAAGTTTACAGAGTCGACTAGTATAAAATAATACAGCCATACCAAACTCTCCTCCCATATTTTAACAAAACATTTCAAAATTGACTCCTCATTTTCTTCAAATCTTACAAGTTCTTTAATTACGGCTTAATCTATCAGGTACAGTTTTTAATAACCGGTGACGGTCCTCTTATCACCATAAAAACGTTTTATTTGACCCGAAGAATGGCGGCGAGTAATTTAATTAAAAGTAATCTGATAGACTCGACTTGACGAAGAAAGTATAAAAAAACCGGTAATTTTCTCCTCGTGCTACAATTTGTTTTAACGGGAATTCATTTTTGATAAGTTTGTTTTTTCTTTGTTAATTAGTAGGTACCTATGTTATTAAAGTTCAACCATATAGTTTAATTTTAAACTAGGGAGTACATGTTATTTGGAATTAGACTAAATTCGAGTTATATGAATCCCATCATTATTATTATCCCTAAATTATGGTATTATTCCTTAATTTAAAATAATTAATAATAAAAGAGACACAATGAAAACTTGAAATTTCATGATGTAAGCATCCATCATCAAAGTGAAAGATACTCTGAATTTCTGTAAACTTTTCACGCCTAATCTACTGAACCAATATTAATGAACTTTGGTAAAAAGATATAGATTGGGCCGTGTATATGGCTATAGAGGCTACTTTTGTCGCAGAAATAAATTCGTAAGTCGTGGGGCTGCCCACGACTATAAAATAACAAATAAAGCAGACCATAACATTTAGGTTTTACTTTTCTATTGGCTCCAAAAATATCTGCCGTAACTTCAAGAGACATGAAAAGCTTTCAAGCAACCAAAACCAAACTAACCAAACGTAATTACAGCTAAAAGGAAAATATTCCGTGCCGACACTTTCAAACAATAAAAACTTTGCAATAACATAGAAATATGTCTGCAAGTTCCCAAGCTTCCCACTTACTAAACCGGGCATTGTAAGAAAAAGTCGATTCGTACTTCCACATTAGTTCGCAATTTGTTGTTCAAAAACTTTCTTAATGGCAAAGAAATAAAGTCCACTGTCAGTGCCTAGTTTTGGGGAGTTGTTTGAGGAAAATACGGCTTTTGACGGAAAATATCGTTAGGAAATAACTTAAATAAACGCATGGTAGGTGGAATAGTTGTGGGCAGAACTTTAACATGTGAGACATGGAGACAAACCTCAGAAGTAGCGGAACTCTTTTGTTCTTTATAACGCTAACTTATCACTTGTTCAGTAAGTGTCTATTTCAGTACAATGAGTATAAAACTGCAATTTTACTGACAGTCTTCAATTCGTCTAGTTTTTGTAATGGGGCATTTACACGGGTTAATTTTCCGAGTGACTTTAGTCGACTAGGGATTTTTATCAACAATGGCTTGTAAAATCGAATCGCCACTTCATTAAAATTAGGTTTGCGACCAGCAAGCGACTGTCGATAAAAAGCCCCATCTGACTTAAGTCATCTAGCAAGTCACTCGGAAAATCAACCCGTGTAAATGCCCCTTTAGAATCCGAAAAGTTAAACCAAAAATGTGTATACGACAGCGATTAATTCGATGCTGCTAACTTTGCTTAGCAGTTTTGTATTCACATTACTATGAGGTCTCACAGTTCCCGCGGACGCACAGCGTCCCAACTACCAATCACATTACACGTACGTAAAACGTCAAACAAACAAACCAATCACAGAGTTCTGTTTCAACAGAGTGCGTTCGCATAGGCAAGCGTCGTATAAGTATAGTTCTTGAATACGGGTTTAAGTCTGCTAAACTCCATTCCACGAATCGAACTTCTAGGGATTTATTCCCTAGAAGTACGGAACAACTGATACTTCGCATCACTGCGAGTATGCAATGATACTCGCAGCTCATTGGTCAATGCGCGCAGCTAGAGCTCAGCTATAGGCTAGGCTATTGAAGGTCACGCGCATTAACCAATTGGCGCACACGGACCGATTTCTTTAGGAGCTCGTTTTGTGGAACGGACTTTAATTTTACAGAAAAGCATAGCTGATTCGGCGTGCTGAACAGAAGTAGTGAAACTAAATTAACTTTTTAATTGATCTATTATGCTATTCAACGGTTTTTAGAGGCATGCCATTGTAACTATCGTTTGCTAATTATACGGTCCAAGGCATAAGTCACCGTTATATCACAATTTTTTAATAAAAATATAAAAAAAACTTACCCGACTCTATTACCCCCCGAGGTTTTTAAATTGACACTGTTCATACCATAGACACGAGTAAATTTAGAATTACCTCGTTAATGGTTGTAACTTTTTATTACTTTTTTTGGCAATCATTTTTTACCCGACTATGTCGAAGCAAAAAGGAAGGTTATGATTATGACCGGTATGTGTGTATTTTTTTAAATAAATATAATACAATTTTTTTATGGAACAGATAATTGTTTTTTTATATAAGAGGATTTAATAAAATCTTCAAAAAATATAAAGTTATTCACAATGATGATATTATATTAGTTTTGATCACCATAGTTTTTATATTAAGGAATATGCATATGTAATAAAGTGTATATTACAGTATTATATACAATACGTATAGGTATTCCATAAAATTATTTCTTAAAATGTTAGTAGAATTCTGACCCTTATTTGTCCAACTTTAATGACTATAAAATTAGAAAAAAAACACAGTTCAATGACCAAATTGAGTGTCACCAAAAATAAACAACAGACATTAGCCACACTGCAACTGTGGGTTCTAATGTTATTATTTCTCCCGCTCTTTTCTATAAGATTCATATCGCGATCTCTTTCTACTACCACACTTGAAGAGTGCACAGTATATGCTTGGTTTTCCGATCAATCACTTTAAGTAACTACCATTATAAAACATTGATATTTGGTAACAAAAATTCATTACCTAAGGCGGTTTGAATCAGATATTCTATATGGAGTTGATAAAAATGACAAACAGGACAAAATATTTTTAATAAATTGTACAGATCTTTAGCTTATTATAACACTTTGAAGAAAACAAAATACTGAGTGCCTTTTTAGGTCATTGTTGTTTAGGTTTAATTAAAAAAAAAATAACCAAGTGCGTGTCGGGCAACGCATAGAGAAGAGGGGTCTAGTCTCTGCTCCAGCGCCTCCAGCTCTGGATGTTTCGATGAATATTCATATTTAGAGAATATCAATCATGTAATTCCACATAGGATTTAGTATGATTACTTGTAGTATAAGATAAGGCGAAATTACTTGCCAAATGTCATATATAGTTAAGTCAACGGGAAGTAACTTTTAAATTTTAATTCCTTTGAAAGTGTCGAAATGTGTTTTTACGGCATAAGCGGTCGTATCTTTTTTTACGTTTTTAGAACGGTTTTTTTACAGCTTCAAGGAACTGTAGATTTGAGTATATATGGTTTTAATTTCAACTAAATACTTACACGCGTTCAAGATCAAGTTCAAGGGTCTTGACAGACAGATGGACAGACGGACAACAAAGTGATTCTATAAGAAAATCCTAAAAATGGTCAATGAAACCTCATAATAATTTCAAAAGACTTTTTAAATGAAACGTCATTCCATGGGTGGAGTTAAAAAATAATCTCAACTTTACTTATAAGAGACGTATGTACGTACCTACTACGTAAAAAGAATATATAAAAATATTGTTTCGTTAAAATTTAGATCTCTGAAAGATTTACGCATTAAATTTCAAAAAAATCGGTTAAAAACTGTAGACGCTACGATGCTGATAAAGATGACGCAAGACTGTTATCAGTCTAATCATTATCCATATGGTATCGTACGGTCTTTATAAGGGTTCTTTGGTTTACTACGAAACCCAAAAATCATTTACAATCCCAGAAACTTATACAGCATTCATCTGAAACTTTTCCATATACCACCAACAGCGTCATAACTGCTTACGCATCGCGTAGGCCATTTTTTGTAGAACCCTTTAGAGGATCTTCAACTTTTTGTCTAGTATAGTCCATACCAAATCAGGCGTAACTTACAGTCAACCTCACCTTTATGACTATGACCTTAAGGTTTAAATTTGCTTAGTGATTTGCAAGTTATCTTTGTTTTCAGCACGCTTCATTCAACACTTGGTGATTGGTGACAATAGTGTGAACGAACAAGTGGTGATGGATGAAGTGACTTTTTTAATGTTAGTAATATTATCTGAGGTGTTTAATATCAAATTTAGAGTCGGTAATGCGCCGCAAATATCCCGCTTGAGGCTTTTTACAATTCGATTAAAATATAATGTGTATATTAGGGTGGGTCAAAAATTTTTTTTTTTTATATTTTTTTTCTAATAGCAACAAAAGGGTGCAAAATGGACTAAAAATGACACACGTAAAATATTATTACTTTCGCATACGATTAACTGCCTCCGGATTTACTTCAAAGTTTCTGAAAATATCGTTTTAAGAGATTACTTCGAGAGCCTAAAGTTATTAATTACATTCAAGATTTTAATTATTTTATGAAGCCGTTTTACAGAAAATATTCTCATTTTGCTAAATAGGGTCAATAAACTTCTTGTCGTTAGCAATTGTAGGCATGAGGTGAGGGGGCGGGGGGTCACCGATTGCACTTAGCGCGACACATTTCACGCGTCAGTAACACTGCATCTATTTAAGTGGTAGGTTGTTTTTTGCTCGTTGTTACTATGGAACGCACTCGAAACTCGACGAAATGTCCCTTGTTTGGTGAAACTCGTGATCTGAAAGAAAATGTATTACCTTCTTATGAAGATATAATGAAGTTTTATGAGTGGACGAGATGGCGTTTAAAGTTTGACCAAGACACAAAAAAGGAACCATCATTTCAAGAAATTGCGAGTGTAGTATCGTACAGAATTGAAGAAATCTGGAAAAAAGCATCAATACCAACCGTTTCACATACCAGAGTGATACAAATGCTGAAGTCGTATCATTTAAAATGCAAAAATTTACTTAAATCCTACCCTCAAATTCCATACAAACGTCTCGAAGAGTTCCAGCTTGGTAGCAAAGCTCTTTTCGACATTTCGTCGTGCAAGTGTAAAGATTTGAGCAACTGTATTTGTCCTAAAGATCGTAAGATACCTAAAAATGAACACAGCTTCTTATTAGATCAACGTACGGCAAGAAAAATGTTCATAGGAAATATCGATATCGCCACTACATGCCAAGCTAAGAAATCTTTGAAAAGGAAGCTTCAAAAGCAAGAATCTTTGCACAGATTTCAAGAAGTACGTAAAAACAAGGCATCTTTAGTTTCACCTGATATGCTTTCTACTTCTTCCGATTCCGGTGAGTCCAATCACAGCGACAGCGAGCTCGCGTTACATGCAAAAACTGATACAGCTCCGCGGACTGATACCATTACCATGGATTATTGTTCTCTCTCCAAAACTTGTGATAGATATGGAGTATCTAATAGAGCAGGGGCAGCTATCGCATCAGCAGTTCTGCAGGCAACTAACTCGACTGTACCAGTAATTGATCCAAATAAGCTACGCAGAGAACGAACAAAAACCAGACAAATTATTATGGCCAGGGAAAGAGTTGTAGAAGTACCCGCATTGTATTTTGACGGTCGAAAAGACAAAACTTTACAGATATCGAAAAAAGGAGGGAAAAGTTACAAACAGATTATACTTGAAGAACATATTTCATTAATAAAGGAGCCGGATTCTAAGTATTTGGGATATATTTCACCTAGTTCTGGCACTTCTAAAGTTATAGCAAAAGAAATTATAGATTACTTTTTGAATGAAAACATACCGACGAAAGGTTTGCTGGCGATTGGGTGCGACGGGACAAATGTGAACGTTGGGAAACTTGGAGGCATCATACGATTACTGGAAAAAAGTTTAAATAAACCATTACAATGGATCATCTGCTTGCTTCATATGAACGAATTACCATTCCGCCATTTATTTGCACATATTGATGGCGCTACTTCGGGACCTCAAACATTTAAAGGACAAATTGGAAAATACCTGGAAAACTGTGAAAGCAGACGGGTTGTTCAGTTTCAACCCGTCATCCCCTCGGAAGAGTTGCCAGACTTATCAAATCAAGACTTGAGTACCGATCAGTCTTATCTATATAGGATTGTATTAGCTGTCATAAAGGGCGAGGTACCTGAGGATTTAGCTAACAAATCCCCAGGTAAGATGTCTCACGCTAGATGGCTGACTCGAGCAAATCGTGTTCTTCGTCTGTATGTTTCAACGAAAACTCCATCTGAAAGCTTAATAATATTAGCAACCTATGTTGTTAAAGTTTACGCTCCGACTTGGTTCGCTATCAAGACTCATTCTACTTGCAAGGATGGAGCACGACACCTGTGGAAGCTGATCTCTGCATCTAGATACCTGTCAGCCGAACTTAAATCTAAAGTCGATCCCGTGATCCAAAGAAATGGTTATTTCGCCCACCCCGAAAATTTATTACTGGCAATGCTGACTGATCCGCTAAAGCACATTCGTGAGTTAGCTGCGCGACGAATACTGAAAGCTCGCACCATCACACAGACTAAAATCCGTTTATTTGAAGTTCCGCAGATAAACCTTGATGCATCTTCCTACATAGATCTGATTGATTGGCAGCAAAATATTACCGAACCACCGATTCTAAAGGGAATAAGTGACGAAGATCTGCAGTTGTTTGTTGACCAAAAAGGTGAGGGTGAGTTACCCCTGTTACGTCTTCCCTGTCATACTCAAGCAGTGGAAAGAGCAGTCAAGACTGTGACAGAAGCCTCAAGTACATTGTGCAGCAAACTTGCGAAAGAAGGTTACATAAAAGCTCAGATATCGTCTCGTAAAGATATGCCAAAATTCGACAGTAAGAAGGATTTTGTGGTAAATTAAAAACAATAACTGAGATATAATCATATAACTTACGGCATTTAATTTTTATTATTAAACAATTATGCTCTTTTAACTAGTGTTTTATTACAATATATAATATTTAAATACAAATTTAATACTCGCTATGGAGATTTACAAAAAGCTTTATTTTTGTTTTTTTTTTAAATTTCAAGGTCAATCCGGAGGCTGAAGATGATATCTGATCGTAACTATTTTTTGATGGTCTAAGAATAACGTAATACTACACCTTTTTATCACTATTACGTTTCAATATAAGACACTTTTTTTTTCTCCATACATTCGTGACCCACCCTAGTGTATATGTATGTAAGCTGTTCGGGACTCTTTAGGTACTTAGGATATAAGTTATGGTTTTGATTTTAAGATAAATAAATAAATAAATATTTGACAACATCACATACATTGTTCCGATTCCAAAGTAAGTAGCTAAAGCACTTGTGTTATGGAAATCAGAGACAAGGTATTACAAACACCCAGACCTGAGTCAATATAGAAAAGTTCGTTTTTCTAAATTGACCCAACCGGGGTTCGAACCCGGGACCTCAGAGATGGCGACACCTTGAAAACCGGTGTACAAAGCCACTCGACCACGGAGGTCGTCACCGAGATGGAAAATATTTTTACTTTGTTTAATCTTGTCAAAATGAACTTTTGAAGGAATTACATTTATTTACGTTAAAATTTCTTATATTTCATTTCATGGTGAAAATGGGGTTTTTGCACCGCTTTACTTTAAATTACGGGGTCCGTTTGTCCATTTGCCATAGACATAAGCTGTCACTTACGTCAGACAAGTGTTTAACTTAGACACTGTTTAAATGTAATGCTGTCACTTTTTGACATTTATTTGAAGTGTTTAAAAATCTTTTGTGGTAAGGCCGTTATTGTCTAATTTCAAAATCTATCGCAATAGCTTTCGTTTTGACAGATGGACGGACATTGTCAAACGGAAGCAATTGCGATAGATTTTGAAATAGGACAATAAGTACACTGAATTGTACACGAAATGGGCTATTTACACGGGTCGTCTTGGCAGACGACTTGTCGATATTAGTCAACTAGCGCTTTTTATCGACAATCGCTTATAAAATCAAATCGCCACCTCATTAAATGCAATGCCTGCATGTTATTATGTAGCCTTTAAAATTTGATCTTGTTTCCATCTTTTCTTGTCTTCTTCAAAAAAATTTTTTTTAGTTATTATGTTATTACGGTTATGATATACCTTTTTGAAATCCTTATGATAAGCCCTTTAATTTGAGACCTATATACCTATATTTTTTTTGCGTCACTTACCTAAGAACACTTGGGCTGTCGAGACGAATGTAACGATGTACCTATTAATAATTTAAATCCATTCAGCCGTTTGAGAGATACCTATGAGGTAATAAAGAATATTACATACAAGATACGCGCGAAAAACATAACCCTTTCCTTGCAGTCGGGTAAATATTGCAATATCCATAAATAATAAAACCTTATCAGAAATACTCTACAACGGATGTAATTAGGATGAACTGGCGGTGTATTTTTTTTTAAATAACCAAAGAGCTGCGGAGTTTTTATTATAGATCCCAAAGGATGCCAGGGACCCGTCCTTTAGAAGCATGCCGAATGGAACATAAACCTTTTAACAGGACGTTTTTACGCAAAAGAGCACTTTATCTATACAATTTTAAGGTCCAAATTGGAGCCGAAGGACAATTTTTCAGTTTTACCGAGTGACGAAATTGTTTCGGAATATAAACGGCACTTCTAGTCTTTTCAGTTTTCGACTGAAGAATACAGTTTTGCGGTATTTCAGTACTATTGTGAAGTTTTGGCCGGTTTAATTTTTTTAGCTTCCTTTTTATTTTTTTATCTACACCCATGCTTTAAAACTTCTATAAAAGCTTTGGAAACAGCTTATTGCCAATATCGAAACAACCAGTGTCGTGGTAATCATAACAACATCCAAACAAATGTTATAATATTTATTAAGTTAACGAATCGTGTTTCTGCAACTGACATAATGAAATAAAACACTTTTCACGGATTACAGCGCGTATATTATTAATTCAGGTGTTGTTTTAGAATTATTTAGTTTTTATTTATTGGTTTTTTGAATTCCCGACGTTTCGACACCTTTCCAGGGGCCGTGGTCACGGGAGGACTAAAGTGAAGTGTATATGACAAAAGCTTTTAAAAATTAAAAAGAAAAACCTCCTTCAAAAAACCTTAAAAAAATTGCTATAAAAAAAAGCTTCAAAAAGCAACAGCTCTAAAAAGCAAGAAATAATATTCAAATCTGCATAATTACCACTATTCAAGTACCTACGCATATCTGATATAAAAAAAACGTCTTTTGAAGTCGGGTGGGGCTGAAAGATATTTTCCTTTTTTAATTTATATAAACATTTGTAGTGGTTTCTCTTTCGTAATTTGATTTTTTAAATCTTAAAGCCCCACCCGACTTCATAAGAGGTTTTTTTTATATCAGATATGCGTAGGTACTTGAATAGTGGTAATTATGCAGATTTGAATATTATTTCTTGCTTTTTAGAGCTGTTGCTTTTTGAAGCTTTTTTTTTATAGCAATTTTTTTAAGGTTTTTTGAAGGAGGTTTTTCTTTTTAATTTTTAAAACCTTTTTTATTTTTCACTTTTTTGTGGTAGGTATGTACAAGTAAATGTAAGCAATGATATAAATATATTTTTATTCATATTTTCAACACTTTTCAATGGTACTCGTATAATACCTACTCCGAATAACTCAATTTCCACTTTTCGCGCTGTTAATTTTAGCAAGGGTCAGTCATGGGGTGGGTGACCAAAGTGTATTATCGCGAGCTCCTCCGTGCTTCAGAAGACACGTTAAGCCGTTAGTCCCAGCTACATTAGCACTCATTAACACCCACCAATCCGCATTGGGCCCGCGCGGTGGGTTATGGTCCATCCTATTCATTAGCCCATAAGTAAGGCTTGTATTCCAGTCCCAACAGTGACACTAAAAATGGCTGATGCGAAACCTTTCAATACCGTAGAGTAATCACTAATACACTATCCAATTTGATTTTGAAGAGTTCTCTTGAGTATCTTCGAAGTCCAAGGTCCAATGTACAGGAAATTTTAATGAAAACACCCTTAAAGTATCCTTTTTCTAACAAAACAAGAATTATCTCAATCGGTTTATAAACAAAGAAGTTATGTCTGAAGATCCGTTGAAACTCGTGCAAAAGTCACCTAAAAAATTACAGTATTTTCAGGATTACTCGAAAACCACTGAACCGATTTAAAATTTTCAAAAAATGGGACCACCTGGGGAACAAACCTGATAAAGTGGCGTTTGAATCATGTCAATCGGTTCAGCCGTTCTCGAGTAATCGGTGGACATACATAAAAAAAAATAAAATAAAAAAAAAAAAAAAAACAAATAAACAGACGAACATAGAACCTCCTCCTTTTTTTGAAGTCGGTTAAAAATGAAGCCAATGCAATAAAAATCAAATATCACTAAGATAAATAATACCACCCCGTCTGAGGTGCTCGATTTTTTCTAGTATTTTTTCTAATATTATTTATCTTTATATAAAAATAGCATTTTGAATGCGAAAAAATCTAAGTTTAATAATCAAATATTACTTTCATATGTTTCTCACTGCCACCAAAATGTCCGATGCGTCCTCCTAATGATAATTATGTCCAAATGTTGATTGACTTTCATCAATCGTTGACGGTTAAACGATATGGTCGGTCAGTTTTAGCTGGCCATATCATGAAATACAATCATTTTATGAAATGGTCGCCACATCATGAAGTGATCAATTCTACGATTTGGCCACGATGTAACCACCATGCTAGAACACGGGCTGATTTGTACTTTAACGTTAAAGCTTTTAGTTCGATATTAATTTGAACCTTTTAAAGCTGCTAATTCTGGCCTAGGTAATCCTTAACGTCATCTCGATTGCAGTCGCAATACAACATTGTCTATATTCCACTAGCTCATAATGAAATTTGACAACATCACATACATTGCTTCGATTCCAAAGTAAGTAGCTAAAGCACTTGTGTTATGTAAATCAGAGACAACGGTGGTATCACAAACACCCAGACCTGAGCCAATACAGAAAACGAGGTAATTTACCTACGTAAATTAACAAAGTGACAACAACAGTGTGGCTCTGTTTCGATCGGATGTCCCCAAAATTCTTACTTCATTTTCGCCACTATTTCTTTAACTTACTGTAACTCATCAACAGATGGCGCTAACTTCATAAATACTACCAAGAAAACTACTACAAATTACAAAAGGAAATAATTACAATCGCGCCACTTCCATCAGGGCTGATGAGAAGATCCCTATTGTTGTCTCGCTCGCACGTCCGCAAAACCTCAATTAGGGCGCGCCGTACAAACGATAGCCAGTCCGCTACAAAGGGAATTATTAAACTGGCCGAGGGTTATATTTACTGGATGTGTCGACTTTTCGTGTATGTAATGAGCCTCAGTTGGCTGACCTCGGTGAGTTAAGTTCTGTTATTGCAAGAGATATTAGGACAGTGTGTTGGTCATAAAAACTAGTGGTACTTAAGTGAGATATAGAATCTTTCTTAAAATTAGTTTATAAATTAACTATAGGCACTTTTAGATTTAATTTGTCTCGTAACTTAAGGGGCTGAGCCAACTAACGCCGCCAGTCGATTTTATTTTATTTATTCAGAATAAGCCCAATTTCTTAAAAAAGGAATCAGTCGAGGTTTTGTTGATAACGTCTAATATTTATTGAATAACTTTACACAGTTTGAAAAGGTTAGTTCATTAATTAACTATGGGCACTTTTAGACTTAATTTGTAACGTTATTTTATACTTTTAAAGAAAAACGCACCGCAACCCTGATATTTTTAACCGACTTCAAAAAAGGAGGAGGTTAACAAGTCGACGGAATGTTTTTTATGTATGTTTTTGATGAAACGTTTCCGAAAAGGTTGGTTTTGTGTTACTCGGAGTAGTGTTCTCGTGACAGCAATTTGTCGGCTCCACACGTTGGCCCAAACTTGGCTAATGTATCGTTCGTTGATGCTTTTGAATGAAACTCTTTGAAGCATTTGTTACAAAACCGGCAACATACGATGAATTTGCCAATATTGTGGCTAACGTGTGTAGCCGGTTTGCAATCTGGTGGGCCGTCTGTAATAAATTACCTCTACCACAATTCCGACCTGAAACTGAAACTTCTGGGTGACGATAAAATCAGCATTTTAAAATCACTTGTTCATAGAATTAGATTTATTTATTTATAAGGAAACTCAACAGTCCTTTTGCTACAATCATGCTTGAAATATACAACATGTTACAAAAATACCCCTAATGCCGAATATGGTATATAGGGACATTTTGATATTTTCGATTTTAATTTTTGAATGAAACAGCTGAAATTTTTTTCGCGATTTCAGAGTTGGTCCCATAGTAAAAGTTGTTTAGTTTGATGGTCCTTATATATCATATTCGGGATTAGGGGTATTTTTGTAACATGTTGTATACTTAAAAGTTACACTTAGCCAATAACAGAGTTTTACCGCATGTTATAATTCTACAGGCAAACTGTTTAATAAAATTGTTTAAACAATTATAAGTAGGTAAAAGTAGACCAAAATACAAACCAAATTAAAAGAATGAATATGTGATCCTGGTACTTTGGAGACGTATTTAATGTGAAAAAAAAAACAATTAAAAATATACAAAAAATGTGATGTGCAAATATTATTTCTCTACATTTACTCAAATCTGGCATTTGTCGACCAAACCATATTTTATTTATGTTGCCTGACTGTACCTAAAATATGGTGTCTTGCGTTTATCCTGTTTTGCGAATATGATATTTTGCGAATATCATATTTCACGAATGTGCTATTATGAGATAATAATGTCTTGCTATTATGATATTATGCGAATATCATATTTCGCGAATGTGCAATTATGAGATAATGTTTTGCGAATATGATATTTTGCGAATATCATATTTCGCGAATGTGCTATTATGAGATAATAATGTCTTGCTATTATGATATTATGCGAATATCATATTTCGCGAATGTGCTATTATAAGATAATAATGTCTTGCTATTATGATGTTTTGAAAATATCATATACTGCGACGGAGGGAAATATATATATAGATGCTAAAAGTAATACTTTCTACACTAATATTACCGGTATTCTTAGTAATAGTTTACGAAAACTGTATGTACTATACCGAAGTCGCTGACAATGAAATAGAAATACCGATAGTTTTTTTGATAACGAATATTATAATTTGCATTTATTATATGACATATCTCTTCCAGTGGTCACGGCTCTACATTGACAATAAAGGTGGCAACCCTTTTGCAACCGGAATATACATTAACAATTTATTAATTGATGGCTTATATTATATCCATTATTACAGCCTAGTCAATAATGGGCATGTTGTTACAAGTCTGTAGTTTTTAACCGACTTCAAAAAAAGGAGGTTCTATGTTCGTCTGTTTATTTGTTTTTTTTTTCACTTCTTTTCCTGAAGATTCTGTCAATTTGTTTAATAATTGATGTAAAAATATTATCAAACGAATAAACAATTTTTATTTATTTATTCATTTATTTAATACCTACCTTTAATAACGAGATTCAGTTTCATATTTTCGCATTCAGATTAAATTAAACGTCTATGTGTTGATGGTTTGTGTCATTCTACATACAAACTTGAAACTTTTTACTGCATTCAGTATGATGTAGAATGATGCGAGGCGTTCATACGTGATAACAATGTCTTCTTTTTAGGGTTCCGTACCAAAATGGTAAAAAGGAACCCTTATGGTGCGCCTCAGTCTATCTGACACAGCTGGATATCTCGAACTACTAATGCTATCAACTTGAGAATAGTTTTAGATGACGTTTGCCCAACTATTTTGCAAATAGGAGAGAAATAAACATATTTATAAAGTTTAATTTCAACTGTTTGGCTACCACGGTTCACGAAATATGCCTGGTGACGGACAGACAGACAGACAAACGGACAGCGGAGTCTTAGTAATAAGGTCCCCGTTTTACCCTTTAGGTACGGAACCCTAAAAAGCCATTTGATTGGTCAACACTTGTACGGGAAATCGTCGTTGTTCTTTTATAATCCGTACCGCTAGTGGAACTCCTTGCCTGAGTCTGTGTTTCCCAATAAGTACAACCTGCCCCCTGGGGCCGTACCAGCTAACGCATCGAACTTCGGAAAGTCTGCCGAGCTTCAAATTAAAACAGATAAATCGAGCCCTAATCGGGCCAAAATGGCAAACCCCAATTCATGATGTCACACGAACATCGACATCTTCTAAATAATCGGCGAATAGTACAATAAGAAACTCCTTACTTCATAAACAATACTACTATTATATATTCTGTGACAATACGATGCTTTGCCAATCGTGATTGATCCAAAACAGGTTTCTTTTTTGCTAAATCTGTGTTGTATAATAAATGTGATCTGTGGTTTTGTCTATGGTAAGATAGCGGTAAGAAAAGTAGTTCAGACACGATGTGTTTCAAGTTTAAGTCTATAGCAAGCAATTATTTTAAAGCCCAACGTGAATTTTTCTTCTTCTTCGTCTGTAAAATATCTGCATCCTGCATCGTTTTATCGTGCCCCAGCATATTCATCCGTACCCCTCATCCTCTCCCTCGCTCTATTAATATTTATTTTATAGTTTGCAGAGGGTGCAATGGTGTATTATGTATCGGAGGATAACCCCTATATCCGTGCATCGCTGTATTAATAAGAGTTGCGGCCGCATGGGAAAAAGGTAGACGGTATAGACAAATGGAGTAGGAATACAAATATACTAGTGGAAGAGATTTGAAATTCAGTTTCGAAGCAAATTATAGGGGATGCTGATTTCCTTTAAAAAAATACAAGTTGCTGAAAATCGTAACTTTTACCATTACAAATGCGAAAGAGAGTTTGTTTGAGAATGTTTAAAACATTGATAATTGACTAGTGGAAATGCACGGTAAAAATAACATCTACCAGATCATCACGTCATTAACACGTTTTATTAGGTTGCTTTCTTGTTTATTTGTTTCTTTGTTTGTACACAAATTTAGCAAACGATTTTATGCTAGCTTCCCGATGAGCTAGAGACTTGAAACTTTGAACATAGGTCAGAACCGGAAGACCACCCCATCGAGTTGGGCTCGTTTGATTCGTCTTGATAAGTAGGTACTCCGATATGAGATGGTGTATTTTTAGTTTTAGCTTGTTGACGAAATAATAAGTTATTTAAAAATACTTTTGTTATCAAAAAAACACGTAAAACAGTGGAAAATATTTTTTCGTTTAAAACTTCTGCATAGAATTATAAATCTTTACGGGAGAAAATATTTTATACTTTTAGTTTGTTTTAAAACGTGTTTTTTAATAAAAAAAAGTTTTTTTTGTATCTGGGGCCAAAAAAAATACAATTTAGTTTTTTTAAAACAAAACACTTTTTACGGATTACAGCGCGTATGTTATTAATTCAGGTGTTAATTTAGAATTATTAAATTGGATTAATTAAAAACAACAATAAACCCAAACCAATTTCTAATAAACTGTACACGCGGAAGTTTTAGAAGTGTATACAAGGTGTTACCAAAATACCCCTAATGCCGAATATGGTATATAGGGACCATCAAACTGATCAGCTTTTACTATGGGACCAACTCTGAAATCACGAAAAAAAAACAGCTGTTTCATACAAAAATTAAAATCGAAAATATCAAAATGTTTGAAACAGCTGATATTTTTTTCGCGATTTCAGAGTTGGTCCCATAGTAAGAGTTGTTCAATTTGATGGTCCTTATATACCATATTCGGCATTAGGGGTATTTTTGTAACACCTTGTATATATTTATATACATAAATGGGTTTGTCTTACAATTTTTGTTTAGTGACTTTTCCAATAGCCTATGATACCAGAAGAATAACTGTGAAGAAATTTTCACCATATATCTTAAACCTGAGAATCTATATGGACTAGAACACTGTTATTTTGGGGTGTATTATGATGTCATTATACACCCCGTGAACATATTTCAATTTCCTTAACCGTTATAACTTAGGCATTTTAAAACGGATTACAATAATTCTTTTATAGTAACTACTATCTAATCTGTGACTGGGTTTCATAGCTATGAAAATGTGTCCACACTGTATTAATAAAAGTATAGGACTCTACCACAAGACACGTCATCATTCAGATTTTTATTAAATTTATTAAAGTAGGTACTTGAGCATTTTTCCGTTTGGCAGAAAACCCTAACAAAGAAAAGAAAGAAACTAATAACAATAATATCTTAACAAGGTTTCAGTCCGCTTTGACACATCGAAGCAATATTTCCCTTCCCATTCTATACGACAGTCCGGTAGCTGTCCACCAATCTATAGGATTAACTCCAATATAATAACTATCTTGATTTTCCTCACAGAAGTCACATAGACTTATAAACGGACAGACGTGAGCTGATTAGTGAACATATTGACATGAAGGGGAAACAAATATTTAATTAGGGAGGGAGTTATGTTGATCTATATAGGGCAATAAGGTTTAGTGAAACTTTAGTACAACTAACTGTTAGGGTAATCAAAAATTAAGACGGAATAAAATGAGAAATTGAATAGAAGTAGTTGTTTGACACCCATTGGCGAATACAGAAAAAGCAAGGGTGAGGTGGGGAGGAAGGCGCTGGTGGGTGACGGCTTGTTATGGGCGTGTAAATAAAATACTAATAATATTTTTAGTTTGAGTTGGATATGAGAAATAACAATCGAATCTTCTATACAAAAGCTTAGAGGCTTAACAGTGATTGAAGTTCTGATTCAAGGCGAAAACAGCAAAAATAATTTATAAGAGACCAAATTAATTTTTAGTTTACTTTTCTACGGTTATGATTATTTCTGGAGAGCTAGATACTTTTTCTAGTGCAGTAAACACATTTATTGTAATACAGTTCTCTGAAATTGCACTGAATAACCATCCGGTCAAACCATAACCGTTTATTCGAATAACGACACAAATGGGACACCATAGTGTTATCCTTGTTCCATAACAGCCCTGTCTATTCATTCTAATATCGCCAAATCTAGAGATATTAACTTGCTTTGCCGATCCCTACACATTCCGAATTGCTTTATGGAGATTTGTGTCAATATTTTGGGGGAAGCATATCTTTGATAAATGCCACAAGTGGAGACATGGGTGAATTAATCGTAAAAGCTATTGCTAAGGTAGATTATATTGCTTTGGAAATTAATTCAAGATCACAAAGTAAAACTACGGGATGGCGGGATATTTAAGATACCCTAATAATTTAAGAAAACTGGAGTTTGAATACCAAATAATATACTAGAAAAAATACGACTCGCACCAGATCATGTTCTCGGACGGGAATCGAACCCGCGACCTTTGGATATCCGGTCCAATGCTCTGACCGCTGAGCTACCGAGTCACTCGGTACTCGGTACTCCAGTTTTCTTAAATAATAAGGGTATCTTACCGTACCGAGTCACTCGGTAGCACAGCGGTCAGAGCATTGGACCGGATATCCAAAGGTCGCGGGTTCTATTCCCGTCCGAGAACATGATCTGCTACGAGTCGTATTTTTTGTGGTATATTATTTGGTATTATATAAAATAGCATTGTGAATGCTTAAATCTTAAAATTAAAAAATGGAGTTTGAATGTTTGGGTGTATCTCCGAAACTATTCATCCTATTTCCAAAATGATTACCTACATCAATTCTCCACTATCCATGAGTGACTCTTCTTCTTCAGCGCATATCCGCCCACCGTTGAGCATACGCTTCTCCACTTTTCCTCCAAGCAGCCCTATTCTCTGTTTGTCTAGGCCAGAGTGGTCCTTCGGCTGTTGATATGTCGTCAGACCATTTAGCTGGTGGTCTACCTACGTTTATTTTAGTGCTAGGTCTCCAGACGAAAACGCACTTGCTCCACCTGTCTTCGCTTCGGCGACACACATGGCCAGCTCAAGCCCATTTTAACTTTTCGACGCGGTACCCAATGTCTGCCACTTTGGTCCGTTTTCGAATCAAATCATTTCGGACCCTATCTCGAAGCGATGTATGAGTGATATAGGCTATATTTAATAATTCCATAATCTTACAGGAAATAAAATTCTAAGTGGACTAAGTCACATGCAGACGCTACTCCCAAATAAATAAAAGTTTTCAATACAAATGCATTTGATTACTGACTTACGACTTCGTGTCGCAGTGAAACATTCAATCCATGTACATTCTGCATCCACTTTATTCGGTACAATTTTTCAACGTCAGAAAACTAGTTGTTAGCTGCGACGACAAATGATCCGATTGGCTATCTGTTGATGCACTCGACATCTACTTACGATTGAATTGACTGTAGCAAAGAGGATTTCCCTAGTCATATAAGTAGGTATTGATTGTTATGTTATACAGTGCGTTTAATGAAACTGTTTAGTATACTTTTAGTAAGAATTGGCTAGGATAATAAACATTCCTTTTTTATTTATTAATCATTTTTGGTAGTTTGTAACGACTCAGAATAAAACTGTATATCTTACTTATAATATAATACATTAACTTTTGACAAAGCTTATTACAAAAATCCGAATAAAATCTATTTTTTTTTTAGTTTAAGCACAGAATAGATATAACGTCAAGGCGGCTAGGTTTGACATTAACTTTGGTAATTAAGAAAACTTAATCACAATGAAAAAGTAAACAAAAACACTACAAAACACAACCTGTATAACCAATAAAAAATCCACAAAAAGATATCTAAAACTCATTTAGACTAGCCATTTGCAATACAAAATTTTCCCCCCTAATAGCTTTCAACAAAAGCAAATCGGATATTTGTCCATTTAAAATGGTAATGTAAATCGGTATAATCCCGCTTGGCATTTACATGCAATATTATTCGTACTTCTCAGCACTCCTGCGGTTAGTTAATCTTTTAATGGA
Source organism: Catoptria pinella (assembly GCA_963556745.1). Taxonomy (NCBI): domain Eukaryota; kingdom Metazoa; phylum Arthropoda; class Insecta; order Lepidoptera; family Crambidae; genus Catoptria; species Catoptria pinella. The sequence goes on along the minus strand of OY750782.1, from coordinate 1,138,392 downwards.
ATTAACCCACGCTGGCGATGTCACTAGCAAAATAGCAGGCGAAGGATGTAGGAAAGTGCTGGAAAAGCTTGATTTTCTTTGATAATAAGTCCTAAATTTACTTTCTAGAATAATTATTACAAGACTACAATACAAGACTTTCCTCTATATTGGAAGATGATAATGTCACCTTTGAAAGAACATTGTCACAAATCAGAGATTAGTTCTGGTGTGCCAGAAAGCTTTGCGTACATTTGTAAATTGTCCAAGCACAAAAGCAAATAGTGAGGATTGTACCACAGTCTTCGTGGCCAGGATACCAGATAGCAGAAAGCGCAAGGCTAAACGTCGTTAAAATCCTTAAGGAATGCTGAGTGTTAAGAATTTGAACTGTCTTTTTATTTTTATAAAGTCACATACGTAATACAAAACCATAAACTAAATATGTGGCCAGCTACGTCAGTAACACTGAGGTTTCAGTCAAATCAAGTCTTTCCAAGCTTCCTATAAAATGCCAAAGAGCATTGTAAAGGAACCAGGTTTTGACTATAATGCTGGAGCCACACTAACGGCAAACGCCATTAAATATTACAATTGATGAACCTTATGCGTATAGGCATAAGGAAATTAGCGCCATAATTAATGCCGTTAAGCGTTAGTGTTGCCCTAAAATAAGACGCAAATATCTTTAAGTTGCCAATTTCAACCTTGTCTGGTACGGTGACCACAAAGGTTAGACAAAGACAGAACGATATTACTTTCCAATATCCATAAAAACGATACTGACAACAGTAATGAAGAAGAAACTATATTAAGATAAATAATATTAGAAAAAATACTAGAAAAAATCGACTCACCCGTAGCACCTCAGACGGGACTCGAACCCGCACCCTTGGGATTCCGGCCCAATGCACTGACCAATTATGCTACCGAGTCGCTAGCGGGAGCGGCGAAATTTTCTAGTACTTTTTACTTCTTCGCTGCAAGCCAGCGCAATTTCATCAATGTGAGGAAATACCCACACATTCGAAAGAAACATCTTTCCAGATGTTTTGACAATCGATAAAGATGAAACAGCTATATAATTATTAAATTTAGATTTTTCGCATTCACAATGCTATTTTTATATTAAGATAAATAATATTAGAAAAAATACTAGAAAAAATCGACTCACCCGTAGCACCTCAGACGGGACTCGAACCCGCACCCTTGGGATTCCGGCCCAATGCACTGACCAATTATGCTACCGAGTCGCTAGCGGGAGCGGCGAAATTTTCTAGTACTTTTTACTTCTTCGCTGCAAGCCAGCGCAATTTCATCAATGTGAGGAAATACCCACACGCTGGCTTGCAGCGAAGAAGTAAAAAGTACTAGAAAATTTCGCCGCTCCCGCTAGCGACTCGGTAGCATAATTGGTCAGTGCATTGGGCCGGAATCCCAAGGGTGCGGGTTCGAGTCCCGTCTGAGGTGCTACGGGTGAGTCGATTTTTTCTAGTATTTTTTCTAATATTATTTATCTTAATATAAAAATAGCATTGTGAATGCGAAAAATCTAAATTTAATAATTATATAGCTGTTTCATCTTTATCGATTGTCAAAACATCTGGAAAGATGTTTCTTTCGAATGTGTGGGTATTTCCTCACATTGATGAAATTGCGCTGGCTTGCAGCGAAGAAGTAAAAAGTACTAGAAAATTTCGCCGCTCCCGCTAGCGACTCGGTAGCATAATTGGTCAGTGCATTGGGCCGGAATCCCAAGGGTGCGGGTTCGAGTCCCGTCTGAGGTGCTACGGGTGAGTCGATTTTTTCTAGTATTTTTTCTAATATTATTTATCTTAATATAAAAATAGCATTGTGAATGCGAAAAATCTAAATTTAATAATTATATAGCTGTTTCATCTTTATCGATTGTCAAAACATCTGGAAAGATGTTTCTTTCGAATGTGTGGGTATTTCCTCACATTGATGAAATTGCGCTGGCTTGCAGCGAAGAAGTAAAAAGTACTAGAAAATTTCGCCGCTCCCGCTAGCGACTCGGTAGCATAATTGGTCAGTGCATTGGGCCGGAATCCCAAGGGTGCGGGTTCGAGTCCCGTCTGAGGTGCTACGGGTGAGTCGATTTTTTCTAGTATTTTTTCTAATATTATTTATCTTAATATAAAAATAGCATTGTGAATGCGAAAAATCTAAATTTAATAATTATATAGCTGTTTCATCTTTATCGACTGTCAAAACATCTGGAAAGATGTTTCTTTCGAATGTGTGGGTATTTCCTCACATTGATGAAATTGCGCTGGCTTGCAGCGAAGAAGTAAAAAGTACTAGAAAATTTCGCCGCTCCCGCTAGCGACTCGGTAGCATAATTGGTCAGTGCATTGGGCCGGAATCCCAAGGGTGCGGGTTCGAGTCCCGTCTGAGGTGCTACGGGTGAGTCGATTTTTTCTAGTATTTTTTCTAATATTATTTATCTTAATATAAAAATAGCATTGTGAATGCGAAAAATCTAAATTTAATAATTATATAGCTGTTTCATCTTTATCGATTGTCAAAACATCTGGAAAGATGTTTCTTTCGAATGTGTGGGTATTTCCTCACATTGATGAAATTGCGCTGGCTTGCAGCGAAGAAGTAAAAAGTACTAGAAAATTTCGCCGCTCCCGCTAGCGACTCGGTAGCATAATTGGTCAGTGCATTGGGCCGGAATCCCAAGGGTGCGGGTTCGAGTCCCGTCTGAGGTGCTACGGGTGAGTCGATTTTTTCTAGTATTTTTTCTAATATTATTTATCTTAATATAAAAATAGCATTGTGAATGCGAAAAATCTAAATTTAATAATTATATAGCTGTTTCATCTTTATCGATTGTCAAAACATCTGGAAAGATGTTTCTTTCGAATGTGTGGGTATTTCCTCACATTGATGAAATTGCGCTGGCTTGCAGCGAAGAAGTAAAAAGTACTAGAAAATTTCGCCGCTCCCGTTAGCGACTCGGTAGCATAATTGGTCAGTGCATTGGGCCGGAATCCCAAGGGTGCGGGTTCGAGTCCCGTCTGAGGTGCTACGGGTGAGTCGATTTTTTCTAGTATTTTTTCTAATATTATTTATCTTAATATAAAAATAGCATTGTGAATGCGAAAAATCTAAATTTAATAATTATATAGCTGTTTCATCTTTATCGATTGTCAAAACATCTGGAAAGATGTTTCTTTCGAATGTGTGGGTATTTCCTCACATTGATGAAATTGCGCTGGCTTGCAGCGAAGAAGTAAAAAGTACTAGAAAATTTCGCCGCTCCCGCTAGCGACTCGGTAGCATAATTGGTCAGTGCATTGGGCCGGAATCCCAAGGGTGCGGGTTCGAGTCCCGTCTGAGGTGCTACGGGTGAGTCGATGTTTTCTAGTATTTTTTCTAATATTATTTATCTTAATATAAAAATAGCATTGTGAATGCGAAAAATCTAAATTTAATAATTATATAGCTGTTTCATCTTTATCGATTGTCAAAACATCTGGAAAGATGTTTCTTTCGAATGTGTGGGTATTTCCTCACATTGATGAAATTGCGCTGGCTTGCAGCGAAGAAGTAAAAAGTACTAGAAAATTTCGCCGCTCCCGCTAGCGACTCGGTAGCATAATTGGTCAGTGCATTGGGCCGGAATCCCAAGGGTGCGGGTTCGAGTCCCGTCTGAGGTGCTACGGGTGAGTCGATTTTTTCTAGTATTTTTTCTAATATTATTTATCTTAATATAAAAATAGCATTGTGAATGCGAAAAATCTAAATTTAATAATTATATAGCTGTTTCATCTTTATCGATTGTCAAAACATCTGGAAAGATGTTTCTTTCGAATGTGTGGGTATTTCCTCACATTGATGAAATTGCGCTGGCTTGCAGCGAAGAAGTAAAAAGTACTAGAAAATTTCGCCGCTCCCGCTAGCGACTCGGTAGCATAATTGGTCAGTGCATTGGGCCGGAATCCCAAGGGTGCGGGTTCGAGTCCCGTCTGAGGTGCTACGGGTGAGTCGATTTTTTCTAGTATTTTTTCTAATATTATTTATCTTAATATAAAAATAGCATTGTGAATGCGAAAAATCTAAATTTAATAAGAAACTATATTCCATAAATTATTGTTTCAATACAGTAGCTCCAAAATGTGTTTTCGATAACAGTGCAGCATGAGGTAAGTTGATTTTACCGCACGCCGTGCGTTTTTGTTTACGGTTTAGTACAGCGTGCGGGAAGTTAATTTTGCCGCACGCCACCACCGTGCGTTCTGGTTTACGGTTTTTTTTTCCGAAGGTACCTATAATGTTTTCTCGGAAATATATTGAAAAACGTAGTATGGCACACGGTTGTTAAGGATTTTTAAAACTCGTGACGATTATAAACTCTTACCAACCTTGTATCATAAACTACTATTATTGAACAAGCGGCCTATTTGTTTTATGTCACACTTCGATCTCTTTTTATTACGAATTGAACAGGTAAGTATTTGATTGAATCAGGCATTACTTGGCGGAAGTCCCAAACCATTGTGAAAAGAGAAATATATGTAGCTTACTCCCGCAAAAATATATGCAGGATGCACCGCCCGCCCGCCCGCGCGTGAACGGTGTTGGTTCACGCACGATCTAACTCCTGAGGATGCTCCGGGTTGGGGCGAAACACGTGTAGAGTAGTCTAATTGGTGAAGGTGCAAGGTGTGTCGCTGTCATGCTAAATGCAAGTATTGTGCACTGATATTTTTGTGGTGTGCATGTGCATTTTTTTGCGGGCGGGCGGGCGGTGCATCCTGCATATATTTTTGCGGGAGTAAGCTACATATATTTCTCTTTTCGCAATGAACAGGTAATTCGAATTTTAAATTAGTGGATTAAGGCCTAGATGGATAGTGTGTACATGTTTGTTCCAATTCAATTTATTTCCTGATAGCACTTCCATTTTCCTTGATTCTTTCGCTGTCTAGTAGATTGTTTCGTTCCTTGCATAATTACTTAGCTTTTGTTACTTAATTATGGTTCTCGGAAATGAGGTTTTTAGCACAATGAGATGAACGGGGCTGGCTGATTTATGTTTTCTACCCTTCGTCTTAGGAAAATGTTAACAGCCCCATTCGGCTAAGTAGATTTTGCGTTAATTTGAAAAAACTGTTTTCGGTACTTCAGTTGGTAAGCTTCAGTTGAAATATTGGACTTCTGTTTAACTTTTTTTTGGGGAAATGTTTTGGTTGAGTTGAATGAAAGAAATTAATACGCTATAGCTATTGCAATAGGAGCTAATATTTCTTACAGTTACATTTTTTTTACCTTGGTTCATTTATATTGTCTTTTGATTAGTAGTTAAAACATATATTTACAATAATTTAAAAATTTAAAATCCATGTTAAAAAGACGCTTATGGGTAAAGATTATTATAAAGTAGACGATAATCTAAAAGACCGAAATGCGTAGAAATGATGTAACATGTAACACATAAGTACTTTGTTGTTAATAATCCTGTTGTACTGTATTTGGTAACGATATATTTAAGTTTGTAAATATCGTTACTTATTTCTGTTAAAGCTGATAAGTTTCTTGCGCCTGTTCTTCTTGTCAGTTAAAAAAGTCTGGAACGGGTAGTGAAAGTGCTTAATTATTAAGTTTATTTGAATAAATACATTTTGACTATTGACTAATAACAAAAACGTTAAACGTAGCAAATAAAACCAATCATGTAGAGTCGAAAAACATTAGATAATATTTTATAAAAAAATTACAAAACACAAATCGCAATATAAATTTAGTTCTAATCTTTCGTATATTTAACACAAAGATAAACGTTGACATTACGATAAACGCAAAATCAAAGTCAAATAGTCCAATTTGCAAAGTGACCCTCTCCGAGATTAATTTAGGGCCAATTGTTACCCAAGGTCTGAAATACCCAGGCCCTGTTTAAAGATAACGAACGACAATTTTAGATTGTTTCAATTTGCCAAGGGTTGAAGTTGTGAATATATCGTAAAATACCGTTTAAGGGTTAAGTGATATACAAGGTTTTAATGAAACTGTATCGAAGCTGAAACACTAATTAGGGTCTTACCTTTATACAAGGTGTAGTGTAGAATACATTATAAGTCTTTCCATCAGTCTGTTTCCGATTAATTAAAAATAACGTATGAATAACATGAATACAACACTGTTAAGCTTTTCTTTAGAACCTAAATGTCAGTGATACGGATTTATCAGCTTGTTTAGACATCAAATTGATGTTTGAATATTATTTTATCATCACAAAATGTGGTAAGTATACAACGCGATACAAAAATACCCCTAATGCCGAATATGGTATATAGGGACCATCAAACTGAACAACTTTTACTATGGGACCAACTCTGAAATCGCGAAAAGAAATCAGCTGTTTCATACATTTTAATATTTTCGATTTAATTTTTGTATGAAACAGCTGGATTTTTTTCGCGATTTTTATGTTGGTCCCATAGTAAAAGTTGGTCCCAATCTACCATATTCGACATTAGGGGTATTTTTGTAACATGTTGTATATTTTATTTCAATGTTTTCTGTCTCAAAAATCTCAATATCTTTTACCCGTCAAAATAAAATTATTTACCCAAAATAATGTTGTCATTTCTACTGGAATAAGTCCCCTGGTTGAAATCTGTCAGATAACAAATACCCTTAATTACAGGGTCTGAAAGACCCCTAACTTTTTCATCTGCTTCCCACTTTTAATTAACCTACCTACGTTTAATATTTTCTTATTAATTGTGTGCTAAATTGAACCTTACGTGTGTAGCAAAATGTTGAATATTTAAATATCTATTTGATTACTGAAGGTTAGTATTATTAAAATTATTGTCAAGACAATGCCACAACCGCCTTTTTGTGATCTTGTTTTTTTTTCGTCGACGAACTCTTGATTATTAATTTTCGACTTTATTAAATTTTTTCATCATATCAGCCTCATATGACACCAGCTACTACTGAGCAAGGATCCCAAGGATCTCCACAGCTCCTTGCGCTGCTCGCATCTAGAGGCTTCGATAGGATAAACCATTCCATTTCATTTCGTAAGTAGTTATCAGTAGACTTTAGAAATCCTTACTTATTTATAAAATATTATAAATGTGTAAATCTGTTAGTTTGTTTGTTACAATTTCACGTCTTAACTACAGAACCGATCGTCATGAAATTTTGCATACACGTTGTCAGGGGTACAGAGAAGGACAAAGGGTACCTTTTATCCCGAAAAAAAATTGTTCCCGAGGGATAGCAAAAAACCTTTTCACTCAGACGAAGTAAAAAGTTATAAAAGTATTGTTAATTGTTGATTGTGATTCGCTCCCGTTTATCAAAACACTGCATCAAGACGATTTGCAAGAGTTCACTTCATTATCATTATGGAAATTTTGTAGGTATTAATATGACAAATGTCTGGAATACATGTATGAAGGTTCCTGCAAGGGGATATGGCACAGAACGCCACAAGGTTAAGGTTTAAAGCCGCTTGGACTGCACAGAATCATTGGACAGGCAGATAACAAAGGATGAATTTGCATAGAAATAAACAAAGCATGATTCTGTCGATTTATGGCACATTCGGGTAACGCTTTGTTTTGATCGGAATTAATGACCGCGCATCGATATTAGTTTCGTATCCTGTTTGTTCGACGCTAGGAATTGATGCGATTAGCTGAACAAATTGTGGAACACTGATATAGGGTGTGAAGTAATTTAGTTTCTAGAAAAAATACGACTCGCACCAGATCATGTTCTCGGACGGGAATCGAACCCGCGACCTTTGGATATCCGGTCCAATGCTCTGACCGCTGAGCTACCGAGTCACTAGTGGGAACGTCGAATTTCTCCTAGTATATCAATAGCATTGTGAATGCTAAAATCTCAAAATTTAAAAATTATATAGCTTTCTCATCTTAATCAATTGTTTAAAAATATCTGGAAAGGTATTCAATTGATGTCGAGGTAATTCCTTGTACATTGGTGAGATGGCGCTGGCTTGCAGCGTAAGAGTTGATATACTAGGAGAAATTCGACGTTCCCACTAGTGACTCGGTAGCTCAGCGGTCAGAGCATTGGACCGGATATCCAAAGGTCGCGGGTTCGATTCCCGTCCGAGAACATGATCTGGTGCGAGTCGTATTTTTTCTAGTATATTATTTGATATTGTATAAAAATAGCATTATGAATGCTAAAATCTCAAAATTTAAAAATTTAGTTTCTCTTACTAACTTTGGACTGTATCCTGCATCCAGTTGAGTAGAATAGCACCAAACACAACACAACACAATGAGGGGTATTTATATGGCATCTAATAAAAAAAAATAAAAAAATATATTTGACATCACATACATGACTCCGATTCCAAAGTAAGTAGCTAAAGCACTTGTGTTATGGATATCGGAGACAGTGGTGGTATCACAAACACCCAGACCTGAGCCAATATAGAAAAGTTCGTTTTCTAAATTGACCCAACCGGGGATCGAACCCGGGACCTCAGAGTTGGCGACACCTTGAAAACCGGTGTACAAAGCCACTCGACTAAGGTGGTCGTCAAAATCTAATGACATAGAGGTAGATTTAAATATACAGGCTGTATTTTAATTCGCTCTCTTAAGGATGTATTCAGTCCAAGACACTGAACAAATGTATCTAAGAAACATTGTCGAAATACTTACACCACAAAATTTTGTTTATCCCTCACTAAACTGATCACGTGAGCTCTTTGATTTGTATGGATAGTATTTTTTTATATATTTAGCCCTATGTTTTTAGAGAAAGTTGTTTAGTTCCATGGACTGTACATATCCTTAAAAGGAGATCATTCAGGAGCCATACATTGTTGGGTCTTTTATGAAAGGGCCGGCCAACAAAAAAAATGGTACGTATTGTATGAACTAGCCATTTGGGGCAATTAACTCATTGCTCTGGGCCTTAGCCATGTTATTAAAGTTCGAAGACTCGCCTTTTTTTTGGGAAACATTAAATGTGATAGATATTGCTAGAACTAATAATCTGAAGCAATTGTCATTATCAAAAAAAATATTTATTTCTATACAAGGTGTTACAAAAATACCCCTGATTCCGAATATGGTATATAGGGACCATCAAACTGAAAAACTTTTACTATAGGACCAACTCTGAAATCGCGAAATAAAAATCAGCTGTTTCATACATTTTGACATTTTCGATTTTAATACTTGTATGAAACAGCTGATTTTTTTCGCGATTACAGAGTTGGTCCCATAGTAAAAGTTGTTCAGTTTGATGGTCCCTATATACCATATTCGGCATTAGGGGTATTTTTGTAACACCTTGTATAGAGACTTACATTATTTATATTTAACGGAGCCTCCTTTTAGACTTATAATCGCCTGTGCCAGGAGACAACGCTCTGCATAACTTAAATAACGAAATATATAAAAGTTTGTTTGTATGTATTTTATTATAGAAAACATAGATTATGGCCTAAAAAGCTGTATGTAAGGTCTTTATTAATTTTGTTCTGTTACACAAGTTGGTAAACCGACATTTTCATACTTACAAAAAGTAGTATATTATTAGATCTATTCCTTTCTAATACCAAAAACTAATACCAAATGGTATTTCATTATTATCGTTATAAAATTTCTATTCCCAACGAATACCAAATTTGAAATTTTTAATAGAATTTTTAATAAATTTGGTATTCATTGGGAATAGAAATTTTACAACTTCGATAAACAAATACCATTGGTATTAGTTTTTGGTATTAGAAAGGAATAGATCTATTATTATAACCGTCTATATGACAATGATAATTTCTTCGGATGACTAGTTTTGCCAATATGTATAATTATTTTATGTTTCCCAGCACTTTCAGAATTAAAATTCAATATTAGCGATATTTTTGGTATTAGAAAGGTAGAGATCTATTATTATAACCGGCTATATGACAATGATAATTTCTTCGGATGACTAGTTTTGCCAATATGTATCATTATTTTATGTTTTCCAGCATTTTCAGAATTAAAATTGAATATTAGCGATACGAACCACTTTTTTGGTTGGCCGGCATTTTTAGAAAAGGCTGGGAATGAATTATCTTGTAGGAGTGATAGTATGGAAATGGATGTTGAAGGTTAGGTAGCCACTGATAGGAAGGCCAAAGGGGAAGATCTTCCTCCGGGCTGGGAGGGAAGATCTTCCTCCGGGCTGGGAGGTATTAGCCCGGGGACCGCGGTCCGACTGATGATGGGGATCGCCCTTCTTCACCCCACAGGAGGAAGATCTTCCCCTTTGGCCTTCCTATCAGTGGCTACGTAACCTTCAACATCCATTTCCATACTATCACTCCCTAAGTGACTCGGTAGCTCAGCGGTCAGAGCATTGGACCGGATATCCAGAGGTCGCGGGTTCGATTCCCGTCCGAGAACATGATCTGGTGCGAGTCGTATTTTTTCTAGTATATTATTTGGTATAACTCCCTACATTGGTGAAACCGACGTGTTGTGGTATGTGCGGCGTAGGAAAGGTAGGTGCCGCTACAATCTCTTTTGGAGAGTATAAAAATACAGCCTGTATACACTTTAAGAGTGGACATAGCACCTCCGCGGGGAGTGCTCCCTCAATGGGGAGCACTGTTTTCCGATGAATACAGCCCATCACTGCAATTTTTAATTGCAATCTTGGATGGGCTGTTGATATTGAGACGATTTACTGTTTCAAACCAACTTTAAATTTTAGACTGTTTCTCAACAATAAATTTATTAACGTTAGTAAAAATAAGTATGGTCTCAACTCACATGCGTTGATTGATTATTGTCATATTCCCGTAGTATATGTTTTACAATAAAAATATTTAGGTCTGTAGTTCTCTTAAGGTAACAACATTTTTTAATGATACCTACTTGTAATATTTTAAGCAAACACAATGTTGCAAGAAAATTCAAGTAAAGCACAAACCGCGTATATCTCAGCGACGATTCCTTGCTTCCTTTGTTTTCCCGAGAAATTCTTATTGGTCTTAAACGAGCAATAAGGAATTATCTCTGAAACCCATTATTTCAGCCGTAACCGCAGATGTCAGCTATACAAAAAAAAAAACACTTTTTCATTACCACTGCGACATTCGGTGGTCGCAAGTTAATCGCAATACAGACACAGAGCAGGTATACTCAGTAGGTTCAGTCCGTTCATCTTCAGGTGTGATTAACATACAAATAGAAAAACCGACTAAAATAATGACCAAGTGTATGTTATACTTATGTAACTTTACAGAAATACGGGAGATGAAAAATTATAGAAACTTTTTTTGAAACAAAGAAGAAATGGCAAATCAGGCTGCAGCCAATTATAACGTCTGGTTAATGCTACTCGTACTTCTTATTTCTGTTCGATTTCAAGAAACTTATTTAAGAAAATTAATTGTAATTGCAAAACTTTAAACGATCATGTAAGCGCTGTTGTCACGCGTTGGGTATCAACATGTCATTTGGGTGATGACGGCAGGGCATGAATTGATGAATTAGGATGCGTATGTGATATTAAAATACGTTACCATCAGAAAGACACATTATTACAATAAAAAAAACACCAAACATTCGCTTGAAAGTAAAAGCAAACGATATGACAGCTTGCGGCCGGTTACTGATACCTATACACGGTAGATGTTTTGTTTTTCTTAAACTCCTCTAAATGCTTCACATGGTGGTACTACTCTCACCAACTACTCTGTGCCCGAACAGCACAGGCGACGTTTTCTAAAAGAATTCCTTTTTCGGCCCAAGAGGGTCTCAGCCTCAAGCGGGAAAGATAAAAGAAATTTATTGCCAAGATTAAACGGGCAAAACGATTGTTTGCAACGGTGTCAATCTGGCCAAAACGGTGGGGGAAGTTGGAATGTCACAGTATTAGGGTTATGGACGCTTCCCTGTTGTGATTTCGGTTGGACTGAGATTTACAGACTGTGACAACTTCTAGCGTATGAAAAGATTTAGTTTGGCCTCCTTAGTGGGAAAGGGTGGCTGATAATTTATGGTGATATTTGCAAAGGTGAGTCATAAGAGGTAAGTTTGTTCAGTACAGGACTTCTAAAATATATGTAATATTTTTCAATAAAAGGAAATACTAGAAAGATTTCGAAGTAAAACAATGAGAGCCATGTTCAATATACCACAGTACATAAGCAATCAATACGTGAATCTAGATTTGAAACTGCGAACAGTGAAGCAAGAAATAGAGTCATATAGCAAAAAATATCAAATGAGGCTAGAACAGCATATTAAACAGTTAGTTGCTGAACTGCAGGGAGTGGCCAGCCTAAGATACTCTCGCCTGAAGAGGAATAGTAAAACAGACCTGGCAACAAGATTTGCAGACAAGTGATGAGGATGTCACCAATGGGTGCACAACTCTGCTTATGAAACCTTTCTGATGAAAATCTGACAACATTTTAGATTATTGTTTCCAGGAAACAGATTGCTAAGTAGCAGGATATATACAAGGTGTTACAAAATTCCCCATACAAAAATTAAAATCGAAAATATCAAAATGTATGAAACAGCTGATTTTTTTTTCGCGATTTCAGAGTTGGCCCCATAGTAAAAGTTGTACAGTTTGATGGTCCCTATATACCATATTTGGCATTAGGGGTATTTTTGTAACACCTTGTATATATAAAAAAGGCCTTTTCATTCATTCACAAATTCAAATAAAAATACTTCCTTGTATTGTCCATACATTGAGGAACTCGGTGGCGCAGTGGTTTCGCAAAGGTCGGTCACGGGATGGGTGCCCAACAATTTATTATTTCGAGTTCCTCCGTGCTTCGGAAGGCATGTTCAGCCATTGTTCCCGGCTCCATTTGCAGTCGTTAACACCCACCAATCCACATTGGGCCTGCGTGGTTGGTTATGGCCCATCCTCCTTATCTTATAGGTATAAGAAAGGCCTGTTGCCCTTCAGTGGTGACAATAAAAATGGCTAATGTCGAACGTATTGTTCATCAAAAATACAAACCATTAAGTAAATATACAGTTGACCAAATAAAAAAGTTAATGTACTTATGTCCAAGATTAATCTTTGATTTTCTTAAACAAATAGCCACTGTTGCAGCCTAGAATCAATATCCTAACCCTTTTCCTTACTTCTACTGTTTCCGAACGAACCCTTAACGTCTGCTGTCATGTGGCTGTCACATTGACATTGACAACCGGTGTGTCTGAAACCGAACCGAACGTGTCGCGAACATTCGTGTTTTAAAAAACCGACTTCAAAAAGAACAGGGTTTTTAGAAGTCGGTTTTTGAAGTCGGTTTTTGGTTTTTTAAACAATTTCTTTCTTTTTTTCTTTTTACTGTACCTTTTGTATTATGTCAGTAGACGTACGGGTGCGTACTTTATCGTACCCGAAAGAAAAAACCAGTAGGTACACATTTCTTGTGGCCCGGCTACACAACGTACATGTGCCCTGGCCCGGCCATGCTTCTATCAACAAAATAAATAACTAACTTTATTATTATTAATCACCCCTCAAATTACGCGGGCCCAATGTGGATTAAAGGGTATTAATGACTGCAGATGCAGCCGGGACCAACGGATTCAGCTAGAACAAAAAGCTAATGTTTACATAGATGATTTGATACTTATTATTGTTCTAATTATTCATGACTCCCATGACATTAGGCCCCATATCTCTGAAGATTATCGTCGGATCTCAATGAAACTTATATGGGACCAAATTGAAAGTATACCCGATTGAACAAAAAACAATTATAAAAATCGGGACACCAACGCCAGAGTAATCGGCGTACATACAAAAAACTAAAAAATAAACAAAACGAGTCGAATTGAGTACCTTCTTTTGAAGTCGGTAATTATGAATTCAGTGCAAATTGACAGGCAGCTTCCCAGTGAGTACCTTTTTTTCTTGTTTTTTTTCTGATTGAACGGCACTGTTCAATTAAATGACTAGGCCGCTTATTGAGTGGCTGATTAAACCAGTTGGCCGCGACAAAATATATATACAGAAATAAGTAGTATAAATTACACACCGAAGTTCAGCCTGTGTACACCAACCTCATTTTCCGCCGTTTTCCTTTAATTAACCTTCATTCAGAGAAATGATTGAAAACAAAATGTATCTTTTCCGTCTCGAAGGGGGCGAGCATTGAATCGCTCGTCCTAAGAAAATAATAATAATTTTATATTCAAAGTATGGGCTATTACAAACTATTACTAATTTCAATGAGATATAGACCTCGCTAATTATGTATTCTGTGACTTCGCTTAAATTGTATGTTGTTTAAAAATTAATCTAATAGATGTCGCCACGAGGTTGACACTGCTTTTGAAAAGCAGTACTATGTGCTGTTTGGTAGATTAGATATTATTAAGCAAGATGGCGTTCTAATTTTGAAAAAGCAAGATGGCGTTCTAATTTTGAATTTTTTCAGATGGGTGAATTCTTTTTTCGCAAAATGTCGAATAACCGGCTCGACAAAAAAAAATCTAACCTGCTCGCAAAATTTCAGGAGAGTCGGTTAAGAAATGCAACCTGTAGAGTATAACAGACAGCCGGAAAGCGAACAGAGATAAGAGAGCATTTTCGCCCAAGCTGAAGCAGAGACGCTTCGCAACTATGCTTACGGTTTTAAATACTTTTATTTTAATAAGTAAGAAATTATAATTTTTAGGCATCTCTTATGGGGCACTTTACACGGGTCGATTTTCCGGGCTTACTTACTAGGCGACTTTAGTCAAATAATGGAATAAATAAATATTTTTACGTACGAAATGAGTAATATCATCAATGTTTTTTTTTATTAACTATTCCGAATTCGAGCGATACAGTGAAAAGCCCCTGAGGCTTGGAAATACGAAGCATTTCCGCTTGGCAAATTACGTATCACGTGTTCGGAATGAGAGCTCAGATAGATAAACTATTCACTCTCATATATTTTATACATTTTATTTATCAGTAACAGAAGGTACACTTTGAGATGTATTAGAAGTAAAAAGATTTCTAATAAATCTTAGTTAACTAAACGACATAATAAAGTTAATATTGAACGCACAATCTTCTTAATTGATGACGACCTGAGTGGTGCGGTGGTCAACATGCCGGTCTACCACGCAAGAGGTCTCGGGTTCGATTCCCAGCCGGGCAGAAGTTGTTATGATGAATTTTAATTTCTGTGACGGGTCTGGGTGTTACTATGTATGATAAGTATATATTAAAAAAGTGTATAAGTAGTATAGCAGTTGTCTAACACCCATATTACAAGCTTTGCTTAGTTTGGGGCTAGATGGCGCTGTGTTAAATTTTTTGGAGGATGCGAGGACTGGCTGGCTAGGACTCGCTGGTATTGGCCAGCAAGTGTCAGGCATCTGCCACATTGGCTGATGTCACTCCTTGATTGAAAAGCTGATGAAAATATGTCTGCGAACCGTTGTTCATAATATTTATATAGTATTTGGGTGAAGCGCCTCTGCTGGTAGGTGAACTTACAATAAAATTGTCCAAGCATTTATTAATTTATTTATTATTGCTATGATTCCTAAAAAATAGCATCGTGAATGCGAAAAATCTAAATTTAATAATTATATAGCTGTTTCATCTTTATCGATTGTCAAAACATCTGGAAAGATGTTTCTTTCGAATGTGTATTTCCTCACATTGATGAAATTGCGCTGGCTTGCAGCGAAGAAGTTAAAAGTACTAGAAAATTTCGCCACTCCCGCTAGCGACTCGGTAGCATAATTGGTCAGTGCATTGGGCCGGAATCCCAAGGGTGCGGGTTCGAGTCCCGTCTGAGGTGCTACGGGTGAGTCGATTTTTTCTAGTATTTTTTCTAATATTATTTATTTTAATATAAAAATAGCATTGTGAATGCGAAAAATCTAAATTTAATAAAGTAGCTTCACTTATAAGTATTATCTTAAAGTCAATAGTAAAATTTACATGCTTTGTTAGAAAAGCTAACTAAATGATTCAAGTATAATAACTTTTTGCTAATTATTTAGTTTACTGATATCTTTTGTCTCTCTTCTCCTATAGCTTATTGTTATTTTTTCAATTTATTTCTTTTTGGCTTTAGAAGTGCTTGGCATTATCAAATTTCTTAATTTAAACGGCTTCCTTTACAAGAAAAGTCTGACCAGCGGAAAATTTTCCTCTTCGTAAGTGTGGAAATTTTCCACGTTTCAAATAATACAATTCATGGTGGAAAACCCGAGAGACCTCTGCTCTCTGTTTCCACACGGAAAATTGCCGATCGAACGAATGGCGGCCGAGGTGATTTCAGTGCGATACAGCCGTAATATATTATTGTACAATATGCCACTGAAGGGTTCACGTTTTTAGCTTATTTTATGTTTTTTTACCGAATTCACTATTTAAGTATTAAATATAAATATTTATAAATATTTGACAACGACATATACATTGCTCCGATTCCAAAGTAAGTAGCTAAAGCACTTGTGTTATGGAAATCAGAGACAACGGTGGTATCACAAACACCCAGACCTGAGCCAATATAGAAAAGTTCATTTTCTATATTGGGGTCAACAGCTATAAATATTTGACAACATCATATACATTGCTCCGATTCCAAAGTAAGTAGCTAAAGAACTTGTATTATAAAAATCAGAGACAACGGTGGTATCACAAACACCCAGAGCTGAGCCAATATAGAAAAGTTCATTTTCTATATTGGGGTCAACCGCTATAAATATTTGACAACATCATATACATTACTCCGATTCCAAAGTAAGTAGCTAAAGAACTTGTGTTATGGAAATCAGAGACAACGGTGGTATCACAAACACCCAGACCTGAGCCAATATAGAAAAGTTCATTTTCTATATTGGGGTCAAACGCTATAAATATTTGACAACATCATATACGTTGCTCCGATTCCAAAGTAAGTAGCTAAAGAACTTGTGTTATGGAAATCAGAGACAACGGTGGTATCACAAACACCCAGACCTGAGCCGATATAGAAAAGTTCATTTTCTATATTGGGGTCAACCGCTATAAATATTTGACAACATCATATACATTGCTCCGATTCCAAAGTAAGTAGCTAAAGAACTTGTGTTATGGAAATCAGAGACAACGGTGGTATCACAAACACCCAGACCTGAGCCAATATAGAAAAGTTCGTTTTTTATATTGGGGTCAACCGTTATAAATATTTGACAACATCATATACATTGCTCCGATTCCAAAGTAAGTAGCTAAAGAACTTGTGTTATGGAAATCAGAGACAACGGTGGTATCACAAACACTCAGACATGAGCCAATATAGAAAAATTCGTTTTCTAAATTGTTGTCAACCGGGGATCGAACCCGGGACCTCAGAGATGGCGACACCTTGAAAACCGGTGTACAAAGCTACTCGACCACAGAGGTCGTTAAATGGATATTAATTCAAGACTTCGAGGCTATCAGATTTAATTCAGATGAGCCCCGCTACTCAAATGGCCAACATTCTATCCGATTGAACGCTACGCTAATTATTATGAGCAAAAGACGATAACAAACTTATGTAAATTACAGACTTTTATGTATTGTACGGGATTGACAAGCTAACGGCAAGTAATTTTATAGTTTTCTGCTTATTTTAAAGCTTTAAGGCCCCTATATACCTCAAGTGGCACCCTCATTTTAATTAAATTTATTACTCGCTAAGTATATAATGTATCGAAAATTCACATGTACAGATTGAAGCTAAGGTTCTATAGTTTTATTTACAAACAATAACCTTAGTAAAATTTTGTTCGTTGTAGTAGTATTTTGCAAAAGTGCTAAAAGTGGCCACTTTTTAGCTTCAATCTGTACATGTGAATTTTCGATACATTATGTACTTAGCGAGCAATAAATTTAATTAAAATGAGGGCAGTCCTTGTGGTATATAGGAGCCTTAATAATTAGCGTAGCGTTGAAACGGATAGAATGTTGGCCATATGAGTAGAGGGGAAGATCTAATTATCATTAATGTATGAATTTGTTAATGAATTGGCAGCATTCAGGCACAGAAGATTTGTTTTTTTTATGATCTTACGTAAAGTTAGTATTCTTTGTCTGTAGCTTTGATTATTGCTTTGTAAAGGATATCTGAATGCTCTATGAAACTTGATTCTTGAAGCTAATACGGATTTTTTATAGTTTATTTTAAGAATTTAATATAGGACCAGTTGTATAAATTTAACTTACATTTTTATTGTTTTGAAAGTTTTTATATTGTGATATTGTTTTTTCAGACATCTCAAACCGAAAATAACATGTTATCGTAATATTCTCATTTCCTGACGTTTCGTTATACCTAGGTATAATTATTTAATGGTAAGTAAAGTCCTATTAATATCACTAAAACGATGAAAAATTACTGCATTTAATAGGTTAATATCACCTAAACACATTGTTACTTCTAACAGCCCAAAACATTAATATTCACTTTATTGTAAACTTAAAAAAAACACAAAGGTACAAAAAACTTCCGGAGACACGGGAAAAATGTAGTATGAAAAATATAATAATATTCAGTTTCGCGTTAAACACAAGACAAATGATGCTTTCAGAGCATCAAAAGAACTGCGGTGCCGCTAAAAGCTTTATTTTTTTTGTTGTTATTTTTCGCTCAATTTACAGCAAAGTAGGCCGATTTAGACAAATGAATCGCAAACATTATTCTTCTTTAATAATTTTGATAACTTCTTATTAGGATTGAGGTGAAAGAATGACAGGTGATTTTGTGTTATTGGGAATATTGTTTCCTTTGTGTTTCATGGTGACTTGTAGCTTTCAGCAGTTTATAATAACTTCAACCCTTGACATATAAGGGTATCGTAACGTAAAATGCGATTACTGACTTATTAAATTATGTACCTTAAGAATCCGGCGAATAGTGAGCTTCCCATACAAACGTAAAATCAAAATGATTTGCAATTTGAACATAAGTGAGGACCTCCGTGGTCGAGTGGCTTTGTACACCGGTTTTCAAGGCGTCGCCAACTCTGAGGTCCAGGGTTCAATACCCGGTTGGGTCAATTTAGAAAACGAACTTTTCTATATTGGCTCAGGTCTGGGTGTTTGTGATACCACCGTTGTCTCTGATTTCCATAACACAAGTGTTAGCTACTTACTTTGGAATCGGAGCAATGTATGTGATGTTGTCAAATATTTATTTATTTATTTAATTAACTCTTGTAATATTATTAGGATTAAAACAGTTATTGTCTAGGGTTCTATTATATAAAAAAATCAAAATACCAAACCAAATAAAAATTAAGGCGATTTACAGTGTATGAAAAAATGTAATTGGCATTTATTTTGAATTGGGTAAGTATTTAGAATTTTTTATTTAATAGAACCCTAGACAATAACTGTCTTAATCCGAATGATATCACAAGAAGATTTAATTATGCTCAAATTGAAAATCTTAAAAATTAAGAGCTTTTGAATCGTCTATATTATTTTCCTACCATATTCCAGACTTTTATCTGAGAAGACAATAAACGTATATGATACAGGTATTCTCCCGATAGGGAGCTACTTCTGTATACTATTGTATAATTATCCGCTCCAATGATAATTACAAGTTTTAGTTCAAGCACTAACGTATTATTTACTAAGCTAAAACACCATTATGTTTACGTCGTCGTGCGTAATGGCGACCACAGCAGACGCGATACTTAGCGTCGGCGATTGACGATTTATAATACCGCGATTGAACGCAGTAAGTTGCTGTGAGATTTACCATCGCTATTGTAGACTGTCTAATGACATTAAGAACTGGTCATTTTAGAGCTATGTTTTAAAAGTTTATGTTAATTACATTTATACAAACCCTTAACCACTGACGTGGTTTTTGGCGCCATTTTGTCAAGTTCGGTTTGGTGTCTATTTTATTTATTTTCAAATTGATTCATAGTGGATATTGTGTCTTAAAATTGGTGCAGTTATATGGTACAAGTGTCTACGCAACTGAACAATATGTGGGATAATTGAAATAGGCGCGATCTTGGTTGTGTGAAGCTGAGACTTTTATTGAAGTGGTGGCTTCCTCAGCAGAACTAACCGAGTAAACTGTCTTGATATAGTTGGTGCCAAATGCTCCAAGCAGCATTGGAATGCGATGCACCCACATTCTAATGAAAAATTAAACAATATCTACCACTGAACTATTTAACACTTGACACTGGCAAAAATTACTTCCAAGAGGAAAGTAGATTGCCATAACAAAAAAAAAGAAGAAGAACCACTGACGTGTCATTTTATGACACTACCACTGACGTACGAATGAGATTCGTCAATTTTAAGACATCTAAGGCATCTAATGTGGTATTTACACGAGTGACTTTTGCCGCACGGCGAAAATCGACTGTGTAAATGGCAAATTCGGCCTAGGCCGCAGATGACTGAACAAACTTATCTGGGGCCCTATTTTTGAAATCATTCGACAATCGTCGGATGGCTTTCAATTCGACAGCATGGCTGTTCAGTGACAATGAGTAGTAAGGAGCGCTCGACGCCAGCCGAATGATTTCAAAAATAGGGCCCTTGATCCGGTGGCCAAACTGGAACTAAGTATTATTACATATTGTTACCTAGGTTAGCCATCGACTACATAGACAACAGCGACGCTGTCACCAATGTGTCACCTGGGTGAATCTATACGTTATTTCTTATGTTTCTTACTTCCTGCGTCATCGTTGTTCTTCTTCTTCTTTTTTTGTTATGGCAATCTACTTTCCTCTTGGAAGTAATTTTTGCCAGTGTCAAGTGTTAAATAGTTCAGTGGTAGATATTGTTTAATTTTTCATTAGAATGCGGGTGCATCGCATTCCAATGCTGCTTGGAGCATTTGGCACCAATTACGTCAAGACAGTTTGCTCGGTTAGTTCTGCCGAGGAAGCCACCACTTCAATAAAAGTCTCAGCTTCACACAACCAAGATCGCGCCTATTTCAATTATCCCACATATTGTTCAGTTGCGTAGACACTTGTACCATATAACTGCACCAATTTTAAGACACAATTGCCACTATGAATCAATTTGAAAATAATTAAAATAGACACCAAACCGAACTCGACAAAATGGCGCCAAAAACTCGTCATCGTCGTTACTCGAAAATGGTTTCCGCGATGAATGTCATTCATGCGTCAGTGGTTATGGATAAGTGAATTGATTTATTTTTCCTTGCTAATGCTTTTATAGTATTTTTTTGCCTCGTAAGCACATGTGATCTTTGCCGTGCGAATTACCACCCAAAGTGAGCATCAATCAATACACAGCATTAATTTCAAGAGCTAATAATTATTACAATATCAAATCACGTGCTTTCGATACCGCGATCAAACGCAAAGTCGCCAAGTTGTCGCTGCTAAAAGTATCATGTCTGTTGTGGCCCACTAAATATATTTTGTTGTCAGCCATCTCATATGTAGCTCACGATTGATGGCGTATGGTAATATTATGGAATACCGTATCAGATGATAATATGTTGACGGGTAATGGGATCACATGTTTGATTTAGATTATTCGGGGTCTGTGATGCATACTGAGTTTCATATTGTGTGAGACATGTTCTATGCAATGGTCTATGTATTTATTCATATTAAAGGTCTATTAATACATTATTGAATATGACATAAAAAGAGCTCCTAGACAAAATGTTTATATTCTTTCCATAGAAACTTAAGCGACCACCTTGTCATAGTGTCACTATCTCTGAGGCCCCGGATTCGATTCCCAGCTGCATCAAGTAGAAAAACTTTTGTATTCTATCTAATCTAGGTATTGTGGTACTAAATCCACCTTCCATTTGGATTCGACCCAATCAGGAGATTATGGCTACAGCCTTTCGTTATTAATAAATAAATAAATATAAATATTTGATAACATCACATACATTGCTCCGATTCCAAAGTAAGTAGCTAAAGCACTTGTGTTATGGAAATCAGAGACAACGGTGGTATCACAAACACCCAGACCTGAGCCAATATAGAAAAGTTCGAGATTGACCCAACCGGGGATCGTACCCGGGACCTCAGAGATGGCGACACCTTGAAAACTTTTCCTTTGAAAAACAACAATAGGTACTTTGAAATAGAAAAAAAACGGGCAAGAGCGAGTCCGAATCACGCACCGAGAGTTCAGTACCATCATTTACATATAAATACACTGCGGTGTACAATATTGCAGCATTAGATCAGCGCCATCTCTTGACTCATAGTGGAACTAATGTAATTCTTGTCGATGATTTATTAAACTTGATGATTTCCGATCTTTACATAAGCTTCTATCATAGAATAATTTCAAATTTTTCTGTATGCAAACTTCGGAGATAATAGGGGAGGGGCAGATTTTTTTTACGTTTTTCATGAAAAAACTTTACAGTCCAAAAAAAATATGATAAAAATGTGCAAACAGCGTTCTTTCATAATAATACCCAACGTCATGCCCTTGTAGCCCATTTTGAATTTTTAATACCACCTTTTAGTGCCTGTTAAAAAAAACATTTTTAATCATCTCTTATTTGAAAAATATGTGGACAAACGTCATACTCATTTCAAGTTAATCTGATATCCAGCTTTAAGGGTTCCTTTTTACCATTTTGGCACGGAACCCTAAAAACTACTTCGCCCTACCATAATCTACCTCTTCTCTCGTGGGTATCGACTGAAATAATGCAACCTGTAAGCATTTTTTTACGTTCAAAGAAATCACTCACATACTTTAATTATGTATCATAATTGGGTCAATTTCAACAAGTCGTGTTTTTTCTTTCATTTCGGTTGAATTTTTTATTATAAAGTTTTTTTAAATTCTAACCGTGGTTTATTGTATTTCTTTATACTCTAAATGCGCATATTTAACACCATCAAAATATCTTTACAGACTTATGAGATATACGTGTTTAAAAATGTGTTGTCACCGAAATGAAACGGTCGTTAACCGAAATGAAATAACTAGTCACCGAAATGAATGAACTTATACACCGAAATTAAAATCCACCGAAGCAGACATATACAGGTGTACCGCAATACTTATTCAGGGTACTTGTTAATCCCCTTATAATCCCGAATATGATAGATAGCATTATCATGCATGCATACGACCTCATGGGTGAGTAAGACGTGAGTAAGGTAACCGGTCCGGTAACAACACCTTTATCTGACCCTACCCTACCGTCAACTTCACCTGCACGCACTGGTGGTTCGTACGAATAGCTTGCGGCAATAACCTTCCAGTCGTCGTCATGTTGCTGCTGAATAACAGACGAGGCTCGGACAACCGAGCAATGGCAGTACACCATAGCCATACACCCAGCCGTGAAACCAATTGGCAGAGGCTTCAGTGACCTTTAGAATCTAAACCACTCCTTAAATACTTACCTGGTGCAGAAGGCAAAAGAAAATCACTGCACTATTACTTATCCCAAGAAAATTATCATGAAATCACAATCAAAGATCTTAAGATGGCTATGCAAATCCGCTTAGCAACCGGCGCCGTACTGCGTCCGGGGCAACAGTGGAAAATTGAATACCGGCCATGACGTTGTGAGAGATCAGGTAACGCATGGAATAAAATACTACTTGTATTTTAATTAAGATGCGGCAAATTTAGAGGATAGCTACTTGAAATGTACACACGACAGCACGTCAGGTTATACAGTTAAACTGCGAAAACAGCTTTTATTACGTAAGGCATAAAAGGCGGTCTCAAGGTCAACATGTATAGTCTGAGGTGCCGTCCTGTGTACTTGGCTCACTACAGCCCGGGACTAAAGATCTTGGAAAAATAAATAACCAGATGTGAACTGAACAACTGCGGGCTTAGTGAAACTCATTGGAATGGAATGGTCATTTACCCACCGAGACACACGCCATCAACTTTTCTGGCAATGACAACATGACCCGAAATGGAGTTGCCGTCCTTTTTCCAAAACTCATAAGAAACACACATAACTAATCAGCAATCGAGTACTGAGCATCAAGCTCAAAGCGGCGCCAGCACTGCAACGGAGGCTGACCTGGAGAGTTATTATGCCGAACTGGAGAGCGCCATGAGCAAGGTCTGTTTTTTTCCTGTTTATTCTGCATCATGGCGATCTGTGTATTCACAATAAGTCATTTCTTTGGCTGATCCTAGATCTGGATTTTACACATCTAAGAGAGCCAAATCTAGTTGTAAGATTTCTTTACAGCTAACACTCTTTTTAGCTATTAGATCTTTTAAGTAAAGTCGAAATGTCATGTCGTTTCAAACGGGCATGTTGTACACCTTTCTCTCCACTTAGGATCTTAGCCAGTTCGTTCGCATGGATAACAACCCTGTCTTGGTCTGTCTTTTTAGTGTACTGGGCTATTTCTTGCCGAACTGTGTTTATTTTAAGGTCTAAGTGTGTATACTTGTTGCTAATGCACTGGGGGGATAAAGAGCATTGTCTGTAGTGCTTTGCTTTGAAATCTTTCTAGGATGTCTATATTAGCAAGGTCTCTAACAGATAAATGTCTGTGTAAATATTTATTTTTGTGTTTTATTTCCTGCATGATGTTGTTTTGTGTTTATAATCCCTATGTCTTAAGTATTTGTTTTTTTTCTTCTATTCTATAATTTATCATCACGTACATATCTGTTTCTATCACTCCTTGACCCTGTCATAATACCAGTGCTTTTGGGTCATTCTAAACATCACAAGAATGACCCAGAAGTTAATTTTGCTGAGACAGGGCCAATTAGCAGCACACTTCAATGCTAAAGATTGGGGCTGACTTCCACCGACTAAGATTGAGACTAGGTCAGTGCGATAAAAGAGGTGAACGCCTGATGCAATTTGTGGCTGACAAACAGCCTGTTCCAGAATCACCCTAGAAGACTTTGTACCTGACGACAAGTATGTTAACCAAATTGACTTCATTCTAATTGGATCTCTATAGCGGATATCAGTCATAAATGCTCTCACTCTACTTGCGGCTGATTGCGGGTCAGACCACCAAATTCTTATCTCCAAAGTACGGCTAAAACTGAGAGCAGCCAGAAAGATAGAGAAATAAAAGAATCTAAATAGAGAATACTCAAAGTTTATAGCAACACTCGAACAGAATTGGAGTCTATGGCTGTCCATAGACTCCAACTTTGTATGCAGAAATGAATATGGAGAACACAGATCAACTTTGGGGCCAAGCCAAAATTATGGTAAGGAACAGACAAAAAGTCTGAACCACTCGCGGATACCATCAAACTGCAACACTAGATGAGCGACACTACTTTAGCACTGATTAAGGATAGACAGATAATGAAGGGTTGAGAACTAAACTGTTTAGTCTATCGGTCTGTCGTGTCTAGTCTAGGCACATCCCAACCAGCATGCAGACATGATCGTAAATACAAATACAAATACAAAATCTTTATTTGCTTGTAAACATGGTATAAAATTGTGGTAATTTAAACAATAGTAAGTAGCCAAACATGTTTAGCCAATAATACGGCATGCAAATATATTTCTTATAAACTATTAAATAGACAAAAAATATAATTACTACCTACATTTTATAGCAAATTATTATTTAACATTGATATTAAAATAAAAAAATTAGTGATTAGTATTTAAAAATTCTTTTATGTCATAAAAAGTGTGCGTTAGAAGCCACTTATGCAGGTGCGTTTTGAATCGACTTATGTTCAGTTCCCTTATTGTGTTCGGTATGTTATTGTATATTTTTACGCACATACATAAACAGCTTTTTCTAAACTGGTCCGTACTCGGCATTTCTTGCAGTACCAATCTATTGCCGTTTCTAGTATTTCTAGGATAAATATCGCATGCTCTTGTGAACAGTGACATATTTTGTTTAACAAATAAACATATTTCAAAGATATAAAGCGATGTCAACGTTAATAACTGAAGTCGTGGAAATAGAGGACGACATGATGTTCGTGGAGGAACTCCGCATATTGCTCTAATGCATTTTTTTTGAGCAACTTTCGCTCTGTTAGCGTGTGTACTATTCCCCCATATCAATAATCCGTAACGCAATATAGAACCTACATATGCATGATAAGTGGTTAACGCAGTTTTTACATCTGTCACAGATCTGACTTGTTTTAATGCATAAACAAACCTATTGATTCTACCACAAAGATTATCGATATGTGTTTTCCAACTCAGCTCCTGATCGATTGTAAGTCCTAGGAATTTTGTGTGCTTAACTTCGTCAATTTTAATGTCTCCATAGTGAATGTCAAGGTTAAAATTTTTACGTTTATTGAATTGTATATAATTAGTTTTAGTCAAGTTTACTTTTAGATTATGTATGTCAAGCCATCTAATTAGTTTTTCAATATTACTATTTATGTCATATTCATGGTCAGCTATAGTATTATTAGATCTTACCACAATGGAAATATCATCCGCAAAAGCAATACAACTTTGATTTGTAATGTCATCTATGTCATTAATATACAGTAGAAACAAAATAGGACCCAGTACGCTGCCCTGTGGTACACCGTAAACATTCTTACTGTAACCCGATGAATGTGCTACATATTCATTTTTATCATTACGCTTGTCTATAACTACGCATTGTTTCCTGTCGCTAAGATAGGATTTTATCCACTCAAGTGCCAGGCCTCTTACACCGAGTATCTCTAATTTCCGTAGAAGTACATTGTGTAAAACATGATCAAACGCCTTAGTTAGATCAATAAAGACAGCCGTAGTTAATTCCTTTTTATTGATACCAGTAAGAATGCTTTCAACTAGTCTGTGTGATGCTAGCAGTGTCGATTTGTTTTTTTGGAAACCATATTGGTCGACATTTAGCAACTTATATTTATTACAGAAATTGATTAATTGCTTATACATGCATTTCTCTACAATCTTCGAAAAAACAGATAAAATTGCTATAGGTCGATAACTACCAACATCGAATATATTTCCTTTTTTAAACAACGGCTTTATTGTAGTCAACTTTAGCAAATCTGGGAAAGTACCTGACGAGAAGGACAAGTTTATTAAATATGTCAAGACTGAAATTATTTCCTTAATGCATTCTTTTACAACAAGAGTACATACTTCATCGTGACCCTCGGATTTCGTATTTTTTAACGACATAACTTCCTTCATTACTTCTGCTACAGTGAATGGCATAAGGAATAATGAATTCACTATATGTTTTTTGGAAATAATACTATGCGTATCATTATTTCCTTCTTTGCCAGATAAATTAACGAAGTAATCATTAAACACCGTAGCTATTTGGGAGGCATCTTTTATTTCTTTCTCGTTAACAATAATTTTTTCAATGTAATTACTTTTATATTGCGTCTCATATAACTCATTTTTTACTACACACATCTTCAAACATTTGAAGCACGGAAAAGCCACAGCCACAGGTAGCAATGACACGACGTATTCCGGCGAGGCGGTGCATCTATCGAACGAGTCGCGGTGCAGGGTTAGGTCAAGCCAAGTGGTAAATTGCCAATGAGGTGGACGGACCAAGTCAGAGCCGTGGATGACCGCCTGCACGTATGCATAAAGAAGGCAGCCACTAGCGAAGAATGCCGATGAATAGTAATGCAGGTCACTTCCACTTCCGCTGAAGGATTATGACGACCACGACCACCCTGCCAAGTTTACTGACTAAAAAGAGAAGATACGACCACGTAAAATTATTATAAAGTCTGAAAACCATCGTATATCTGAGAAATTTTGCGTTTTTATTTGTAGTTATGGAAAACGGCAATGCAACCCTAGACGCAGATGGACTATATTCCATAACTTAAGTGGTCAAAACCACTACACTATGTCGGTCTAGGCAGGTTGTCACTGGCCAGTTTTTCATAAAAAGAAACATTATGATTCCCTTTCAATCAAGTAGTGGTTACAATAATAAAAGGTCGAAGTTAGTATTGCATAAAGAACATGCCTTAGAAACACATTAAAACATACATTTAAGATTTTGAAATATCACCTGCTGGCCTGGATTTTCACCGAAATGAAATAATAATAAGCCGAAATGATAAAACAATCCACTGACATGAAACAATTATGCACCGAAATTCACATCACTCACCGAAATGATTTTTTTTATCATTTCGGTTAGTTTTTTATCATTTCGGTTGACAGTTTAGGCCACCGAATCAACCGAAATGAAGACACCGAAATTAAAAACAAGAACAAAAATTGGAATTAAAAGAAAACTATTTAATATAGATTGTTATGAATACTACTCAAATAAACGTAGTAAAAATAGCGTACTTACGAACAATCAATTAAATATACTAGCTCTTTGGAAGACGAATCATACCCATAAACGGAAATGAAAACAAAGTTGTCCCATGACCACCGAACAGCAATACTTATTTTTTTGGCGGGAACCGCAGGCCAGCTGCGCACTTTCTTCCACAACAAGCACTTAGGCGGCACTGGTACGCAAGTTTTAAGCGTATGAGGGGGGAGCTAGAGTTGTTCTATGCAAAAATATGCCTTATAAACTTTAGGTCACCGAAATGAATAGACTTTCTGGGACACATGCGTTTACTCATACCAGTTACTAAACTGGGTAGATATAATTATAAAATTAATTTGTGATCATACCCTCACTATTCAAGATTAAAATAAAAGTAACCACACATCCAAATAATCAATAGTTTTTGTTGTACGAGGGAAATTACACTGAAAAAAGTGTTCTGGACAGCTACCGAAATGATAAAATCGGGGCTTAACTATTATTTTTTCCTAACTAACTGCAATCCAAATAAAACAATATTTATTGCCTCTTATAGGCAACGACCTCTTCTACATAGAAAAAAATATTAGAACTGTAAAGCAACGTTTTACACTACCGATTTCATCCGTGCCGCGTAAATTTTTCAAATGGGAAATCCACCCAATTACGACTCATTAGTTTCATACGTTTTCATGGGAGAAAACTTGGAAAAACCTTCTCTATAACTCCCCGCAGGATAATTGATCTCATAGCGGTGTTGGGTACTTTCCCTTGGGAGCACCTCCTAAAAAGTTGGGTAGTGCCACAGAAGCTATAAGCGAACAGAGACAAATAAAATTAAAAACTCAATATTTCAAAGTTTTATGTAAATTAACTGACGACCTCCGTGGTCGAGTGGCTTTGTACACCGGTTTTCAAGGTGTCATCTCTGAGGTCCCGGGTTCGATTCCCGGTTGGGTCAATTTAGAAAATAAACTTTTCTATATTGGCTCAGGTCTGGGTTTTTGTGATACCACCGTTGTCTTTGATTTCCATAACACAAGTTACTACTTCTTACTAGCTACTTACTTTGGAATCTGAACAATGTATGTGATGTTGTCAAATACTTATTATTTATTAAATTATTATAAAGAATCATAATTAGACGTCACATAGTCACGTCTAAAAGACTTTACTTAGATATTGAGTGAGCGTCAACATCAAAGAAAATGAATTTGTGTCTGTACAGCAAATCAATGCATTAGCACATTATGTAGATTATTATGTTCTGAAACTTAGCCACACCTCTATAGTCGAATGGCTAGCTATCTGTAGATAACAGTGTCGCCGACGTCCGGGTTCCTCCCTATTTCTATTTCGGATCCAGGCAATGTAGAAAACATATTTTTTTGTTGGGTCTAGAATCTGAATTATATATTACCGTCGTTTTTTCTGATGCTTTAGCTACTCAACTTGAACTTATGACGCAACAAAAAAGAATTGCTTTGCAATATTTTTTGATGGTGTCTCTGTTCGCCTTTTCCTCTCTATAGTACTATAGGTATCCCTAAAAATAAGTATCGTCCCGCAGAAACTATGATACATTGTGTTATAAATCAATTCTCAGGCGCGTTGTTGACCATTAGGGCTAGTATACACGGGTACGCGGACTTCTTAAGGACTTTTAGGTAAATACTTTTTGTGAGTTACACACGTATTCACAAACAATATTCAAACAACCCTTGACTATGCAAACGCATTGCGTTGAAATAAAGCTCTGTGTCTCACGATTGTTTTACGTATTACGTGTGATTGGTTCGTGGGACGCTGTGTGTCCGCGGGCACTGTGAGATCTCATAGTAGTTTGTGAATAATTGCATTGAAGTTTTATTTTAATGTAGTAATAATATAGACAAGAATAGACTATTCAGGACGCCTTTTAGTTGTAGAAAAGAATGATAGTAAATTATTTTTGTGAAAATAAAACCTTAAAAAATAATACAATAATTATTATTAATTATATTATGTGAATGACATTCACTTGTTGAATTATCTTTGACTAACATTTCACTGAAATATATTAAGTATAACATTATTTAATGAATTGAAGTTATCATATAATATATTTACGATGATTCAAAAAAAATACAAAAAAGTCACTTTTTCCTATTAAAAGAACAAAATCCAAACGAATGTGAAGCCCGCTTAAAATATACTCCATTGCCTCAAAAATCAGCATTACCTCCCTTCCATAAGGTCTAAAATCGCATGAAAGTCAAAAAGAATAAACTTTTAATAGAAGGACTCCCAGTAAAGCTTCCCTGATAAGGCATAACATAGTGTTTGCGGGTCTAATTCAAGTGATTTTGACGGAAATATTGTCCTTGGGGATGATCACAAACTTCTGTTATCGGGAACTTTTATCGTTGGTGTAATAGTTTTTTTTGCTCTCATTCTTTTTTGGATTTATGAGGTTATTTCGTTTAATGTGAGAATATACGGCCTGGTTATTAAAGTCATGATAGTTTGGTATAGATAAACATTAAAAATAAAGACATATACTAGGTGTTACAAAAAACCCCTAATGCCAAATATGGTATATAGGTACCATCAAACTGAACAACTTTTATTATGGGACCAACTCTGAAATCGCGAAAAAAAATCAGCTGTTTCATACAAAAATTTAAATCGAAAATATCAAATGTATGTATCAAATTGTATACTCGCAGAGATCCTACTAAAATTGAAGTACCTGGCTCTCGAAGCACAGAAAAAAATTTAATTTTATGACATTCTTTATATACAATCCCTATGCACATTCGTGAGTTGCCACTGAACCGTTTCATGATATGTTTAAAAAAATGGTTGTTAGAAAAATGCTTCTACTCACTTGGAGAATATTCTAGTTGTAAATGTAAATAATTAATTACTAAATATGATATTGACATTAATGAATATCTATTTACTTATTTAATACAAATATGTACATCAATCTATTTTAATTACTAATTTGACATTTTTATAATCTTTTGACATTCTTATTAATGACGTAGTAATTTAAAGCATATCTGAAGATTTTATCACATTTTATTCAATTTTCCATTCGTATTTTAAATGTGAACTCAAAAATCCTTTACAATTTCCACATACTAGTTTTATTGTAATATGTTGTGATCATTCCTTATTTTAAACAGCTGTATTTTTAGAAATAAAACACTTTTTTACGGATTACAGCGCGTATATTATTAATTCAGGTGTTGTTTTAGAATTATTTAGTTTGTATTTATTGGTTTTTTAGAATTCCCGACGTTTCGACACCTTTCCAAGGGTCGTGGTCACGGGAGGACTAAAGCAAAAAGGCTGCTCATATTTTATGAAATTATCCGCTCGAAAATTTTATAAAAATGTATTCAAGTTTATTAAATTATTTTATAGCTGCGTATTTTATAGCTGTATTTTATCATGTGACAAAGTGGAATAAATGATTATGATGACAAACTCGACCACGTAATGTTTCTATAATTTAAATTAATATTTTAATTAGTGAATGTGACATATTATAATATTGACATGATTAATCTATATATTATTATTGGAATTAGAATTATATACCTATTCGTTTAATTTATATTTAATATGTTGCATGCCTATCTGGGCGAATGTGCATTGTGCCTAATGTATATAATAAAGATCATGTTATAATCTTTTAAATTTCCATGGTTTTTGACGTTATTATAATAAACTATATCGGGATTTACACCATGTACCTGTTTATTTTTGAGACTCCGATATTTCGGCGCAGTTGCATGCGCCATGGTCACGGAAGAACTGTCGGAGTCTCAAAAATAAACAGGTACATGGTGTAAATCCCGATATAGTTTATTCTAATAAAGATGCTGTTATACCACATTCATGCAATATATAAATTTCTTTCTTTCTTTCTTTCTCTGCTCGTCTGGGAGCGTCCAGGAAGCGATCACTAACTTGAAAGCACTTGGAGCGTTCCTTGCTGAGCTGGGCTTGCTGGAGTGATCCGGTCTCACACCCTCTAGACCAGTGGTGGGCAAACCTTTCTCATGGGGGGCCAGAAATTTTTAAAAAATTCAGAGGGCCAGAATTATAGCAAATATGCATTTTGTTTTACACAAAGCTTCTACGGAGCGCACTACAGAGAGATAATTTACAATTTCGTCTTAATTTAAGCACCATGATTTCTTTCCAAAGGCAGCTCTAGTGTGCAGACTATGCAGCCTTAAGTTACGGCGCATGCACCGCAACTCCTTTAGTATATTGCGAGCGACCGAGAGAAACAGTTGATGCGCCGCGAAGGTTGATTGTGACACAATTTTAGTTTTGAACAGCTCGTCTATGTAATTGAAGTCATTGGCTATTGTTATGTTTCAAGGTGCGATCGGCAACTCACGTGCTGTGTGTGGTGATTACCACCCATGGCCCCCCGAATCACCTTCTGGTGGCGAGTGGGCAAGTGCCGGAGTTTTTTAGTGGGTATTCCCTCCTCCCGAGATCCCATCGAACCACTCGGTTGGGTGGGATCACGGGAGGCAGTCGTGGAGGGAGCCGCAACGTTGAATGTTGCGGTCCCCTCCTGGCGAGCCCCACATACCCCCCTCTCGCTCACCTGCGGCAGGGGAAGCGCGTAAAGGCGTTTTTCTTCGACATAAAAAAAAAAAAAACTCACGTGCTGTACCATTTTGCAGAAAAATTCAGAGGGCCAGAATTATAGCAAAAATGCATTTTGTTTTGAAATCTTTTATTTAATCATAGAAATGGACGTTACACCACGTTAGTTACAAATTACAATTTAACTTTTTCGAAGGCCCTGTGTGTGAGACACATTCACACACACACTCAGTCACTCACACACACACACACACACATTGTACTTAGTAATAGTTACTTATAATATCTTTAAAGAAATAGTAACCTCTTAAATGTATGAACTCAATCGTTTGTTTTAAAATAAGTTTTAGGAAGAGCGGATACTCCTGACACTAGTATTTTACAACACTTAAAAGGAGTTTTCCAATAAATATTGTGCTAATATTGATTGAGGAATTGTAATAAACACATTTTTATTATTTTATTTTTTACATGAAATTGTTTTTGATTTGCCATAATATTTTGATAAGCAAGTTCGAGCTGCGACGAAGTAACTTTCTAGCTGGCTCCCTTACCTGTGCATTTATTATTCTACCTGCTTCATATTGCTAATTTTGAAGGACCGTCAGCGGGCCGGTTTAAATCCTTTTGCGGGCCAGAGCTGGCCCGCGGGCCGTACTTTGCCCATCACTGCTCTAGACGCAAAATAAGCGCAATAGTCGTCGAGTTGCAGCAATCCGCCCGTATTGTTCACCAACAACTTATGTACTAATCGATGCTTGTAATACATACTAATACTACATACATACATACTAATACTACATACATACATACTAATACTACATACATACATACTAATATACATACTACATAATACATACTAATACAAGGTAATAAATACTTGTAAAGTAAGATTTCACAAAACAGTTTGTTAGTTCACGAACATTCTAGAACGCGGCTCAGATTTCACCCGGCCGTCAACCTGGTTATCCGGTGTAAGCTGCGCAGATACCCGGTTAATTCAGTCTGTGGTTCATGCGGAACTGAGTATCAAATCACAACTGATAACGTAAATTAAGATGTACTAACACTATTTTGGGGTATAAACATTTCAATAGGTATCAAATCCATACATTGGTATCTCTAACAAGAAAGTAACTCTGTCTGTTTGTTTGTAACATTTTCACGCTTAAACTTTAACACCCTTGAATATAAAAAATCGTAACCAATCTGCAGTTAATCATGAATTTCATTAAAATCATGTTTTTCACCATTTAAAACAAATTTCTTATCGACTATTCTCTATTTTTACATTTTGCAAATTAAATCAGAATTTTATAAAAATAAACTTTATATTTTGCAAGTTCAAGTAACTATTTTCTCTTTGAGCAAATAGAAAAGCAGCCACAGGAGTATTCCTCAAAGAGTTGGGTTTAGATTCTGATCTGAGCTTAGCTGTGAAACATGCTATGCACTGACCACCGCAACAGGTGAATTCAGAACTCGTAGAAAATATTTTAAGTTGAGATATAAATACTGCATTGTATATGTCGCGACTGTGAATCTCGCAAGGTTAACGTTGTCACAATTTTGCTGCACGTAAATAATGGTTAAGCGGTTGAAATGTACTTGTTATTGTCAAAGACTTCTATGTGTATACTACACTAGACAGGCTGTACAGCACCGAAATTGCTCATTAAGAGCGCCTAGTCTGCACACTAGCGCCGCCATTGGAAAAAAAATCATAGTGCTTAAATAAAGACGAAATTGTGAATTATCTCTCTGTAGTGCACTCCGTAGAAGCTTTTTGGTTATTTTTATCGCTTAAACAATATTTTCTATCCTGTTGTTTAGTTTAATGGAGATTTTTTGCGATAAGTGGCCACTTTTGACAATTTGAAAATTGTTGTGTTCCGGCAGTTAGAGGTAAGATAGCCAGTTCCTGAGTGGTGAGGATTCCGGGTGTAGTGCGCTTCCACCTTCAGCCTTATCGTCACTTGACATCAGGTGAGGTGAAGGCCAAGCGGAAACCCGTTGTGAATAAAAAAAAATAGTTGTAGAAAAATGCGAAAGTGTGGGCATAAATGTGATCAAACTATCATTATTCATCTATTATTAAGCAAAACTCTGAAACCAATTTTTTTTCCAAGAAATGTTTTCACGTACGAATTCCAGTAACTAGCAATATCCTTTTACCACGAAATTTAGTATGTTTGCGTTCGATACTTACAACCAAACGTAATAAGCTAAGCTCAAAACTTTCATACACAGCGACGGATCAGAAAATACGGGAAACATCAAAATTGTCGCATTCCCAACGATGGTACCTATTTCCAATTTCCATAATAGCTGCTTCCACTTCATCTGGTTGTGGTGTAAGTTACAAGCTTTTTAGAATATAAAATGTGTGCATTTCAGCGAAGTTGATCATAAAAGTCATTTACTTTTGCTTTCAAAATTAGACATAACTTTGGTGTGGTAAATGGAAATGACAAACTTGGAACATTGAAATAACACAAAGTTTACTTACATACAACATTACTATGAGGTCTCTCAGTGGCCGCAAACGCACGGCGTTCCAACTAGCAATCACACGTAACAAGTAAAACAAACGAACCAATCACAGAGCTCTATTTCAACACAGTGCGTTAGTAAATTTTAGATTTTTCTCATTCACAACGCTATTTTTATATTAAGATAAATAATAAGAAAAAATCGACCCACCCGTAGCACCTTAGACGGGACTCGAACCCGCACCCTTGGGTTTCCGGCCCAATACACTGATCAATTATGCTACCGAGTCGCTAATTGGGAGCGGCGAAATTTTCTAGTACTTTTTACTTCTTCGCTGCAAACCAGCGCAATTTTATCAATGTGAGGGAATACTCCCGCATTCGAAAGAAACATCTTTCCAGATGTTTACATAGGCAAGAGTTTTGAGTATTGTTCTTGAATTTAGGTACTACCCTAGTGGCGTATAGCATATTTTTAAACCTTACAATTCGCGTCAGGGTTGAAACTAATAAAAAAAATATCACTTTGCAATTCCGGTTTTGATATTCTATATTCTATTCTGCTCCTTCGACAATAGAAGATGACTGATTGATGGAATAGTATGACCAATTTAAAACTGAGACCTATTGATACATTCTTCTATCACTTAGTACACCTCCTTCAAATGGACTCTTAACTCTTATTTGTGAAAGCCTTTGGATAACATCAAAAATGTCTTTCCCAGAGTTCCTTGCTATATGTAACTGTTTTCTTCCTTTTGTTTGCTCTTCTTTAACCAAATATCAATCAAAGGCTTTATGCAAAAACATTTCCTTGAAAGTAATCCGTATCAACGCCTTGTGATGCGATAAATTAAACGGTACTTGGAAATCATAAAATTCCATAGCAGGACTGTTGCTATAATCTCGCCGCTTAGCAGGCGAGTTCAAAATCGCGTTGTTGGACTGTTTTCATCGGAAAACGCTAATTTTCAACGATAAAACCAAAGCTAAATCGTTACCATTTCAGTTTCGTTCATAGAAAAACTAGCGACCGCCCGCGAATTCGTCTGCGTGGAAAGTTATTTCGCTATCCCTCGGGAACAATTTTTTTCGGGATGAAAGGTTCTATGTCCTTCTCTGCACCCTTGACAACGTGTATGCAAAATTTCATGATGATCGGTTCAGTAGTTAAGACGTGAAGGCGTAACAAACAAACGGAAGTAGAAAAACACTTGTTTTAGTCTTGTTAATTGTTAAAAGTTGACGACCTCCGTGGTCGAGTGGCTTTCAATGAGTCGCCATCTCTGATTATTTTACTTATTATTGTTCTACATAGATTATTTTACTTATTATTGTTGTAATTATTCATGACTCCCATGATTTTAGCCTGAAGATTATCGTCGGATCTCAATGAAACTATATGGGACCAAATTGAAAGTATACCCAATGGAACAAAAACAAATATTAAAATCGGCACACCAACGCCAGAGTAATCGGTGTACATACAAAAAAAAAACAAAAAAATACGGGTCGAATTAAGTACCTCCCTCCTTTTGAAGTCGGTAAAAAAACCTAGGGCCCAATCGCGCTAATTCTGAAAGATAAAACCAAAACCGTTGCGTTACCAATTAGGTTATATTTATCTTAAAATCTTTAGTTCATAGCTATAGAATTCTTATTTAAATTGTCCAAGATTGGCATCCTTTGCTCCGATTCCAAAGTAAGCAGCTAAAGCACTTGTGTTTTGGAAATCAGAGACAACGGTGGTATCACAAACACCCAGACCTGAGCCAATATAGAAATGTTCACTTTCTAAATTGACCCAGCCGGGGATCGAACCCGGGACCTCAGAGATGGCGACACCTTGAAAACCGGTGTACAAAGCCACTCGACCACGGAGGTCGTCAACATACAGCCTAACTCTGAATAAAATCTCATTAACATTTAACCTTAACATTTTTGAAACCAACCTCGATCAAGCACGACTACATAGGTTGCATTCCAAATTCAAATCACATTATTCCCATGGGAAAAATGACTTACTTTAGGGAAGGTTTGCATAACACATAATATGCCATTGACGAGCTGGTAGTATAAAAAAATATTTATGCGTCATCATGTTTTAGACGGATTCTAATTTAATCTTGTACTAGCGACATCTGTCTCCATAAAAGTGCAAACCTCGTTGATTCACAACAAATGGTTAATTTGTCCTCGCTTGTGAAGTCTAGGGCTGCCAGCGAGTTTGTACTTTTTTATTAAGTACTTTTATTTTTATAATACCTTTATAAAATAATAACTTAAACAGACTTAATTTAACAACAAACAAATTATTTCATACAGCAATCAAAGTAAATGTTGAGCTTACAAATATTTTCGGGTGTGGTTTAAATGGTTCGCAAAATATTAGTATTTTGGTGAGCAGACAAATATAATTAGTCGGTCAGCCAAATTAATGATTAGTTGGTCAGCAACTTTTGGCTAGCAAATATTTCTAAATCAATTAGCTAATTACTTACATACTGGACTGCTCTACATTTCGAGCTGCATTCAGTGACCTACGTTTCATAGAATTTTAGTGAGCAATTTAGTAATTAATATTTAATAAATTTTTGGTAATTCACGTTTGAGAAAAAAGGAAAACCTCCTTCAAAAACCTTAAAATAACAGCTCTATAAACAGCTTTAAAAAATAAACAGCTCTAAAAAGCAAGATATAATATTAATATCTGCATAATTACTGTAAAGTACTTACGCATATCTAATTATTGTTAAATTGAGATTTTTCTCATTCCCATCTGAGGTGCTACGGGTGGGTCGATTTTTTTTTCTAATATTAATTATCTTAGCATATCTGATAAAAAAAGCTTCGTTGTGCCTTCGCAGTTCAAGTCTGGTTCTAGTTTCAGATTGTCATAAACCTACCAATATTTCAATCACTATTATGCTATAGTTCCCGTTTGGTTTGAATTCCCTTGTGTATCTATGTAATTCTCAGTGCGTGACAACCCCTTTTTTTTTTGATTAGAGTGAGGGCAAATACATTCTTTAGGTGTATACCTAACGGCATGTTGGACTCGGTCAGCGCGCAGGAAGCCACTCCTGGGCTGTCTCTCGCCGCCCCAGAGGGGGGAGCGGGAGAGAGCCTTCTCCCGAAAGTGCGTGACAACCCTAACAGAAGCAATAACTTCAAAGAATTAAATGAAACACACGTCCACATGTACGCTTGACAGATCTGTTGTAATAAATGCTGACAATATTGTAAGATACTCGAATCAAACATTTAATTGAATGAAATCTTAATCTAGAGTCCAATTTGTTTGAAATGGCTGGCAAGATAATAAAAAGGTCGAATTTATTATAGTCGAAAGAAGAATTTAATCTAACGCAATCACATACGAACGAATTTTCATATGGGCGTAGGTACTTTAGGTAGGTACCTGATTTTAAATAAGACACTAAAAGAGAACTACAGTTTTGTCAATTAGGTTGTGGGCGTTGTAACAGTGTTAAATATTTTAGAAACTGTTTTTTTATTTATTTTTAAATGCTGTAAGGTAATAGAAAGTGTAACAGTTGCTGATTTTAATCATATTCCTAACTTTACTTTTTAGCTGCGATACCTAAAGGAAATTAGAAGAAAAGTAGGACCACAAAAGTAGTAGCTGAACTTTTTACTATTTTGTCACACCAACAATAAATAAAACTTGTTCTAGTTGCCATCGTAATTGTGTGCCATGAATTTTGTGACATGACAAAATTTATGAAAAAACTAAAATTGGCTCATTAAACAATTGAAGCTCTACCACTAGCTGAATTTTTTCCTATTTTGTCACACCAACAATACATAAGACTTGTTCTAGTTGCCATCTTAATTGTGTGCAATGAATTTTGTGGCATGACAAAATTTATGAAAGAACTAAAATTGACTCATTAAACAATTGAAGCTCTACCACTAGCTGAACCTTTTACTATTTTGTCACACCAACAATAAATAAGACTTGTTCAAGTTGCCATCTTAATAATGTGCAATGAATTTTGTGACATGACAAAATTTATGAAAAAACTAAAATTGGCTCATTAAACAATTGAAGCTCTACCATAGACCTTATAGTAACTTACACTACTACTAGATTACCCAATACTTTGTTTATAAAATAGTGTACTATGAACTAAACAACCACGTCTCGAGAAAAAGGTATTTTGAATTTACTCCTACCGAGATTAATTCAATACTGCTCCACCAATCAGCTTGCGCACAAAAAAATAAAAAACTGAACAGCATAATTCACATTTTCCAAATAAAAAAAAACTATGATAGCGCCAACCTTTTGTCTGTCGTTCCAATTCCAAATACCGCGTCACCATAAATCAGTAAAGCCGACGTTGGCGCGCAGTGAATTTGTCACCGGCCGCCATTTTGGTCGTGATTTCGCGCCAATCGGGCTCATTAGCGCCGCAATCTTTATCTGTTGCGTTCAAGTAAACGGATTAGCGTGATGTTGACTGGCGTTTTGTTGCTTGCGCAATTATTGGTTCTTGGCGTTTCGTTATCTACCTAGTTAGTGTGTAGGGTTTTAGGAGACTGAATAAATTAGAGTATCTTTGCTTACAACGATATACTCGCAACTACCTATAATATCCTTGGTACCTAGTATCCACTTTGTGGTCCTAATTATCGGTTAGGTACTGCTTAAATTATACTAAATTTTAATAATCGTAAATGAGAAACAAAAATGAATTATGATTCTATTTCAGTATCATATTTAATAAATAAATAAATAAATAATAATAAATAAATATTTGACAACATCACATACATTGCTCCGATTCCAAAGTAAGTAGCTAAAGCACTTGTGTTATGGAAATCAGAGACAACGGTGGTATCACAAACACCCAGACCTGAGCCAATATGGAAAAGTTCATTTTCTAAATTGACCCAACCGGGGATCGAACCCGGGACCTCAGAGATGGCGACACCTTGAAAACCGGTGTACAAAGCCACTCGACCACGGAGGTCGTCAACGGTATCATCTAAGCTAAGCTAAGCAACATCCATACTAATATTATAAATGCGAAAGTAACTCTTATCTGTCTGTTTTCATGCCTAGACCGCTGAACCGATTTTGACGAAATTTAGTACGTTTATATAATGGGACCTTGAGGAAGGACATAGGCTACTTTTTATCCCTCTGTTGGGCAAGGTTTCCGCCCACTTAATATCCTAATAGTCCACACAGGCAAAGCTGCGGGTGGAAAGCAAGTCCTTTATAAAATAAATATTATCATTTTAGCAACAAAACTCGAGATTTGGCAAAATGTAATTTGTACGTTTTCAAGTAAAACGCAATTTTCGTTCAAAGTCGTGATTTTGTTGAAACAAAGCTGATTATCCTCTCGCCGTCTTTATTTTGTTGATTCAAGAATATTTGTCTGACTGTAATTGACTTTCAGATCTCAGCCTTAGAGATATCTGTGATCAATAATTTAGTACAAATTTTATTCGGTTTCGTGCGCCTATGTATATGCATGTGTAAGTAGTAATGTTAACTTTGTAACTTAGCGATAAACACTCAAATATAAAGGCTAATTTGCCGTATTCCCATCAGAACATTCTTAAGAAGCTGAAATAACATACATTCTAATTTATTTGGAATTTTTCGTTATGTTTGTCAAAGTGTTATTTATCATCAAAAATACATACCCGCCCTCACCTCGCTTCGATGTTAGTGTGTTTGACACCATGGATTCTGCTCGCTTTAATTTTTTGCGACAACTCCTAAACTATTAATTTCATTTATTATGGTGTAAAAAATTAAAAACTAAAAACATGCCAATAAAAACCGACTAACTGCTTTTTAGTTCGTTTAAAAAACGTGTCTTTATAACCGACCTCAAAAAAAGTTCGCAGTTCGGTTGTTTTTTATTTTTTTATGATTATTACCTCATTACTTTGTCAATTACAAACCGATTTTAGAAATTCTTTGTTGTTTGAAAACATAAAGTTACAAATTGGTCCCATTGTCACAAGTCAGGATCTGATAATGGGATCCTGGAGAAATCAAGGGAACTCTTCAAATATTATAGGCACATCTATAGCGATTTTGGTATTTTCTTAAGTAACTTGTGCATTTGCTTTAGGGAAATACCATTTTGGTGAAGTGGAACTGATGATGAAGAGATGATCATAGATGACCATAGATGATCATCGAAACTATTCAATACTAAGTATTTCACTAGTGCGATATAATTATTTTGATATGGTTGCTAGGCTATTTATATTCATCATAATACATATGGTGAAGTGGAGCTGATGATGAAGTACCAAGAGAACTCCTCAATAATTAACGGCCCTGCACCGGGAAAAGCAGCATTATGGAAAAGGTGATTAGCAGTTTACATTAGATCATTGTAACTCAAATACAGACGGCCGTACCACAAATCACTGTTTAACAAGTGTTACAACTTAGACACTGCTTTAGGGTCCGTACACATCTAGCGGAAAATGCGTCGCGTATGATCGATCGCGTAACGCCAGAACAGACAAATACATACAAATACATTAAACCTTTCACACTCAACCTAGTGCATCGAGCGCAGCGTTTGATCCGTTTCCGTCAACGCATTGTCGGTCGACGCAAGAGCGCTAACGTCTCGGCGTCACGCCCCGTGTATTTTGATTAGTGAAGCGACTCGAGTCAAATTTTACCACTAGAGACTCGAAATTCAATATCACTCAACTCAACACAACCTTGTATTCTAAACGCAGAAACTGACTGAACTAGATGCGTAATGTGGCAGGTCTATTTTGTTTGACACCGAACAGACGCGACGGATGATACGCTCGACGCATCTTCCGTCAGGTGTGAAAGGTCAATTTTGACCGAACAGACGCGACGGATGATACGCTCGACGCATCTTCCGTCAGATGTGAACCGACCCTAAATGTGATGCTGTCACTTTTTTGACAATATTGTTTGTAAGAGACAGCATCACATTTAAATAGTGTCTAAATTAAACAGTGTTTTAAAATCCTTTGTGGTAAGGCCGAGATAAGTTATAATCCAATCCACCAAGAAATTAAAAACGAGACATAAAAAAAAAAAATACCGAAAAAAGTAGCAACGGAACTCCTTAGTAAAATCTTTTGCAATATTTGTGGACAACGAAACAAACAAACAAATAAATAAACGAGAAAGCAACCTAGTAATATGCGATGAGTTAAGTACCCCGTACATCTTGTTCCTCTCTTAGCTAATTAGAAAACAGAAATTATTTGGCGCTACTTGTGTTTACAATTCACAACGGATTATTTGGAATTCTGTGTGAAAATATTTCATTATGTACCTGGTCCTATATCAACAACATTAAGTTTTTCAAATTGAAAAGGTACTTGAACACTAATTTAATCAAGCATACAGCTTAAAAATAATTTAAGGGGCTGACATGAGCCAACTAGCGCCGCCAGTCGATTTTATTTATTTATTATAAATAAGCCCAATTTCTTAAAAAACGAATCAGTCAAGGTTTTGTTAATAACGTCTAATATTTATTGAATAACTTTACAGTTTGAAAGGCATTCAAACAGTTTGAAACGCGATTTTGTTAAAAGTGGCCACTATTGGTTTAAACCCGTTTTTATACTATTGCACGTATTTTGTAATGTTGTAACGTTATTCAATAAACATTAGACGTCATTCACAAGACCTTGACTGATTCCTTTTTTAAGAAATTGGGCTTATTTAGAATAAATAAAATAAATTCGACTGGCGGCGCTAGTTGGTTCATGTCAGCCCCTTAACGTAAAAACTAATGACACTTAGTAATAAACTAGTATTAATTCTGTTATCAACCCTGAAAATGTCAGTGGGAAGTAGAAGGAGGTGGTCCTTTGAGACCTAACCCGTTTCTGCGCGGTTTCCCCTTTGGGCCCAACCTTATATGTTACGAGGCACCACTAGGGAGCTAAATGGACTTTACCAGAACCGTTGTAGCGATGTGTTGGAGGTAACACAATTTGTTGTCTGAGGATAAATTATAGTTACTTTTTTGTTAGAAGTCAGACACTTTGTATAAGTTTTTGTTTGTGTTTTTTTTTTTATTAATATTAAGTTTGGAACTATTGACAATTTGAAAAGATTATGTTGTTAATCTGAGCTTTTAAATTTTACTTACAACTGGAAAAGAAATATATATTGAAAAATAAAATCAAATAATAATTTAAGTCTTATTTGAACACTCTAACAAGTTGATTCAGTATCTGATTCATAGAAAGTAACATTTTATTGCGATTATTTCATGATGGCCGTTTTAATTTAATAAAATATTTTTTTATCATACGAGTATTAAAACGGCATTTCTATTCTTTAAACTTAATCACATGTCATTGCATACAGGAACAGTTTATTATTTCATTCCTTCAACTGTTGTAAGTAAATTATTTTTCACATTATAGGCACTAACATTTCATTATTTTTTAATTTACATAAAAAAATACATAACACTTCTGTCGAAATAACATCTTTTTATTTTCTACAAACAAAGTGTACAAGCTCCACACCAAAGATTTATACACTCGTTGCACAAAAGCAACAAAAAAAAACAACTTCAACAAAAACCAATAAACTTTGCGAAGTGAATTGATTATGAGCGCATCGGTTTAATGGGAAAATAATATTTTTTCAGATTATCGAAGTTTCGCCTGAAAAGAATCGATTTCGGATTATTATGAAAAGCTTTTGATATACCATCAAGGGATATCAAAGAATAGAGATACAAGTCTGTAAATATTTTTTCTAGAACATTTATAGAAGAAATAGGCTGTTTTTTAGATGGACTATGAAACTTCTTGAACAGACGTAGGGAATAATAAAATCTTTGGTAAATAAAAAAGATTTTCTGATATTTTTTTGTAAACACATTCATTGTGATTTGAGCAAAAATCTACCGTTTTTAAACAACGGATTAATAGATAAAATGTAAACAAAACTAATATCTAATTATTCCTTTGTAACTTAATGTCTCTTTGGACCCTAAAACTAACAAAACAGAGATATTTTTAAGGTTAAATATAACACTTTCAATAGTGAAATAGCCATACTTTACTATGTAATACTAAATAATATACTTACTAGAAAAT
This sequence comes from Catoptria pinella, assembly GCA_963556745.1. NCBI lineage: Eukaryota > Metazoa > Arthropoda > Insecta > Lepidoptera > Crambidae > Catoptria > Catoptria pinella. Next base: position 1,093,946 of record OY750782.1, on the reverse strand, counting down.
TAGACTCGTCACCAGATCATTTTCTCAGGCCTAACTCAATCATTTTAACCGCCTCTGTGGTCTAGTGGTTCGCCCACCCTTGTAAGATGCAGGGTTCCCGGGTTCGATTCCCAGGAGGGGGGGGGGGGGGTACATTTGCACTCGATTTGGTTGGTGGCAGGGTTTATTTCAAGTCCGCCTGGCTAGCTACCACCATCTTACTAACTACTAAATCTGACGCCATAACAACAATTTAAAAAAACTGTTGTGTTCGGGCAGTTAGAGGTAAGATAGCTAGTTCCTCAGTGGTGAGTATTTCGGGTGTAGTCAGGGATGTCAGACGGCCACTCAGAAATCCTTGTACCGAGCTGGCTGAAAAGCTGGTATTGAGAACGCAAATCTTGGTACGCCTGTGCTCCGCTGCGGCGCTGCCAACACTGGTATATAAACTATGTCGGAAATCGCATCCTAGTGAAAAAAAAATATATTTCAATTTCAGGTACCGTTAATAGAAGGCAGTAATTAATGAACGCATTGAAAAAATACCACTTTAAACCGTTTTTTTTGCATTTCAGACCTATAATGTGCCATTATATATATATATATGTGCTATAATGCCATTGTCGGTGTATGTTTGTCGGTTAACGGCCAATCTTGGTATTTTTGCGTACAAGGACCGAGTAGTCTTGGTACTTGGTACGTGACGCTAAAAACTGGTATGTTTACCAAGAAGTTGGTACGTCTGACATCCCTGGGTGTAGTGCGCTTTCACCTTCGGAATAAATGCGAGGAAACGCTGTATCGGTCTGTTTTTAACCGACTTCAAAAAAGGAGGAGGTTCTATGTTCGTCTGTTTATTTGTTTTTTTTTTTTTTTTTTTTTTTTTTATGTATGTCCACCGATTACTCGAGAACGGTTGAACCGATTGACATGATTCAAACGTCACTTTATTAGGTTTGTTCCCCAGGTGGTCCCATTTTTTTTAATTTTAAATCGGTTCAGTGGTTTTCGAGTAATCCTGAAAATACTGTAATTTTTTAGGTAACTTTTGCACGAGTTTCAACGGATCTTCAGACATAACTTCTTTGTTTATAAACCGATTGAGGTAATTCTTGTTTTGTTAGAAAGAGGATACTTTAAGGGTGTTTTCATTAAAATTTCCTGCACATTGGACCTTGGACTTCGAAGATACACAAGAGAACTCTTCAAAATCAAATATGATAGTGTATTAGTGATTACTCTACGGTATTGGAAGGTTTCGCATCAGCCATTTTTATTGTCACTACTGGGGCTGGGATACAAGCCTTACTTATGGGCTGATGAATAGGATGGACCATAACCCACCGCGCGGGCCCAATGCGGATTGGTGGGTGTTAATGTGCAAATGTAGCTGGAACTAACGGCTTAACGTGTCTTCTGAAGCACGGAGGAGCTCGAGATAATACACTTTGGTCACCTACCCCATGTCTGGCCATTGCTTATTAACAGTGCGAAAAGTGGATATTGAGTTACTAGGCGTATTATACCATTCAAATGTGTGAAATATGAATAAAATATATTTATATCATCGCTAACATTTACTTATACATACCTACCACAAAAAAGTTAAAAATAAAAAAAACTTTTAAAAATTAAAAAGAAAAACCTCCTTCAAAAAAACCTTAAAAAAATTGCTGTAAAAAAACAGCTTCAAAAAACAGCAGCTCTAAAAAGCAAGAAATAATATTTAAATCTGCATAATTACTATTCAAGTACCTACGCATATCTGATATTAAAAAAACGTCTTATGAAGTCGGGTGGGGCTTTTAGAATTAAAAAATCAAATTGAGAAAGAGAAACCACGATAATGATTAAAAAAGAAAAATATCTTTAGCCCCACCCGACTTCAAAGACGTTTTTTTAATATCAGATATGCGTAGGTACTTGAATAGTAATTATGCAGATTTAAATATTATTTCTTGCTTTTTAGAGCTGCTGTTTTTTGAAGCTGTTTTTTTACAGCAATTTTTTTAAGGTTTTTTTGAAGGAGGTTTTTCTTTTTAATTTTTAAAAGTTTTTTTTTATTGTTACGATTTCGCGCAAAAAAAAACAAAAAAAAAAAAGTTTTATTTGATCTTGAAGTAATACTAAATAAATATTTCCGAAATATTCTCGTGAACTAAATGCTAAGTCGTGTACAAAAGCTAGTACTTAAATAAGCAATAATAATAATATCACCTATTATCTATTAAAAATCACCATTTGCCCTTTGTGAAATTAATACCAACCCGTTGCAGTCACACTCAAAGCAACAAACTGGAAGACCAATCGCACTAATTTTCAACGATAAAACCATAACTAAAACTTTAACCGACTTCAAAAAAAGAAGGAGGTTATCAAGTCGACGGTTTTATTTTTTTATAGAAAAATACTTACGATAGTTTTTTTTTAATTATTAAAGGCTTCATTAGACGTTTTTTAAATATTATTTCTTGCTTTTTAGAGCTGTTTCTTTTTGGAGCTGTTTTTATAGCATTTTTGAGGGAGGTTTATTTTTTAATTTTTAAAAGCTTTTTTATTGTTCATAATTTATTTCAGTACGATTTTATAATAAACCCAACATAAACATTTCAACTGAACTCATTAGTCAGGCACGCAGTATTAAGGCCCATCTTCTTGTAGCTGTTCGCTGCGACAAGGTAGAATTTATCATTTTATTCCTTTTATAAAATTATGTACGTTTCCTAGTTTCCTTTGAAACATAAGATGTTTTATTGCAGATGTATGGTTTGAGATGAAGTTTAAGTAAAAAGAAATCAGCGATTTTTTTTAAAACAGCGTAATGAATCTATGCTTGGTGTTTCATTTCGTGATGGAATGCGAAATGAGGACATTCGTAGGAAAACGAAATGAAGGTACAGTACGAGGCAAATATCTTGAAATCGGGTGGGGATTGCGCTGAACGCGTATTTTGGGGAAGGGCGCGCGCTATTGGTCAATCTGTTGACTCAAGCGCGAAGTTTCCCCCACTCCGTCGAAAAATTTCAAGATACATGCCTCGCACTGTAACTGGTGGCAGTGGGCGGGACACAAGGATAGTAATTTAAGTACCAACATTGTATAAATTACCTTATACCATAACCATATGGCTATAAACTTATATTTATACTCCCTGAATTTTAACTTATACTCCCTGATTTAAACAACTAACGAATATAATGTACCTAACTAAGTAACGAATATGCAATAAAAAAAGTATAGTTTTGCGGCCAATTTTTTGCCGCCATTTTTTTTCTTGCACCTAAATTTGCACAAGGTGTACATTATTTTAGTGATAGCACCATCTCTGTTTCTTTTACCGTTTCGGCAGGCAGTTGACTATCTTAAATGCATTTTTCTACGGCATATATAAAAAAAACGCAGTTGACCATCTCCATAATGGCTAAATGGATTAAACGTGGCTAAGAACCATCTCGAAAAATTAGCTTTCAATTAAAAAAAAATGCATAGGCACTACGAATATACGTACAGACACACAAACATAGGCTTCAAACTTAAAACACCCCTTTTCGCGCTGCGTCGGGGGTTAAAAAGTGAAAGAATTCTTTTGGTGTAATAAATATACATATTTAGGCTAAATTACAGCTTTCTAGTACTAAGGGCCTCTGAACTATGGACGCGGACGGACAGACAGATAGACGGATATGGCGAAACTATAAGAGTTCTTTGTTGACTTGACTACGGCACACTAAAAAGAAGGGGATGCACATAAATACTAATAAATAAATGCTTGGGTAATTTCAACTAACTAGTCCCAAACTGATGGACTACTTATACTTTTAAAATCATCATTTCAATTTCTGTCCGGCAGAGCACCGAACCGACCTCTTGCGTGGTAAACCGGCATGTTGACCACTGCACTACTCAGGTCGTCAGGTAACCCGCGTTTAGGGAGAGGACATGTATATCCTCGTGGTCATACTGGTATGACAAACTAGTATGACCACGAGGAAACGGGGATTGTTTTTACAAACCTATCGAACGCTCTTATCTCCCAACTCGCACCACCCCCTTTCTCCCACTGGAGGCACCGCACGTTTGTCACTGTCACTGTATCTCCGTTATGATTTGAACAATTCCCGAATAGAGAGTTATCTCGACCGATCTTTCCGTCCCTTTCCATCTGGGGGTCTACTCTCGATATTTTGTCAGGACTTCTCGTTACAAGGTCTGCCGCTTAGGCTTTGGTCTCCTATTTACGCCACCGCTTAGCATCAGCGTTACATTGCTTGTATGCTTAAATGTACTGTTGTGGTCTCTTTCAAAAGCTGACGTCGGCGTATGAAAATGTATAAGTAGTTATGTTTACGCTGACGTCAGACGTCACGTATAGCATAATAGGAGACCTTAAAGGTTTGCGAACTGTGGCGTAGTTTTTGACGTAGGTACCAACACAAGTGCTTGTAACAGCTCTGATTGATTACAATCAATTTGAATTTTGATATACACTTCTAAGACTTTCGCGCGTACAGTTCATTAGAAATAAAACACTTTTTACGGATAACAGCGCGTATATTATTAATTCAGGTGTTTTTTAAGAATTATTTAGTTTGTATTTATTGGTTTTTAGAATTCCCGACGTTTCGACACCTTTTCAGGGGCCGTGGTCATGGGAATTTTGATATTCGTACGGCGGATGTAGAGGACTCAGTCAGTCATGACAATTTCCACTATTTGTCTTAATTTGGTCAAGTAGTAATGGTTACAGATGGAATCGCAGTCGATTCCATCCAGTTGAATGCAGTTTTATTGTTAAAAGTGGCCACTTATCGCAAAAAATCTCCATCAAACTAAACGTCAGGATAGAAAATATTGTTTAAGCTATAAAGAGAACCACACATCTTCTACGGAGTGTACTACAGAGAGATAATTCACAATTTCGTCTTTATTTAAGCAGTATGATTTTTTTTCCAATGGTGGCGTTAGTGTGCAGACTACGCGCTCTTAACGAAGAATAACGAAATCCATATTTTTTTTAAATGGGAATACACGAACGTTAGACGAATGTACGGAGTTCATGCAATGGAGAGTAAACCCCCAACATTGTTAATACCTCGCGTCGCTATATTTTCATCACACTCACGGACTACTAGGTACTTTTATACAAGTACCTACTGGTTTATTTGAATCGTGTTTCTAGAATGTTTTTCATATTGTATGTACACACGTTAAACTGCGAAAACAGCTTTTATTATGTAGAGCATAAAGGCGTCGTGTGTACATCAAATGAAAATGTATAGGGATTGTATATTTTATTAATACGATTTGACTCTACATTTTTTTTATTAACAATGTTTTTTTATACAGTTTTTTTTATTTGTGTTTATTAAAACGTTTTGAATAATTGTGTTATGCCAAAAAAAGTCAAACTTTTTTTTTATTCTATTCATTTATTAACAATGTTTCTAAATACAGTTTTTTATTTGGGTGATTTACCCATTTGACTCTGTTTTATAAAAATCCCGACTCGTAAAAATAAAAATAAAATTAAGCTTGTTATAAACTAATTATTTGTTACATGAATAAAAAAACGTAATCGATACCTACTTTACTATCAAAAAAACTTAGTTATCAGAAATCAATTAACCAACACTTTATAGCTATTAGTTATTTCATCCCATCTTAAAAGGTGCTGATATTTAATTATCAAGTAACCATTTATATTTGATTACAAGATAATTATAACCTGGCGTTGAAGGGTTAACAATCGACGACCTCCGTGGTCGAGTGGCATTGTACACCGGTTTTCAAGGTGTCGCCATCTCTGAGGTCCCGGGTTCGATCCCCGGTTGGGTCGATTTAGAAAACGAACTTTTCTATATTGACTCAGGTCTGGGTGTTTTTGATACCACCGTTGTGTCTGATTTCCATAACAAGTGCTTTAGCTACTTACTTTGGAATCGGAGCAATGTATGTGATGTTGTCATTTTTTTTTTGTTTCGGTAATTTTATTCACATAACAGTATAAAATATAAAAAAACGACGAAGATAAATAATAGTTTAATGACTTGCATTTTTCATACAAAATTTTACGGATTTTTTGACGTCACAAGTCTTCTTTTAAAACAATTGTCATATATGAAAATCGAACGCTTATATTTAAAATATTTGTTTATTTTTCAAAATATTTGATAAAATCACACGTCAAATATTTCAACCTACCGCGTCGCATCTTGACTTCAATAACAATATTTTAATCGACAACAAGCAATCGATTATCGGATCCACTCGGTATATTAGTAACACGATATAATCAGATCTTTCCGAGATAACTTTAATCGATTATCATTGACCGGTATACTCGTACGTTTAAAATTAACACCTTTTTTGTATTAAGTTCTGTTTTGGACACACTTAAAAGGATTTTATCTTTACTATTTTTAAACAAAATATGGCTTGGGTTAAAGGTTGAAGTCATCTTTTTTTCGAAGTTCGATCGTGTTGTGAGTAACTTTCAGAGTTAATAATAAACTTATTATTTACAAAAATATCGTATTTTGCATGTTTGGATGAATGGATAATCTCGGTTTATGACCATCTGCCATTTTTAATGTCTTCACTGCTGGGGCACAGGCCTTCCTTATGGGTGGATAAGGAGGATGGGCTATGTCCAACCACGCGAGCCCAATGCAGAGATTAGCAAATGTTCTCACTAGTTCCGGTGGAAGTAGTCCCGGTGGAACTGGTGAAACCTTTTCTTCTCATTAGTTCTTTGTGATTTTTATTGGAACTAGTGATACTATTTTTTCACAATAGTTCCTTTGTACTTTAGCTATCAACTGAAGATGGTAAAAACTATACATTTTATACCACTCGGTGGTGAAGGAAAACAACAACTACAACAAACCACATCACTTATGAAAATTAAATTATTGATGCTAGCGACTGCAAATGCAGCGGATTATAACTGTTTATGTGATCTTCCACACACAATAAAAAACTTACTTACTTTATACTGTAAGAGCTTGAACCTGGGGCACAGAATTAGTATAGTGCTAACGTACAGAACGGCCACACTCCGCCTCCCGCCGATCCGAGATACCGCACCTCCCCCCACAATCGGTAGTAAGATCAGAAGTTCATTCTCCGGGGATGTGTCGCGCGCGCGAGTTGTTGCACTAACATACGAGCTCAACAGATGTCAAGAGTCAACCCTAAAAGGTTCACACATACATTCGCAGCGTGTAAAACCGTAATCTATTTATGTTGTAGTTAAAACGCACTTTTTATATAAGTGTCCGAGGTGTGCCTGCATGGGGCCTAATCACGCTAATTAAAACGATTACGTTGTCATTTAGGTTATAATTACCTAAAAATCTTTGACTTAGCTTTAGATGTCTCGTCTAAGTTGGCCAAGATTGCCATCCTGTACTCCCTAAGCATAGCTTTCAACAAAAACTATTTTTTTTTTAACTAAAGTAGTAACGATTTAGTCATGATTTTATCTTCTAAGACTTTCGCTCGTACAGTTCATTAGAAATAAAACACTTTTTGCTTTAGTCCTCCAGTGACCACGGCCCCTGGAAAGGTGTCGAAACGTCGGGAATTCTAAAACACCAATAAATACAAACTAAATAATTCTAAAACAACACCTGAATTAATAATATACGCGCTGTAATCCGTAAAAAGTGTTTTATTTCCCATGATTTTATCGTTGAAAATTAGCACGATTGGGGCCCTGGTGTGCTAGAGCAACAAAACAAATTTCGAAAGTGTTATCAAAAACGGTGAGCTGCGCTTCTGTAGAACCACAAAATAATAAAATAGTTACAGAAGTTAAGTTTAGTTCTACGCGCGATCGAGCAACGCACACACACATAGACAATTCTCACTGACCGTCGACACTGCGTCACATAATAAGGCGTCACGTACTCGAACTCTTTGAGATTTCGGTTATTCCGTCACACCCTGGATACTTCATACAACCGTATTATAAACAGATGATGTCAGATGACGTTTTTGTACACGCGCAACTGTGTGTGTACCCTAGTATAAATTAGTCTATGGTGTGTACATAAGTCTAGGGTTGCCGTGCAGTTCGGCGTTCAATTCATAATTAAAACTTTTTGGTAAATAAAGTTACGACACGCATTGCTTTGAATATCAAAATAAAGTTGACAGCTTTATTGAAGTGGTGGCTTCCTCGGCAGAACTAACCGAGTAAACTGTCTTGATATACTTGGTGCCAAATGCTCCAAGCAGCATTGGAATGCGATGCACCCGCATTCTAATGAAAAATTAAACAATATCTACCACTGAACACTTGACACTGGCAAAAATTTCTTCCAAGAGGAAAGTAGATTGCCATAACAAAAAAAGAAGAAGAAGAACTAGGTATTTAACACTTGACACTGGCAAAAATTACTTCCAAGAGGAAAGTAGATTGCCATAACAAAAAAAAAATAAGAAGAATAAAGTTGATAGTTGACAAACATGACTAAAAGAGCACACGAGTCGGCACATGAGGGGTGAGGCAACTGTTTCCAGGGCGGAGCGGGGAGTGTGCTTTATAGTTATTTAAAAATATGTTTATATGTTCATATTTTGTGTAGCACTATAGTTATATCTATTCTGTGATTCCGTGTCGGTGTGAGTTATCTATGTGTGCGTTGCTCAAGCGCGCGTAGTAAGCTTTACTTTTGTAGTGTTTCTATTTTGTGCTAAAACTCCTAGCACACAAACATTATATTTTCTGTCTCGCAAGTCAATATGACTAACAGGTCAGGAAAGTTGTTGAAAAAGTTAAAGTGGCAGTAAAAATAAACAAATCCTAATCAAACGGACGGGACCCAAAAAGTTCATTTACCTGCGAATGAGTTGAATGATAACGGGGAAGGGAGATAAATCTAATTTCATTCGCTTTTCATTAGAGAAGTTTCAATGAGTAAGTTGCCTTAAGAAATAAATACAAACATCTGAGACTAATAAAGAGCTTCATTAGAATTTGTGTTTGATTGACAAAAATATTTTAATTTAGTTTTCTTTTTTTCATTAGCCAAATCTGGCAAACTGTGACATATAAATAAGATATAAAAAAGAAATAAGCTTAATAAATCTTCTACCATGAATAGAATCGGGACCAACACTTTGCGAAGAATACCTATAATATTGTCAAGAGTAACATTACTTCAACTAGTGACTCTGTGAGCTAGACCTCGCGTTTGTGATATTTTCCACTATTATTCTAAATCGCTAAAATATGTATTTTTTTACATTTTGAAAAATTTCGAAATACTGAATCGACAAAAAATTATATAATTATCGAACCTAAACACACAATTTCACGAAAATTGTCACACAATAACTAAATTTCCATCATTATAACATAGTTTAACAACTACAAATAATTCGACAAAAGCTCCAAAATAAATACAAATAAAAAAAATAAAAAAAAGAATCGCGATAGTCGGACGCAATCCGTTGTTCAATTAACTTGATATTGAACCTTATTCGTCAGTTAATAATGTTTCGGAATGGGACGAATATCGGTCGCTTATCGTGATTATTATATTATGTAATAGGCTTGTAAATCTAGTTAAAACCTTCACGAACTTTAACAAAATATATTCGCGGAAACATCGGAAATTTTCACGACCACAAAGTTGATATCTTTTCGCCGATCTCACACCATAAGTATCTATTAGCTTTTCACGCTTTTGCTACGAAAATCGACCTTCTCGATACAGGCACTGAAAGAAAGCTGTTTTTTCCCGAACACTCAACTTCCATTTTCAGACTTTGCGAAGGCTGAATCTACGCTTAAACCTTTGCAAGTGTCTTGACCTGCTTTTTAGTGTGTGGTTTAATTCAAAGGACATAGTCTGTTTGCGGAGAGGTGATAAAAATACAAAATTAAGGATTCTAAACTCATTACTAATTGCGGCTTGCTAATTATTTAACTAGCCGGTAGCATAGTGTAAAGAAATATAAAAGTGACGTGTAAAGAAATATTACCGAAGAGCGCGCGCGGCAACCACTGCGCAGTGTCACGATGTGTCTTCTCAGCTCGTCGTGGCGTCCGCGCAATGTAATGCATGTCCCTCAATCTTAGATTAAACCAAAAAGTTTTAATCTAACCCCTTAATGCGAAGTAACATTGAGGGACGCTCCGCAGACAGCGCGGGCACTAGGAAGGGGGGCGTTTACCGCACGTCCCGCGTACCCCCCACTATGCCACATATCAACTCTTTACACTATGCCACAGGATATATAAAAGTACACTGACCGCTGGGCTCTGGCAGCCCTGCACTTGACAACAGCTCTGTGCCTCGTAACACCGTAAACTGCCAAAATAAGCAAGAATTTAAAAAAATATTAAATTTTCATTTTAGAGTTATAAGTCTTCCGTTATAGCAATGTTAGATATTTTCATAGATTACAAACAACGGATCAGACTTCCGCAAATCACTTTGGTACTATTATGTGCTTACCCTTTAATGATTTTTTTGGGAAATACAATGACATAATGAACATTTAATATTGCTCTAAGTTTATAAGTTAAACCTTACGATGGGCACTTCCAAAGTTTCTAACGTTATTCACTGTAACTTTGCTTTCAATATCGATTTGTTTGTGTTTAATTTTATTCTTCTTCCGAAGTTTCTTTACAACAAATTAGTTTTTCAATGCTGGATAAGTTCAGTTTCATCTTTAACAGTGAAGTCAATGGAGTCAGTAAAAATTAGTGTAACTTGCAATTTGCAATAGCCGTTTTTAAACGTTTTTATTTTTTTAATATCCCTACTGTGGCATAAGCCTTTCTTATGGGATAAGAATGATGGGACATAATCCAATGACTGCCATCGAAGCCGGGACAAACGACAACATATCTCCCGTGGCACGGAGGAACTCAATGTAATAAATTTTTGGTCACCCATCCCATGACCAACCCTTGCGAAAGTTGCCTAACTTCCACAATCGCAGCACGCCAAAAATCACTGCGCCATCGAGTTCCTCAAAGATTATTGTTCTAAAGTGTAACCACTTACTTATTAGTTAATATTTTTTTTTATTAATCTCAAAAAAACACGATGAAGACAAACTACCACTTTGAATGAAACTACAACTACATTGGATTGTTCGTACTATTACCAAGTTGGCTTCCGAAAAAATGTGTTATTGTTCTGCGTGGACCGGAACGCAGGCTGACATTGACAAATGTCAACGCGTTTGTCGTCACATGTCAATAAGTTACGAGGAGCGCGGCTTTGCGAGTGGGGATTTGCGGTAAGGACAGTAGATTCGACACTATTAAAACATTTATAGTAAATGCCATTGAGAAAAATATAAAGCAGAAATATAGGATTGATCGAGGATAATCAGGTTTATGTATAAATGGAACTATTTATTTTTATGTCATTGTCCGTCAAGTAATTTAACTTAACCAGAACCTGTTAAATTGTAAATATTGGTGACTTAGGGCCACTTTTACGAAACGCTAAACATGTTTAGGAAATCTGTTTAAGCTATGTTAAATACATTTAAGGAATCAGTCTTTCACCACATACTAAACGTGTTTACCGAACTGTCAAAATTAAATGCCCAATTTTGGTTGTTTGATCTGCTAAATACATTTAAGAGCTTGTCATGAGAAAGAGAGGTTATGTGATTTCTTAGTTTATTTTAACTTTAAAATGGATTTATGGGACTTTTTGTGGGATGATGATGATGAAGAGATAATAGACTATTTAAATAGGCCGAGAGCATTGCGATATGTCGGAGACAAATGATACGACCAAAGAATATATGGATGGCCATAACTGACACTGTGACACAATCAGTGAAACAACTCGGACAGTTTATGTCGCATCCTTAAACGTATTTAGCTAAACAATGGTATTTCAGATGTGGTGAAAGACATTCATAAATATTATTAAGTTAATTTTGTTTAACCAGTTAAACAAAATTAGTTAAACGTATTTATGAGATATTTAAATAAGATTTGGTAAAAGTCGCCCTTAAGCTATTAGCAAAATGTCATCATAATTGACAATAAAATTATATAAAAAGCGAAATTATTTTATTTTAAGAAAATTATATTAAGAGCTATTAAATAGATTTATTACATAAGTGTAATTTTGGATAGTCAGCTAGGTAGTCGTAAAAAGAACAAAAAAAAATACAGATGACTTGATAACCTCCTCCTTTTTTTGAAGTCGGTTAAAAATATAAACAGCGTCTAATGCAATGACATTAAAACAATATCCCTCGTCCAGCTGAACCTCTTTAGTTCTTTCGATAATATCATTTTGACAGCATATTGACTTTGTCATGCAGTCATTTGTAAACATTTTGCAGATGTTTGTGTGCCTAAATAGTGACACGCAGAGCCTGTCGGTGTCAGCGAAAGCGCACGATCAGTGTGCTCTATTGAATGCCTTAAGAGGACGCATCGGACATTTTGGTGGCAGGGATCTCGATTCTTCTCATCAATTACAAAACATATTAAAGTGATATTTAATAACCTGATTATTTATTTCATTGATTTCATTTTGTCAGTTGCAGAAATACGATTTGTTAACTTTTATTACAGAGAAAAAAATATCAAAGAAACCTCTTTTAAAACAGAGATTTGCATTTTACAGACAAACCTGACCGATTTAAGCCTTTAAATTTTTAATAGATTAGTCTAAACACACACTTTAAAATGCAATTTTATTTAAACGAATAAAACCGGTTTGGCGTCGCAAATCTGCTTGCCATGAGTGGGAAAGTTAAGTGTAATTTACGAGAGTTTGAGCAAGACAGTCAATACGAAAGTAGTTTATCGATGCGTCGCCTTAAGGCATGCGTCAGATGAAAGTGAAAAGGAACGAGTAAGCGATCGTATAAAGACACACCTTTAATCTAAGCCCCTCATACAGTCTAGTTGTCGAATTTCAAGCGCTGGAAAATCACTGGAATAATATGTACTGACACTGGAATGTACTTATTTCAGTGAGCAATCCAGTCCAATGATTCTACCAGTGCCCATCATACAGGCCCAATGCGGATTGGAATACAGCCCGAACCAACGACTCAACATCCAGGGTACGAATGAATTCTTGATAATAAATTTTTGGTCCCTTATCCCACTGGATAAGGCACCAAAATTTCCAACCCTAGTAATATGTGCTCTATACTTATATGTTTACTTATTGTTATATTGACAAAAATACTCCTTACTTCAAAGTTACGCTGTTAAGTGACCACTTACTAAAATTAGTATTTCTGCATTTTAAAAGCCTGGGGGTATAGCCAAAGTAACATTTGCAAATCTTCGTTATCGCTTCGCTTTTGAAACATGTATGGGATTGACATAAATAAATAAATATAAATATTTGACAACATCACATACATTGATTCGATTCCAAAATAAGTAGCTAAAGCACTTGTGTTATGGAAATCAGAGACAACGGTGGTATCACAAACACCCAGACTAGAGCCAATATAGGAAAGTACGTTTTTCTAAATTGACCCAACTGGGGATCGAACCCGGGACCTCAGAGATGGCGACACCATGAAAACCGGTGTACAAAGCAACTCGACCACGGAGGTCATCATAAGGTTTCGTTATCAATCGAAATTTTAAACGTCAAATCCATACATTTTTCGAAGCGAAGCGATAGCGAAAATTTGTAAATGTGACATTGGCTACGGGCTCTGTTTAAGCATTCAACTTTATTTGGCTATAAATATTACAGGTAAGAACACTGCTCTTGCTTCTTGCCACAGGAGTTTAGTCAAGAATTAAGACCTTTTTTTTTATAGTAGGGGGAATGCATTTACGCATCCTGAAGGTATGTGGGACTCGCCGGGGGCACTACCCACTAAACCCCCTACTACATCCCGCACTGACACACAGGACCTACGGGACCGTGGTGACACGCACCATGTGGTCCTGGTGTTAACGCCTCATCAGGCCCGGCACTTGGGGGAGGACTAGGCAAATGCCCATCCCCTTCTTGAAGACTAGGGGGGAATGAGGTGTGCGTAGCGCCTCCTTCTCTCCCCTAGCCGTCGTCGCCGGAGTTGGTCCGCTTTGGCGTCTGCCTCGCGAACTCGCCCCTAGGCCTCCTTCTGTGAGATAACATCCTCACAGAAGGAGACCACCGCCTCCCATGCCCTGTCACCTTCCAGCATGGCAATTGCCACACTCAGTAGCGAGAGGTCCCCTCCCACCTGTGCCATCAGCGTCTGTCGCTGGGTTGACCACGCAGGGCAATCCTTAAGATAATTGTAATTGGTAACTTTAAACGTATAAAGAAAAGTTGTATCTCAAAATTAGTTACACTTTACCTACCCATTGAATGTGAACTTTGTTTATTATTGTAATGGAAAATGACGTCACTTTAAATGCTGACATCATTTTTCAAATTTTGACGACTCTGTATGAAATATACAAGGAGATAAAAGCAGCCCTTGACGAGTTTCTTGCCGGTTACTTTGGAATCGGAGTAATGTATGTGATGTTGTCAAATATTTATTTTATTTATTTATTTAAACTATGGCATGTTAGAACATTATGGCGATCGAGCGAGCGAAGCGAGCGTGCTGCGGGAGCGTACTTTACCTTAGTACTGGATCTTTTCTGGTAGTTGATAATACATACCTAAAAACAAAAGATTTTTGATTAAAAAAAATACATAGTCCTTTTAGAATACAGGCAAGTACGTTTACTAATAAATAATCAAAGGAAGAAATCACGTGGACCAAGTTGTGGGCAGATGTTAGTAAATAAATGTAAAAACCACATTAGTTCCTAGCTCTTCTTACTCTGCGACTAATAAGTTGTTCTCACATTACGGAAGTCTGATTTCCTCGTTATTAGACTAAACTGTATCGGGATTTACACCATATACCTGTTTATGTTTGAGACTCCGATAAAAAACAACATTATATCTGATTTCCTCGTATTTAAAGTATGTTTTTCTTACTTCTGACCATGGGCACCGCCATGTTTTTTTCAGGGAGATGCATCTGCGTCTACACATTAACTTACTTAATTACAACACTGAATTTATTGACAAGGTGCTGAACAAAGGTGATGTCCAAAAATGTATTAGGTCTGGGCCACGTCTTTGTACAGTATACCGAAAAATAGATAAAGACACGATAAATAAGTTCTAATTATTCAATTTCTTTAATATCGCTTTGTTTTTTGGAAGGAAAATTAAATAAAATGCTAAAACCAAAAACACAAAACATTTATTATGGCGGAAGATGACATTTTGATTTGATGTTTTTAGTCTGTTTCGTACTGTAGCATAGAGTTGAACTCAATGACAGTGACACTGGTGAGTTTTTGGCGCCATTTTGTCGAGTTCGGTTTGGTGTCTATTTTAATTATTTTCAAATTGATTCATAGTGGATATTGTGTCTTAAAATTGGTGCAGTTATATGGTACAAGTGTCTACGCATCTGAACAATATGTGGGATAATTGAAATAGGCGCGATCTTGGTTGTGTGAAGCTAAGACTTTTATTGAAGTGGTGGCTTCCTCGGCAGAACTAACCGATTAAACTGTCTTGATATACTTGGTGCCAAATGCTCCAAGCAGCATTGGAATGCGATGCACCCACATTCTAATGAAAAATTAAACAATATCTACCACTGAACTATTTAACTTGACACTGGCAAAAATTACTTCCAAGAGGAAAGTAGATTGCCATAACAAAAAAAGAAGAAGACAGTGATACTGACAATTTTTGTAACGAAGTGCTGCCATATTTTACGCCTTATATCGAGTAAAAAATATTGATGTGTTTTTATTAAGAACCATTTAACCGTGCATTAAATAAAATTAATTGTATTATTCTTAGAATCAGTAAATTTTTCTCCATCTTTGGGGGTGGTGTACATAGACGTGGCTCATATTGGGACATGTCCTTTGGATAGCAACGTAGACCTTCAGTATTTATTCGAACAATAACTTTCTTTTTTTATATGTATTTTTTCCCGATAGGGGGGTGCAAGTGCACTCCCTTGCACCCTGCTGCCGGCGCCCATGCTTCTGACATCTTCAGAACTTACACCGTCACAGTTTCAAACGTTCATGAAATTGTTGCTAAATAAGCTGCACACTCAACTAACGGCGACCTAATTTAGTTCAACTAATAATGACATTGTTGAAAGGGAACTGCCCGTACGTAATTAATTTAATTTTAGCATTTACAGTAGCTGTGCTTCATTTTCCAGAGCGCTACGAACTGGATTTATTATGAAGAAAGGAAAGATGGATTTTTCACTAATGTATTAAAGACTGCCGCTGTTTTATTCTTGTTAACCTTAACTGTCTCATAAAGAAACAATTATTCCTCTTATTCAAAATTTAGCGTTTTGTATCTTTCTAATTATAAAAAAAACGGTATGAAGCCAAAGACTTCTATGTATATACTACACTAGATAGGCTGTACAGTACCGAAAAAATGCCCATTAAGTTAAGGTGCATGCACCGCAACTCCATTAGTCTATTGCGAGCGACCGATAGAAACAGTTGATGCGCCGCGAAGGTTGGTTGTGATACCATTTTAGTTTAGAACAGCTCGTTTATGTAATTCAAGTCATTGGTATGAAGCATTGTTATTTAGTAGAGATAAGACAACTGAAGGCTGTAAATTAATTGATTTTATATGGGGGGTATTACCTTTCTCTTTTACTCATAAAAACTAATATGGTATTTTAAAATTTTGAGTTTTTATCATTCACAATGCTATTTTTATATAATACCAAATAATATACTAGAAAAAATACGACTCGCACCAGATCATGTTCTCGGACGGGAATCGAACCCGCGACCTTTCGATATCCGGTCCAATGCTCTGACCGTTGACTCGGTAGCTCAGCGGTCAGAGCATTGGACCGGATATCCAAAGGTCGCGGGTTCGATTCCCGTCCGAGAACATGATCTGGTATTAACTATAATATTTGGTATTAACTAATATGGTATTTACAGGCGGGTTGCTGGACGATTTTAGCCAACTAGCGGTTTTAAGGTAGACCACCAGCCAGATGGTCTGACGACTTACCAACAGCCGCAAGACCAAACAGAGAACAGTGCTGATTGGTGGAAAATTGGAGAGGCGTATGCTCAATGGTGGGTGGATATGCGCTGAAGAAGAAGAAGAGAGCGGTTTTTATCGAAAATTGCTTGTAAAATCGCCACCTCATTGAAATCAGGTTTGCGATTAGATTTTACAAGCGATTATCGATAAAAAGCGCTAGTTGACTGAAATCGAATAGCAAGTCGCCTGCCAAGTCGACCCGTCTAAATACTACGTAGGAAATAAAAAACCGGCCAAGTGCGAGTCGGAATCGCTCACTAAGGGTTCCGTACCATTACCTATAAAACAGCAAAAACATCATATCTAATACTAAATAATATACTAGAAAAAATAGGACTCGCACCAGATCATGTTCTCGGACGGGAACATGATCTGGTGCGAGTCCTATTTTTTCTAGTATATTATTTAGTATTATATAAAAATAGCATTGTGAATGCTTAAATCTCAAAATTTCAAACATCATATCTGTTGTATGGTATCCTTAATTTTTTTTTTTTTTGTTTAATTATTTATTTTTAAAGTGAATATTTAACTAAATATTCTGTGAATATTTCAATGTGCCTGTTGCCGTTATCACTATCGAGCAAAAACGAGCAAAAAAATCACGTTTGTTGTATGGGAGCCCCCTTAAATATTTATTTTATTCTGTTTTTTAGTATTTGTTGTTATAGCGGCAACTGAAATACATTATCTGTAAAAACTTCAACTGTCTAACTATCACGGTTCATGAGATTCAGCCTGGTGACAGACGGACAGCGGAGTCTTAGTAATAGGGTTCCCGTTTTACCCTTTGGGTACGGAACCCAATAAATTTTCCCCCACACTCATAAAACTATTTCCATTCATCCTCATCATAACAACCCACTATTCCCTGCAGGAGATAGACCTCTCCCGTGGGAAGATGTTGCCATCATCCCACGCTTGGCAGCCCAGTTGGAGATAAAATAAAATAATGAAAATAAATATTTGACAACATCATATACATTGCTCAGATTCCAAAGTAAGTGGCAGAAGCACTTGTGTTATGGAAATCAGAGACAACGGTGGTATCACAAACACCCAGACCTGAGCCAATATAGAAAAGTTCGTTTTCTAAATTGACCCAACCGGGGACTGAATCCGGGACCTCAGAGATGGCGACCCCTTGAAAACCGGTGTACAAAGCCACTCGACCACGGAGGTCGTCAAAGATTGTAATATTGGGCCGTTTTCATCATAAAAAAGCTAACTTATTTTCAGATCCACAGAGTTATTATTACTCCTTTAGTGCCTCCTACGACACCTGGCTTTAGTCACACTAAATTTAGAGATTTTTAGACAACTTTCGTGATGACAACCTAGAGGCGGCGGCGCTTGCAGTGTGAACTACGATGGATACGTCTGTTTACTGATCAGTCACTAAGCGAGTAGCTTGGCTCTTGACCATAAGCGAAGCTTTAGTAAGTGTGGCCCTAGCCTAAGTGTGAACGGTTGGTGCTTTTGTTCTAGCAGGACTACACACGGCTGCATTTCTATACTGTGCGTAATTTAACTACACTACGAGTAATTAGGCGTGGCTGCGAAAATGATTTAAACACCTTCCACCCAAATATTGTGAAAACCAATTTAAGTTGAAACTTGACTAAGTCGTGTAAGACCGAAAAAGCAACATTCCTTCTAATGGTGAAGTTTTAATTACTTTTTGGAAAGAAACTTTCATTGGCTAAAGTATTTGTTAAGCATAAAATTAATTAGCCAAGTTTGGTTTTCGTTCGAATCACTGTTGGCCGATTCTGTAACACTTCAACTCTGACAGCTTTTGGAATAAGATGCTTTTTGTATAAGTGGGTTGTAATGGGACAATTTTGGCCTTTTTGGGACAACTTTGACCTTTTCAGGTGAAGTTTTGAGCGATACTAACTGGCATGAACTGAATAGTATGACATTGATATTATCTTCTTTTAATTAACTTAAACATAGACAGAAGTTTTCAGTCTCTACGGTATCAATGTAGCAAAGTTGAGGCGGTCTTACTTATATATTTGGATTAATAACAATTACAGTTTGTGGTTTTTTTATCTTTTTGATATTTTAGCATTGACAATGCGCTGTTTTTCTACAATACTAAATAATATACTAGAATAAATACGACTCGCACTAGATGAAGTCGTATTTTTTCTAGTATATTATTTAGTATTGTTTAAAGTTATAAAATAGAATAGAATAGAATAGTTTTTATTGCTATAAATACTGTGTACAATTTGCAGGTCGAATTGCAGTATTATATTTAACAACAGTAGACCCATAACGGGTATGCAATTTGAGAGTTACAATATAATATTTATAAATTTAAAAATGTAATTGCTAAAATAACACCTATGATTTATTTAGTTTTAGATTTTTTACATCACTCTGCACTCAGAGTGATGTCACTACACTGGCTATATTTTTTTGGAAAAGTCAATATGGCGGCGGCCATATGTCGATAGTGGCCATATGTCCAATGTCGATAGTGGTCGGGATTAATTAAATTATGTACCGGGATCGTACAGTATCGGTAATATTATTGTTTGCGATGCAATTTAAAATCTTGGCCATGTTAAAAAAAGCACGCAAAACAATTTTCACATGTTTTCATTAATTTTCAGCCGCACTTATTTTCAGCAAATTTACTTGGAGAGCGGAGCGTGTATGCCGCCATTTTATTTATGAAAAGAGGTCAGATCTGGATTAATAAAATATTTATGAGTTGATCGTACGTACCTATGGGCTTTGTACCGTATACAAATTAATTTATTCAATTTCATGCTTTAATTAGAAGTGGTACTGACCTGCCAGATTATACTGTTCAGTACTTCGATTGGGGATGTATTTCGCAATTTTTATTTTATAATTAACCCATCTGCAATTTTTCTTTTTAAAACTCATTCTTAATATAAGGATTGGCTATTTCCGTTTTGTTATTTTCTTAATAACAAAACGGAAATAATTGAATCATAATCGTATTATAATTGAATCATGATTGAATCATAATTGAATCACAATTGAATCATAATAGAATCATAAGAATTAAATATAATAATAATTGAATCATATAATATCAAAAGCGGCAATCAATATCCACTCAATTACAACATTTTACAACGAAAAATGGCGTTTTATTAATCTGTGGACTGTGGCAATATCCTATACAAAAACACTCTGTAAAAAATGGAATTCGTTACAAACTCGGTATTGCCCTATAAAAATCAATAAAAAATAGTAAATTATTTTATCGTTATTCTCAAAATGTCATTGAGTGGATATCGTCGCCTTTGATATTGATTCAATTTTAATTAATTGCTTTTTGACTATTTTTTCGCATTCCTTCTCTCTTATTCTTAATCAAAAAATAACTTTCGTTCTTTAGTTCGCGATTAACTACGTAAATCGCCTCAAACGGTAATTTTCCGCGGACGACAGATGAAAGTCGCTTCAGTTTTTTTCTGAGCGTAAATAAGTCTTGCGAACTCAAAGGTTCTGTTAATATTCCGAGGTAGTACCATCGGTTCTCATGTTTTTGTTTAAATGGCAATAAAAAGTTACATCTATTATTATTTATTATTATTTTCAAGGTGTCGCCATCTCTGAGGTCCCGGGTTCGATCCCCGGTTGGGTCAATTTAGAAAACGAACTTTTTTATATTTTGGTCAGGTCTGGGTGTTTGTGATACCACCGTTGTCTCTGATATCATAACACAAGTGCTTTAGCTACTTACTTTGGAATCGGAGCAATGTATGTGATGTTGTCAAATATTTATTTATTAATTAAGTTTATTAAAAATCAAATACTGCTTTATTATAGATCTTGACTTTTTGTATTTTAAAATATAAGTAAAAACATTTTTTTTTATGTAAGAGGCAATAAGTATCCGTCATGTTTGCTATGCCTAGAATTGGTAGCAGTACAAGTGACAATCGTCTCTCTCTCAACTCAACCTTTTTAACCTGTGACTTGCAATAAATCTTGAAATCACAATCATTACTATCACTATCAGTTATCATCTAAGCTAAGTACGTATAAATTAAAGTGCTGGTGCTATGGAAGCCAGCCACTTGGATCTAACAAAAAATAAAAAAAAACTTATATTAACCCGTAGTCGTTAAAACTCGGCGTCAAAAGAAAATGTTCTCTTAACATAGCAAAGAGAGAAATGTTTAATATTACGGTCACTAAACTAACATGACATTGGTCAGACCACGTAATTTTTTAAAGGCGCGTCTCCTACTCGTGTTTTTTCGAAACATTACACAAAAAACATGAAACAAAAATATTTGTTTTCATACACAAACCGTCTCCTAAAAATAATAATACAAACCAAATAACGGGTATCTCCCGAATTAAGTTTAAAAAATAAAGCAAAGTCTCTTAATTCCACTTTATCACAATAATTAATTATATTTTAGCAAGCTTGCTAGCACTTTTATGTTAGAAAAATTTGCCACAGATTATAGAAAGGTTGTGCGCGTTCGGTAGTTGTCAAGGAATAAAACAATACCTTCCCTCTCTACCGTCTTGTTGTTTTCCGTCGGCCGCAGAAAACAAAAACATTGTGTATGAATACAAAAATGTGTATGGCCACGCTCCAATGTTTCGAAGTTTTTGTGTAATGTTTCGAAAAAGCAGTCGCAAGAGACGCGACTTAAGATACCTACATTTTACCTGAATTCAGAAAACGAGAAGGAATTTAACTGCTTTGTGCAACCGATTTTTTTTCATGTATATCACGTTAATTATGGCTTCAATATTATAAACACATTAATTTCAATTCGACGTCAAAACTCACCTTAATATAAGTTCGAAAAACTCATGAAGAACTCGAACGCATTGCAAACAAATGGTACCGCTGAAAGAACTATCTATCTTGACAAATCGTCGACAGATAGGGGAAAGATCGACAAATCGCTTGTAGATGTAGTAGTGTGGAAAAAATTACGCTTTTCCCAATGACGACTTACGACTATCTATTGAGTAGTTGAACTTATTCGGTTGCTGGAAAATGGGAGGCTTTTTTGGGGTTGATGAATGAAAAAAAGTATTGTTGAAATATTGGATATTTGACGACCTCCGTGGTCGAGTGGCTTTGTTCACCGGTTTTCAAGGTGTCGCCATCTCTGAGGTCCCGGGTTCTATCCCCGGTTGGGTCAATTTAGAAAACGATTTTTTTCTATATTGGCTCAAGTCTGGGTGTTTGTGATACCACCGTTATCTCCGATTTCCATAACACAAGTGCTTTAACTACTTACTTTGGAATCGGAGCAATGTATGTGATGTTGTCAAATATTTATTTATTTAACAAAATGAGAAAATGATAAAATCCAACAATTATTATAAACAATTTAAATGTTAAGTTAAACAATAATGATAAAAAGTAAAATTAATGAAAAGACAAGAAAGTATTGTATGTACCTTATAGCTGTCTCTTTTCAAAAGGAATTTTAATATGGCGCTTCAGAATAAAGATCAATGACACTATTAAATCGTCTTAAGGTTCAAAATCAAGTAAATTAAACGACGAGCTTCGTCCAATTATCGCAATTCTTTTTTTGTAATGGCAAAGCTTCTCTGATCGAAAAATGTACGCATAGGTACCTATTCGACGACCCGTATCTCAGCTCAACCCACTTTCACACAAAAAAAACTTGTTTTCTATACCTACAGGAGATTTTGAATATAATCTACCGCTTGGAGCGGAAAAAATACTGTTATAATCAAGATAATAAATAACATTTTATCGAGTAAAGTTGGGCTCATGAAAAACATGACGGAAAAACTAAACGTTGCGTGCTTATTGTAAATCATTTTCTATTAGATTTCCCATCGCTGACCCTTGTCACGAGGCAGACATATTGCATAGTTTTATCTTTTAGGGAAGATTATGGGAAATTGCTTGTTGAATTCGTAGCTTTAGTCATACCTTTAGTGATTTTTTCGACTTTCTTTTTTATAGTCAACCTGCCTACTGCACCAAAGATCCCTTCGTAAACAAACGACCAGCTAAAACATTCAAATTGGGGCGAATTTAGTTTCTGCAAGTTAAAACCTCAGAGTTAATTAACCTTATTAGGAGCATATGTTTATACTGTCCCGGGTTCAAATCCAGATAGGAGCATAAATGCTTGTAAGATAAGCGTAAACATTTATTTATGTATTCCTACATAATAAATAAATACATACTCCTTTACTAATAAAGATTGGAACACAGTGATGTGTCCCTTTCTTTTTAATGTCAAACTTAAATAATTTGACAGAGAGTAAACATTGTGTAACTTACATCTGTTATTCAAGAAAATTTTCTAAGTCTATGTGCTAAACAATCTTTATTACTAAGGGGGATATTGTTTAAGTTATTATAGAAAAAAGCTTTGCTTAGTTAAGGGACTAAATATAATTTGGCCATAATACTATTTATTTACTTACGACCTCAAAACAAATTCTTTGACTGAACTGCCTTGTCACTGTGATAGTGACCTTGTATGTTTTTGACATAATATTCATATCCCGATCTTAATTCTAGTCACAATATGTAACAGGTTCGTTATCTGACCTAAGATCACTCAGCAACCAATTAAGTTTATAAATATTTGTATTTGGTTTATTTAACTTTATGGCTTGACGATCTATGTGGTCGAGTAGCTAGCTTCATGATATGTTGCCATCTCCGGAATCCCGTGTACGATCCCCGGCCGGGTCAATCGTGACCAACAAACTATTTTATATTGTCTCAGATCTGGGTGTTTGTGTGACGATAGTTGGCTCCGATTTTGTTAACATAAGTGCAACTTAATTCGGAATCAAAGCAATGTCCCTCCCGACCCGTCCACCCACTAGGCTTTTCCATTGGTGGGTGGACGGGTAATTCACGTTACCCCTCTACCCACTACGCTAGTTAAAATTAAGTACGTCTAGTAATCGACTAATTTATAAATTCGATTAATTATTATTATTCGATTCAAACATTTATTTTGCATGATAATGCATGATTATTTAATAAATACGTGTATAGTGTTGATCAATTTTATTTATTTATTTGGTGGTTATGATGACAAAACTGGCGTCACTTCACTAACTCTTCTTCTTGTAAGTTTCCGAACCAATCAATGTAAAAATTAAGGGAAATACGACTTTCTTATAGTTATCATTATCAAAATGTTATGTTATGGTTTCAAAACATATTGTTTGCTTGCAGTCTACTAAAATGCAAAAGTAATTTTTAAATTTTGAGATTTTAGCATTCACATTGCTATTTTTATATAATACTAAATAATATACTAGAAAAAATCTGGCACTGTCTTGCAGCGTAAGAGTTGATATACTAGAAGAAATTCGTCGTTCCCACTAGTGACTCGGTAGGGCGGTCAGAGCATTGGACCGGATATCCAAAGCGGGTTCGATTCCCGTCCTAGAACATGATCTGGTGAGAGTCGTATTTTTTCTAGTATATTATTAAGTATTATACAGAAGTACTTCTTCAGAAAGAAAAATTCACATAACCCGAAATTACACCAAAACACTCAAAGATGTCGGTTGTAAGCCATAAAATGACGACATAACTAACATTTTACGACATTATAAACCCTTTTCACTCGTAAAATTGTGTGTTTCAAGATAGCAATATTTTAGCAACGGTGTCGAATGTTGCTGGGTTATGTTTTTTCCATAACACACTTTATCACATTTGGATAAGTTAGTTTTATGTTTATTGTCTTTCCTTATACAGTCATATTCTTTACGCAAAATTCTTAGTTGACTGGCTAAAACTAACCATTTTTTTCTAATAAGCAACGGCGAATTGTAATTTGTAATAATTTTAGTTTCTTAATGTAAAACTTCAATAATTTTCCTAAGCCCTTACGTTACGGCCACACTACCGTGATATGGCAATAATTATGCCCATAACTTTCCTTATGCCTATACGCATAAGGTTCATCAATTGCAATATTCAATGGCATATCACGGTAGTGTGGCCGTAACATAACAGGGTGTCACTTACGTTATGTCTACCTATGTACTGTTTCCTATTGTTAAATTTACACGTTGTAAGTGACTTGCAAAAAAATATGAAATATGAAACGCACAATCGATGTTAATAATTGGAAATAGTCATTTCAAGGAGAACGAAGGAAAACAAGGAAGATGAGGAAAGAAGGAAGAAGGAAGTGAAAAGGAGATTGTGAGGTGAGGTCTAGCAGTAGTTGGTGCTAGCACGGAGAAACAGTGGCAATGTCTTCGAGTGACAGCGCCGGGTGGCTACGGTGCTCGGAGGAAGACTACCTACGTCACACGGAAGTGCGGACCGCCACATTCTAAGGTACACCACGTCACTCGGAGGAAGACCACGGAAAGATTGCGTCGCTCAGAGTCACTTGGAGGAAGACCATGTCAAACGGGAAAGACTGCGTCATTCAGAGGGACTAGAGTGGTGAAATAAAGCGTCGTCTCTACAACCCAGTCGTTTCCTTCCAACCCCGTAACCCACTTCCGTAACAATATGTATTCAATAAAGAAAAATACCTTTTGAATTCTTTATTCCAACCATCACACAATCTCAGAAAAACTTTCTGAGCGAAGCCGGACACCACGCTGGTCGTGGTGTCCGGCTTCGCTCAGAAAGTTTATCAATATCATGACAACCCAATAATCCATTGCAGGACTAGACTAACTATTTTGTGACCTACGTTACGACTTAACCATTGTGACGATGTTTCGCTACCGATAACGTACCCGCAAGCGTAAGCGATTCGCTGCCGCATGCGAATGCGTCGGTGTACTAAAAGCGAAGTACAAAGTATAAATAATAAATATTTGACAACATCACATACATTGCTCCGATTCCAAAGTAAGTAGCTAAAGCACTTGTGTTATGGAAATCAGAGACAACGGTGGTATCACAAACACCCAGACCTGAGCCAATATAGAAAAAATCGTTTTCTTAATTGACCCAACCGGGGATCGAACCCGGGACCTCAGAGATGGCGACACCTTGAAAACCGGTGTACAAAGCCACTCGACCACCGAGGTCGTCAATGTATGTATACATTCTGGCTTCCATCTGACTATTATCTGTCATTTACTATGGAATGCGTTTCAGAGTAATAACTTTTCATTCATCATACTTCTTTAACATTCAATAATCAATAAAAACTAAAATGACGCATGTCAAGAATAAAATATGTCTGTTGACATTTTCAAAACAGCACTACAAATCAAAGTGAATGAAAATGTTGAATATTATTTAAAATTATGTAACCGTTCGTTTTGTATAAAATAAAAAGAAAAAAAGGTTTAAAAGATGTGAGTGGGAAATTCATTGTTTTAACAGTTTATTGTTTTTATAGTTATATTTCAAAATTTTCCAAGTCTTCAAGTGGATCGTTAGATGCCTTTTGAAAACTTCCTGGAGGCTATTTTAGTCCGAAGAATATTACTAAAGACATAAAATTAAGTGCTCTGTACAAATGGGTATGATCAATAGTAAGGATATTAGAAAAAATGAAGCAACTAGTAATACAAGGTACCTATACCTATAGATTATTTTCAATGGTGCATACACGCCGTAGATATTTTTTGTAGTGCAAAGATCACATGGTAGGCGGGCAATATTGGGAAACAAATTAATCATCTTATAATTGGCATGTTGCCGCAAGAGTTATCCGATTTTATTATGTTGCTCTACAAAAAATATCTTTTGTGTGTATGCACCATAAGCCAATAGTTTGCCCAAGTTACTTATGTGTCCACTTTCCTCTAATCGGCAGTTAAATACAAAAATGACGGCATTTGAGTATTTCTCAATAAAATTCTGTCGATTGATCCGACAAATTTAAATTACGTATTCCCAATATCTCACTTTCTCAAACTGATACCGACAATCCCAATACGAAGGACCACAGACAGAAAAACAACGCATAGCATCATGAAATAAGAACTTAATATTATAAAAAATAAATAAAATAATAAATATTAGATCTTATGTGACTCTTTTAATAAAAATATGGTAACGTATTTTTTCTGTATTATCATTCCTCTATTCAGTTTTGATGCCTTCATTAAATTATCACAATATGGTGCATTGCGATGTTAAATTGTTCTGTGGTCTTGCAGATATGGACCTCGGTCTACGGCCGTCTCTTACGCAGATTCATTATCCAAACCTCGTGGAACGTAAGTTAAGAAAAAATATAATAATATGAATTGTAAAAAACTTAGTGAGTACCTACACCTAAACTATCAGATATACTTTTTAAATTTTGAGATTTAAGCATTCACAATGCTGTTTTATATAATACCCAATAATATACTAGAAAAAATACGTACAATGGTGAGATGGCGCTGGCTTGCAGCGTAAGAGTTGATATACTAGGAGAAATTCGATGTTTCCACTAGTGACTCGGTAGCTCAGCGGTCAGAGCATTGGACCGGATATCCAAAGGTCGCGGGTTCGATTCCCGTCCGAGAACATGATCTGGTGCGAGTCGTATTTTTTCTAGTATATTATTTGGTATTATCGGATATTCTGCTCACAGTCAATGCGAGTGGAAGAGAGAAAACGATAGTTCACGGTAGCGAAAACAGTTTGCATCAACTCATGGTAGAGCTACTGACTACAAATTCTTTCTATATTGGTTGTTACTGGGCCTCATGTAGGTTAAAAACTGAAGTTGTGGTTCGTTATTTAAAGCAAGATAGAGAGTTTTGTACCGAGATTTACCAGCTTAAATCTCGGCACGAGATATTTTCGGGTCACTAAAATCACTCGCGGAAATAAAATGGTATATGCCTTTTAAAGATGTTTATTATCGCAATGCAATTTTGTACACACACAACAATAGAATTCATTTAACTTCATTAAAATATACCATTATTTTTACTTTCCTCTGTGAAATATACGAACAGTCAGGAGTAATAACAATCGTTTTGCATAGAATTTTAGGTACTCCACAGAATATAATAAGGTCAATGGCCACAGCTCTTGGATAACAAGCCTCACCAAGGGATGAGCCCGAAGGAGACGCAATCATCTTATCCACTTAACTCTTCCATTTCATCCCCCACTCACCTTTCCCTTTCTAAATCCAATTTTGGACCCCCGTTCCTCATAACATTTGTCAAAAAAAATGGCCACAGCCCAAATAACCCATCACAACAACCGTAATTGTTGAAATTCCAAAATGGCATGTACTTAATCAGTTATTCATTTTGTTTCAGTTTGTCTAAACTCCGATACGTGATAACAGAAAAGCCAAAATGGAAAGTATTTAGAAAGAGACAGTAAGTGATGACAATTTGAATTACATAAAGATTTTATCAGTTTGAGCAAAGTCATTAGAGATGCTATCCCATAGCTACTTGGCTAAATTAATTCACCTATGCACAGGTGAATTAAGTACACTAATTAGTATACCTAATTCACTTACGTGAATTAGCTTAGGTGAATTAGGTCTACGACGGGTTCACCAGTATTAATTTTTTAAACCTAGTGGTGTAAATTATCGAACAAATAGAACAGTTTGGTTTGAAAAAATTACCAAAATTACCAAACTGTGTCATAACATTATTTAACCCACCAAGGCTCGGATAATGAGACACAATAGACAAGTGCTTTAACTACTTACTTTGGAATTGGAGCAATGTATGTGATGTTGTCAAATATTAAAATATTAATAGATATTCTATATTGTTGTCCGGCTGCATTCGGCCACTCGGGTGTTGATGAATTAATAACTTTTAAATAATTTACGTTGCTGCATGCAACTGCGCCGAAATAACGGAGCCTCAAAAATAAACAGGTACTTGGTGTAAATCCCGACATAGTTTATTCTATTAACGTCAATATCCAGTCCAATGCTCTGAGCGCTGAGCTACCGAGTCAGTCACTCAGCGGTCAGAGCGTTGGACCGGATATCCAAAGGTCGCGGGTTCGATTCCCGTCCGAGAACATGATCTGGTGCGAGTCGTATTTTTTCTAGTATATTATTTGGTATTATATAAAATAGCATTGTGAATGCTTAAATCTCAATATTTCAAATAAACAGGTACTTAGTGTAAATCCCGACATAGTTTATTCTATTAACGTCAATAACCATGGAAATTTAAAACAAATTACGTTTTATTCCAGAGTGACCGCCATTCCCACCTATCGTACCAATTTTAAACCTACAAGAGGATGCCCTTGCGGCAACAGCAGTCCCTGTAAGCAAAAAGTTAC
Source organism: Catoptria pinella (assembly GCA_963556745.1). Classification (NCBI taxonomy): domain Eukaryota; kingdom Metazoa; phylum Arthropoda; class Insecta; order Lepidoptera; family Crambidae; genus Catoptria; species Catoptria pinella. The sequence continues at coordinate 1,064,660 of OY750782.1, read as the reverse complement.
ACCAAGAGGAGTTACTATACACTATCCTCAAAAGTAAGCACTCTTTTGAAATCCAAAGGGCACCAATTTTGGATAGTTTCCTCCTTTATCGTGAAGCTATCTAATTCACGAAAGATTGAAGAGATGACTTGTAACTATAAACTTATCTACAAATGAATTTTTGTACTTCTGGGCAGTGCTTATGAGTGCTAAAGCTAAGCGTCCACTGACCCGGCATCGTGTGCATCGCCTCAAACAAACGAAACTGACTATCTTACGATAAGGATCAGTGGACACTTAATTAGTGGTACTGTAAATCTACTTAGAGTCATCACTTCTAGTACTTAAAAAATCCGCCGGATAATTATTAACCGGTGAATTGAAATCTACAATTAATTTTTTTATACAAAGTCAACAACTCAGAATTGGTGCCTTGTTTATTATCACAACCAGAGTATCTTCCGGAGACAATGAATCCAAACATGGTGGCTGCAAAAGCACAGAACGGTTTCATATCAGCTTCACTTTAGTTGATTGTGCTGGCAAATTTTGTCTCTATTATTTTTATGTTGTTACCGACCATAATCAACCATATTTTTATGTTGTGTGAACCTACCATAATCAACCAACTGTTTTTAGGAGACCAAGATTCACATCGTTTAGTAGAAAAAGAATAAAATCAGCCAAAATTGAAAAAGGTTTCGTGAACCCTACTCCCAATATCAATAAGTAAGTAACTTCATACACGTTATTTCAGTTTTTGTGTCCTCAAAATTTTTTGAAACGTTCCTTTTTTCTATTTGTAAGCTATAATGTGAAAATGAGCTTTAATCTCGACAAACTGATACCGAAAATCAAATTGCCAAACATCAAAATGCCAAAGAGCGTACCAAAAAGACTGACAAAGACTTTGAGCACAATAAAGGGCTTGAAATTGCCAAAAATAGTTTTGCCATACAATAAGCGGCCGCCGAGGGACCTTGGCAGAGACATGTTTTTGCCATTTATATTTAAATAAGGTGAGTCGAACTTAATTACTTATGTAGAATAATAACATTGTAGAATCAGTCTATTGGATGGACTCCATACACAAAGTGAAGACCAGATCGTGCTTTATCCTTAAAAAGTTCACGAAAAGCGAGCTTTAAGGTAAAATAGTAGAATGTAGCAAAAAAGGTGATGTCACCAGTAGAATGTACTTACAGTGATAGAGACGGGTGTAACACTATCAATATTACTTGACATTGATTTCCGTATAGAAAAAAAATCGTTTCATGATACTAATAATAAAACATAACTACGTTGCGATACTAACATTAAATTGATAGTGTTCCACCCACCTCAGATAATTAGTAATGGCAGAATGACAGAAAATGCATACCGCTTGGTGGCGCTGCTGTAGATGGATACCTTTGTACGTGCATGTGTTATTTTCGGGATTATTTTTTAATTAGATATATTATATACACTGGTGGCCAGATAATTAAGGACACCAGTCGATTTTCAAACAAACAAGGTAACTTTGAAGCCTTGTTTCGCCGCTAAGGATTGACCTAGCTGTGATCTTATGATGCCCATCCAGGGAGTGAATAGAGAACACACACCTAACTGATCTGATCAGAATTCTAAGAGATATAAAGAGTTTTCAGTTTCAGGATTTCCATACTTATTTTATTTTATTTTATTTATCATAGGAAGACCAACAGCCCATATTACATAAAAAATTATAAGAAAGTAGCAACAGATGGCCAATTATAGGTCCTCACAAATTGTTATATGAAATATCAAATGATTACCTTAACCTTAAAAGAACTTAAACTAACGCACAAAAACAGAACAAACCATTAATAACTAGACTGCAGTATAAAGTCTTAACTAATATGGGTACAATGATCATTAAAAAAACTGCCTATTCAACGCATTCCTCGCCGCTGTGATGCTAGTGTTAGACAGATTAAGATTTAGAGCAATACACCATCGATTAAAGCTATCGCTAGCACGCCATATAAATTCATTTTGCCTGTAGTTCGTATGAGCTAGGGGGAGGGATAAAAGTGAATTATCTCTTAAGGTCTTGAGACATATTCATGCTAATTTAGCAGTTTTTTTAAACATACCCTGATATCTCTTAGAATGTTGATCAGATCAGTTGGGTGTGTATAGCAATCTGAACATTCACTCCCTGGATAGCCATGATCAGATTACAGCTAGATCAATCCTTAGCAACGAAATATGGCTTCAAAGTTACCTCGTTTGTATGAAAATCGACTGGTGACCTTAATCATCTGGCCAACACTATATATATATTAACTGGACAAGTGCTTATATAGGGTTCCGCAGTTACCTTATACAATTACCATATGGCTATAAACTTATGTTTACTTCCTGATTCACACAACTAACGACTAAAATTTTCCAATATTAATTAATTTTGTAAGTTAATCGACTATTATTACTCATTAACTTGTAAAGCCTACAGCAGCTTAACTTCAATATATTGTTGTGCTTCTGTCCTGAATTTTTTCACGTTTCCAAAAGCAACCGTTTACCTGGTAGAGTGGGGGGCACTTACATGTATAGTAGGTACACTAAAATAAAATATTTTTCGAGACTTTATTCTATCACTTTTTTGGCGTAATTAATATACACATTCATGCTAAATTACAGCTTTCTAGTACTTAAGGCATCAGAGCTAAGCCGCGGACAAGCGGTCGAACAGACGGACATGGCGAAACTATAAGGGTTCCTTCTTGACTTGACTACGGATCCCTAACAAAAACCAACCGTGTAACCAACTCAATACGGTATAGATTAGGTACCTTTAGAGTTTTTTGAGTGTTAATATTCTTTTTCAGTTCTGTCACCAAATCGAAGGTTCAAATAGTCAGGCCGAAAAAATTTCCCACTTGGAGGTTGGATAAAGTGGTCCATAATACGCCCTACGTCAGGTAAATAATACAAAACAATAATAAGTACTTATTTCCGACAGCGACTTCGTCCGAGTGGACAATCAAAAAACCCCTACTCTACATTAAAGTTCATAATTTTGGATTACCTGAAGTATATAGGAAATGCAAAATTATTTATTCCTTTAAATTTGAGATTTTTATGCAATACTAAATAATTCGTTTCTCGTATGTGTCAATTCGCGTATGTGTCATTTCGCGTATTTGTCATTTCGCGTATGTATCATTTTGCTTATGTCATTTCGCTCATGTGCCATTTCGCGCATGTGTCATTTTGCGTAATCAAAATGCGTAATATTGAAAAATACGACTCGCACCGGGGACTCTTCGCATCGTATAATTTCATTTGTCCTAAAGTCACTTGGCATTACTCGATTGGCATAATAATCACAAAGCATACTATTCATTTAGCATAAATTTTTAAACGCATAAACATTGTATTGCATAACTTTTAAAAAGCATAATATTTCTAAGCATAATAATTAGAATTCCTAATATCGAATGGCATATTGTCATTAAGCATATTTTGAAAGGCATAATTTTAGAATTCATAAACATTGTATTGCATAACTTTTAAAAAGCATAATATATCAAAGCATAATAGTTAGAATTCCTAATATCGAATGGCATATTGTCATTAAGCATAATTTTTGAAAAGCATAATTTTGTAATACCTTATTTACATAAGTACTATTTGTTTTAAAGCATAATATATGAGTAAAATAAAGCATAACTAATTTTAGTAGGTACCTACTAATTTGAGGTCCCCTGCTATAAATAAAAAATTGTAGTAGGTTAGGTTTGGTTTTGGTTGGTTTAGATTTAGGTTAGGTTAGACTTTTGACCACGCGCATCAAACTGCATGTTGCATGCTTGTTTGCATGCATTCTTATGCATTGTTATTCGACAAAACTAAGAATAACTCATAATATTATTTGAGATTATTCTTTAAAGATTTATGAGTTGGCAAAATATGCCTAAAGAAATTATACATTTTATTAATACCTTTTGATAATTATGCGTTTTAAGATTTATGGGTTTGCAAAATATGCCTTAAGAAGTTATGCATTTTCTTACTTATGCGTAATAAATTTATGCCTTTTGATAATAATTATGCTTTTTAAACTATATGCCAATTAAAAATTATGCGTTTTGATATTTATGCTTTTTGCGTATATGCCTTTCATTTACTAAACATATTTCCCCTTAACTCTTGGCAATGCAACAAAAAAAATAACTGAATGGCTCCTTAACATGTCTTTTTCTGAAACAGAGGACTTTATCAGCTCTTTCTTGGGCTCAAACTGAAAAACAATTATGTAACTTTAGGACAAGATTCTACACATTTTAACACACTTGCATGTTGCACAAACAAACTCCACTTTCTCTCTCTCACACGTACGCATACCCACACACACACACACACACACACACATACACACACGCACACACACACACACACACACGCACACACACGCACACACACACACACACACACACACACGCACACACACACACACACACACACATATACACACACTATTAGAAATATTTTAGAATATATCGATTATAATTTAAGTACCTACTATTATTTAAATTAAGCAAAACCTCTGTTCTCTGGAGGTGGGCGCTAGTGTCTGCGACACAGTTTTTCAACTAATGCGGCCACTAACTTTCACTATTATTTTTGTCATAGTATGTTTTAGTTACAAATAAAAATTCATTTCATTTCAAAATTCAATTCATTTCATTTCAATATTTATGCTTAACATAATTCGGCCTTACAATATTATGCGTTATGAAATTGTGCATTAAAATACTATGCCAAATGATGATTATGCCATCTAACAGTATGCGTTTCATGTTTAGGACAAAAAAAGTTATTCGTTCCATTACGTAACCCTCGCACCAAATCATATTCTCGGGCGGGAATCGAACCCGCGACCTTTGGATGTCCGGTCCAATGCTCTTACCGCTAAGCTACCAAGTCACTAGTGGCATCGTCGAATTTCTTCTTTAGGTAATTATTTTAGTACATGCCACTCTTACGCTGCAAGCCAGCTTTATTTCATCAACGTAAAGAATTACCTCGACGTTCAGTTTAATTGAAATTGAATTAATTATTCTTATTTTTTAGGAACTTACTTTCTCCGGCTTCGGAGAAAGTGGCGTAGTTTTTTTAGATATTTGGGAAGGAAGTGGGAAGACGTACCAGTTATAACTTTGTTAATATACTGAGCAAGTGTGGATACAAATATTTTCTTCTTTGAAGGAACTTAAATTGGCGGTATGTACCTATTTACTTTGATTCTTGAAGTCTTTCGTTATATTAAATAGACAAAAAAAAAATTCAATTAAAAAAGGAGTTAAGAAACTTAAACCAACTACGGAAAAATCGTGCTCTAAGAAGTTAGAAACAAGAAAATATTCGAGTCCAGAATTCAATAAAAAGGATAATGTAGTCGCATGCATCCTGTATTTTTTTTTGCCTGGACAATTTCACACAGCACCATTTCATTTCGGATGAAAGGTACCCTTTATTCTTTTCTGTACCCCTGATAATCTGTATGCAAAATTTCATGGTGATCGGTTGAGTCGTTAGGACGTGAAAGCGTAACAAATAAACAGACAAACTTTCGCAAATATAAAATTAGTAAGGCTTGACGAGTTTAAAAGCATCACTGTATTTTTAAACAACAAATACTGAGATTCAACAGGTTGTCTGCTGTTTGCCGTTTCCCAAGTACATAGGGAGTGCTTTCTTTGAAAACATATTGGTTTTTTTTTCAGCCTGGCATCTGGAACTTTCAATATGACACCTAATATGGAGAAGAACTGAAAATTTTGTATTTGTAAACTGCAACGTACCTGTAACTAAATGAATTATACATACATAATAGTCTTTTGATTTATGTTTGATCGCCTAAATTATAGCTGTATAAAAATTCATTGCAATTCACTATGTTTCTTTGGTTTATAATAATTTTCCGAGGTTCTATGCATACTGGTACCTTACCTACCATATTCGGCTTTGGGGATTACCAAACACCCTGTATGTACGAAATAACAAGGTCTCCCGCTTAGGATTTGCGAACCGATGGCGTGGCTTCTTTGACATTCACAAGTGCTTGTAACAGCTTAGACTGAATAATCAGTCTTGAATTTTGAATAAGCAGACCGCTAAATAGATTGATAAGCCACTAGTGAATGCTTTTCCGAAATTATTTTGTCTTTGTGATCTGTGCACAGGATAAAAAACTTCTGGAATCGCTGGAGTGCCTTATCTTCAATGATAATTACATATTTTTGAAAGACAGTTGAAAATTCTTCAATATTTTCTAAATCACAAAAAGTTTTCTACAAAAAGTGTATTCGTGTTTCTCAAAGGACATCTTTTACAATACACAAGGATCTTAAAAAGGGCGTACCCTTTATCATAGACCCGTATGTTTATCATAAGCCCTCATCGGCCTCCAAGCCCTAAACAAACCGAACCGAAGTTTTTTCGGCAAATGCCTTGGGTAAAGAATTGATACAGACCTTATTTGGAAGTTGTGTAATGCCATTATAGTAGGACCTTGATCGTCTGAACAACCTTTGCTTAAAAAAATGCTATTACAAAAGAAAAACTTATTTCTTCATGAAGGTTTTTATGTTTTGGTCCTTCGTTGCCCGTGACACTACTGATAGTGCCACGCAGTAGTGTCACGTCGTAGTGTCATGAGTAATTTTTCTTTCCCGTGACTCTACTTCTCTCATTAGTTGATTGGACTCATACATCAAAATTTCCCGTGGATAAACTCATTACCCATGAACACTACTAAGGTTATCGGTTTTGGTTTCAGATTGGGCTTATACGTAGTACGAGTACGTCACCAAAATACCTGGATCACATAGATATGCAGAATGTAATTTTTATTATTTTTTATTTTAACAAAAATTTTAAAAATAATTTATCAAAACATTTTTAATTAATCCTTGCCATATTTATGTGATCCAAGTACTATGGTGAAAATTGGAGATGGTGTCCAGTATATCAAAGAGCTTACAATAATGCCACGGAAGATAGTTTCTTGCAATACTAACATTCGAGTAGTCCCTCGGGAGCCACTGCAAAGTTTCAGTACTTCAGTCTCCTTAAGGAGTACTTATTACAATAATTGAAAATTCCAAAGCCCGATAGTGCGACCGGAAATCAAATTTTCTGTGACACAACTGGCATCGAGTAGTGTCATGGGAGATATAGTTTTACCCATGGCACTACCGGTAGAGTCAGGGGAAAGAAAAAAATCCCATGGCACTACTAGTAGTGCCACGCAGTAGTGTCACAAGCAAAAAATGTTTTTGGTGGTATTAAAACAACAGGACCTATCGTTATGGAGGACCTGTCCATAGGGAAGTGGAAGTCTTATAGCGAATATAAATATCTTTTTTTGTTGAAGATTTTCTAATGACGCAGTTTACACACAAAATACATAAAGAAATATAAATAACATCTATGTGTACATTTATTTCTTACGCATGGATGACAGATTTGGCACTGCACCTAGTAAACACTACACGGATGGGCGAACCACTCTTAAATATAGGAACCACTAGACCGCAGAGGCGGTTAAAATAATAAAAGATAATTACGTAAAAGTTTAACAACAATTAGCTTTTCAGCGTAAGTTTAAAAAAGGTTAGTTGCTCTAAATACTTCACCCACACATACGCAGTGAGTACAGACGTCATTCTGTTTATGTACTAGAAGTAAGAGATTTAAACGAGATGTTTATGAGATAGATGTTTATATGGAGTGGCCGGAGTGTGACATAAGGTAAATAAAGCCGTCTCAACACTGCTGCTCGTCGATATCCGGGTGTCAAGTTGTTGACAAAATTGTTGACACAAACCATAAATGAAATCCATGAAATTTATCTCCCCTCTAAATGGCCTGAAGATCTGGTCAAGGTCACGGGAAGCTGCTGGATGCGGGCGGCCCAATAGTTATTGAGATCCTTGGTGGAAATCTATGCCCAGCAGTGAAATCTCATGACTTACAGAGGTAAGTATAATGACGATGTTCACCCTTCTGAAACCCAGCCTCACTAAAAGATGCTTAACAAATGCGATCGTTAGTCGTGAACATTTTACGACCCAATTGACAATTTCGCGTCATAGCTATTGATTCTTAGTGTTGTCAGGAGTATGATTGATTACGGACCTACATGGCACCTGCGCTTTTTATCTTCTCAAGCACAAATCTTAAGAGACAGCGGATTGTTAAACGTAGGTATATTTAGTTGCTTAAAATGGCGTTATGTAGCCGACTTTTTTCAACTTTTAACTCAAAAAACGTTTAGCCATATGTCACTCGGAATTATGTAAAGGTTCTAACGACACCCCATACATCTAAATTCAGGCATTTAGAAGTTATGGTGGAATAAAGAAACTCACATATTATTATGTACACATACAATCATAAATGTACCTTGAACACAGTACACCTTTTTTAGGCGGTCGTGTAAAAAAATGTTTGGCCCTATGTACTAAGGCAGTGTTTCCCAAGAACTGGTACGCGAACCCCCAGGGTTACGCTAGATTGCGTCAAAGGTACGCTAAGCAATCTCATCTACATCCGATTTCATTCATGTGATTTATTTTTTATATATTACTTACTTCCGACTGCGACTTCGTCCGCGTGGATATTCGGGAAAATTCTTAGGGAACCTTTAACCCGATGGCCATCACGCGTTGAGCTGTCGTCGTTTAACAGGAAGGCATCCTCGCCATCACGCCCTACAAACTGGAACATTCCGTAGCTCTCTGTAAACGGGAATTTTCCAAAATCCTTTGTTAGTGCTCACCTACATCATGAAAGGTACCCTCCAAAAATGGTGTCTCTACCTTCAGCCCTATACAAATTCCCATACAAACTGGAACGCCCTTTATCACCCGTGTTTTTCCGTGTGTTTCTTAGTACTCTACTGCACCATGAAATATATCTACCATCCAAAAATCGTGTCTCTACCTTCAGCCGCTAAGGCTCTACGCCATGGATGCACAGACTTATTAAGACTAGGGGCCACTCGGGCAAATTATGAACTGATGGTGGGCCACCAGAAGTATAGGTAATTAAAGACAATGAAAAATTGATAATAATGTATTCAAATTGAAAAAGAATTTATTAATTTGAAGCGTGGCACTGCATAGTGCTTACAATCTTTTTTATATTTGGCTCAAATTTACTTGTAGCAACACGTAAAACTGCTTCCAAACTTTCATTTGCAAGGCGGTTTCGATTTTTGTTTTATTATTATTTAGGATTGAAAAGGTTTGTTCACATATATAGGTAGAACCAAATAAGCTTGCACATTTCAGAGCGTTTATGCGCAACTCTTTGTACGTATTTTTATCAATGCAGCGGTAAAAGTTCAGCAAGTCTCCTTCGTTGAATTTGTTGCGTAAATCTTGGTCGTTCTGAATGTCGATAATTTCTAACTGCATTAACTCTGGCGCATTTTCAACTGAAATCGTGAAAGGATTGCTAAATATGTCCAACAGAGGTTTCACTGTTTTAAACTCCGAAAATCTGTCTTGAAAAGATTGAATCAAAATATCTAGCTTTTTTACATAACTGAAATTAATAGCAGTTTTTTTGAATTTTTCAGCCATTTTCTTATAATTCGGAAAATGATTGTAATTTCCAGAATTCAATTGCGATCTGAAAAGTGTCAGCTTGCATTGAAAGGATGATACATGTGCGTAGAGCTGGGATATCAGTTGATTTTTGCCTTGAAGCCGTGTGTTCAAGACATTCAAATGATTTGTAATGTCAACTAAAAAAGCCAAATCACACAACCAATCAGGACTTTTAAGTTCCGGGACGTCCCTTTGCTTTTCCGCCAGAAAAATATCAATTTCTTCTATTAAATTTAAAAATCGTTCCAGTGTCAATCCACGACTTAGCCACCTTACTTCTGTATAATACAGTAAATCTCCATGTTCGCATTCAATGTCATCAAGGAATTGTTTGAATTGCCTGTGATTGAGTCCTCGTGATTTTATGAAATTCACAGTCGAAACTACCACTTTCATGACATTTTCAAATTCAATTTTTTTAGAACAGAGGGCTTCTTGGTGTATAATGCAGTGAAACTGCATGAGATCTTCAGCGTTTAAGTTTTTTTCTTGCAAATGCTTTTTCAACAAAGTAACTAGCCCAGAATTGACACCAATCATCGAAGGAGCACCGTCAGTCGAAACTCCCGATAATTTCGATAAGTCCAAATCAGTTTTTGAACACTCGTCCAAAAGTACATTGAGTATATCAACTCCTCTGGTTTGACCTTTCAATGAACACATTCCTAATAACTCTTCGAAGACTTCAAAATCTTGAGTAACACCTCGTATGAATATAAGAAGTTGAGCTGTGGAACTAATATCAGTGGATTCGTCGAGTGCTAATGAAAAAAAATCAATTATCTTAGTTTTTTCATTTAATTGTTCCGCAATATTATCGGACAAAGACATAATTCGTCTTTGGATGGTCATACGATTCAGTTGAATTTTCTCAAACTTTTTTGCTGCTTCTGGACACATTTTCTTAGCGGCAATTTCTATGCATTCTTTTACAAAATCCCCATCATTGAAGGGGCGACTCCGCTTTGCTATCATTCGAGAAATTTCATAACTAACTTCTGTAGCTGTTTCTGTATCTTGAATGGGTTTTGTAAACAAAGCTTGTTGACCAATAAGCTCCCGTTTTAAAGACAAAACTTTTTGCTTTCTTAATTCGCCTGTAAACTTCGTAAAAGTAGGATGCTGCGTTTCATAGTGCCTTTTTACATTATATTCCTTTGCAATCGCAACAGAATTCTTGCAAATTAAACAAACGACTTTGTTATGCGACCATACAAAAAAGTATTTCTCAGTCCAAATTTCTTGAAACTGCCGATTTTCATCTTTAACCTTACGTTTTTTACTAGTTCCTGGCATGTCCATGTTGCGTTTTAATCCTGACTAGGATTACCACAGCACCTAAAACCAATTACAGTTCCTAATTAATTACCAAAAATAATTGATAAAATATGTAGATAAAATTAATAACAGTTTTACTTACGATTTCACAACACAATTATACACGGCACTTGACGGGAAATCTACGTTGAATGTGGATCAAAATATATTATAATTATGACACCGGCTAGTCGAGTTAAAATCTACACTAGAACTAACGACACTTTACTCAAATTAAAACCGAACTGTCGGTCGCTGCGGTTAGCGTGGCTTTTATACCACGCGCATAGAGTCGAAAACTGTCTGGAGAAATCTCGAAACCGACTCTGGAAGCTTCGTGTATCTACCTACGCGAGCTATCGGGAATTTGGGACTATTGCTATCTCGCTCGCTCGAACAGTATAACGCGGCGCGCTTCCTCAAGAAAACGAATTTAACCGAGATCAGCACGAACATTACCGACCGCTGTTACCGACGCATGCACGGCGCACCGATAAGATTGATAGAGCGCGCGCGCGAGATTCAAATTACTTTTCGAACATTTGTTATTGGTTTTATTCTGGAATAGAACTCAATATTTTCGAATGTACGAGAGTATTATTTTTGCTGTCGGCGGGCCACCAGTATTCGACCGGCGGGCCGCATGCGGCCCGCGGGCCGTAGTCTGTGCATCCCTGCTCTACGCCTATCCCAACAATTAATGAATGAATCAATCAATCAATCAAATTTTTTTGTTTTATTATATATAGATTTCCGCAATAAGGGGTACGCGAGTTTGAAGTCTTTCTTAGAGGGGTACGTCGAAAAAACTAATTGGGAAGCACTGTACTAAAGCATAAATTTTCGACCAAATTCAAAACATGTATAGCCTCCATAGGTGGGCCTGCGAATGTGTAGCGGCGTTTTCCGAACAAAACAGTCTATCACTGCGATCTTTGCCGCACCTGCCAAGAGTGTAGACTATGATAAAATCGTCCCACGAGAGACCTAGAACAATGACTTCAATTAAATAGACGAGCTGTTCAAAATTAAAATTGTGTCACAACCAACCTTCGCGGCGCATCAACTGTTTCTATCGGTCGCTCGCAATAGACTAATGGAGTTGCGGTTCATGCACCGTTTTTTGGTGCTGTACAGCCTGTGTAGTGTAGTATACACATAGAAGTCTTTGGTCTAGCAGTGGATTACGAGTGATGGGCCGTTATGATGAGTTGAAAAATTCTAACTGAGAAATGGAGTAAAATAAGTAATAACAATTTTATATAGGTAGGGGAAGTACGTACAAAATGGCACAGTGTTTTTATTGGTCATTATATCTTTCTAAATAAAGCAATCACAACTGTTCTTTAATGTTTATACTAACCTGTAGTTATTCGCCTTACAGTAATTTAAACTTACAAATGAATAGAAACCTTAGCTTAGGAATTCTAGAGCTCAACTGCTAATTCGATCTAAACCATAGATCTTTTAAGCATACCGAAGAGAGGTGCAGTTGACGGAATAAAAATATTAAAATAATTCGATCCGGCGACTGCGCCCGTGGGTCCAGTAAAAAGTAGGCGCAGTCGCCGGAAGACTCTAATCAACAAAAAGTCGAAAACCCATTCTCTCCGGGCAAACCGACATAATATTATATTTGTATGAGATTTATATTTACATATAAAATTTGAAAGGTTTGCTAAAATGGCTAACTTCACGTGATACGATGTCAACCACTTCGTTTCTGTCCGCCAATTTTGAATAAACCGCAGTGTGTCATTTTACCATAGACTAGAGTATATGTTATAAGTTTATGAATTTTACGCATGTACTAATTATCTATGACATTTTGTACGTACTTCTCCTACCTGTACCTAAAGTACAAAAACGCCTTTAAATAATTTGTGAAAATTATCAAATAACATGATGGCTTAAAAATTGGTTGTGTTTTATCTCCAATCAAATACATAGAAGGTAATTTCATACAGCCACTACTTTTTATAGCTATTATTCTACCCGCTTTATCTCGTAACATGACATCAGTTTGCGATTGATAACTTATGCTGCCAAAGACTAACACCACTCAAGCAATATGTTCAGATTATACCTACAACTTTGATCAAACAGAAAATAAATCAATGTTATTCACAGAAGTTAAATAACGTAACCATGCGTCATTTTTATGAAAGATTGGAAATACCTACTTACTAAAGTACTTACTTATGTTTTTCAAAAATTGACAAAGTTCATAAAACAGTTTTTGAAACACTTTCACTTCAGTGGTTAACAAAACACTAAGTAATAGAAAAGCATATAAAACAATGTCTTGGTTTTAAAATGTAATTAGACACAACAACACAACGCAACAGCTGTTTTGTTGAAATAAATAAATATTTAACAACATCACATAAATTGCTCCGATTCAAAAGTAAGTAGCTAAAGCACTTGTGTTATGGAAATCAGAGACAACTGTGGTATCACAAACACCCAGACCTGAGCCAATATGGAAAAGTTCGTTTTCTAAATTGACCCAACCGGGGATCGAACCCGGGACCTCAGAGATGGCGACACCTTGAAAACCGGTGTACAAAGCCACTCGACCACGGAGGTCGTCAAACACAAAAACCGAAAAGAGATGAAAGAGGTAGGTATTATTATATAATTCAATAGAACAAAGGCAAGTCACGCGTTTCAATTTGTTTTGACTTCTCTGAGAAGAGTAAAAAAGTAGGCAGATTAATAAACTCAACCTTGTTTATTTTAATCTTTGCACTTCCCCGTGACATTAGGCGCCTATCCGTCTTGGTTGTGGTACAGGCGATCCATCAGGCACCGATGAAAAGTTACCCAAATACTCTAACAGAAAGGATGTTTTGTTGAAAAACCATTGTTATTAAGCAGTAATTGTAATAAAAGTAAATCATTTATTGAAAAGTTAGCTTAGTAGGAATCTCGCCAAATAAAACTCCTCCACCATTTTGACTTCATTTTTATTGTCACATGTTCAACTTGAAGTTATTAATTAAAAATTTATTTGACTCACAATGCTGACAGACTATCAAGTTTTACGTTTAAGAGTTGATGATTGATAATTTATATAATTGATTGTTGATTTACATGAACTGAAAACTTTTAAAAATTAAAAAGAAAAACCTCCTTCAAAAAACCTTAAAAAAATTGCTATAAAAAAACAGCTTCAAAAAACAGCAGCTCTAAAAAGCAAGAAATAATATTCAAATCTGCATAATTACTATTCAAGTACCTACGCATATCTGATATTAAAAAAACGTCTTTTGAAGTCGGGTGGGGCTAAAGATAATTTCCTTTTTTAATCATAATAACATTTATCGTGGTTTCTCTTCCTCAATTTGATTTTTTAATTCTTAAAGCCCCACCCGACTTCATAAGACGTTTTTTTAATATCAGATATGCGTAGGTACTTGAATAGTAATTATGCAGATTTGAATATTATTTATTGCTTTTTAGAGCTGCTGTTTTTTGAAGCTGTTTTTTTATAGCAATTTTTTTAAGGTTTTTTGAAGGAGGTTTTTCTTTTTAATTTTTAAAAGTTTTTTATTTTTAACTTTTTTGTGGTAGGTATGTATAAGTAAATGTAAGCGATGATATAAATATATTTTATTCATATTTCATACATTTCAATGGTATAATACGCCTAGTAACTCAATATCCACTTTTCGCACTGTTAATTTTAACAAGGGTCAGACATGGGGTAGGTGACCAAAGTGTATTATCTCCTCCGTGCTTCAGAAGACACGTTAAGCCGTTAGTTCCAGCTACATTTGCACATTAACACCCACCAATCCGCATTGGGCCCGCGCGGTAGGTTATGGCCCATCCTATTCATCAGCCCATAAGTAAGGCTTGTATCCCAGCCCCAGTAGTGACAATAAAAATGGCTGATGCGAAACCTTTCAATACCGTAGAGTAATCACTAATGCACTATCATATTTGATTTTGAAGAGTTCTCTTGTGTATCTTCGAAGTCCAAGGTCCAATGTGAAGGAAATTTGAATGAAAACATCCTTAAAGTATCCCCTTTCTAACGAAACAAGAATCATCTAAATCGGTTTATAAACAAAGAAGTTATGTCTGAAGATCCGTTAAAACTCGTGCAAAAGTTACCTAAAAAATTACAGTATTTTCAGGATTACTCGAAAACTACTGAACCGATTTAAAATTTTCAAAAAATGGGACCACCTGGGGAGCAAACCTGATAAAGTGGCGTTTGAATCATGTCAATCAGTTTAGCCGTTTTCGAGTTATCGGTAGACATACATAAAAAAAAAAAAAAAAAAAAAAAAAACAAATAAACAGTCGAACATAGAACCTCCTCCTTTTTTTGAAGTCGGTTAAAAAACACACTTCATCACCCAATTTTTGATTATAAGAAATGAAAATAAAATGGAGATATCACACCACTTTACTGAAATGTGCAGTGAAAAATCAATAGTCTGAAAATATCGGAAATAAATCTTGATAATTCGGAATATATTCACAAAGATAGCAAAGCTCGAGCGTAGAGGTATTCATTCATTCCATGATTTACGTAAACAAGACTCTCTCTTTTCATTACACACGTGTAAGTCTATGAATGAGCTCAAATCGATGAAATTTTGCGACACTAACAAACCTCAATATGATATGATGGTGAGATGGCGCTGGCTTGCAGCGTAAGAGTTGATATACTAGAAGAAATTCGACGTTCCCACTAGTGACTCGGTAGCTCAGCGGTCAGAGCATTGGACCGGATATCCAAAGGTCGCGGGTTCGATTCCCGTCCGAGAACATGATCTGGTGCGAGTCGTATTTTTTCTAGTATATTATTTGGTATTATATAAAACCTCAATATCTTGACTAATTATGAAATATTGCACCTACTTGATTAGTAAAGGGAAGAGATGTACACTTTTATCCTTCTCAACAAACAAAGAGTTTCTGCAGATGCCTTACTTTGGTATTTTGAAACTAGAAATTATTATGTATAGGTTATATACTTGTATGTACCATAATAATATAATAACAAAATGAACCTGTAACTATTCAATTTAGTAGTCCATAAATTAAGCTCGTGAAAAACCTGAAAGCAAAATCTCTAAGCTCTAAATATAACAAGCACTTTATGCTCAAAACCCCAGTACAGTGCTCCACACAAGTGCTATTGTTTAGTCTGACATAACTTACGAATAACATGAATAAAGAGCCCAGAGTCCAAAGGGCGAGTAGCCTCGAGAGCTTTGTCGTTCACCCCATTGTCTCGTCAACGCTACAAAGAAGAAAATTTTATTTTTAAAAGGCCATTTTACAGGGAGTTACGCTTTCTGGATGAGACATCGTCTGAACAAATTGAATGCACACAGGTTGCTACGTATGCAACCCACATGGATTGCATCTGGATTTGGTGTGCTCCAGTCAGTAGTCCTGTGTAATCTCTCTCTGTGGAATCTGCTTTCCGAATATTTTTTCTCCACTTTACTCTATCTAGGATGTTGTCCTGAGAAATGTTATACGAACATAATGTCCGTTTTTATCAAGTCCAGCCATCTTCTTTTTGGCCTGCCATTTCTTCTGGACCCAGGGAGATTGAGACTGAGCGCCTGGTTACCCGTCCTGTATAATATTGTCTTCATATTGAAAGGTCAGGCAATCAGCTTAAACAATGCTTGCAAAAGACAGCGGGTGTCTTGAGTGTTGTCGTATCGCATATGCGGATTGCGAAGCGGAGGATCACTCGGATGGTTTTCTTTGGTGCACGCTCAATAATGCACCCGGTTTCACTCCAGACAACGTTGCGCCGCTACTCAAGCCTCAGTCCCCAGTATGATCACCAAAACGCGATATGGTACAGCGATTTATCACTTTTAACTGTCAAAACACAATGGATTTTGACAGATAGGTGTCGCTAAAACGTTATCACGCGACATATATCGTGTTTCATGTCATGCTAGAAGAGCAGGTATATTAATCATGGGTTTTAGTTGGTAGTGGTGGCTCCTCTCGACCACCCCATCTGGTCAGCCTACCTGAGTAGGTAACCTTATGGGGAGTTCGGGAAAAGGCTCTCTCCCTCACCCTCCTCTGGGGAGAGGTAAGAACCCCCCGGCTCCCCCGCTGAGCCTACTATTTGGGCTCGACGGGGGCGCCGGGGGCGGCGAGAAACAGGTATATTAATCATACTTGGTACTTCCAGAATGCTTAGTTCCTGGGTCCATCTGTCCCCGTTAAAAGTATACTAACCGTCGGTTGTTCGCTGGCGACGGCGCGGCGTTTGTTCCCAGTTGTGGCCGGCAACTATTGTTGGTTGAATTTCATTGACACATCACTAGCGTGGAAAAATATTGTGTACAATAAAACAACTGCTGTTAAGTCTTAGCTGCTCTATTTCGTACTTATCAGTATATGTGTACGTATTTATCAGTTGTTATGTAAATATAACGTTATATAAAAAGTTGTTTTCTTCACACACCAATTTTTAACAATTATAAAAATAGCATTGTGAGCGCAAAATCCTAATCCTTACTAATAATATTATAAAATGCGAATGTAAGATTGTTCATTGGTTTGTTACGCCTAAACGTCTTAACTACTCAACCGATTATCATAAAATTTGAGTACACGTTTTCAGGGGTACAGAGAAGGACATAGAGTACCTTTCATCTAGAAAAAAGGTACTATTTATAAAAATGAATGCTTGGACAAACTAAGCAAAGCTTGTAATATGGGTGCTAGACAACTGTTATATTACTTATTTACTTTTTTTATATACACTTATTATACAAAGTAACACCCAGACCCGCCAAAGGAATTAAAATTTAAATTCTGCCCAGCCGGGAATCGAACCCGGGACTGGCATGTTGACCACTGCACCGCGCAGGTCATCGATTCCCAAGGGATAGAAAAATAACTGCCCACGCAGACGAAGTCGCGGGGCGGCTAGCGAGCCGAGAAATAAAAAGAGCCATACGAGTTTCTTTAAAAATATCCTTTGGAATATCAAGTCACTACTGGCTTACAGCGGAAGTAAAAATTCAGCGAGTAGGTTCAGGTTTAAAGACTTTATTTTCAAAAAGACTTACATAAGTCACTTACATGAAAATAACGAAATACAAAAGTTATTTATTTTTCATAGACATCAGCACCAAGCCATAACCTCAAACACCTCAGTTTAACAAAATTATTGTGGCTATTCATAGAAGAGGGAAGATTAGTATTTTGAACACTCAAAAATATCTTTTTCTGGATTGTTTTATTAAAAGTTCATTGCTTGGCCTTCTGAAATTTAAGTGTTGAAAAGGACTAACGAGAAAGTAAACTGCATCCGGAATCCTCAGCCACTGAAGAACTGGATAATTTAACTCTTAACTGTAAAAACACAACAAATTTAAATTGGCTTTATGGGATCAGACTTCGGTAAGATGGTGTTGCTAGCCTACCACCTACTGAGAAATCTTATACTCATCACGTGCAAGCAAGTCCTAGCAAAATAATCCCACGATGTCCTTCCGTAAATACCATGTTATTTCACGAATAATACGTTATAATTAGTAACGAAACAGATACTGCAAAAACATGTTGACAGATTCATTAATAAGCACAACAAAATATAAAAGACTACTGCAAAATACCACCATCTTGTAAGATGTGACTTGTAAGTCTGACGCCATAACAACGATTTTTTTAACATTGTTGTTCGAAGTTCGAAGTATGTTAGTTAGTTCCTCAGTGGTTGAGGATTCCGGGTGTAGAGCACCACCTTCGGTCTTATCGTCGCTTAACGTCAGATGAGATAAAGGCCAAGTCTGGCCCAGCACTGACTCGTTGTGGAAAAAGTCGTGGTTATAGTTATACAGTAACAAAACGTGAACTTAGAAGTAAACAAGTAATGAATACTCCAAGAGCTCGCTGACTCATTTCCGATAGAAATCAACCATTGAACCCTGTAAGGAAATTCGCTCAAAATATTTTCTACGTTTTAATTTCCTGCGCAAGTATATAAAGGAAATTATAAATGAGTTTTGAAGCGAACGAATTAATAATGTTTTGTTTCTTTCGAAGATCATTTCGCATAGACAACTGATATACTAATACACTAATAATGATTGGCATGAATAAATCTCAGACCATTCAACACACACACACACACATACACTTACACACACATACACATACACACACACACGTACACACATGCACGCGAGCGCACACGCACACACACACACACACAAACACACGCATACGCGCGCACACACACACACACACACACACAAACACACAATTACGCATGCAAAGTTTTTTCTTTTGTATTACTTTACTTTTTTCCACTGCTTTGTTTTAATTAAAAAAAAAACCTGACAGATAATGGAAATAAAAGAGCGATGACTTCCTAATACAGGTATTTTTATGCTTACTAGGAAAGTCATCTCAATTTTTGTAATCAAATGGTTTGATAACGAAATAAAGTATTTTGTATTTTTGTATATAACAATATATTTTTTTTTTTACATCAGTATGAAAAAATTAAGCAACAACAAAATAAAAATTACCGTTAGAACTTTTAGTAGGTAAGTTACTTACTTAAGTGTTCTTACAAATTTTGTTGCACTAAATAAAATACAAGAAAAAATTCGACTCGTCACCAGGATTGTCTCAGGCGGGAATCAAACCCGCGACCGTACCAACTAAGCTATCGAGTCATTAGTGGCATCGTCGAATTTCTTCTAGTATGTCGATCCCACTCTTACGCTTGCAGAGTTATTTCATCAATGTGAGAAATTACCAAGGTAACATATAATTACATACCGAGGTAATTTCTCACTTTGATGAAATATCGCATTCAATTGAAATATCTTTTCCAGATATTTTTGACAATTGATTAAGATGAAACAGTTTGTCGCGAGTTTGATTCCCGCCTGAGACAATCCTGGTGACGAGTCGAATTTTTTCTACAATATTATTTAGTATTGTATAAAAATACCATTGTGCATGCTAAAATCTCAAATTTAAAAATACTTATGTTGCTTTTATCAAAATAATATATTATTTAAACCAGTCGCTACATTTCCGGAATGAATTTTATTATTTATTGATGTTTGTATTTATTAATTAATCATTAATAGCAACCAACGTTTCAGCAAAATTAAAAGTCGATTTTAAAATGTAACAAAATATTAAAAACTCCATTTTAAAAAAACAAAAAATAATCTTGCAAAAATGGGAGCGTTTTCTCCCTGTCATACGTTGTTTTATTTCATCATTTTCGTCAGAAGACAAGCTTTAAATTAAAATCTCAAACTTTATTAAAGATGATAAAATCTCAAAGAGATTATTGATTAAAATTTCACATCAGTCTGCCTCGTCAATATTGATAGTGATAAATAATAAAGCTTTAATGTTTTCCGATGATTTGTTATTCCTTTTGCTAAGCAGTCTTAAATTAAAGTTGGGTATTTATTTACCGAGCGAACGTGAAGCGGGAACAAAGCGTTTCCGTTTCAGCTTGGGCAAAAATGCTTTCGTATGTCTTATAAATAATAAATATTTGACAATATCACATACATTACTCCGATTCCAAAGTAAGTAGCTAAAGCACTTGTGTTATGGAAATCAGAGACAACGGTGGTATCACAAACATCCAGACCTGAGCCAATATAGAACAGTTCGTTTCCTAAATTGACCCAACCGGGGATCGAACCCTGGACCTCAGAGATGGCGACACCTTGAAAACCGGTGTACAAAGCCACTCGACCACGGAGGTCGTCGGTCGTCTGTTCGGCTGTTATTTTTCGACCGATTCAGTTTTACGAAAATTTTCAAAATGGCGGTTCAAATGAGGGTTGAAAATTTCAGACGTGTTGTAACTGCTTTTACAGAGTCACTAGTTTTAAGCAGGTTTTTTTGATGTTCCTTTTTTGAAATAAAAACATTCAAGTGCCTTAATTTCCGGGCACGCAACCAAACTCAAGGCGGTTTTAGTCAGTAGGAGTCTAACATGCCCCCCATAGCCGGCTATGGGGAAGTCCAATGAGGATTTCCGCCTCCTTCCCCCGCGCAAAGGGAAGGGTGCTCTGAACCCATAGGGGTTTAAAGCACTCTTCAATAACCCAACCATAGGGGTTCAAAGCACTCTTCAATAAACCAACCACAGGGTTGAGAACGAAAAAAAAAGATACTTATCAACCTAAGGCGGTATTTACACGGGTCGACTTGGCAGGCGACTTGGCGAACGATTTAAGACAATGAGCGTTATTTATCAGCAATCGTTTGTAAAATCGAATCGCCAGTTCTTTGAAATTAGGTTTGCGATTGTCGATAAAAAGCGCTGATTGATTAAAATCACCTACCAAGTTGCCTGTCAAGTCGACTCGTGTAAATAACACATAAGATGTGGTAAATACCACATAAGATGACGACCTCCGTGGTCGAGTGGCTTTGTACACCGGTTTTCAAGGTGTCGCCATCTCTGAGGTCCCGGGTTCGATCCCCGGTTGGGACAATTTAGAAAAACGATTTTTTCTATATTTGCTCAGGTCTGGATGTTTGTGATACCACCGTTGTCTCTGATTTCCATAACACAAGTGCTTTAGCTACTTACTTTGGAATCGGAGCAATGTATGTGATGTTGTCAAATATTTATTATTATTTATCAATCAAATAACTTATGCCAAATATGACTTAAGGTTTACAAGTCCAATTTTTGCATAATTGCTAAATTACTTTTTTACTCTTCTCAGAGAAGTCAAAACAAATTGAAACGCGTGACGTGCCTTTGTTATATTGAATTATATAATAATACCTACCTCTTTCATCTCTTTTCGGTTTTTGTGTTTGACGACCTCCGTGGTCGAGTGGCTTAGTACACCGGTTTTCAAGGTGTCGCCATCTCTGAGGTCCCGGGTTCGATTTTAATCGGAGCAATGTATGTGATGTTGTCAAATATTTATTTATAATACGATAACGATAGTACGAAATATTTCTATATCCGTAAGTAATCCGTATTTGTATAAAATTATTTCTATGTATCCAAAGTTTCATATCCATAACATCCCTGATAATAAATACGTACCGACAAATATTGTTGACAAAATTGTGTTATTAACCCTGACATTGGACAAACGGCAGTCCATCAAAATTTTCATGTATAAATAGCTTTACGTCACAGATTAAAAATGGCGAACGTTAAATTTTGCTAAATTAATACGACAGGTAAGGGACCCGACGCTTATTAATTGTCGTAGCGCGAATAAAATTAAATAAATTAACTTTACGTAGATTTGGGTTGCCAGTCACACAGATGAACGCATCTACAGTATGATAATTCTTTGAGATATATAGTTGACTACTTGATATAGTCAAATATTTTGCCATTTATTTTCAGTATGTACATCGAGTCTATTGTCTAATATTAAAATTATCATATGAAAATAAGTGGCCACATAATTAAGGACGACAGTCGATTTTCATACCATCGTGGTTTTGAAGCCTTGGTTCTCCGCCAGGGATTGACCGAGTTGTGATCTGATAATGGCCATCCAGTGAGTGAATGAATGAAGTGAAGACTAAACTTATTCAAAATACGTAATCAATCATCAAGACAAAATGATACCCTCAGTGGGCGAGACCGAGTCGCACTTGTTTTTTTTTTAACATTAGGCGTCTATAATATTAAAAATAAAACACTTTTTGCGGATTACAGCGCGTATATTATTAATTCAGGTGTTGTTTTAGAATTATTTAGTTTCTATTTATTGGTTTTTTGAGTTTCGACACCTTTCCAAGGGCCGTGGTCACGGGAAGACTAAAGCAAAAAGGCTGCTCATATTTTTATGAAATTACCAGCTCGAAACTTCATATTTTTTTATAATAATATACCTACGCGCTGTAATCCGTAAAAAGTGTTTTATTTATAATGAACTGTACGCGCGAAAGTCTTAGGCTCGGTTGCATCATTTTAATTTAACAATAACAGTACATGACACAAACTTATCTGAGCCGGTGGCCAAAACTGGAACTAAGTGTTATTACATATCGTTACCTAGGCTGCTCCATAGACGACAGCGACGCTGTCACTGAGTCAGATAAGTTTATGTTTGTTAAAGTTAAGGTTAAATCAAGATGATGCAACTCAGCCTTAGAAGCGTATATAATATGTTTAAATGTATAACATACTGGAACTTACCACACCACATTAATCTGTACTATGTAACCTTTATTTAATTTCCAACTGTGTGCGGATATTACTCAGTGTTACTCAAATAAATACCTGTATGTTGATTAGGGAAAGTCAACATTAAGGCGATTAATAAAAGTGGAATTAGCAACAAAGTGTATATGAGTTTCAAGATGGCGTCGTAGCTTTGCTTTGCTTCATTTCCTACAGCTGATGTTGGATTATGTTTTTTTTTAAAGTAGGTCTTATGCTTTATGTTAAAATATACTAACATTTAAAAATAAAATTTATATGCAATAAAAAAAGTAAAAAAAATTTTTTTTTGCCGCCATTTTGTTTTTTTTTTTTGCACCTAAATTTGCCCAAGGTGTACATCTCTGTTTTTTTTTACCGTTTCGGCAGGCAGTTGACCATCTCCATAATGGCTAAATGGATTTCCATTAAACGTGGCTAAGAACCATGTCGATTAGATTAGCATTCAATTTAAAAAAATGCATTGAAATCGCTTGATCCGTTTAGGCACTACGAATATACGTACAGACACACAGACATAGGCTTCAAACTTATAACACCCCTCTTTGAGCTGCGTCGGGGGTTAAAATAGGGGTATCTTCTCCCTCTGCCCGGGCAGCAATATACGCTGACTGATTTGTGTCCTAAATAATTATTGAGTGTGCAAAATAAACGTAAAAAATATAAATTTTTAGATATTCATATCCAACATTTTTATGCTGTCCACAAAATGGCTTTTAATTACCAAACTATAAAATCAAATAAATCCTTTAAAAATTCGGTATTTAAATATAAATAAATATAAATATTTGACTACATCACATACATTGCTCCGATTCCAAAGTAAGTAGCTAAAGCACTTGTGTTATGGAAATCAGAGATAACGGTGGTATCACAAACACCTTAGACCTGAGCCAATATAGAAAAGCTCGTTTTTCTAAATTGACTCAACCGGGGATCGAACCCGGGACCTCAGAGATGGCGACACCTTGAAAACCGGTGTACAAAGCCACTCGACCGACGGAGGTCGTCAAAATTTTAAAACATTACTTTTAACTATTTGAAATTTTGAGATTTAAGCATTCACAATGCTATTTTGATACAATACTAAATAATATACTAGAAAAAATAGGACTCGCACCAGATCATGTTCTCGGACGGGAATCGAACCCGCGACCTTTGGATATCCGGTCCAATGCTCTGACCGCTGAGCTACCGAGTGACTCGGTACATGAGGTCCGAGAACATGATCTGGTGCGAGTCCTATTTTTTCTAGTATATTATTTAGTATTGTACATCACTTTTAAATCCAAATATAAATTCTACGAGTACAATAAGTTTGAGTTTATAAAAGTCCTATCTCTTCTATTTTAGCGTTCCATTTAAATTTTCCATATTTTTTAAGCTAACGCTACACACACCGGAGCAGATATTTCAAAACGTCAACTATTGTCAGGGAAAATCACAAGGTACTGGAGTAAAAAGTTTCGTAGCCAATCGGTACACGTTGCATCGCGTCACTACATTTTGACGAGCCATTGTGACTGAAACATGGATCAGCAAAGGTTGAGACTTACTAGAACTACCTCAGACACTTTTTTGTCCACAACTTTCTTGTCCACAACGTTGTCATTGCTTTGCCTTCAGCTTACATGATGTATGTATATTGATGATAAGGCAGGTGGAAGCGCAATAAACACGGAATCCTCAGCTACTGCAGAACTAGCTTCTTGATGTAAGATATTACATCTAACTAGTCGTTAAGAGGACCTAGGTCAAACGCCTTAAGAGGAAACACCACGGTCGAGAGAATTGAAAAATTCCTGTAGAAAGTCGACAAAAGAAAAGTTTGGTAGTCTCCTGTTTCCTCCTCCAAAACTAGACCGATTTAAATGTTTTTTGTTATTAAATTTTAAAGGAATGAATTGGCTGTGTTCCTATGTTCTATTTTTTTTAAAATAATTATTAAAAGAGATATTAATCTCAATTAACCTAAAAAAAAATGCAATTGTTTAGACATTGACGAGATTATATAAAAGAGCAAAACATAGGAACACAGTCAAATCCTTTCTTTATTTTTTTATGTAAGAAGTATTTAAATTGGTCTAGTTTTGGAGAAGGAAACAGTGACCATGAAACGTTGATTTTGTCATCTTTCTATAGGAATTTTTCAATTCTCTCGACCGTGGTGTTTTCTCTCAAGGTCAACATTAAGACTTGAGCTAGGTAAGATGCTAGCTTGTATACTTCACACTCACAAATAAAAGTCTTGTACAGTCACGTCTATAAATATGTATAGGTACAGTTTAGAACTTTGTCACTCTAAAAGCTATTACTTTTTTTTAACAGAAATCAATGACAAATGACAAAGTTCTTAACTGTATACATATTTTTAGTGACTGTACGAGGTGTATCACGTGTCAAATTTTGTCTAAAATTGAACACAAGGCATTGGTCAATAAAATACGAACTTCGATGTTTCTGAATTTCAGCAATATCATACAATTTCGAAAACCATAGCATTCGATAGTTCTTTTTTTGCCCTATCCAGTCTCTTTAAACTCTTTGAACTGACACGTCATGAACTAAAGGCAAAAAATACAGTTTTCTGGGTAATCTGGATGTAATATATATATATAAATATATAAATATTTGACAACATCACAGACATTGCTCCAATTCCAAAGTAAGTAGCTAAAGCACTTGTGTTATGGAAATCAGATACAACGGTGGTATCACAAACACCCAGACCTGAGCCAATATAGAAAAGTTCGTTTTCTAAACATTGACCCAACCGGGGATCGAACCCGGGACCTCAGAGATGGCGACACCTTGAAAACCGGTGTACAAAGCCACTCGACCACGGAGGTCGTCAAAATGTTCACAAGCTATTTCCAAGTAATAGAAATACTTTCTGAAAGAGTCTGAATACGAGGTGACATTCAAATGGCTCTGAAATAGATTAAGTACCGAACGATAATAGTATCCAAGCATTATATTGTATGGTGTATAAAAATAAATCTCTATGTTACCTCACTTTGTCCAGAGGATCCACTGTCTGCCAGTGGAGCCTAACCTTAGTGTACATACCAGTGGATCCCAACGTAGTTCGTACACTATTGGGAGAATAATTAAAATCACTAAACACATCTATTCTATTACAAACATTGTGTGCATACCTCTGACACATTTGACTCTGTTGCGTGACGCTCGTTTCTACACTAAAACTGTTACACTACCTAATAATATTATATTCATTATAATAATATATTTATGAATAAACATTTTTATTTATTTATTATTTCCCTTTAGGTCCTTTTTTTATTCTGTACCTTTAGTGAAGTTACTCTTTTATCTTGCAGACAATTAATGACGACTAGTACTGCTTAATTAAGTACCTCACTTTCAGTAGTATCAATTAGGTACGGCTCGCCTGCTAGATAGCGGTGGGGCACGCCACCCTGCTCTACACCCCACCTTATCCTTACCTTGTCAACGCGGTCGAATTACCCCACTATAGAAACCATTCGACACCAGCAATTTTTAATATCCCTACTGCTTGGGCACAGCCCTTCCTTATGGGTGGATAAGGAGGATAGGCCATAACCCACCACGCAGGCCCAATGCAGATTGGTGGGTGTTAACGACTGCAAATGCAACCAGGACCAATGGCTTAACGTGCCTTCCAAAGCACAGGAGGAGCTCAAGATGATATTTTTTTGGTTATCCATCCCACGACCGACCCTTGCGACAGATGCTTAACATCCGCAATCGCAGGGCCTTGCGCTAAACGACTGCGCCACTGAGCTCCTCATAATCATTACGCTATGCTAAACCGCTCGATTACGACTGCGTTCCAAAATAACCTAACAATAACTTTGTCAAATGTAACCCAACTCAACTCCGTATGTTTAATCTGTCCCAATGTATCACGACCCTTATGAGTGTCCCACTATACCTCGACCCTAATCGACAATTACTTTATCATAGTAAGTGGTCTGCGTTGAAAACGGTCAACTCAGTTTGTGCTGCGGTTTGGGTAAAGCTGTCTTCCAGTGGTTTCTGTGTGTAGTTGCTGTCATGCAATAGTGGAAAAGGGAAAATTTAATGTTTTATGTAAAGTTAAATGTAAAGTAAATGCTTCGAATAAAGATAAAGAAATAAATAATTGCATTTAGCTTTTAGCACAATAATTTAGCAATTATGCAAAAACTGGACTTGTAAACCTTAAGTAATATTTGGCATAAGTTATTTGATTGATAAATAATAATAAATATTTGACAACATCACATACATTGCTCCGATTCCAAAGTAAGTAGCTAAAGCACTTGTGTTATGGAAATCAGAAACAACGGTGGTATCACAAACACCCAGACCTGAGCCAATATAGAAAATTTCGTTTTCTAAATTGACCCAACCGGGGATTGAACCCGGGACCTCAGAGATGGCGACACCTTGAAAACCGGTGTACAAAGCCACGACCACGGAGGTCGTTGATTCTTGCACGCGCCCTTAAAAAAAAGGACTTAAACATTCAGATAGATGAACAACGCAAGGTTTGTTTAGAAAGCATTACTGCCATCGTATCAGAGAACACAGTATCTTTACTTACTGTGTTTTCACTTTTATTGTATTACTGTAATAATGAGCAAGAGCTCTACCCGGCAAAATTTTTGTTTTATTTTTAGCACTTATGGTTCCAGAGATACGGTTACTAAAAACACAGTAACTTTTACGAACTAACACCAATTATTAAAACAAAACACAGCATGTAGGTATTACATAATTTGAAAACAGTAAGTAAGAGGTTACTGTGATAATGGTAACAAACAATAAATACCGTAAGAAATACACTTTAGATAAGAACACAGTAAAACGCTCTTGCTAGTATAAAACACAGCATTTTTTCTAAATACTGTGTTATAGATTACCTCAAGATTTCAAGATTATGATATATCACCTAGCAACAATACAGTATCTAAGATACTGTGTTATAAGAGAATTATGCTGGCAATCGATTATTTAAGTTCCTTAACAAAATAACAGTATTTAACTACTTACTGTTTTTTTACCTAGACCTTTCGAGCGCGGAAACAATATTTACTGGGTTTTAACTAAGTATAAGGGACGTGCGGGGTAGGTGGGCGGTGAGGGGCGTGTGTGATTTGGGAGTGACGGTGACGAGACGAGTCAGTCGGCGTATAGGATTAGATAATAATGTGAAATTTTATATAATTTTGTATTGGATCTTTTATTGAGTTTATGTACTTAAACATTTATTTGTTGTTTTTCGAAAGCCTTATTTAATATGTTAATAATGCAAGATCTCTTGAGTGATAGCTCACTTCAGCCAAAGGACGGTGGTCATGCTAGGGGGGCATAAAACTAAATAATTTTAATACCATCACGTAAAAAAGTAAAGTTAGTTTGTACGAACAATATCAGTTTTAAAAGGTCGTAAAGTAAAAAAGGTTGAGCTACCAAATAAGAGATTTTGCGTTATTTACAAACATATTCCTTAAGGCTTCGGCGAACGGTGAGCTTCCCATACAAACGTAATACCAAAATGATTTGCAATTTGCGCATAGTTAACTCTTGTGATGTTATTCATATTAAGACAGTATTTGTCTAGGTTTCTATTAAATAAAAAATCCAAAATACTAAACATAATATAAATACAAATACAAATAAAAATGTATGCGATTTACAATTTTGTAAGTATAAATGTAATTGGCATTTATTTTGAATTGGGTTAGTATTTTGGAATTTTTATTTAATAGAAACCTAGACAAATACTATATTATTCCAAATAATATCACAAGAATAGTAAATTGTGCTCAAATTGAAAATCATTTTGGTATTACGTTTGTATGGGAAGCTCACCGTTCGCCGGAGCCTTAAGTTACTGTTTTTATAATTATTTTAAAATATTATGGTTGATTGATCTCATGTTTTTAATAAGTAAAAGTTTTAACTAGATATTATTATAATTTGTTAGAAGTTTGCTAATTTTTTATTTTTTTGTAGGGACAACTTTTTCCAAATAGTGATTAAAAAGACTTTTAGAATTTTTTAATTTTGAGATTTTAGCATTCACAATGCGATTTATACAATACAAATAAATATACTAGAAAAAACACGACTCGCACCAGATCATGTTCCCGTCCGAGAACATGATCTGGTGCGAGTCGTGTTTTTTCTAGTATAAAACAATAAAACAAATAATTACTAATTATATTTTACTGGTAAAACAGCTAAACTAAACAAATCAGTCTCAAATCAAATGCCTTTCTAGGCTTTTACATTCTCACGACTCGCACCAGATCATGTTCTCGGACGGGAACATGATCTGGTGCGAGTCGTGTTTTTTCTAGTATATTTATTTGTATTGTATAAGACTTTTAGAAGATTATTATTTAATGTAAAAGCCTAGAAAGGCATTTGATTTGAGACTGATTTGTTTAGTTTAGCTGTTTTACCAGTAAAATATAATTAATAATTATTTGTTTTATTTACCTGGACCATATTCATGTTTTTTCAATTCATTTTACTAAAGAAAATTATATGCTTTTTAGTACAAAAACTTGCAAAGTTTAGTCTATAACACAGTATTGTAAAATACTGGATTAGACCAACCATCGCTAGCTTTTATCGTTTTAACTTAAAATACAGCAACTTGACTTACTAGATTCACAGTCAACTAAATTTTGTTAAGTAAATTAGATTAAAAAACAGTATATTAACAGTTACTGTGATGAAGTAAGGAATTTAGCAGCTTCTTTACTTAACTTAATCACAGTATTTAGTAAATCTTAGCTAGTACACAGTAACTATGTCAGTTACTGTCATTTAGTCTAGTACAACTAATTTTTCTTATTTCTTTTTACCAACAAGAACACAGTTATGCATTTAACACGAAATATCATTAAGATACATAAAAAATAAAAATACACATTTTAGTGCAACGTTATTTTTAATCACTCTACATTCTAGTTAGTTTGCTAACTTTCATAAATTTGTCACAATCGAACATAGTTTCCAAAAAACTTTTCGCGCGTTTTTCTCGAAACGACTTTTTCAAAGTTACTGTGTTCTCTGATACGACGGCAGATTATTTGTTACAAATAATAATCGATTTTGTGATGTTGCACTAAACATTTTTATGGCCATAATTCTTCCCAATAAATCCACCAAATCGCTTTAACAGAAATTAATAACCCAACATTTGATTTCACTCGCCACCCCAATTTCCATTAGTCCAAACAAAAATAACGGCGAACCATTAGCCGGCTCATCTGGATTCCGGGTGCTTTCCGAATTTATCAACCGGAACGGCAATAACCGGAGTAAAAACCCGGTGTCCGGGAGACTTGTCTCCAGGATCTTCGACCCCTCATTACGAATTCTAGAAGCGTCCATAGAGTTTGCTCTTTGTAGTCTCAGGGGGACAATTTTTAGTTGTCACTGGAAGTACTCGGTTGAAGGATATGAATTTACATCTCTGACAAAGTTTGGCAACGAGGGACTTTGACGATCGTGGGTTAAAAGAGCAAAATAAATTCAATGTAACATAAAAGGATACTCAGATGCAACGGATTTGAATGGATCTCCAATTTTTACGTGCCATTACTCTATTACTAAACTCTAAACGATGCTCTGTGCTCCAGCCAGTGGCGAAGGTTCCATACGAGCCGATTCCTATCGGCTTACATTTTGGAAATCCCACCCCACCGATCCACTATCATACCATTTTTGTGGAACGGCTTACCATGCCATAATTCCACCCCTAGCCACTGGTTCCAGCAGTGGGAAGCCAGTGGGGAGTATGCTGAAATTATTGGAAATGCAATACTGATAAATAGGGCGTTAACAATACTTAAAAACATCCAAAGATATTATTAATAAATTGCAATACACTACCTACTTACTCGTAGGTATTGTGTTAGGGCAAGTCGATCATTTCAACGTAAATAGAAAATGCATTTGTCATCTTTTAAAAGTTGCTATTCATTCTCACTGTCTCATACTTTTTTCAGATTTCTACTTATTTTATTACTCTTGCTGTGAACTTTCTTAACATATCACTTTTACGATACATTTACAAATTGAAATAGACGCAGATCCATGATCTTACTTTAAGTTTAAAATGCGCTTACCTGGTTTTTAAACCATTACAAATTAGTTTACCTTCAAGATCTCATCTTTGTTTAAAAACTTTAAATAACTGCAGTTTTCGTAGACGGGTTTTTAAGATGAGCCGTTTTAAGTTTACCCAAGCAAGGGAGAATTAAGCAATTTTCAAGTCTTCGCCGTCTCCAACTAATCTAGTCTAAAGTTTATCTATGAAGCCAGGATTAAATCTGATAAGCGGAACTTCCAAAGGCATTCACGCCTAGACGTATTTTTAAATTAGCTCAAAGTTGGCCCAGGGCCAATAGCACGGAATTATGACTTGGTGAATTGTACGAAGTTCCCACAGGATAGGATGAGGAACAGAGATTAAGATACTGTGCGATGCAAAGCCTGCTGTGAAGTTAGCTGCTATGTGCAGGGGTGTCCCCCACAACATCAGCTCTTTAACCCGCTCTTTAAATTGTGTATTGCGCAGCGGCTGGTACTCAGCCCTATTAAATTTGTATTGCATTACTAAGGTAATACTTTAAATCATTATTATACTTGTGCTGGTAAACCTTGCTTTCTACAAAATTATATGAATCTCGAACAATGTAAGAAATGGTTATACATTAGGTTTTGATTTGGTCGTGTCGAAATATGTGACGTAGTATTTTAGGTGATCTTTTGATTAATATAACTTTAAAGTTGTTTCACGCGTTCCTAAGAAAAAAGGCAGAGGGACAGATGAGTGATGTCATCATTTTTTTACTTTTGAGGATAGGTACCTTAAAAATAAATAATCCTTTCTTATTTCCTCATGCGGTTGGTTTAATGTAGTCTCTATCCTATTTAGATCTCCTACACACCTAGCGTATATCTCTCTCGATGACTGCGACAGCGGTTGTGGCTACCACTTTGGGAACCAGCTTCAAGCGTACCGTGAAATATATTCTCCACACGACTTGAACAACTCTTTTCAGATACATTAGACTAGCTGAACGTATGCGACTTCTTTGCTTTGTCTTTCGGATCAGCTGTTTTGTGGTAGTGCACTTTTAAAGTGACTGTTTAGAATAAGATTGGAAAATGTTCGGCGTTAAGGCTTTTGTTGCTAGTTGATGCAGTGTGTAAACTTAGTAAGTTCAATATAAGATTTAATTTAACTTTGATCTTATAATTATTAAGGTAATGAGTTTGTTATATCAAAGTTAGGTAATAATCAAGTATCGAAAGGGAAAACAAAGACCCATGGGAAATAAAGAATACTTTGTTGAATACAAATTTCAAGATCATCATCATACAAGCCATAAGATGCCCTCTGTTGGGCTTGGCATAGACCTTCTCCAAGTATCTTATTCCAATAAACACAAAATAACAGTGCTTGTTCACAAGTTGGGCTGTAGATTTATGAACTGACTCTGTAATAAATTGACATTTATTTTCACAAAGTATTTATTCGACTTCTATTTTGTTGTGAAAGAAACCGCTTTGATAGATCGATCGACTGCCACTTTTTTGTATTAAAACTTTTTTGAAAATTCAGTTCTTCATAATCGAAAACATAATTTCTTCCTTTAGGCTGCATTTACACGTACCACAACTACAGCACATCGCAGCGGCAAAAACTAACTTACTATAGTTTGACCCAAGTGCTGTATCGCTCCTTGTAGTGATAGACATGGCGGTGGAAGGAAAGCGTCGATAGACTTACACGGGGGAGTATAAAAGAGGCTGCTCCCAAAAAAAGACCCAAGGCATATTGTAAATTCACCTATTAGCAGAGAGGCGCTTCACCCAAATACTATTTAAATATTATAAACAACAGTTTGCAGACATATTTTCATTAGCTTTTCAATCAAGGAGTGACATCAGCCAATGTGGCAGACTACATGCCTGACACTTGCTGGCCAGTACCAGCGAGTCCTAGCCAGCCAGTCCTCGCATCCTCCACCAAGGCACGACACTGCTCTTACAGTCAGACTATAACCATGTAATAATAAACAAATATTTGACAACATCACAAACATTGCTCCGATCCCAAAGTAAGTAGCTAAAGCACTTGTGTTATGAAAATCAGAGACAACGGTGGTAAACACACACAGACCTGAGCCAATATAGAAAAGTTAGTTTTCTAAATTGACCCAGCCGGGTATCGAACCCGGGACCTCAGAGATGGCAACACCTTGAAAACCGGCGTACAAACCACTTGACCACGGAGTTCGTCAATTAGTAATCGTGGTTGCTTTGCGATGGCGACATTTTTGTCTAATAAATGACTATTTATTCAGTGACCACAACACAGACACTTTTTATATAATACCAAATATTATACTAGAAAAAATACGACTCGCACCAGATCATGTTCCCGTCCGAGAACGTGATCTGGTGCGAGTCGTATTTTTTCTAGTATATTATTTGGTATTATATAAAATAGCATTGTGAATGCTTAAATCTCAAAATTTAAAAACAGACACTTTTTATTATGTGGTAAATAACTTCAACCTTTTAATGCATAAATGCTTGAAAGTAGCCATCTATTAAATGCAGTTGAATAAATTTCAGTAATAAAATCCAAGTGTTTGATCTCAAACTCACCACCCAAAAGTGCTTGAGATGAATTAATGGTGGAACACAAGTTCACAGACGAATACCGTCTGAATTTATGTCGCTAATGGCTTAGCAGTCTGAATTATGTGTGTGGCTTCTTAATTGTACTGTGTGTGCAAATGTGGGGAATCAAGGCGACATGGCGGCTTAATTGCTTTGGTAAATCTATAGACTTCGGTTCATAGGATACAATTTACAGTAAATGTTGTGCGAGCGTAAAGGACCGAAGTCTACATTTTATGTCAGTCTGGGCTGTGCTTGTCTTCAACTAAGTCTTTAATATTAAATAAAAATAGGAAGTTATTTACTCTCTACTAGTCATCATCTGGCAGAGAAGGATAGCGACAAATGTTATTCTTAGGGGTATCGTAATTAAAAGTCGATTAAGTTAAGTGGTTTGAACTACTCTGTGGACCAGAAAATGAGCAGCAACGTTTTCCAATGAAAACTAAATTTTAAATTACAGCTGAAAATCCCGATGAAATTACTATGTTTCCGTTCAACACTGATCTTCGAACCACCTGCCTAAGTGCCGCGTAGAGATTATGACCACATCGGACAGATAACCTACCTAAATCACAGAATAATAATAGTACTAAACGTACAGAAGCTCATCCGCGCGAGGACAATCAAATAATAAGCTACTCTAGCTGCACGGCAATAAAGTGCAATTTTAAACAGCACAGCTCTGCGTATGCTGCCTATCATTATAAGCATCTCTGAAGCACTCCTCTTTCTGTCACGTAGCTCTGTCTCAACCGACACCAAGACATCCCTCGTGCGCTGGCTCGACTGAGTCAGCCGCGAGCAGTAGGTCATTATAAAAGTTTAAGCGCGCAGTGAGACCCCCCTGCCTAAAGTCCATTCCACAAAGCGAGCTCTTAAAGAAAATTGGTCCATGTTCGCTGGTGTGCGCCCATTGGTTAGTGTGTGTGACCTTCAATACCCTAGCCTATAGTCTAGCTCAAGCCACGAGCATTGACCAATAAGCTGCGAGTATTTTGTTCTCTGGAATTCGTGGAACGGAGTATTGGGTAAAGTCATGATTTGTAGAAGACGTCTACCATGAGTCTAGCCGCTAGCCTTATGTCCCTATTCAAAAATAAATAAACATCTATCAATATGGAAAAGCTTATCCAAATCTGCTGAATAAGTACCTACAACAAGCCCCTCACATTTCCATACATCATGTCGAGTGCAGATTGCCCTTCCTCACAGTTTATCGGACGAATAAATTTTGTTTTATTGGCATTTTTGTCTACTCCATTGTCTACACAATACGTACGTACACACAGCAACACATCAGTTCATAACTACCATTCCTCAATTCGAATTTTGAACTTTAAACTAAAAGAAATAAGGTTTAAGATCAATCAGGAAAATTTCTCAACTTTCGTAACTTGACGTGCTATATGTACAATACCATGGCAATAATTCATTCAGTGCACTGCA
The DNA here is from genome assembly GCA_963556745.1 of Catoptria pinella. Taxonomy (NCBI): domain Eukaryota; kingdom Metazoa; phylum Arthropoda; class Insecta; order Lepidoptera; family Crambidae; genus Catoptria; species Catoptria pinella. Next base: position 1,029,365 of record OY750782.1, on the reverse strand, counting down.
CATGTGCATTAAAATACCCATGTGTAATCTATATATATAAAAGGGAAAATCACTCACTCACTCACTGATCACGAAATCTCAGAAACTGCAAGTGCTAGGAGTCTGAAATTTTGCATGGGGGCTCCTTTTAGGGCGTAGGTGCTCACTAAGACGGGATTTTGCGAAATTCAATCCCTAAAGGGGTGAAACAGGGTGGTAAAGTTTGTATGGGAGAACGCGATTCCTTGGCCCGATCGACTTGGAATTTGGCATAGACATTCTTTCACAAAATTAATTGAACACGTGTTTCGTATTTTTTAAATATTTATTAACTAACAGGGTTAAAAAGTGATAAAAAGCTACTTTTGCTGTGATTGACTTCGACGTCGGAATTAAAACTTTTTTGTGCATTTGATTGATTAAATAAGAAAAATAAATATCATTTGTCATATCAACGTAGTATTACATTCTCTTTGGTCATTTCCCCTGAGAGTAGGTAGAATGCATTATCGCCATAGGCATTGAATAGTACCTATGGAGTTATGTTGACAGTGCTGTAATTTTTTTTCCTTATTGCGTTGTAATAACGTGCAAAATTATTCCCTCTAATTATCAGTTTAATTTTAAAAGAATACAATATTCGGTCAAGTCGCCTATGCTATGACAATTAATAAAGCACAGGGACAAAGTTTAAGAGCGGCTGGTGTAGATCTGCGCAGTGATTGTTTCTCCCATGGCCAGCTCTATCTAATGTAGCCTGCTCGAAAGTCAGCTCGCCGAATAGCCTTTGTATTTTGCAACCGGATAACATTACAAGAAATGAGGTAGGTGTACAACATGTTACAAAAATACCCTTAATGCTGAATATGGTATATAGGGACCATCAAACTGAACAACTTTTACTATAGGGACCAACTCTCAAATCGCGAAAAAAATCAACATTTTGATATTTTCGATTTGAATTTTTGTATGAAACAGCTGATTTTTATTTCGCGATTTCAGAGTTGGTCCCAAAGTAAAAGTTGTTCAGTTTGATGGTCCCTATATACCGTATTCGGCATTAAGGGTATTTTTGTAACATGTTGTATATTATAGAGAAGAGTTGGATGATCGAGATTGATAATCCTGATAATGCACAACATATTTTTATTTAGAACTAGCTGCACCCGGCATGCGTATTGCAATGCTCCGTTTTTTTAGCCAGGGACTTTCCCGGTCGTAAGCAGAACAACTCACCAAAGTTTTATCATAATCGGATCAATGGTTTAGGAGTCCCGTCGTCTGTACACTTAGATCTTTTAAACTATGCATAAAAAACCGCATCAAAATCGGTCCATAAGTTTGGGAGCTAGGTTGCCTCAGACAGACAGACACACACAAGTCAAACTTATAACACCCCTTGCGTATGTTGTGTACGTCGTATATACATATAGTGGTGGCCACGTAATTAAGGACACAAGTCGATTTTCATACAAACGAGGTAATTTTGAAGTCTTGGTTTTCCGCTAGGGATTGAACTAGCTGTGATCTGATGATGGCCATCCAGGGAGTGAATGGAGAAGATTATGATAGCAATACACACCCAACTGATCTGGTCAGCATTCTAAGAGATGTAAGCATAAGAATTTTCAGTTGCAAGTTTTCATACATTTCTATACTATATTCGCGGTATTTTTAAACATATCCTTACAACTCTTAAAATGCTGGTCAGATCACTTTGGTGTGTATGGAAATCTGGATCTCCTCTATTCACTCCTTGGATGGCCATCACCAGATCACCGCTCGGTCAATCCCTGGCGGAGAAGCAATGCTTAAAAGTTACTTCGTTTGTAAGAAAATCGACTAGCGTAGTATAGTCTAATAACTTCACACTCACCACATAAGTAACTACATTGTAGCCGTGCGAAGCCGGGGCGGGCCACTAGTACTAAATAATATACTAGAAAAAATAGGACTCGCACCAGATCATGTTCTCGGACGGGAATCGAACCCGCGACCTTTGGATATCCGGTCCAATGCTTTGACCGCTGAGCTACCGAGTCACTATTTAGTATTATATAAAAATAGCATTGTGAATGCTTAAATCTCAAAATTTCAAATACCCATGTGTATTTATCATTAAAGTGATTCTTGGCTTAGAATACATTAAGTTATAGTACATTAATTAAATCCAATCATCATTAATTTTAGTAAAATACCCAAAAACAACATTAACGCCCTTACTAATAAAGATTGTATAGCATTGCAGAAGTTTTGTTACAGTGTTTTGTCCCTTTCTTTTTAATTTCAAACTTAAATAGAAATAGAAATAGAAATAATCTTTATTCCTAAAACGCACACTTAAAACAGTTGGCAGCGGCGACCACACTAGGACAAGCCTGTATCGTAGAAGCCAATAAAACAATTAACAAAGATTCAATTTACATAGTAGTGTCATAGCGAGCGAATAAAGAAGAAGTAATAAGAAGAAATAGTTTGACAGACTAGAGACCATTGTATAACTATATTTTTATACATCCGGTGTACATTCTTTATTAGTAAGGGGGTAATTATTAAAGGTGTTAAGGACTTATGTGTCCCATTTCTTCTCTCAACTGTATACTATTCGTAATATAATGTCTTAAAGGCTGCAATAAATGTTACATATAAATCTAATATGTGTACCTTTGTCAAACATTTTCGAAATTAAGGCTGAGTTGCATCATCTTAATTTAACTTTAACAGACACAAACTTATCTGACTCGGTGACAGCGTCGCTGTCATCTAAGGCGTAACCTAGGTGACGATATGTAATAACACTTAGTTCCAGTTTTGGCCACCGGCTCAGATAAGTTTGTGTCATACACTGTTATAGTTAAATTAAGATGATGCAACCGAACCTAATACTTCAAATAGTAAAGTTGATTTCATAATTGATATTGTAATATGCCTATAGTTGGGGCATACGCTTTCCTTATGGATAATGAGGATAGAGATAATATAAATAAATAAATATTTGACAACATCACATACACTGCTCCGATTCCAAAGTAAGTAGCTAAAGCACTTGTGTTATGGAAATCAGAGACAAACGGTGGTACTACAAACACTCAGACCTGAGCCAATATAGAAAAGTTCGTTTTCTAAATTGACCCAACGGGGGATCGAACCCGGGACCTCAGAGATAGCGACACCTTGGAAACCGGTGTACAAAGCCACTCGACCACGGAGATCGTCAAAATACCATCACAAAGGCCAATGCGGAGCCGGGAACAACGATACGTATCCGTAGAAAGTGTTTTATTTCTATTTTAGTACGCGCGTAAACCTTAAAAGTGACTATATCAATATCACAGTTGATTTCAGAAGTGATATTGTACACAAAGCGGTTAGGCACAAAGCAAACATCGCACAAAAACATCTCGCGTCGAGTCGCCCGCCGTCGCGCGACATATTCATGATCGGACGTCAGCCTATCGACGGCGAGGGCGGTAAAATGTTGCTTTTGCAGTCTCCTTTTGTGTGTAGGTAGAACTAGTTAAAGCAGATTACTTTTTGCATAGAAGAAGCTACTACAAAAGTGATAAAAAAAGAATCTTCTGTTTCGGACAAAATTTTTAATGAAAATAAAAATTTGAGGAAGTTTTATTTACATTTTAGTATTGATTCCAAACAATTTGTCGTTTAATATTAATAAATATTACAGAAAAGCCTTATTTCTGTATTTATTTATCCGAAATCTAGGTAAATTCCAACCAATCAAGGGGCATTTAAATGTTGTTTTTCTTTTCCATAGTTTGTAGGTGAACCAGCAATATTTTAGCGGCCTAGCCTATCTGCAATAATGTATGCGCATACATTTGTTACGGCGCAGAGTCCCATTTCATAGTCGGTACGCACCCTAATAAACATTTTTATAGCACTTTTTTAGTAATCACACTTTTGTGTAAACCTTTTTTTTATTCACGCGTGAATTTTAGCATAGTTAAGAGTGTTCCCCGAACAAATAACCTAGATAATACCCCATAGACCGCTCACAGCTTCGCTACTAATGACTTTAAAACTATAATGTGTCATACATACGATGACTGATAGAGACAGTTGCTTAATGCTCCTATACAAGGTGTTACAAAACTACCCCTAATGCCGAATATGGTAGATAGGGACCATCAAACTGAACAACTTTTACTATGGGACCAACTATGAAATCGCAAAAAAAAAATAGCTGTTTCATACATTTTGATATTTTTGTAATAAATTTTTGTATGAAACAGCTGATTTTTTTTTTCGCGATTTCAGCGTTGGTCCTATAGTAAAAGTTGTTCAGTTTGATGGTCCCTATCTACCATATTCGGCATTAGGGGTACTTTTGTAACACCTTGTATAACTCAAGTGGCGCCCTCATAAGTGTGTCGCAAAAGTGGCCACTTTTGGCACTTTTGCGAACTACTACTACAACGAACAAAATTTTACTGAGGTTATTGTTTGTAAATAAGCTACAGAGCCTTAGCTTCAATCTGTACATGTGAATTTTCGATACATTATGTACTTAGCGAGCAATAAATTTAATTCAAATGAGGGCGCCACTTGTGGTATATAGGGGCCTTAACAACCGCAAACTGTACTAGCTTTCGTCCGCGTGGACATTGGAGAAAATTGATAGAGAACCTTTGACCAGGATAGAAAGTATTCTGTTTTAATTTCATCAAAATCCGCTCAGTCGTTTTTACGTGATTAATAGGCGCCAAGCGCGTCGTCGCGAGGAAGTCGCAGCCGGAAGCTAGTTTATAAAATTCAGAACCAATTGAATCAAGAGATATGTCAATCCCTTTCACGTTCCCGTTCCCGAATATGTGTTGCAGGAAGATGAAAAATTTAAAAAAAAAAAAATTTCTATTGTTTTGCTGCCATTTTGTTTTTTTTTATTGCACCTATATTTGCCCAGGGTGTACATTAGTTTAGTCAAAGTACCACCTCTGTATCTTTTACCGTTTCAGCAGGCAGTTGACCATCTCCATAAATGGCTAGATGGATTTCCATCAAACGTAGCTAAGAACCATCTCGATTAGATTAGCTTACAATTAAAAAAATGCATTGAAATCGCTTAATTCATTTAAGCACTACAAATATACGTACAGACACACAAACATAGGCTTCAAAATTTTATAACACCCCTATTTGAGCTACGTCAGGGGTTAAAATGGAAAAATAAGGTACTTCCGTATCTTCTCTCTCTGCCCGGGCAGCAATATACGCTGACTGATTTGTGTCCTAAATTTAGTGTGCAAAATAAACGTAAAGAAGAATCCAGTGTTTTGTTTAATGACCATCGCATATTATACTGTTATCCCTAATGCCGAATATGGTATATTAGGGGTTGAATTTCGCAAAATCCCGTCTTAGTGAGCACCTACGCCCTAAAAGGAGCCCCCATGCAAAATTTGAGACTCCTAGCACTTATAGTTTCTGAGATTTCGTGATCAGTGAGTGAGTGAGTGATTTTCCCTTTTATATATTTGGATAGGAACCATCAAACTGAATAACTTTTACTATGGGATCAACTCTGAAATCGCGAAAAATAAATCAGCTGTTTCATACATTTTGATATTTTCGTAATTAATTTTTGTATGAAACAGCTGATTTATTTTTCGCGATTTCAGAGTTGATCCCATAGTAAAAGTTGATCAGTTTGATGGTCACATACTATATTCGGCATTAGGGGTATTTTTGTAACACGTTGTATACCATAGCATGGAAAGCGTTCTAACGCATAGAAGTACGCTATTTGAGTAGGGGGGCGACCGCCTGGTTGCGTATAACCTATTTGGGGGCGGCAAGCGAATCGTATAATCGCGTAACCATGGCGACCTAGTTAAGATCCGTAAAATCAAACATGCACCTCTATCTTGCAATTTAGTTGAAATAAATACAAATAAATAAATATTAGACAACATTTTTTATATAATACCAAATAATATAGGTACTAGAAAAAATACGACTCGCACCAGATCATACGATCACGCTGGCTTGCAGCGTGAGAGTTGATATACTAGAAGAAAATCGACGTTTCCACTAGTGACTCGGTAGCTCAGCGGTCAGAGCATTGGACCGGATATCCAAAGGTCGCGGGATCGTTTCCCGTCCGAGAACTTGATCTGGTGGAGTCGTATTTTTTCTAGTATATTATTTAGTATTAGACAACATCACAAACAATGCTCCGATCCCAAATTAAGTAGCTAAAGCACTTGTGTTATGGAAATCAGAGACAACGGTGGTAAACACACACAGACCTGAGCCAATATAGAAAAGTTAGTTTTATAAATTGACCCAGCCGTGAATCGAAACCGGGACCTCCGGATGGCGACACCTTGAAAACCGGCGTACAAACCACGACCATGGAAGTCGTCGGAGTTAAAAAATTCAAAGTTAATTATATGAAATTACCTGTCATGTATTCAAAACTTGTGGCAATGATACTTTATACTGTAATGAGTTAAAAATACATTAATTAGCTAGTATTCAAATTAACTTGACTAAATGCCAGTCCGAATTTACATTTTATGTATTTAGTGAAGTTTAGTCAATCAATTATTCGAACATTAATCAAATCTGTCCATAACAGGATCTCTGAAGTTTGGGAACAAGGAAACCCTGGTTGTAAGTATACAAACTATGTTAGGTCAAAGTACAAATTAGTATACAGAAGGTCTTTAACATGAGGATATTTTTCATTTTCTGAAAACGCTTTAAATTATACCATATACAAACGATAGCGATTCTGTTTAATGTAATCTTTGCATCTTGTTCATGTAATACCTACAACCCTATTATAGAAAACCACATCTTAATCAGTCAAACCGTTCTGGAGATAAATGGGAAAATTATTACTTCAGCGCCCCCTAGCGGCTAAATACCATAACACATATCTAAGAACCATCACCGATAACCTACACACCCATTACAGAAAACCGCATCGAAATCAGTTTAGTAGTTTTTGAAAACTTTTCAAGTGCGATTTATTTGGTTGCTGCAGCACCCCCTGACGGTCTACCACCATGAAATATGTCTAAAAACCTGCTCTGAAACGAAACCTTTTGAATGCAAAAAACCGCATTGAAATCGGCCTAGTAGTTTCCGAGGAAAATGGTAACAGAACAACATACAAACAAACAAACAAACACACAACCTCTAACCCCAAACGCATATACCGCCCGTTCCGTCCGTCGTGGGTAAAAATGTTGCTCAAAGAAAAACTTGTTCAAAATCTCCACTCTAGCCCACCTGATTGGCGCAAGTTTCATGACGTCACAACTTTGTATGATGTCGCTAAAACTCTAATTGTGAAGACCAACATGAAACTTGTTGAAGCAGCATTGTTGCGACAACCTCGACAAACTTTGCAGAATTGATTTCCTGGTGTTGGGGAATAGTTGGATTTTATATTTTTTGTTACCTTAAGGAAACTTTAAGTAATTTTTCTGTTTGTAAGATTTTTAACAACGGAGGGGTAACTTACGAGATTTAGCCTTTAGAGGATTTCAATGGGTTGACAATTAGCAAGGTTAAAATACAATGAGATGTTGGCCAACGTTACATATTAATCAGTTTTTTTTTTCTATTTATTTTGCCACATTAGTCTTACAAAAAAAAAAGAGTTAATAGTGTAGACAACAAGTGCCCAAAATTAAACATAATGAAATATTGGTTACAGACTTACAATATAACTGAATAAAATACTTGGAAACCAATACCATAGCCCACTTTTTGGGTAAAAAAGGAACCAGACAATCGAGCTTAGAATACTATAACAAAAATAATAAAACCTTTTAAACTTTGTTACTTTTTAAACCGCCTTTGTGGTCTAGTGGTTCGTCCACCCGTGTAAGACGCAGGGGTCCCGGGTTCGATTGCCAGTGGGGGGGTACATTTTAATCAAGTTTGGTTGGTGGTAGGGCTTACTTCAAGTCCGTCTGGCTAGCTACCACCATCTTACCTAAGTCCGACGCCATAACAGTAATTTAAAAATTGTTGTGTTATGGCAGTTAGAGGTAAGATAGCCAGTTCCTCAGTGCTGAGGTTTCCGGGTGCACTACACCCGGCCACCTACGGCCTTATCGTCACTTAAAATCAGGTGAGATGAAGGCCAAGCACTAACCCATAGTGGATAAAAAACAAAAACTTTCGCGTTGTATTGTAATTAATTAACAGGAATGAAACTCGTTGAGCCCGCTGCCCGCATGATCACGGCCGATGCAACTCGGACAAAAGTCGTGAAAATAGGTAGGTGTGAAAATACCTATCATTAGTAACGTACGAAGTGACCGAGCGAGCGCGAAGCGCGAGCAAAGCGTCTCCATTTCAGCTTGGGCAAAAATGCTTTCGTATGTCCGGTTGTCCGTCTGTTCTCTTCTAGAGGTCGCATTTCTCAAACGATTCTCATGGTTCGATAATTATATTGATTTTTTTGCCAAATCAATAGTTCGAAAATTTCGAAAAAAAAAAATTCAGCCTTTTCGAAAAATGATCAAAAATGTCACAAACGCGCGGTCTACAGCTCGCAGAGTCACTTTTAGGTACTTCAATTAGTACAAAAAGACGGAACCTTAAAAATGGCGCGTAGTTGGTTTACGAGCTACTTTGAACTACGGAGTTTCGTCACAACTGCGTCGAATATCTAGTCACAAATTAATAATTTTAATAATATTTGACAACATCACATACATTACTCCGATTCCAAAGTAAGTAGCTAAATCGGGTGTCCCTTGACTCGCCTAAAGTCATTGCTCCTAATTTCATTTAGCCGAATTTCTTTGGCCTAAACTCCTTAAGCACAGTTATTGTTTAGCCTAATAGATTTTTTCGCATTTTTATCGTTTCGCCTAAACGTTAAGATCCCTAATTATCAAAACCACTAATGTTGAATGTCCTACAATTTGTTAGCATACATATCTTTTGACACAACATTTACTACGCCGACGTATTGTTAACCTTAATATTGTCTTGCATACATAATAATACTCTTTAGAAGTAAGAAGAGCCCGTTTGGAGATATCAACTGCTTTAGCAATATTACGTGGGTGGATGGACTCGCCTGAGTGTGTTGAGCAGTTGTCTCGACTATATGTGCCTGATAAATATTTACGCATTCGCTCCGATCGTAGACATCGACTGTTCGCTATTCCACCGTGTCGTACAGTAGCGCGTGAGCAATCCCCGCTGTGTCGTATGCAGAGGGCACTAAACATGTTACTGGTCACTAACCCTGAACTAGATGTATTCATTGACAGCCGTCAATCGCTATTAAGCAAAGTTGAGCATTGTTGTAAGTAATTAATTAAGCTTTCATAATTATGTAATTGGGTTAATCCCGTTTAATTGTGTTAAATAAATAAATAAATAAATAATTTTTAGCATAATAATATTTACGCCGAAGTATTGTTAACTTTATTTTTGTCTTATAAATCGACCTGAGGCCCCCCGCTATAAAAAAACCTTTAATGCGAACACAATCAGGTTGAGTTAGGTTGGTATTTTGACCACTTCCATAATATTGCATGCATATTGCATGCATGCATTCTTGCTTGTTTGCATGCACGCTTGCTTGCCGGGGGGGTGCAGGGGGGCTGGCCCCCCTGCTCGGGGGGGTTGGGGGCCTGAGGCCCCCCGCTTTAAAGAAAAACTTTTGATACGAAGACCAATAGGTTAGGTTAGGTTAGTGTTTTGACCACTTGCAGCGGAGCGAGCGAAGCGAGCGGAGCTCTATAATGCTTGCATGCATGCATGCATGCTTTCTTGTATGCATGTTGCATGCTTGCATGCATGTTGCATATGCATGTATGCATACTTTCTTGCTTTCATGCATGCATGCTTTCTTGTATGCATGTTGCATGCTTGCATGTATGCATGCTTCATTGCGTGCATGCATGCTTGCTCGCTTTTATGCCTACATGCTTGCATTCTTCTTCATTTAAAAAAAATATAAGAGTAGGCAAATAAAAAAACAACGACAGGTATCTCTGCTCATTATTAATTTTTGATTAAGAAAAATCATCATTTTGAGTGTTTAATTAAATTTTAAAATATTATTATACGGATTAAGAATGGTTATGCCTAATGATAATTAAGGGAAGCGAACATACGGCGAAAAAATGATAAGGCGATAAACAATTGTGCGAATCGTAATTTAGTACTTTAAAACATTAGGGATTATGAATAGTTATGCTTAATGATGAATTTGGAAAGTGAAAAGGCGGCGAAAAAATTTTAGGCGAAATGAAAATAGGCTAATACGTTTAGGTCATATGAAAATAGTGCGAAAAAATTTTAGGCCAATAATTTGTGTGCCAAAGACGGTTAGGGTAAAAAAAATTAGGCATTCCAATATATACCCAGCTAAAGCACTGGTGTTATGGAAATCAGACCTGAGCCAATATGGAAAAGTTGGTTTTCTCAATTGACCCAACCGGGGATCGAACCCGAGAGCTCAGAGATGGCGACACCTTGAAAACCAGTGTACAAAACCAGTCGACCACGGAGAGGTCGTAATAAAAGTAATTACACTGTACGTGTACTTTCATATGCAACATAAGTGAGCATAATATGAGATTGCGTTATGACTTATGACAAATGTTGACGAACGTTGCCAATCTGACTGAAGCACTTCATGAAGTAAGTAGTTATGTAGTTGGTTGATACGGCAAAATATAACTTCGGGTGCAACAACCAAACACCGAGCACAGTCACTCGTTAATTTTTTAAGCGCATCAGTGTTGGATGTTAAATAAGGCCGGTGACGTTAAGTATGGTAAGGCCTACGCTAAGTATGTTGAGTGACGATAAGGCCGACGCTAAGTATGTTGTGTGACGGTAAGACTGACGTTAAGTATGTTAAGTGACGTAAGGCTGACGTTAAGTATGTAAAGTGACAATAAGGCCGACGGCGTTAGGCCTAAGACAATGCACTATATCAGGAATTCGCAACAACTGAGAAACCGACTTACCAATGTAGTTGCCAGAACACAACAATGTCAAATTATATTAATGGCGTCAAACTTAGGTAAGATGGTAGTAGCTAGCTGTTGAGGCAGGATCTCTTCACTATATATTCAGCGAAAAGGGAAGTACTTCCGCCGAGCTAGGTGTCTGTGCTCGGGGACCGCGTTCCAACTGTTAGCTGTTGTAATTTGTATTTATGCGAAGCGCTTAGAAAACTTCTATATCGTGAGTCAGGTCTCCATTAGTGATGTGCCGAGTACGGCTTGACTCGAGTCAGACTCGATTCCTGCCTTGGACTCACCTACTCGAACACCAATTTATTTTGATTCGAGTACGCTGGACTCGAGTCCGATAATCGAGTCAGGAAGAATCTAGCTGGCCACGGCGGTATACCTGTCCAGTCTGCACTACACCGTCACCGCGGGGGACGACCGGCGGGTCTATCGGCTAAATACAGTGAAGTGTAAACTGTGTTTTGACAGATGTATGTGATACATTGCTAGTGCAACTTCGTTTTGGCACTAATAAACACTTACCAAAGAAAAGTAGCAATGTATCACATCCATTTGTCAAATCAGAGTGATTACGATAGCAATGTAAGTTAGCCGATGGAGCCCCGGTACGTGACAGAGTACATCAAGAAGAAGGCCAACTTCTGCTTCATAGTTCAGCGGCTGAACTAGACTAGACTAGACTCGAGTCAACTCGAGTACTGGACTCGAATCGCGGAATCGAGTCAGGATTCGAATACCGTATAAACCGACTCGAGTCGACTCGATCCACCAAAACAGCGACTCGGCACATCACTAGTCTCCATACATTTTGCCTTGATGTTAGCTTGACGTAGTGCGACGTTACGCCTGCTCAATGATTACGTATTGTACTTTTCGCTGATCCTGCATTTCTTCGTCATTCGTCGATTTGCTTATGTATCGGTATGATCGCGCCGCTACACTAGCCGGGCGGACTTGAAATAAGCCCTTCTATTTACTGAACCGAGCACAAAATGTACCGTGCTTGATATTTACACAAACTTGGCACTTTACGTACAAAAAATCGAAATCACTCATTGTTACCGACTAGCAATGATACGGCCTCTTTGGATTTCTTTTACACAAACTTGGCACTTTACGTACAAAAAATCGAAATCACTCATTGTTACCGACTAGCAATGATACGGCCTCTTTGGATTTCTTTTTTGGTCTACCTCAGTGTAGTTTTTATAAATAATAGTTTGTAAATAGTTTTCAAAATACATCAGTAACGCCTGTAAAAGTGGAAGCCAGTGGAACTGTATTTAGGTATAAGATCTGACTCGTATTTCAAATGTACCTGTGTTTCGTTCGCAATGAATGATTTTGAAAATGATTATGATTATTTGACGCAAGACGTAATCTTTAATTTCTCGAATACCTCATCCCCATCACTCATGATGCAGTGTGATGCATGATTTTGGGAGATAGGCACCTAAAAGTTTATATTTTTGAATCAGATCCATTCCGCCGTTCTTCCATGGCGCCACTCAGAATGCATGGTGGGTTATAAAAGTAAACAACGCAACGCTTTAATTTCCTCGCAACCATTAAACTTATCTGACTATACGACTGTACCGGCCGTCGCAGTTATTCAAGAGCAGTAAAAGTTCAACTCTGGTTAATAATTATCATGTGTGGATAACTGCTTTAAACTATGCATTAACTGTGAATGAATGAATTAAATTCTTTATTCAAATAAGCTTACATAATTGACGACCTCCGTGGTCGAGTGGCTTTGTACACCGGTTTTCATGGTGTCGCCATCTCTGAGGTCCCGGGTTCGATCCCCGGATGGGTCAATTTAGAAAAACGAACTTTTCTATATTGACTCAGGTCTGAGTGTTTGTGATACCACCGTTGTCTCTGATTTCCATAACACAAGTGCTTTAGCTACTTACTTTAGAATCGGAGCAATGTATGTGATGTTGTCAAATAAAAAATAAAAATTAGCATTTTTTTAAAACGTCAATTCTCTTACCCTACCACCCTTTATGTTGTATTTTAGCTGACAAGAAAAATGGGCGCAAAAGCTATCAGATGGAACGATATTTACAAATAAGTACTAATAACGAAACTAAAACGGAAGCTGCAAAATTTTAGGTTATTGTAATATCAATTGCACTTGTTGGTAATATCATTAATAACATATTATTATAAAATATAAAAATTGTAGGTATATATTTATTATATATTATAGCTATACCTAGAATTCAAAAAAATATTCAACGCTGATTTACATCAAAATAAATCTGAGCCCAATTTTCAGACACCTTAAGGCTGTTAATTAATGAACCAAATGGGAAAACCATTTCTTCGGACCATCAAACTGAACAATTTTCAATATTGGACCAACTCTGTAGAAATCAGCTGTTTCATACGTTTTGATATTTCCATTATAAATTTTTGTATGAGACCGCAGATTTTTTTTTCGCGATTTCAGAGTAAGTCCCGTAGTAAAAGTAGTTCAGTTTGATGGTCTGAAGATACGGTTTTCCAATTTTTGGTTCATTTATTAACACTTTTTATGTCTTAAGTCGCGTCTCCTGACTGTTTTTTCGAAACATACACAATGTTTTTGTTTTCCGCGGCCGACGGAAAACATTCCCCGCGCGGGTAGAGAGCGAGGGGATTGTTTTTCTTTCTATAATCTGTGGCAAATTTTTTTAACCTAAAAGTGCTAGTGCAAGCTTACTAAAATTAATTAATTGTTGTGATGGAGTGGAATAAAGAGACTGTGCTTTATTTTTTAAACTCAATTCGGGAGATACCCGTTATTTGGTTTGTATTACTATTTTTAGGAGACGGTTTGTGTATGAACACTAATGTTTTTTTTAGCCGAATACTCAAACGTCACTCAACTTTGAGAGGCTCTCAAACATCGTCCTGTCGCATTCAATGTCAAAGATACGACAAAAACAGCATGATGTTTGAGCGCTCCTCAAAGTTGAATATCGTTTGAGTATTCGGCCATTTGTTTCATGTTTATTTTCCAGAAGGAGACGGCTTGTGTATAAAAACAAATTATTTTGTTTCATGTTTTTTTATGTAATGTTTCAAAAAAACACGAGCAGGAGACGCGCCTTTAAATAGGTTTCAACTAGCGTCGTACATCAGCTTGTTTCTCTGAATTGTTATCCTTTTAAAACTCTACTACTACTTACTAATATCAGTGTTAGTAATATTATTATTATTAATTCTAACTCTGAAAATGAAACCCCAACACATTACACTACATCAATAAAGTACGCGTTAAGGTTGCATTCTCATTTGTATTCATCGCTAAGGCGTACAGTCGCGCACAAAACACATTCTTAGTCACCTAACCGAGCGGGAACATAACTGCGCTACTATCTGTGCTGTAAACACTCTGGAGTGACTCGAATGTGTGATGGGACAGGCAGTGGCAGAAGTTTTATGTTTTTGAATGTAATTTTTCACTTAAAGTGCTACCTATTTTATTTGACAAAACTTTTAACCCAGAAAAAGTTAACTCGTCTCTAAATTGTACTCAGATGGGAAACAAGCTTACGACTATTTGTAATTCTGTCAAACGGTCTGGCCGCTGAGTAAAAATAATGACTACCTATTTTATATACTTAGTTGAGAATATAAACAAACCTACATGACTCGGGAACATTATTTATTGCTTACTACGCTCATCACAAAAGCGGAAACTACTGAGCGCGTAAATAAAGTTAAAATAAACTCGATCCATTAAATCTGTTTTGCTTTTCTTCTGACAGGTTAGTCAAAACTCTTTCTTTGTAAACCTATTTCAGCTAAACGCAGTTCTTTTAGTTGGATTATAGTTCGATACTCTTATGCAGTGAAAACACGGCGTAAAAAAAAAGCGTAACGATCCCTCAGGCGCCTGAGGTCTATTTCTCAAATAGTCCATTTCTCATTTGACTACTTCTCTATGTCACTTAATCGGCCAACTTGGGCATACAGCCTATTTCGATTTGACATTTTATTTTTAACTAGAATTACTTTTGTAGCCGACTGTACGTTCAGCAGACGATGTTTACTCTTCAAACGGCCTCAGCATTGAGTCTCACAATAGAGACTAGACTCAGACTGACACATACAGTCTTAGTCCTACGAATGGAAATGTTAATTTTAGACTCGTTGTAAGATTTGTTCACAGAATAGGTATTGAAGGCGGGTGCATTATATATGTCAGGAAACACTTGGGTTTATTTGCTAAGAACAGCGATAATTACCAGTTTAATACAAAAAATTAAGATAAATTTGCTAAGGTTCATTATTGGGGAAAGGCATAGCCTTTTTAATAAAGTTCCACAACAAGTGATTGATCTTAATTTGCATGAATTTAAAAACCATGTTAAAAAGACGCTTATGGGTAAAGGTTATTATAAAGTAGACAATTATATAAAAAACCGAAATGCGTGGAAATGATGTAACATGTAACACATAAGTACTATGTTGTTAATAATTCGTTGTACTGTATTTGGTAACGATATATTTAAGTTGTATTTATCGTTACTTATTTCTGTTAAAGCTGATAAGTTTCTTGCGCCTGTTCTTCTTGTCAGGTAAAAAAGTCTGGAACGAGTGGTAGGATAGACGATTCAAAAGTGCTTAATTATTAAGATTATTTGAATAAAGATATTTTGACTATTGGAAGAAGATTATGTTGCTGCATTAAAACAAAAAAGCAGTAATGCAAAATTTACTCACAATATATTTTGCTTTAGTAATTCAAACCAGTGCTGTATTTCTTCATAGTTACCATACATTTTTTGTTATAATTCTCATGATAAAACAAATAATACGTCTAAGCACTACTATCCCCTGCGGATACTAAAAATGCTTTCCATTTTTAAGCAGAAAAATGCATTTAAACAGAGTTACGAGATCAAACAATGTTCAATTTCAGGAACCGTCGAGACATGAAAACTATGAAGTACACTGATATTAAAATTTCAAAGTTATTGACTGACGACCTCCGTGGTCGAGAGGCTTTGTACACCGGTTTTCAATGTGTCGCCGGGTTCGATCCCCGGTTGGGTCAATTTAGAAAACTAACTTTTCTGTATTGGCTCAGGTCTGGGTGTTTGTGATACCACCGTTGTCTCTGATTTCCATAACACAAGTGCTTTACCTACTTACTTTGGAATCGGAGCAATGTATGTTCGAACCCGGGACCTCCGAGGCGTCACCTTGAAAACCGGTGTACAAAGCCACTCCACCACGGAAGTCGTCACATCAACTACAACATACATCAGCATACTTTCATCGTTTATTCTATTTTCCTTATCGTCCATATTATTTCAGTTATAATGAAAAAGCAAATACAATCCTTTTTTGCCGGCTTGGAAGCCTTAACTTGTTGCTCCACGGCGAACAGATTCTAATCCCATACTAATTAACTGACATTTTGCGAAAGTTGTCGGTGGGCGATAAAAGAAATGTAACGCAGTACCTCATCCACACCTAGGGGCAATCGCGTTGATTCTGAACGATAAAACAAAAACCCTCGTCGGCGGGTCGTTACGTTCCCTCAAATATGGTTGAGCAAAGCGATGGCTGGTTCATGCGTCATGCTCGTGAACGGGTGCTGCCAGTGGGAATGGGTCTGCTTCTGCCTACCTGTCTTAACGTTTATTGAATTGTATGAATTGATACATATATGTTTATATATATTTTGTAACAGCCTAGACTGAACCTTAAGTTTTGAATTGAGCTTGAACTTTTCTTGTCAGCTAAAAGACGTCATAATGGGTAGTAGGATAAAAGAATTGACGATTTAAAAATGCTAATTATGTGAGCTTTTTTGAATAAAGAATTTTTCAATTTCAATTTCAATCTCAATTTAGGTTGACCATCATTTTTAATGTCCCCACTGCTGGGGCACAGACTTTCCTTATGACCCACCACGCGGGCGTAATACAGATTGGTGGGTGCTAACGACTGCAAATGTAGCCGGAACCAATAGCTTAACGTGCCTTCCGAAGCACGAAAGCTCGAAATAGTTTTTTGGTCACCCATGCCATGACCGACCCTTGCGAAAGTTGCTTAACCTCTGCAATCGTTGGGCCAGGTGCTAAACTGTAGCGCGCTGCCTGTCGCTCCTAAATTCTTAGTTTTTAGCTATCTTTAATTAGTTTTAGTTTTCTAGATCTTAGGTAGGCTCTATCTCTTTTCCTCTCTTGTAACGCTACAATACCACTGCGCGAGTGAATTTGTTTTTTATGAAGTAAAGAGTCGAGATTCTGCCACTCATAACTCGCTGTGGGCAACATACAGGGATTACAGAGTTGCGGCGGAGAGATACAACGAATTTGCATCGAAATAAGAAATAATTTCAACTCGCTTTTGTTTACGAGAAAATTGTATGTTGTGAAAAGAACAAGACTCGTTTATTATCATCCCACGTATGATTTCAATTTCTATGGATGATAATGAAGTATTTTCGTTTCATTTGATAATTAAATTCATTTTAGTTGAAACGTGGAGCGAGTCAAACCATTTCTTTTAGATTTAGTGGAAGAAAAGTTTCTATAATTTGAGTGTTTCAAAGTACCTTCATACCAGTGGTTAACTTGTTGTTTTTGAATTGAAAAAATTGCATCTATTCAGTGTTTTAGATATTAGCTTTAATGCAATTAATTCTAAAAACAATGTCATTTAAAAAAAAAATACTTTTCCTTATACCGCAATAGACTTTATAACGGCTGTATTTAACCCTTAAAACCCTTTGTTCGTTAAATGGAGATTTTCCATATCTTTCCTCAAAGATATTTTAACCCTTTTCAGTTAAACTCAAATTAAACAGTTATTTGATACGCGATTCTGCGGTCTTCATTTTTTTGCGATTTTCCTTTTTTAACAGCCGTAATATAAGGTTCAGTTTATTAAAAAGAGACTTATTTTTTTTAAGAAATCAAACATTGAAATAATTTTGAGATTACAAGTTATAATAATTTGATTTTTTCAATAAAAATCTCGTGTTTTTATTGAGTAATTCAATATTTTTTTTGTTACGATTTTGTTATTCACTTCTTTCAACTTTTTTGAAGAAAAATATCAAGTTATTCTTCATTCACTTTTTAAATTTTCTAATATAAAGATGAAGATTGCATTAAGATGGGAGCAAACAAATCGTTCAAACAGCAATATATCAATCTGTTGTGACGTCACTGCGACAGATTGAGAATTGCTGTGCAAACTGCGGCCCTCAAGAGGCTCTCAATATGTATACACAAACGAGATTGAGTGAGAGATGAAAATAATAGGTGTAAATATATCTTAGATAACTTAAAATAATTTGAGAATCCTTCCTTACTAATAATTATAAATGCAAAAGTCCGTTTGTTTGTTTGTTACGCCTTCACGTCTTAACTACTGAACCGATCATCATGAAATTTTGCATACACGTTCTCAATACTACATATAAACATACATACATACAAAACATAATATTAACCCTTTTCTTGCAGTCGGGTAAAAATGCATTTTAATTGGTACAAAATAGTCTAGATTAGAAGTAAAGTAACTTACACTGTAAGACCATTTTTTTCGCGTTTCATTTGAAGTAGACCGTTTTCATATTATTATGGTTAATCCTTATCTCACAATTTTACGTAAATATAAAATAAATAAACATTTGACAACATCACATACATTGCTCCGATTCCAAAGTAAGTAGCTAAAGCACTTGTGTTATGGAAATCAGAGACAACGGTGGTATCACAAACACCCAGACCTGAGACAATATAGAAAAGTTTGTTATCTATATTGACCCAACCGGGGATTGAACCCGGGACCTCAGATTTGGCGACACCTTGAAAACCGGTGTACAAAGCCACTCGACCACGGAGGTCGTCTAACCACTTTATAACGTGCTATATTACTGTTTTTTAAATAGTTGCAGTACCGATTTAGTTAAAAAATATCTCTCCATTCTATTACTAGAAAAACATTGTAAATACTTTCATTCAAGAGCAATTCCTTCTTTACACAAAAGCTGTACCAATCTCATCAATAGCCTATACGTAGGATAAAAAAATAAAATCCACTTGTTTCAAAATGGGATTACTGGGAAGGCGTATCGGTTGATAAATTACCGGGATTACTTCGATAGTCCGGGATGTTGAATTGAATCTACGGGATTTGCAATTCCAAGTTGAGGAACTTTGTGCCAAATTATCAGTCTTGTATTATCGGAATGATACTTTTGTGTTAATTTTATCTTTATTCGTTTTGACATTTAGATTACATGTTCAAGAATTTTTTAAATAAATAAACTCTATTACCTTGACTTGAATTTATTTATCACCTTGACTTGATTAACAAATCCAAGGTTATCCTAGGAATCGGTTCCCCGGCACTTACCCCAGAGTCACAACCGGGATCCCATTTAATAACGTGACAATTTGTCAATTGTCATGACAATTTGCTTAACCTAGCGGTGTAGCTAAGAGTTGTTTATTCTATTTTCAAATCGATTTCAAATGGGTTGACGCAGTGGATATAATTGTCATGACAGGTGACAAATTGTCACGTTTATTAAAAAGGGCCCAGTTGTTCAATGCAGTTGGTCCACGGCTGTGAACTATTCAAAAGTTAAATTTCATTTTTGTCAAGATTCCCTCTCCGTTGACCCAGTCAGGAATACAACCCGCTACCTTCACTTACTGGACAAAATGCATTCTGCCTGACGATTCTGTAACCAAATTCGATTGAATCTTGATCTCTTGAATCTCACTTCACTGTGCAGGAATTTTAAATCATAAATAAGATAATGATAGGCTGTTTTTTAATTACAAAAGATTTAAGATAGCCACCTGAAACCTTTTGCAATCGGTAAAGTAGCTTATTTAGCTAATTTCTAATAACAAGTTCACGCAAAGTGAAGTGAGGTTCGAAATGAGATGCGAGTTTGGTTACAGGATCGACAGTCTGATCATTTAACTTAGGTCCATTAAAACCTAGCCACGTAACACGAAACAACAATTTTACAATTGTCTTTTTTTTACAATTTACAATTGTTTTACAATTGTCTTCAGGTTTATTTATTCAAACTCTGGTTCAGTTCCGCTTAGCAAACATGTTAAAGGTAAAGGCGCATGAAAGGAGTAAAGTGCAAAGGGAGGTACGGCAAACATGGGGAGGGCAAGTCAAACAGATCCTAGCGAAACACTGGGACTAACTGCAGACGTTCTTGAATGTGCATTTTACGAACTAGCTGTATTTAGAGACGGATCACTTTGTTGGAGCTCCCGTGTGCGACAACAATGTTTTACTTTCTGCTTAATAACCTCAAATAAGGCCGTATTCAGATGACACGCGCCGATCACGCAGAGGACCCGCACACGCGTTGTGCTCGCCTTACACCCGCGCTCGCCACGCGCAAAATCAGCGCACGCCTCGCGCCCTCTTATACTACTAGTGACTGGACTACTAGTGACCGGAATACTAGTGACTGGACTACTATTGACTGGACTACTAGTGACTGGTCTACTATAGTGACTGGACTACTACTGACTGGACTACTTCGTTCAGTAGACACTAGCCATAGCGCGGGTGCAAGGCGTATGTAGGGTGGGTGCAGCGTGTGCGGGGTGAGCGCGGGGTTGGCAGGAACCGGGCGCGAGGCGGGCGCATGGCGTATGCGGGTGGACTTAGATAAATGCAATTTGAGATCAATTGGTGTGTCATAAGACTCAAATTATATACAAAGAATTTCAAAGCGAGTTAGACGCGGTTGCTGACACGCGTAACGTGCGCTTAGCGGACGCGTGTCGTCTGAACGCGGCCTTATTTGAAAGAGGCTATCGGGTTTAGCATTTAATGATGTTATTGCAGTAAAAAGCACTAGGGTATTCTCAGATTCCTCGAGAAATAGACCAGTAGGGATCAAGAGCATTTAGCTCTTCTGCTTGAGAGTTAGTCCGTTGCCCGGGGTGGACCTCGAGGAGGTAGTTGTTGACCAGATTTCACTCCAAGATACGCTATGATGATTATTAAATGACAAAGCTATTTTATTAGAAATAAAACACTTTTTACGGACAACGAGTACCGTGGTCATAGGAGGACTGTCTAAGAAGTGTATAAAGTTATTTTACTTTAGACAAGGTTATTAATAAATCAAAGAAATTTAATATCTGTTACAAATTGGCATAAAACTCCGATCTAAAACTATTCCTTCTCGATTCCAAACCTGTTTTGTGCTATGGTTGCTAGCACCGATTATAGTGGCCACATGTATATATTTAGTTATAAGCAATATAATGAAGTTAAGATGTTGTAAATATAGTTTATGAAATAACAGAAAAAGATAATAAATTCTATTGTGACAGTCTAAGACTTAATTCAAAAATGAACTATTTGACAAGAGTTAATATTGTACGACCTTAAGTCGAGTCTTTCTTATAATATCTTTAAATAAGGCAAAATATTATTCACTACGGAACCCCAAAAACAATTCGCGAACAAGAAACTAAGAATCAGTAAATTAAGAACCATTTCTAATTTATGAGACTTATTCAAAGAGCACAGATTAAAAATTAAAACAGGATAACTTTTACAGTTTTATTACGAAGTAGGTGGATTGGAGCAAAAGCGACAACAAGTTTCGAAATAAATGCGACTTGTTTGTTCGCCGCGTCGCCGTTTAATGATTACCCTTAAGGATCCCACGGGGCTCCCGTGAGTGGTTCGGGTTTTATGCCAACTCATTCTGTTTAAACACGCAGTGTGTACATTTAAGCCCGACTTCCCCTTTCGGTTGAATAAACCTGGTTGTCCTTATGGGACGTGAATTTGTGCGAAAAGTTGAGGTCGTAATTTTTCTCTTTATAGTTACAACTGGAGAGGTATTGTTTACTATTCTGATGAAACATTTGATTATCTAATTTAATACTAAATAATATACTAGAAAAAATATGATTAGCACCAGATCATGTTCTCGGACGGGAAGCGAACCGCAAAAAAAATTAGCTGTTTCATACAAAAATTAAAATCGAAAATATCAAAATGTATGAAACAGCTGACTTTTTTCGCGATTTCAGAGTTGGTCTCATAGTAAAAGTTGTTCAGTTTGATGGTCCCTATCTACCATATTTGGCATTAAGGGTATTTTTGTAACACGTTGTATATCAAAATTCAAAACTCATTTATTCAGTCTAGGCTGTTACAAACACTTGTGAATGTCAAAGAAGCTAAGCCATCGGTTCGCAAACCCTCGCGTGATATAGCGTTTAATCGACATTCAACTGTCAATATCCATTGTCTTTTGACAGTCAAACGTCATCACTATTCTTCTTCTTCTTTTTTGTTATGGCAATCTACTTTCCTCTTGGAAGTAATTTTTGCCAGTGTCAAGTGTTAAATAGTTCAGTGGTAGATATTGTTTAATTTTTCATTAGAATGCGGGTGCATCGCATTCCAATGCTGCTTGAAGCATTTGGCACCAAGTATATCAAGACAGTTTACTCGGTTAGTTCTGCCGAGGAAGCCACCACTTCAATAAAAGTCTCAGCTTCACACAACCAAGATCGCGCCTATTTCAATTATCCTACATATTGTTCAGTTGCGTAGACACTTGTACCATATAACTGCACCAATTTTAAGACACAATATCCACTATAAATCAATTTGAAAATAATTAAAATAGACACCGAACCGAACTCGACAAAAGTGCGCCACAAAAAAAAAAAAAAACGTCATCACTATTATCTTGTCGCGTTTCGGCGGTTATGCTAGGGAGGCAGCTGTTCGGACATATAAGTCGATTTTTTTTTTAATTTTTCGGAAAAGACGTAGAATATAGGTTGTCGTTTATGATGTTAGTAATCTCCTGAGGTTTTTGGCGTTTCACAAATTACCGCTGTACTATTATAACAAAAATATTTCATTCGAAGCCCAAAAAAGGCAATTTCCTCGTACACCAACAATAAAGAATGCAAAACCGTTTCAGTTCATTCTCATATGCCATAAATAAAAATATCCATGAATATATTACAGCAGGTTTTAAAACAATTGCCAACTGAAATACTACGATATGATAATATTTTTCATGTCCACTGAATTTCCGATAAGGTTTTACTAAATTGTATATTTTAAACTTTATTTTGTTTAAAGTAAGTTTTATTATTGCCTTTTTCATAAAAAAATGCCGAACAAATGGTTTTAAAGTTACAGTCAATAGTTTGGCAAAATAAAGACATGCCTTGATTTTTTTCAGTATCAAGAGATAATACTAGTAAAAGCCTGGTACACTGACTTAGATTCAATTCCAAGTAATTTCTGATGACGAGCATGTCAATGATAGGATTATTACAAATGAGCACGGGAAGTTACCATTTACATTGTCAAGGATGGTTTGAAGCCCGAACCGTAGGCGAGGGCTTTACTTATTCGAGGAAACCGCACAAGGCTTGTATAGTGCTTCTCTCAAAAATGCGACGAAATAACATTTTCTTAGTAAAAATATAAATATTAAAAAATAACGCTAGCTGATGATTTTTACCGTTTTAAATTTGGAATATTACCTACTTCCATAACATAACAGCAAGGATCTCCACAACGAACGGACCTGCGCTGCCCGACGCGACACCCACGGACCGTCGTCAGGTGCGTGGTCGCCAATCCAGAAATATACCCCAAAAGCCATCTTCGCGCTATGTGTCCCGCCCACTGCCAGTTTAGCTAAGCCTTCGAGCGATGTCGGTTACTTTAGCTCTCCTACTGATCTCCTAATTTCTGATACGATCACGTAGGGAAACTCCGAGCATGGCTCTCAGCATAAGATGGGTGACCTTAGGCCTTCTATGAGACTCAAAATTAGCGACCACGTTTCACTGCCGTAAGTCATTACTGGCAACACTATTACACACTTTACACTATTTAATAAAAGGTTACTTAGATTATAGGAGCCTACAACCAGCACAGACCATAGACGTACTCTATAGTAAGGATCTAAGTATGCAACTTAAGTTTTTAAATACCTAAAATAAAATCACAATAAGAAAAGATGATTAAGTTCCAATACTTACCAAGTAACAACAAAAAATTACCTAACTTAAAATTAACGGCGACGGAGAAAAAGGCGGAGCCCATTAAAATCTAAGCACATTTTAAGTTACGTTACTTAAAATAGTGTAACAAATATTAATAAGTGTGAGATGGGCATGAATTATGTTTAATTTATTATGTTGGTTAGGGCCGCCGTACATTGATACACTTACTTTTAATTTTGACCTTACTGAAGATATTTTTTTGTATATTTTGTTGTTAATGGTCTGTCTTCACCGAGTCGCAATCAATTTTATATTCGTCTTACGTCAAACGCATTCAATTTTACCTCCAGGGGCCGTACCGGCCAACGCATCGAACTTCGGAAAGTCTGCCGGGCTTCAAATTAAAACAGATAAACCGAGCCTCAATCGTGCCAAAATGGCGAACCCCAATTCATGATGTCAGACGAACATCAATATCTTCTAAATAACTTCGGCGAATAGTACAATACGAAACTCCTTACTTCGATTTATCTGTTTTAAGTTGAAGCTCGGCAGACCCGCCGAAGTTCGAAAAGTTAGCCGGTAGGGCCCCAGACAGTGCAACCTTTCAACTTTCTTCCATACAAATTTCAAGGTTTTTTTTGAGATGATAGGGCATGCGCTATTGCCAGTGACTTCAAATGATACATTTATTTATTAGGACCACCAGAGAAAATTATAACCATCTCAAATGTGTGCAAGCCTTAAAAACTGTTTGATTTCCGCCGAGTTTAATGCTCTAAGCGTCGGTTAAGTAATAGGTTCAATGGTAAGTTAATTACTTAGGTTTAGTTACGTGTTACGAATAATTGTCGATTTATATTTGGTTCTGTTTAAAACTAAGTAATGATAATAACTACGCTTTATGCATTGGAACAAAATAGGTACTTTTATCTAGTTCTTCTATGGAAAAATGCCCTTATTCCCACTAGTACCACCGGTGGTACTAGCGGGAAATTTCGTGGTTTACTCAAAAAAATATAATTGCTCCCTTAGATCTTTAATTGTATACAGAAACTGTATGTTATTTTACAATGATTTGTTTAATAAATATTAACAGCTTACAAATTATAACAAAACCAATACTAAGAAAATGAAAACTTTATTTTTAAATATTACTATTATTAATCTTACAAAATATTTTTACTAATAAAAGGGCCTTAACTATTTAAAGGATGTTTTAGTTTATTCTTTTACAACGGAATCCTAAACATGTGCAAAGTAATTTGACGACCTCCGTTTGAGTGGTTTGTACGCCGGTTTTCGCCCGGTACCGGGTTCGATCCCCGGCTGGGTCAATTAAAAAAACTAACTTTTCTATATTGGCTCAGGTCTGGGTGTGTGTGTAAACCACCGTTTTCTCTGATTTCCATAACACAAGTGCTTCAGCTACTTACTTTGGGATCGGAACAATGTTTGTGATGTTGTCTAATATTATATTATAATAATTCAAATACAATAACTCGATAATAAAACATCGTCCATATTAAACAGCAATTACTTAACAATACAGCACAAACTATTTCACCTGTAATTCAGGCTTAGCAAAACGTCACAGCTATCTGAATATTAATCTCAGAAGGCAGATCTGACTTGAAAAGGGTACCGTCAGATAAGGGGACAGTGTCCTGACAAAATAAGCAGAATGTTTAAGAAGATTGTCCTGTGATGGCGTTGTGAAATTATAATTGGACTTGTATAATTTTAGCTTAATAGAAACCTATAGTTTTTGACCGAGCGAGCGCGAAACGCGAGCGAAGCATCTCCGTTTCAGCTTGAGCAAAAATGCTTTCGTGTGTCTGTCCGGCTGTCCATCTGTTCTGCTCTACTGGTCGCATTTCTCAACCGATTCTTGTGAAATTTTGTGAGCAGGTTTTATATACATACTCGTATAATATATAACATTTTGCCGATTTAGCTTTTCGAAATTTTTCAAAATGGGGGAGATATGGGGAAAATAGTATTTCAGGTATTTCGCAAAATGTTCAAAATGTCACAAACGCGAGGCTTACAGCTCTACAGAACCACTAGTGTATAGTGTGGTACCTCGAACGTGTTGACAAGGCAACGATGAGGTGTGGTGCGGGGCAGAGTGGCGTCCGCCACCGCTAACCGCGCAAGTGACCCGTACGTACAGTACTCCCAAATTAAAAATGCACATGCAGATCTTCGCTTATTGTCGTATTCCCGGAAACATCCGAATTATTATACATAATTCTACTAAATTATGCATGAAGAAAATGCACTTAACCACTCTATATACATATCATCTTCCGACGCTCGGGGAATACGACTCTTGCCGAACAGTGACGAAGATTTCTATGCGCATTATCACTTTGGGAGCACTGTACCTAACTTTTCCTAAAGCTCTGCTATGCAATTCTCTAAGCGTAAACATCTTTACAACCTTGATTTCATCGTTTAAATATCGGGAAGTCGGCTATTTGGTATTCGCTAAGCCTTGTCCTAGCGCTAATCAACAGTAGCGCTACAACGATGCTGGCGGCGCGGATTGGAACTACCATTTGACATTTAGGGCCACTTTTACGAAAAACTAAACATGTTTAGGAAATATGTTTAAGCTATGTTAAATACATTTAAGGAATCAGAGTCTTAGGGCCACTTTTACGAAACACTAAACATGTTTAGGAAATCTGTTTAAGCTATGTTAAATACATTTAAGGAATCAGAGTCTTTCACCACATACTAAACGTGTTTACCGAACTGTCAAAGTTAAATGCCCAATTTTGGTTGTTTAATCTGCTAAATACATTTAACAGCTTGTCATGAGAAAGAGAGGTTATGTGATTTCTTAGTTTATTTTAACTTGATTTATGAGACTTTTTGTGAGATGATGATGATGAAGAGATAATAGACTATTTAAATAGGCCGAGAGCATTGCGATATGTCGGAGACAGAACAAATTTTATTGAAACTATGTCAGACAAAAATATGTCGCATCCCTAAACGTATTTAGCTAAACAATGGTATTTCAGATGTGGTGAAAGACATACTTAAATATGATTAAGTTAATTTTGTTTAACAAGTTAAACAACATTAGTTAAGCGTGTTTAGGAGATATTTAAATAAGATTTGGTAAAATTCGCCCTTACACCACTTACTAAACGTGTTTACCGAACTGTCAAAGTTAAATGCCCAATTTTGGTTGTTTAATCTGCTAAACACATTTAAGAGCTTGTCATGAGAAATAGAGGTTATGTGATTTCTTAGTTAATTTTAACTTGATTTATGAGACTTTTTGTGGGATGATGATGATGAAGAGATAATAGACTATTTAAATAGGCTGGGAGCATTGCGATATGTCGGAGACAGAACAAATTTTATTGAAACTATGTCAGACAAAAAATATGTCGCATCCCTAAACGTATTTAGCTAAACAATGGTATTTCAGATGTGGTGAAAGACATACTTAAATATGATTAAGTTAATTTTGTTTAACGAGTTAAACAAAATTATTTAAGCGTGTTTAGGAGATATTTAAATAAGATTTGGTAAAAGTCGCCCTTAAATTACACATTACATTTTAAATGAGATTGGTATTCTGTAAGCAAACATCCTAGCCGACATCGATGCGTTCTCACATCCGACAGATCGCCGACGAACTATGAACACTTAGAGAATACCAAATAAAACATCGATGTCCACATGGACGATCTTAAGGATGTTACATTCGTTGTTTTCAACGACGATGTAACGCTTAGAGATTTGCACTGCTTTTTTCCTAAGATGACGGTGCCGTCATATAGCGGCCAAAAATATAGCGGTGAATGACGTGACAAGAACGTTTTCTATGTAAAAACCTTTTTCTAATACCGCTCTCTTGGAAACCGCGTCGTCTTGTTTACATAGACAACGTTCTAGTGACGTCATTCACCGCTATATTATGATGGCACCGTCATCTTAGGAAACTCGAGCTTTACTGAAATTTCGGTATTGTAGTATTAGTCGCATTAATCGGCTTCATCACTAAACCACGTGAGATATCACGATAATTGCCACTATTATTTTTTTTTTGACAACATCACATACACTGCTCCGATTCCAAAGTAAGTAGCTAAAGCACTTGTGTTATGGAAATCAGAGACAACGGTGGTATCACAAACACCCAGACCTGAGCCAATATAGAAAAGTTCGTTTTCTAAATTGACCCAACCGGGGATCGAACCCGGGACCTCAGAGATGGCGACACCTTGAAAACCGGTGTACAAAGCCACTCGACCACGGAGGTCGTCCGTGGTCGAGTTTAGATTCTTTTCTTTAATGGCGCGAGTTATTATTTTTTTTTTTTAGTATACTCATGAAAAACCATTCGTACCTTCATGGTAAATGATTTTTCCTAAACTATGGAGGTGTAGAGCCGTTTATTTCAACGCCGCCATGTTACACCTTTACGGTGGGCAATAAAGGAAATCGAACGTAATTCCCCCTAAATGGCCTATATTTGGAGGGGAGTGTTATATGGCGTGGGGTAGGGTCAGCATGAGATGTGAAGGGATTAGAACATTCCTGCTTAAAAAAAAATATTTTTCATCCCATCTATTTGAAAAGAGCGACTTGGTTCGCCTTTAAGTGCACCCAAAGGTGTTTTCTATAAGAAACTTTTAGCGGGCAGTAATGAGTTTTTAATCCTCTTTATTAGTAGTAAGTGCGAAGCAATTATCTTTGCCGCGCTCTTTTTGAATTCGGAACATTTTAGTGTTCAGCGCCAAAGAAATCGAACGCAAATATTGTTTGAATAAAGACTGGCTGGTACGACGGCCCATAGTCGCGCCGTCGATTGAATAAAAAAATTGAAATCAAATTAAAAACGCGCGAACTACATCCCGCGTTTTAGTCAATTTTCACGGATTGTTAGAAATGTCAATATGAGTTTTTAGTAGTTTTATTATTAGATACTATTTAATTTAGTTGTTACTCTATGTTTTATTAAATAATAATATTACAATAAAATATGAGGCGCATTTTATTTTCTCATAGAGGGCGATGAAAAGTAGAGTGTATCACTCGGGCGCAAAATATATTTTGCTCCCTTATGATACAATGTACTATTTAATTATATTATTGTTCAATATCTTACATCGGTTATCTTAACCTCCTTACTAATAAAGATTGTATAGCAAATGCACAGTGGTGACTCTCTGTCTTACCATTTAAGTTTGACATAAAATAGAAAGGGACAAAACACTGTGTAACATATACATCTGCTAAACAATCTTTATTAGTAAGGGGGTTAATATAATATAAAAAACGGTTATCTCCAAAAACTTTACTAATACTTATTATCTCAACAACTTGAGAGAAAAGAAAAGGAAAAGAAAAAAAAATACTTATACACAACTAGGTACTTTTCTCTTCGTGTAAGAGCCTATTTTAAGACTGCCTGGCCAGCTTCCGCCATCTTAGGTTCCTAAATTTTCAGCCTAATTATATTATGTAATATTATTGTGTTCAGTGAATTGCTTCTAACTTCAGCCTTAACACTGTTGTAGTTAAAATACTGGAAGTAACTCATTTCCTAATGTTTTGTAAGTTAAATAAAAAATTGTCCGACTTCAATAGGAACGCGTGGTTACCCTACGCTACAGCGCTTCGTTAGTGAGACTTATAAATTTGTTACACAGAAGTTATTGGCTGATAATGTTTTTTCCTTCAGCTTTGTAGTAAAAATAAACATTTGTAAAATAAAATTAAAATTAGGAGCAATAAAGATCTGGGGCAGTAATAATACTGCGATGGTGGAAGCGGGACGCCGGTTTATGCAGCGTATAGTTCTATCTCATTTACACAGTTGCTAGAACTCGAGTTCAGGTCCCAAGTGGTCATATCTATTAAGGAAAACACGTAAAACCGGAATCGAAACACAAGTAAGCTTCTGAAATAAAACGCTTACTAAAAAAAGTAAGTAGGTATTGCTGAGGCGACTAGTCATACAATGTAGCCCCCCATTATCGAAGAAGATTTCTCACTGAATATATTTGCTACTAGCAACATCCCGCGACTTCGTCTGCGTGGAAACTTTTTTTGCTATCGCTCGGGAACAAATAATTTTTCGGGATTTTTAGTGACAAACGTAAAAAGAATATATAATCTCCTTTCCTTCATTTTAAATCGCAATATAACTAACAGATGGCGCCAGCCGTGCAAAGCCGGGTCGGGCAGCTAGTTATATATATATAATAATTACCTACTTCTAACTAACAATATATCGTTGATCCTCAAATAATTAAACCGAATCCTACCTTGTTATCCCATCTGACCTAACTAAATTTTAACATAGCAACGATCTGCAAATACAGGTAACAAATATTGAAACTGTATCATTTTCAGAGCTAGATCATGACCACAAATAAAATAACGAGATTTCATACCACACCTGCGAATCCGTAAGGGTGGGGCCTCATTAACAGAGAGAAGCAACATCTATAAAATTTTACATAGGAGTAAGGATTTTTTAGTCCGTTTAGTACTATTGAATTTTGTACAGAAATTAGTATGTAGAACTATTTTTTTTTTTTAAGACGACATCACAAACATTGCTCTGATCCCAAAGTAAGCAGCTAAAGCACTTGTGTTATGGAAATCAGAAACAATCGGCGGTATCACAAACACCCAGACCTGAGCCAATATAGAAAAGTTCGTTTTTTCTAAATAGACCCAACCGGGGATCGAACCCGGGACCTCAGAGATGGCGACACCTTGAAAACCGGTGTACAAAGCTACTCGACCACGGAGGTCGTAGATATTGAAGAATTGTTTTTTCCCAATCCAATACCTACCTACGAATTTTTACAATGATACATTTTTCTTTATATTTTTTAAGTCCATTCGCTAACCACGCACACCGGAGCCCTGCGCGGAAATCCCTTGGCTAGAATAAATTAATTTGAACTGCACGTTAATTGAGAGCCTCTGGGAATTCTTGTGATCCTACGGGCTCCTCATTATTTATTCCCATAATGTACCCCTTAACCCGCCAACATCCAGGTTAATTTGTTAAAGGCTGGGCCAAAAAATTCGTGAGTTGAATTCTTAGGTATTTGTTTGACCTAAGTAGATGCTAATTTTGGGATCGAGTGGCACGTGATTTTGAGTAAGAGCTTTTTATTTGTTTAGTTAAGCCCACTGGGACACAGGCCTTCTTTACTTTACAACTGGCTATAAAGCTGGGCACCCACTAAGGTTTGCCGTCGCGAACCTTTGCTTGAGGATCTCGGTGGCGCAGTGGTACAGCGCCTGGCCCTGCGATCCAACAAGGATCGGTCATGGGATGGGTGACCAAAAATTTTATATATTGAACACCTCCGTGCTTCGGATGGCACGTTAAGCTGTTGGTCCCGGCATTTGCAGTCGTTAGCACCCACCAATCCGCACTGGGCCTGCGTAGGTAGGTCATGGCCCATCCTCTTTATCCACCCATTAGATCTGTGCCCCAGCAGTGAGGACGTTAAAAATGGCTGATAGTCATAGCGTGTACACTGTACATAGTTACCTACGTGTGCAAACTAGGTTCGCATACGTGTTCGTTCACGTACACACCATGGCACAGGATAAAAAAAATGTTGGTGCGTGTACCCGTAGCGCGGATGTTCGCGAACCTAAGTAAGTACCCAGCTTAATGTACGCAGGCCCAATGCGGATTGGTGGGTTAACGACTACTAATGCAGATGGGACTTCGTTTTAGCAAGCACGGAAAACTCAAGATAATCGTATATAGCGTAGCATAATGTCGTTTGCTGTATCGGTATCAAATGACAATTCTACTAAAATTAACGCTAGTATAATAGAATGACAATGTATGTCATTGACAGGAGCTAAGCGTTAGCTTATGTCATTCCCATATATTTTAGTAGAATAGCCATTTCAGTAGGGAGCTGGTTGGTTGGCTAGCCCGGAGGTCTTTAAGGTAATTGCAGATTTGTTTAATATGTGTATTAAACAGGCGCACTTACCGGAAAAGCTTATGAAAACAACAGTGGTACCTATAATAAAAAATAAAACAGGAGATCTGTCCAGCCTAAATAATTACAGGCCTATATCCCTTGGCACTATAGTGGGTAAGATATTTGAAAGAGTCATCCAGCCTGAATTGGTGAAAAATATACGAATTGATGATGCACAGTTTGGTTTCCGTAGTGGGGTCTCGACGGATTCAGCTATACTAGCACTCAAGCACTCTGTGAGTTACTATCTCAAGAGGGATACACCAGTATATGCGTGTTTTCTAGATCTGAGTCGCGCATTTGATCTGGTAAACTACAAAGTACTGTGGAATAAGCTCGACAAAACCTCAGTTCCTCCACCTATAGTGAATCTTTTGAGGCACTGGTACGAGAACCAGACTAATTCAGTAAGATGGGGCGACGCGACTTCTAATAATTTTAGGTTAGACTGCGGTGTTCGTCAAGGTGGATTAACCTCACCGGACCTCTTTAATCTTTATGTTAATGAATTGATCGAGAGGCTGAGAAGCTCTAGAACGGGTTGCCATGTTGGTAACGTATGTGTTAACAGCCTGAGCTACGCCGATGACATGGTGCTTCTCAGCCCCTCGATTAATGGACTCCGTAAACTACTTTCAATCTGCGAGTCATATGCTGAACAACACGGATTGAAATACAACGTTAAGAAGACAGAGGTCCTGGTATTTAAAAGGGGTAGGGGTCCGGAGAGGTTGCTACCGGTCTGGCTATATGGTTCACCAATTCAGGTTGTATCTAAATTTAAATATTTAGGGCACGTTCTGAATGAACAGCTGAGTGATGAGGACGATATGGAAAGAGAACGTAGGTCCCTCGCAGTGCGCTGCAATATGCTCGCGAGGCGCTTCGCCAGAAGTGCGGGAGATGTCAAAGTCATGTTATTCAGGGCATTTTGTCAGACGTTTTATACATGTCAACTTTGGTTGAAATATACAAAGCGCTCTTTCAACGTGCTTAGGGTTCAGTATAACGACGCCTTCCGCATTCTGATGAGGTTGCCGAGACATTGCAGTGCTAAAGAAATGTTTGCTGATGCAAACGTTGCCGACTTCTTTGCCATTCTCCGGTCACGATCGGCGTCCTTTTGGGCCAGAGTCAGGGAAAGTGATAATTCTATCCTTAAAAATATTAATAGTGATATAGATAATGTGTTTTTTCGTCATTGGTCGAAATTACACACTGAGGAAAACGGCTGCATTTGAAGATAATTATAATTTTATATGTATTTTTACCTTTACTATGTAAGTATTTGTGTTATGTAGATTCTATGGGATTACTGCCTGAAATAAAGCTATTATTATTATTATTATTATTATTAAATCTTGGTAGAGGGACAAGTTTGTGTCATTTAACATTCAACGCTCTTCGGGTTTGAATGAATAATATAATACTTTTTTTTATTTGTCACACAAAACCGATTTGCAGTAAATACATTATACAAGGCGTTACAAACGTACCCCTAATGCCGAATATGGTATATAGGGACCATCAAACTGAACAACTTTTACGATGGGACCAACTCTGAAATCGCGAAAAAAAAATCAGCTGTTTTATACATTTTGATATTTTCGATTTTAATTTTTATATGAAACAGCTGATTTTTTTCGTGATTTCAGAGTTGGTCCCATAGTAAAAGTTGTTCAGTTTGATGGGCACTCTATACCATATTCGGCATTAGGGGTAGTTTTGTAACATGTTTTATATAAAACAACATTTGAAAAAGTAAGCAGGTAGGCTGCAACTCCAACAATACATGCGAACAACATGATTATTCCAGACAAGTCATTAATTAAAATAAATGACTTTCATAAAATAAATAAGGTTGAAATTAATTAAATTAAATTGAGAAGAATTAAATTACATTACAAAATTAGATTATTAAATCTGGCATCAATTTTCATGAGCTCACAAATAAAATCTTTCACGAAACGCTCACTACACTTGTTCAAGCATATCATTGCCCATTTTTTGCTCATTTATTTTCCAAACTACAGCTAATAAACATTTATCTAGTTTAAGTAAGATCGAGTAGAGTGGGAAAGTGCTAGTCGCAAAGAGGCTCTTCTCTTGATTATATCCAATACACGAGTACCTAATATTCTGCAACTGGAATGCAAAGTGAGTACCATCAGACAATAATTACACCGAAACGAACGGAAAATAATTATCATGAGTCCAAAAAAATACAACATTATTTTTTGTATACAAGATGTTACAAAAATACCCCTAAAGCCGAATATGGTATATAGGGACCATCAAACTGAACAACTTTTACTAAGGGGCCAACTCTGAAATCGCGAAAAAAAATCAGCTGTTTCATACTTTTGATATTTTCGATTTTAATTTTTGTATGCAACAGCTGATTTTTTTTTGCAACAGCTGATTGGTGATCGGTACCATAGGTTTTTTCAAACTTTCTTCATGTAGATCTCATACTTAACTTAAGACAAGAAAATGGTACCACTAAGTTACGTCATTGGTATGAGATAAATAAAGCGTATTTTTATTTGTAAACGGTTTTCTTCATAAACCTATTGCAGGCACCAGCTTCTTACACTTCAGTCCATATAGTGTTTCACTCAAATATGTTCTAGAGTTATGAACCTATTGTGTGATGATTAAATAAATTATTTATTTATTAGTATTATTTATGTTTTATTCATAATTATGTAATGTTGATGATAATTGGAACTTTATAATATATCAATATTTCGTTCGTTTGTTTATCAATCCTCAGTGCTGGGATGAGAGATGATAAAATAAAGATAAAAAATAATAATTTAAAGACAAAAATAGAAAGAAACTATAGCTTCCGCCCGTGACTTCATACGCGTGGACATTCGCAAAATCCCTAGGGAACTTTTGACTGAGATAAAAAGTATTCTGTGTTTAAATTTAGGCTATAAACTATTTTTATACCAAATTTCATCCAAACCCATTCAGCCAACATTTATAATATCAGTAGGATAATATATCGTTTGTTGTTTATAAGCAAATATTGGTGTGATTTGTCGAGAATATCTGTTGTTTCTATATCTATTTATTTCTATATTCTTTATCTATTGACGACTTGAGTGGTGCAGTGGTAAACATGCCGCTCTATCACGCAAGAGGTCCCGATCCCGGTTCGATTCCCGGCCGGGCAGAAATTTAAATGATGAATTTCAATTTCTGTGACGGGTCTGGGTATTACTATGTATAATAAGTTTATATTTAAAAAGTGTATAAGTAGTATATCGGTTGTCTAACACCCATATCACAAGCTTTGCTTAGTTTTGGGGCTTAAGCCTGCGATGTGTGAAATTAACCAAGCATTTATTTATTTATTTTTATTCTATCAAGATTTAATTGATTCTACATCGGTGTGACAGCCAGCCTTTGATGCAAATGATAGCAGCTAGATTAGAAACTTCCACCGGGCCGCAGGTTGTGTTGTATATTTAGAAGTTATATTGTTAGTGCGCAGAACTCGGGACTTCGGACAATCGGGGAACAATAAAGTTCACGGAGGTTTAGTGTTAACGAGTTTGTTTGTGATTTTCAGATGTTTTCGATTAGAAATGTGTTTGAAAAAGGAATATTTGTCTTTTTTTTATAACAAGTGTTGTGAAAAAGTATTATTTTCGTGTTTTACGGATTGATCGGTATGGGCATTCTAGGTATAGTGGAGCCTTATTTTTGCAATCCTTCGGCTGGCGTCAAACGCTTTTTACTACTCATTTTCAGATAAATAATATTATATCAGTAAAAATAAATACCTTTGTGAATGTGAAAATTCTTAATTTAATAATTATACAAGGTGTTACAAAAATACCCCTAATGCCGAATATGGTATATAGGGACCATCAAACTGAACAACTTTTACTATGGGACCAACTCTGAAATCGCGAAAAAAAATCAGCTGTTTCATACAAAAATTAAAATCGAAAACATCAAAATGTATGAAACAGCTGATTTTTTTTTCGCGATTTCAGAGTTGGCTCCATAGTAAAAGTTGTTCAGTTCGATGGTCCCTATATACCATTTTTGGCATTAGGGGTATTTTTGTAACACCTTGTATAGCTATTTCATCTTTTTCGATTGTCAAAACATCTGGAAAGATGTTTCTTTCGAATGTTGGGGGTATTCCGTCACATTGATGAAATTACGCTAGCTTGCAGCGAAAAAGTAAAAGTACTAGAAAATTTCGCCGCTCCCACTAGCGACTCGGTAGCATAATTGGTCAGTGCATTGGGCTGCAATCCCAAGGATGCCGGTACGAGTCCCGTCTGAGGTGTTTTTTCTAGTATTTTTTCTAATATACTATTTATCTTAATATAAAAATAGCATTGTGAATGCGAAAATTCGCAATTTAATACTCATTTTCAGACATAGCCAAAATCCGAAACATCGCTACACTAGAGCGAACATACCGAAGGAATTTCGGATGTGTCCAGCTCTCCGATATCGAATAGCGCGGAGGTAGCTGAGTAGTTTTCTCGAGAAAGAGCTACCTGGGCTAGAACCTTAGTGGTACATATTATAAAGTTCTTGTATCTGGGTCATTATAGTTAAAAATGTCATTTGCATTAAATGAAGTTACATTCATAACAATACTAACTTCCTAAAACAATTCCATTACAAACTATGCAATTCAAATTACAGCAAGAAGCTCCTAAATTCCATTGCTAAACAAGCAATTGCAGCGCTTAAATAGCTACAAAAGCAATGTCAGTGGAATAATCTTAGCGCTAACATATTTCGTACACTTATCCAAGCTCGCGTGCTTCTAGCTAATTTTGTGTAAGCTTGTGTAAGATAAGGTTACGGCGACCATAGTTACTGTTGGCGCAGTAGGTGAAGTAAAATTAATTATAAAATATTTCGATCTTTTGTGTTTTATCAGCGACTTTGAGTGCATGAAATATTGTTTCCCATGGGAATAAAAGAAGTTTATTTTCTTCTACAATGTCAAGTCTATCTCTATATGGAATTCATCAAAATTGGTTGAGTTGTTTAGCTGTGAAAATGCAAAAAACCAGACAAACTTACAGGCACATTTACTTTCACATTCATAGTAAATTAGTTTAGTGAACAAAATAAGTGTATGGCTACAATAAAAATAAATGACAAATATTTTGTATGATGTAACAAAACATAATTAATAGTTATTATTTTAATTAATAATTATTTCATAATTATTTGAAATAAAAACATTTTTTATTTCAAACTAGCTGCTCGGGTTCGCACGGGTGAGTGTTGTAATCTATCAATACTGACATTTAGTTTGTTATTCATAGTAATGGCGCCATCCATTAATTATATTGCGATAAAAAAATTCGGAAATGAAAAAAAAATGATTACGTCTTTCCGTATATTTTTTGAAAGTTAACTTTTATACAAACCTTGTCCTGATAATAACAAACACAACAAAAAAATAATCATATAATTTGGTGCAGACGTTCTGAAGTTATGCGCATACATATATTTCGGCGATTATTTTCTCGCAATATTTTGAGAATTTCTTATCTAGATTTGGCCGGTTCTGTTTGAACAAGATACATTAATACTTGCAACACATATCAATTATATATTTTTTTAAGTTTTCTATATTTTTATTTAGAATTTTTTTTCGTAATATATTCCTTGTTTAAGATACCTACTTATGTGGTTGCACTATGTCAGATTATGACGATATGAAAATTCAGATTAAGTGTAAAATTAGCAGGTGTTTTATGTGACGCGTAAGGAGTTACTGCGTAGGGGATTGAATTTTACGGCTTTGTTTTTCATTAAAATTATATTTTCAGTACAGTAGAGCTCATTATAATTATAATAATGATATTAATTATCTTTATTTATTTTTTCTCCAACAATCCGACCTCCGTGGTCGAGTGGTTTGTACGCCGGTTTTCAAGGTGTCCCCATCTCTGAGGTCCCGGGTTCGATCCCCGGTTGGGTCAATTTAGAAAACGAACTTTTCTATATTGGTTCTGGTCTGGGTGTTTGTGATACCACCGTTGTCTCTGATTTCCATAACACAAGTGCTTTAGCTACTTACTCTGGAATCGGAGCAATGTATGTGATGTTGTCAAATATTTATTTTTTTAATCTACAATAATGTCTTATATTCTAAGAGTACAGCTAAAAAAATATGAACTCAAAATATTGCGAGAGAATTGATGCCTGAACTAAGCTAGGCCTGTGTCTCAGTTCACCAGAAGGCCTAGTACGAGTTGGTGTTTTCACTTTTCGAATAGTTAACTATCGTTTCTATTCGAAAAGTGAAAACACCAACTGGTACTAGGCCTTCACTCACTCACTTTAACTATGAGCAGTATATCCAATAGTTAACTATGCGAGAAGTAAAAACACAACTCATACTAGGCCCTCTCTACCCTCCTCCTCGTGAAGTGACCATGAATTACACTAATTAGTGACCATGGCGCATGCAACTGCGCCGAAATATCAGAGTCTCAAAAATAAACAGGTACATGGTGTAAATCCCGATATAGTTTATTCTAATAACGTCAATAACCATGGAAAATTAAAACAAAATTTGATAGGACTAAACGGACAAAAAAGCCCACTTAGTCCTACTAAATTTTGAACTGAAATTAGTAGAACTAAACGGACAATACCTGAATTAATAATATACGCGCTGTAATCCGTAAAAAGTGTTTTATTTCTAACTCCTATGGACGTTGGTACCCGTCTGTTGTTTGTCGAGTTGGACGGCAGTAAACAAGCACCGTAAACGGTTGTAAAGATTTATTTACTTTGTGACTTTTTAATACGCAAAAACGTGTGTTCTTCACAAAAAGTTAAAATTGTGATACGCTAAAATATGATGATTTTTCATCGGCAGTCAATTGAAACGAAGGCGAAGCTAGTGTATGTATACAAGGTGTTACAAAAATACCCCTAATGCCGAATATGGTATATAGGGACCATCAAACTGATCAACTTTTACTATAGGGCCAACGCTGAAATAAAGAAATAAAAATCAGCTGTTTCATACAAAAATTAAAATCGAAAATATCAAAATGTATGGAACAGCTGATTTTTTTTTTCGCGATTTCAGAGTTGGCCCCATAGTAAAAGTTGTATAGTTTGATGGTCCCTATATACCATATTCGGCTTGTATGCAACAAGTAATTGATCTACTTTGGCATGAATTTAAAAATCATGTCAAAAAGACGCTCTTTAATAAAGGTTATTATAAAGTAGACGATTATTTGAAAAACCGGAATGCGTGGAAATGATGTAACACAATAACTTGCTAGTAAGTACTTTGTTGTTAATAAACTGTTGTATGTATTGTATTTGGTAACGATATATTTAAGTTTGTAAATATCGTTACTTATTTCTGTTAAAGCTGATAAGTTTTTTGCGCCTGTTCTTCTTGTCAATTAAAAAAGTCTGGAACGGTTGGTAGAAAAATATAGACGATTCAAAAGCGCTTAATTACTAAGTTTATTTGAATAAAGCAATTTTTTACTTAATTTTACTAATGTTTATAGAAATGAAAGAAAAAGTTTTGAAGATAAGGTAATGACCAAAAGCATTGCGATTTTCAAGGACGTCGAATAATTAATTAAAGATACAGTTTATA
Source organism: Catoptria pinella (assembly GCA_963556745.1). Classification (NCBI taxonomy): domain Eukaryota; kingdom Metazoa; phylum Arthropoda; class Insecta; order Lepidoptera; family Crambidae; genus Catoptria; species Catoptria pinella. The sequence goes on along the minus strand of OY750782.1, from coordinate 989,758 downwards.
TTATACAACAGTAATGAAACTGTAATTTAAGTTCACTTTGTTATAATAATTCAAATTAATGGAATTTAATACAAACTGAATCCAGCCTAGTTCCAAACAATGGCAATGCCAGTCGCCCCCGAAGACAGATAGCGGCAATCAAAATGCCTCTAATTTGTAGCTTGAAATGCTTGGAGAAGCTCGGAGTTAAGCTTAGCTTGGTTATTTTATAGACTTGATACTAGATTTTGTTGAAAAAGGTGCCCGGATAGTGATAGAGACACAAGTTCAATTCCCGTTTGAACAAAACAACAACAAGCACTGAGTAATATCTTTTGCTTAAATCTCTGTCTGTCTCTTAAAAAAAAAATGGTCGATAGCCCATATGCCCTAGTAGTATTACTTCGAATTTTTAAGACCCCCTTTCAGTCCCTGTTGCAAAAAAAATATAAATATTTTTATTTCTCTCTTATTTGCAAAATAGTTGGGTAAACTTCATCTGAAATTATTCCAAATTTCATGTTGATAGCAGCTCTCGAGATATCCAGCTGTGTGCAATTTGAACATAATTAACTCTTCTTGAGATGTTATTCGGATTAAGACAGTATTCGTCTAGGGTTCTATTAAATACAAAATCTAGAATAAATCGATTTAGAGTTATGTATAAAAAAATGGCAGTTATTTTGAATTAGGTAAGTGTTTTGGATTTTTCATGTGATCGAACCCTAGACAAATACTGTTTTAATCCAAATAACATCACAAAAAGAGTTAATTATACTCAAATTCCAAATCATTTTGGTATTACGTTTGTATAAAAAGTTTACTATTCGCCTGCCTTCTAATAAAGTAAAATGTTTGGGTAAACAAAATCTCCATTGTAAAAATAACAAACCATGTACAAACTGCAACCTATTGGTTATTTTCCTGGGACATTGTTTGCAAGGACCTCACTAAGGGCTTGCTTGAATTATCATTTATATGTTCCGTATTAATATTATGACATACACTTAATATTGTATAAGTGCACGTTCTAACGTGTACTTTCTTGCTGTAAGTACAATTATTATGTATATTTGTAGTAAAGTCAATGAAACATGTGATAATAATGACATATTTGTATCGCTAAAGATAATTTAATATCATATTTTGCAATTCATAATTGCACAATGCAAAATATTAAATACAATCATAATATAAACAATAAGAAGTACGTACGTCACCATGAGTTTTGATAAGTTCGTTAATTTTGTCATCTTATTTATAAAAAAAACACCTTAAAAATCTAAAAATAAAACAAAAACAGCTTCAGAATTAAATAGCTCTAAAAAGCAAGAAATAATATTTAAATCATTAGATACGCATATAAATTTTTAGCTAAAAACGTCTATTGAAGTCGAGTGTGTTAAAATCTTCGAAGTCCAAGGTCCAATGTCAATGAAATTAAAAGGTATCACTTTTCCAAAAATACTAAACCGATTAAAAAAAAGAGACCATCTCGCAAGGAAATTCAGTCAAACAAAAAAGGAATCGTGAATCGGTCCCTAAAAGTCAAAGATACGTGCGAAAAACGATAAAAAACATACAATTGAATTAAAGAACCTCCTTCTTTTTTGAAGTCGGTTGAAAATAGGATTGCAAAGTAAAATAACTCCAATTTTTTACCTGTTTAAATCTACTCTCAATTTGCATCACGTCTAAATAAGTTACGGGCCCCATTTACGTCCTTGGTCCATACCTGTATCTCCTTCTTTCGCTTCACAATTCAATTTATATGCCATTGCTGTGATACACTCGTGTTTTGGTATTTGCTATGTTTGCATATTAACAGCGCTGAGCCGAATCAAATTACTTTTGACACAATCTCATAACTAAGTCAGTGCAGCCTTTTGTTTTATGGTTTAAAGCAGAATTTACATAATAATGGGGGTAAATGGAAATATTGATAAGTCATGAGTGGGATGAGACTTTACTACAGTCAACGCAATATAAGTATAACGCAATGTAACGTAAGTATACAGATTGTACACAGACATAATTAGGTAAGAACAAAAGTCATGTTGAAAATTTTTACGTTTACTGTGTATAAAATTTTCAAACATTTATTTACTTACTTCCCTATATGAATATGGGTGGCGCTAGGTTTTTTTATTATAAAGATAGAGAAAGGTAAAAATTCATCTGACCCTAGTGAAAATATTCGCTGTATCTACATAACAACGAATTTTGTAAATGAAAAATGCATGTTATACAGGCTGTTTGGTAATATCCTTATAAAGCAGAAAATGTTAAATAGGTTACCGTGCAGACAACCCCGTAAAATAATTATAACCCCTAAAAACCGCCACATATCTAAGATTTTATATTTATTTATATGGAAAAATGAAAAATGACAACCCTAGACGCAAATAGACTATTGTATTCGATTAATCAATCCAATTAATGGGAACAAGCAACATACAATTTCGGTCTAGGGTTGCCACAATGCAAATTATTTTTTTTGTTTTAAAAAAGTTGTGATTTTCAGTGTTTATAATAATTTTCCGAGTTGTTTACCATACTATCATATTCTGTTTTATAAGGCTATTATCAAACACCCTGTATGTGATAATATTGTGACTTCAGTTGCAAATAACTTCCATTCTGAATATCCAACTAGGAAGCTAAGCTTTTTAATTTCCTGCGTGGCTGATAGTCTGAAACTGTTGTATTGTTTGTTGCTGTTTCACCTCTTGCTTTGTGCAGTATGTTTCATTTGTTTAATTAAAAGTTGGACTTAATTTTGACGTGACTGTCAAATGGGTTAGCCGACGTTGAGCGATTTTTCGGAAGGGTTTATGATAGATGACAATGCAGTTTATACTATCACCAAACCTGTCTTATCCTTATAAATAGCATTAATTGATGTAAATGTAACATTTCGCATGCTAAAGTTTTCAATAGGTCGAATGCGAATTTATTGCTTTCATATAATACCAAATAAAATACTAGAAAAAATACGACTCGCACCAGATCATGTTCTCGGACGGGAATCGAACCCGCGACCTTTGAGACCGCTACCGAGTCACTAGTGACTCGGTAGCTCAGCGGTCAGAGCATTAGACCGGATGTCCAAAGGTCGCGGGTTCGATTCCCGTCCGAGAACATGATCTGGTGCGAGTCGTACTTTTTCTAGTATATTATTTGGTATTATATAAAATAGTATTGTGAATGCTTAAATCTCAAAATTTAAAAATTATTGCTTTTAATTGTTTGAAATATTTATATATGATCATTATGCGTCAGAATGTTTTATATTACAATGGCAATATAACGTAAACATAACGTAAATTGTATATTAGTAGAATTGGGTCCCAATCAGTGAGTCAGTCAGAACATTATTATTCTTAAAGTCTAGAAGTTTCCAGTTTAAAACAATAGGAATATTCGATTCGTAATACACGAAGCGAAATATATATTTTATTTTATACAGTTCGTTCTTTTACTATCGGTGACCTGATTTTGTTTGTCGCTTTACTGAAATTGGAGGTGATGAAGCCTTTATTTTATTTTCAGTTATGGCATCCACAAATTGGAGTTGCCATTTTTATCCTTTCTAGTCGATGCAATATAATTTATGAAAGCAGCTTATTATTCCAGGATTATTTCAGATTGTTAAAATGATGATATCACTTAGTTATTTATGTATGTTGTATAAAGTTATAAATAAATAAATATTTGACAACATCACATACATTGCTCCGATTCCAAAGTAAGCAGCTAAAGCACTTGTGTTATGGAAATCAGAGACAGCGGTAGTATCACAAACACCCAGACCTGAGCCAATATAGAAAAGTTCATTTTCTAAACTGACCCAACCGGGGATTGAACTCGAGACCTCAGAGATGGCGACACCTTGAAAACCTTGAAGCCACTCGTCCACGAAGGTCGTCAGTTATGAAACTATAAAGTCTCTGTGTATTAATCATATTTAAGCTTATTACTGTTAGTTACTAAATTAAATAAATAAAAATCATAACTTTTTTACTGGAAAAATTATAAATTATTACCTAATATTTAGATAATAATATTTTCAGCACCATAATTTTACAATTTTTTTCCATTAAGACTAATTATATGATATTCATATCTTATTAAAAAAGCATAATTTGGTAAACATATTTATTAATACAACGTGTTACAAAAATACCCCTAATGCCGAATATGGTAGATAGGGACCATCAAACTGAACAACTTCATACAAAAATTAATTAGAAAAATATCAAAATGTATGAAACAGCTGATTTTTTTTTCGCGATTTCATTGTTGCTTCCATAGTAAAAGTTGTTTAGTTTGATGGTCCCTATCTACCATATTCGGCATTAGGGGTACTTTTGTAACACCTTGTATAGTGATCTGCTGGTTTGGTTAGTAGATATTGTATACTATTAATTACTATTAAATCTTCATTGTATACTTCATTACCCTGATAAAAAACGTCATTATATTGGGAAATTTCCATAATACTAGAAAAAAATTCAACATTCTCGGACGGGACCGGAATATAGTGCGAGTCAATTTTTTTTTTAGTTTATTATTTAGTATTGTATATAGATATAGCATTGTGAATGATAAAATCTCGTATTTAAAAATTTCTATATGTTTTTCCTGTACCATTAATATCGAATTTATTAACATAGAATGAAAAGAAAAATGATTAATCGGTTGGAACTCTTAAGATGAATTAATATCCTTCGTTTGTATGAAAAGAATTTCATTCAGACCTTCTTGGTGAATAAAAAAAAATTTAGGACTACTGTCTCAAATTGTTCATCGGAGTTATTTTAATATTTCATCTTAAGTATTAAAAATTTTAATCGTCAATTTTATGTTAGTATTTTTTTTAAAGTACGCACAGCAGCATGTCAGGTTATACAGTTAAACTGCGAAAACAGCTTTTATTACGTAGGGCATAAAGGCGGTCTCAAGGTCAACATGTATAGTCTGAGGTGCCGTCGTGTGTACAATCAAATGCTTGTATTTTAATTTCTTGTATTTTTTGCTCATGCTCTTTAGATGAATTAATTTCATTCGTTTTTTGTGAAAATAATTAATTCACAACTTTTTGGTGAATAAAGAAACGACTACATATACTGTCTCAAATTGTTCAAAGGAGTTACTTTAATATTATATCTTTAAAAAAAATAGTCAATTCATTTTTTATTTCAGTATTTTTTTAATTTCTTGTATTTTTAAATAATGTACTGAGACACTACTTTTGTGATACATATAGGTAAATTACTAAAATATGGTTGAAACAATTTGATAGAGGTTTAGCTGCATATAAATTTTTCGTGTACAAATAACAAGAAACTAAACACCGACAGTTAACAGTTACATAACAGTTAACCGAGCCTAAAACAATAATGGCGCATGAAAAATTACGGTTCATTTTTAAAAGCAAATCTGAGTTTGATAATCAGGTACGGCCAGGTTAAGACAAGAAAAAATAGTAAATAAATCAAGTTTCATTATATTTTGTTTTTACTAAAAAAGTTTAAACATTATTAAACATAAAATGACATAAATGATATTATTTCAATACAAATACCCATAATGAAAAAACTTTGACACAAATAAAAAAATAAAAAAAACTGTTTAATTATATGTATATAAAATTTTACTAACCTCATGAATCACATTGATAGTACCTATTGACATATTTAAATTAAACTAACATTGCCATTCATACCGTCTATCTACGCTGTTATGTTGGCTCCCTTGAAAAAACTATTTTCGTGATTGGCCCGCTCGATATTTTTTCTCAGAGTGGCCAAAAAAAGGAAACCAAACCACACAAAAGCGTTTTGTTTCTACAAAATGGCGTTTTGTTTTATGATAAAAAGAATTTGATTAAATCAGGCGTCACTTGGCGGAAGTCCCAAACGATTGTCGCAAAAAAAAATGCACATGCACACAACAAAAATATCAGTGCACAAGGCAGGTATTGTGCACTGATATTTTTGTGGTGTGCACGTGCATTTTTTTTTCGGGCGGGTGGGCGGTGCATACTGCATATATTTTTTGCGGTAGTATGTTGGGTCCCTTGAAAAAACTATTTTTGTGATTGGCCCGCTCGATATTTTTTCTCAGAGGGGCCAATAAAATGAAACCAAACCACACAAAAGCGTTTTGTTTCTACAAAATGATTAAATCAGGCGTCACTTGGCGGAAGTCCCAAACGATTGTCGCAAAAAAAATCAGTGCACAATGCAGGTATTGTGCACTGATATTTTTGTGGTGTGCATGTGAATTTTTTTGCGAGCGGGCGGGCGGTGCATCCTGCATATATTTTTTGCGGGAGTAAGCTACATATATTTCTCTTTTCACAATGATAAGAAGAATTTGTGTTTTTCTAATTATTACCAGCCTATCTAGGAACATTTAAAATTGAAAAGTTCCTACCAATTTGATAAACCTTTAAATCTCATAAAGTTCGAATCGGAAACACTCAGCCTGAAGTTCAGCAACACATAAACCGCTGATTAAGTTTTAACCGTCTGTTTTTGACGTTTTTATGTAAGGAGGAAATGTCAAAAATTAATCGGCTGGTTAAGTAGTTGGTGAACTCGGGTCTCAGAATTTTGAAATTTTAAAATGTGGTTTCCGGTTTGCCATTCTTCTTTTATCAAATCCTTTTTTTATTTATCAATTAAAAAAAAAAGTTTTATTAACACCGTACAAAAAACTTTTTATTTTTTGTTTTAACGTCTCACCCTTAACCGTTTTCCAAAACATCACTTTACATCGCTTCGAGTGAAACAAAGCACGCAGAAATGACTATCATTATGTGGCAATTATGAAAAATGACTCCGTGCCCAATTTTGTAGGGGGGACTTTTAATATAAAAAAACAGCAACAAAAGAACAAAAATCGGCCATTAGTAACGCCAGCACGAGGTGGGAAACTCGGCGGGTTTGTGATAACGTAGATTTTTAGGTTCCGTAGTAAAAAACAGTATGAAGAAAAACTAAAAAAACAATAATAATTAATTTTTTTAATGCAAAACTATCATCTAAACTTATGAGTAGTAAAATTGAGATTCACAGCTCTATAATAAAGAAAAAACTATATTTTAGTAAATTGCGCACTGTAGCAAATCTGTGAGTTTACGCTTCCTATACTCGATAGCGACTATAGTTGACATAATTACAACTTTTAGTTAAGTTTAGTTACCGCCAGAGGCGCTGTGCCAAATTGCATATAAATTGCTTACTACAGTCGGCATCTCATAATACAGGCACTGTAGTCAATAACTGGTAGTCGTAGCAACCGTAGTAACGTAGCAATGGTTTCGTAGCAGTTTTATTAGAATCACAATATTTAAAACTATAAACGATATGTATTTTTTTTTATAAAACATTATTTATGTCAAGTTATGTGTTGAATACATTTCATTTATATTAGCTTCCACCCGTGACTTTGTCCGGTGGAATTACATTTTTAACAGACTTCAATAAAAGGAGGAGGTTATCAAGTCGACGGTATTTTTTTTTCTTTTTAGTTTTTTTTTTCTTCTTCAGCTGTGTCCGATTCAACCGCTAAGATTTACATTCAAACAACGGCACCTCAGACTATACATGTTGACCTTGAGACCGCCTTTATGCCCTTCGTAATAAAAGCTGTTTTCGCAGTTTAACTGTAAAACCTGACGTGCTGTCGTGTGTACTATATGTTTAATATAATATTATATAAGGGGTTTAAGTATGAAATTGCCGTTTTGTATGGAAATAGAGAATTAGAATTTTCATTTTTATTTTTTAAAAAAATAATTAACAAGCATGAACGCTCTTGTTTTAAAACTTTTATGCACAAATGTTTTAACACTCAGCTAACTAATGCTATATGTTAAGTAAAAAAAAGTATTGGCTAAGTTACATCGATTTAAGTGGTAATTTCTGCAAACGAAAAAAGAAGTCACTTATAAGCCTACTCTTTTAACGAGGGGCTGACATGAGCCAACTAGCGCCGCCAGTCGATTTTATTTTATTTATTCTAAATAAGCCTAATTTCTTAAGAAAGGAATCCGTCAAGGTCTTGTGAATGACATCTAATATTTATTGAATAACGTTACAACATTACAAAATGCGTGCAATTGTTTAAAAACGGGTTTGAACCAACAGTGGCCATTTTTAACAAAATCGCGTTTTAAACTGTTTTAATGCCTTTTCAAACTGTGTAAAGTTGTTCAATAAATATTAGACGTTATTAACAAAACCTTGACTGATTCTTTTTTTTATAAATTGAGCTTATTTAGAATAAATAAAATAAAATCGACTGGCGGCGCTAGTTGGCACATGTCAGCCCCTTAAGGAAAGAAAATCAGAAATATTTTTATTGCTGATAGTTGGCCGTCATGATCATAATTTGATATAATAACAAGCATCTAACTAAAGCATTTTTAACTTCATAATAGATATTATGCTAGGGAGAAAAAAACGGCAATACACACTCCGAACTCCGTGGTCGAGTGGCTTTGTAAACCGGTTTTCAAGGCGTCGCCATCTCTGAGGTCCCGGGTTCGATCCCCAGTTGGGTCAATTTCGAAAATGAACTTATCCATATTGGCTTAGGTCTGGGTGTTTGTGATACCACCGTTGTCTCTGATTTTCATAACACAAGTGCTTTAGCTACTTACTTTGGAATCGGAGCAATGTATGTGATGTTGTCAAATATTTATTTTGTTTATTTATTTATACTTTATCAGCATAGAAGTAGAAGTGTTATTTAATTTTAGTATGCTTACTTATAATCCGTCTTGTTTGAATCTTACAAACTTTTTTCATAAAAACGATACAACTTTTTTGGGCGCGTAATTATAACTCCAATTTAATAACTTTAACAAAAAATTCAAAGGTCAGAAGTAGCACACAAAATTCGACTTTAGAATTTCGTTATTAAAAAAGTTAATCAAACATTCCTACGGTACCCTAAACAACACTGGACAAAGCTAAAGGGAAAACGGCAATTTCGTGAAAAAAAAACGTCTTTTCAGGAGATTTTTTCGTTGAGGACTTAATCAGCGGGTCTTGATGAATAAACTTCTTTATAAGTGAGTATAATGAAGAAGGCAGATGTACTTTACAACAATACTTGTATACATGGAGGGACGAATGGGTACTTAGTATTTAGAGGGAAAGACTTCGATCATAAACCCTACATACACAATCCCATACTAAATGCGTTCTAAAAACTGATTCCAACAGTACAGTAATTGTAGTTATAATAATATAGATATTTCGCTTCCAAATACTGCCACTGACATTATTTGGTATTCGACCTTACATCACAGTAACTGGTTTGAAATTCGGACGGCTGTCATGTGGTGGTACTTACAATCCTATTACATGAAATGCTCACGAGGTGGACGACGGACGGTACTCTTTCTTACGCATCTCTGTCTTACTAACGCAAATAGAAGAAACGGTTGCACGGCATGGAATATTGTAATGTTTCAATTTGAAATTTTGAGATTTAAGCATTCACAATGCTATTTTTATATAATACTATATAATATACTAGAAAAAATAGGACTCGCACCAGATCATGTTCTCGGACGGGAATCGAACCCGCGACCTTTGGATATCCGGTCCAATGCTCTGACCGCTGAGCTACCGAGTCACTGTAATGTTTCAATTTAAATAATGAAATGAGGTAGTCTCAGTACATGTTTGACTTAAAATTCATAGTGAAATTATGTGTACACTCAATATTTACTGAAAATTATGTACTCCAACTTTTTTTTCACTTTTTTCGAGTTTGCATAACTTCACAGAATCTAGGCATCTTTAAGCTCGGGCGATCAAATGACTACCTGAGATCGATCTAATGCTTACTTTCGATTGGAGCATTCGTTCGCGGCGTCACTTTTAGTGCGTTTACGCTGCATCTAGGGTTTAATTAGAAAATCTAGAAGATGTGTTTATTTATTTGTTTGGTATGAATCATACTGTGGTGAAAGACAACTACTTTGACCATTTTAATTTTGCTTAATATGACTAAATATTACTAAAAAGATAAAATAAATAATGAAGATATTCAATAAAATAGTTTTTTTTTACATATTACTTGAAGTTACTTATTTTGTAATGTTTTATTTTCATTCCTATATTTTAAGAAATAAAGTAAAAACCATATCATAATTTATTGGAATTAACGTGCGTAACTCATTTGGAGTCTATCAGACATATTATCATATCCGATAAAAAATATTAAAATTGTTGAAGGTATTATAAGTAGCTAAAGTAACTTGTTTTATTGCAACGATTAAGCAAAATCAAGTAAAATCAGAAACCCTTTACTAAAACCACGCTATATTATCTGTGAAAATTTATTATTTCAACCCCCTTTTTAATAAAGATTGTATAACAGAGGTTTAGTTACACAATGGTGACTTTCTGTCAAACTAAATAGTTTGAATATTAATGTTTAATATTCAAACTATTAGTTGAAACTCAAATGAGTTTGACAATAAAAAGAAAGGGACAAAACACTGTGTAGCTGTACATTTGCTAAACAATCTTTATTAGTAAGGGCGTAAATGTGTATTTTAATCGCGATAATTTCGAGAGTTGCTATTTCTCGAGGTCCCAAATCAAATGTATCTATAATTTAAACATTAAACATCCAAGGTCAAGCGCCGGTAAGAATTAAATTATTCTATTTCCTGGACCATCTGCGCACTTCCCCAAATTCGTAATTGGGAGAAGAATTTCTTCAACAAGTAAGATGTGAAGATGTAAAGAGAGATGATAATACCTTACCCTTTTTTATACTCCGGAAAATTTGTTACGCATACCCTGTCCCTATTTACTAACCGACAAACCACTCTCTCCACCTGGTGAGACAGAAAATAAAATAAAATAAATTGTCGGGCTTCGATCAAGAATACCCTAGATGTCCGGTCAGAGTCTCAAAAACAGCACCTCGAATAAGACCTCTTTCAAACTGGGAGCATAAATTTTGATTTTGTTTGCTTGTGATCGCCAACGTACTCACGTGCCTAAAAATTGTAAAAATAAATCATCTAAAAACAAATATCAGATGGAAAATCAAACTTTAGGTAAGTAAATATCGTTTCATAATATTAATGACTAGCTGATGTGACTTCGTCCGCGTGTGATTCGGTTTTGTTTGAGGATACCGGATTTAGTTTTAATGGAAAAACATTCAACAATTTTTTTATTCTATTTTTTATATATTTTTTTATAGTAATTTTATTATAATAAAAATTTAATCATATTAAATAAAACAAGGTTATATGGGGTGAGTATGGAAGTCAGCTTCCAACTACGACATCTAATTTAATTTAATAAAACTACAACTGACCATATTATTCAAGTTATTTACTTTTATTAATGTGATCGATAAAATTGTAGTGCAGTAAGATGCCATCAATAACATACAAAAAGTACCTATAGCTATGAACTTAAAGATATAAGTAGATTCAAAGTAGACCAGTTTAGGAACTTTCATAAAGTTGTGTGCGGTAAATAACCTCTCTATACGATTCCCAACCGTTGCGTGTGACCTAATTCTGAAGGCGGGGTCAGCGTAACAACGCCGAGTCTTTATTCAGAGGCAAATTTTATTCCAGCCCTGATATCTCACTTGTAGCGTACTCTTCACGTCAGGGCCAATGTTACAGTGATTGGGGCCAATTTTACAGTAATTGGGGCCATTTTTAATGCCCCGAATTCGAAAAGTTACGGATGTTAAAAGAATTAAGTAGGTACTTCTATTGAGATTATAATATACCCTAAATAATATACCAAATTTGTAATGAAATACTTGATATTTTTATGCGAAAATAATGATAAATTATTTACTGGAACCAAAACGGAACAATAAAACGTAAAAAAAATATTTCAAATAATATATTACTTTCAATTATTAAATTTAGATTTTTCGCATTCACAATGCTATATTTATATTAATATAAATAATATTAGAAAAAATACTAAAAAAAATCGGCTCACCCGTAACACCTCAGATGGGACACGAACCCGCCGCCTTGGGATTCCGGCCCAATGCACTGACCAATTATGCTACCGAGTCGCTGCCGAGTCGTGCATTGGGCCGGAATCCCAAGGCGGCGGGTTCGTGTCCCATCTGAGGTGTTACGGGTGAGCCGATTTTTTTTAGTATTTTTTCTAATATTATTTATATTAATATAAAAATAGCATTGTGAATGCGAAAAATCTAAATTTAATAATTGAAAGTAATATATTATTTGAAATATTTTTTTTACGTTTTATTGTTCCGTTTTGGTTCCAGTAAATAATTTATCATTATTTTCGCATAAAAATATCAAGTATTTCATTACAAATTTGGTATATTATTTAGGGTATATTATAATCTCAATAGAAGTACCTACTTAATTCTTTTAACATCCGTAACTTTTCGAATTCGGGGCATTAAAAATGGCCCCAATTACTGTAAAATTGGCCCCAATCACTGTAACATTGGCCCTGACGTGAAAGTGGCCCTGAAGGCTGCGGGTTCGTGTCCCGTCTGAGGTGCTACGGGTGAGCCGATTTTTTCTAGTATTCTTTCTAATATTATTTATATTAATATTACTTTCAAATTTAATTATTTTATCTAATGATGCTTTGAATGTACATCAGACTAATTAACATGTTATTTGAATGTTCAGGAATAAAATATTGAAAGAGCTTTTTTCATATAATCTCCAAACGAGTAATATAAGTGCTAACGAAATTGAGATCATAATTTTTCATATCAGCTGAAATGCAGTAATTTAATCCAGGCATTCCGTCAAAAACGGAAAGAAATAAAAAAGCATTTTGCCAGAAATATATTCATTGCTATCCAATTTAAATGCTAATTTGGTACGAACGGCATGTGTAATAAAAACCGTGTAAAACCGTATGTCGGACGCTTCGATACCACAGCGAAAGTTGAAAAAGTTTTCAACCCCTAATCGGTGGGGGTATCGTACGTAGTTACCCCAACACGTGTTGTTAATGACTTTGATGCTTTGCAGCCAACGGTCACGTCTGAAAAAGTTTACAGTGACATTTAAATTCGGATACGTGATTACGCCTTATTTTTGTAATCGCTGTTCGTAGACGTAACGAAAGTTGTCACGTACTTTGACAATTTGGGTGGGCTGTTACTTGCCCCAAACAAACAAAAATACCCCAACAATTTGATTTCGTTTTCTAAGCCTCAAGTAACATTTAAATCTAGTAATCAATAAGTGTTAAATAAGAATGGTTCAGTATGGTTCATGCCAAAAAAATATTTTAAGTTTGTAAATATCGTTACTTATTTCTGTTAAAGCTGATAAGTTTCTTGCGCCTGTTCTTCTTGTCAGTTAAAAAAGTCTGGAACGGGTGGTAGAAAAATATAGACGATTCAAAAGCGCTTAATTACTAAGTTTATTTGAATAAAGCAATTTGTTCACAGAATACTTATTAACGCCTCTTAATAAGAATTCATAAGCAGAAAACTCGGATGTACGAATTTGTAAACTTTATATTTTTCTTAATTGATATTTTTGACATTGTTATGTATTTTTTATAATTTTGAGATTTTAGCATTCACAATGCTATTTTATACAATACCAAATAATATACTAGAAAAAATACGACTCGCACCAGATCATGTTCTCGGATGCTGGCGGACCTACCGAGTTGGTAGCTCAGCGGTCAGAGCATTGGACCGGATATCCAAAGGTCGCAAGTTCGATTCCCGTCCGAGAACATGATCTGGTGCGAGTCGTATTTTTTCTAGTATATTATTTGGTATTGTTATGTATTAAAAAAAAGTTGTGCCCTGTCAAAAGTACCTCTTTAGATATTGCTTTACGCTTAAACACTTGTGATATGGAATCGCAAGTATCGTACAGCTTAGACCAGAGAGGTTTAGTTTTGCATTAAACTAAAGCTTAAACGTAGGGCTAATTGTAAGAGCTTTTAGTACCCAACCTTCGTATTATATTGAGTTTGAAGCGAACTATGACTAAATTAATTAATCCAGGACACGGCAATTATTTAGTCCGGATCTAATCAGAGCTTACATAATAGATGCTGGATAATTGCCTGGGTATATTAGTACGACATCATTTGATAAAAACTAAATGATTCAATTTTATGTGTAAGTGTTGTTTTAGCTGGTCTAACATGACTGATATCTTAGGGCATCTGAGGGCTTTCTGATCGTTTCTATCCTTCACAAGCTCATTCTTCCAGTCAAAAGAGATTGTGGTACTAGCTCTTTCGATTCAAATGATTAATTTAACTTAATACTTATGAATATGTAAAGCACAAAAACATCAGTAAGTCACATTTTGGTCATTTTTGCATTGGTGCAAACATCATGATCCTGCCTAAATAATATGTTTAATGAGCATCAAGAATTTGTTCTCAAGTCATGTTGTGTTGTATGTATGTTCGGAAAATGTGTTTGCTATGTTGAATTAAAAAAAAATACATAAGACCTTATCCAAACTCCGTTCTTTCATCCTCGTATTATTTAGATACAAACCCGTTCCTGTCTTTGATGTTAAAATTGCCTGAACATATTATAATATTGCCTGAGGCTTTCTGAGGCGAATGAAACAATGTTATAATTCGCTTTTAGGGGTACAATCGACAAAATATTATGGCTTAACACCGAAGAAATTTTTTTTTTTACATTTAATTAATTACAAAGTTTTCTACATTCGTTTTTCATAAAAAATCGTTTTATCCTGATGTAACTATGACCTATCACAGAATACAATCAGGCCCCTATTTCAGACGTGACAACTATAAATTACAATGACAATTTGATGTACGTTGCTGTGTCTGTGAGTAGTTTGACCAGTATTTTTTCTATTTTCGAATTGGCTGACGCCATGGACAAATTGTCTTTGTTATTTACAATTATCACTTCTGTGAAATAGGGGCCAGGTCACACTTTCCTACTATAAGGATAAGCAGAAATAATACTTTTCAATGGCATAGAATCCTTAGTATCACTATTAAGACATTCGCGCTGTCTGTTGATTAAGAGTTCCGTTGTATGTACGCACGGCGGCACATCAGACTATACATGTTGACTTTGAGACCGCCTTTTTGCCCTACGTATTAAAAGCTGTTTTCGTAGTTCAACTGTATAACCTGACGTGCTGTCGTGTGTACATACAATCTTGGCAGTCCAATTCTAGTCCAGAAAGTGCGTCATCATAGTTAGGTATTTACTGACCCTGTTTTGGTTTGCCATAAACCTACCATTATCTCAAACGCTATACATACCGTAAATGATTTTGGGGATTTGCCTTGTGTAGCTTTGAAGTCCTAGGCCTAGGAAGGCCCAATGTCAATTAAATAAATAAAAAAACTAAATGTATCTCCTTTCAACAAACAAAGTATCATCTAAATCGGTTCATAAACAAACGACTATAAAAAACATTAATGTCATGTACTGAAGATGACCGAAATGATAGTATTTTTAGGATAATTTGAAAACTACAAAGCAAATTTCCAAATTTTAAAAAATGTGACCAACTTGGAAGTATACCTGATGTAATAGTGTTTGAATCATTTCAATCGGTCCAGCCGTCTTTGAGTAATCGGCGGACATACACAAAAAAAAACATACAGACGAATAGAGAACCTCCTCCTTTTTTGAAGTCAGTTAAAAATAAGAGCAATATAATACCAAAGAAAATTATGCAAACGCAAATTAAACGCCCAACATTCAATAGGTGTGTGAATAAATTAATGTCTTAGTTCTGTGGAACTTGCAAATTACATCGCAAAGCTCCTGCAAAGCTGGTTGTAGTGAAAGGAAGAACTAAGCGTCCGTTCAGGCGATTTTGTGGGTGTTACAACGTAGTTTGCCTTTGTATGGGGTCGACAAAGATACAACAGGCACGCTTTATCATTTAAAAAGATACATTTATATGATGGTCTTCGCAAATTCGTAGACAGTTGTAGGGTTATTTTTCTATCCCTCGGGATTGTATTTTTTTCTGGATAAAAGATACTGTACCCAAGACAAAGTGTATGCAAAATTGCATGTTAAGTACTGAAAGTGAATGAACTGTATGAAATGAAAGATTGAGTGCGAATAAATGTTATATTACAATTAACCAAATTTACTAGTCTTCAGCTACCTGTCCAACCACTGCTAACTCTTCGTACACTTCGCCATAGATAAAAACCTAACGTTCCGTTACAAGTACATATTTAATACCTATATACCTCAAGTGGCGCCCTCATTTTAATTAAATTTATAGTTCGCCACAAAGTGGCCACTTTTGGCACTTTTGTGAAATACTACTACAATGAACAAAATTTTACTGAGGTTATTGTTTGTAAATAAACTATAGAACCTTAGCTTCAATCTGTACATGTGAATTTTTGATACGTTATGTACTTAGCGAGCAATAAATTTAATTAAAATGAGGGCGCCACTTGAGGTATATAGGAGCCTTAAGACGTGAAAGCGTAACAAACAAATAAACAAATTTTCGCATTTATAACTCGCAGTGCATAATTGAAATATACACCGTCATTTTGTAGTTGTTTTAATCCCTAAAAGGAGATATTAACTAGATAGCTAAAATATAGTATTGGTGTGGAACGACAATTTTTTTTGTCGTTTTTCGACCCATGTTTCTTTGGCAAAAATTTTAGTTTCATTGGTAGAACCTAGAACACTACCTTAAGGGGATTAAAATGACTACAACATGAAGGTACACCTTTCGTAATTAGTATAAGTACCTACTTCCGAAATCACTCCGCACTTACAGCCGCCCGCGACTTCGTCCGCGTGAACTTCCGCTTCCCGTGACAATTTTCAAAACTCCTTTTTTAGTACTCACCTATATAATAAAAATAATCTTAGAGCCAAATTTCAAGTTCCTAACGTCAGTTAGTCAATTAATTTAAAACTGATGCTTCTAATCTGCACCAATACGAATAGATGCAACCCTGTCCCCATTTCCTACCCCTAACCACCAAACAGACTTGAATTGTAAGTGCTATGTTTATCGGCTGTGGTTGTTTCGTAAAGCATCAGGGCTGCAACACGTAACAACGAGGAGCAACTAACTTCTGGTTCGTTGGTCGCTTATTTATGAACACACCTTGCGCTCCTTGCTTAGCTAGGGACGGACTTAGGGGCTTTTTACTAGACTAGAAAGTCATCATCATTGTTGAGGATAGGGCACAAACCACTTAAACCACGTATTTCCCGTTTAGGAGTTTATTGACAACTACTATTTACAATTGTTTATAAAAGATGTCACTGAGATTTTGAATTTGGAAGGTAGACCAAAGAAAAACCCAAAAAGGCTGTAACATTGCTGTAACAATCATAATCAGCCGCACGACACCCACTGCTGGTTATAGGCAGTCTTACTTATAACACTGTGGTATCGGACTCCCCCTAGGATCTCGGATCTCCACAGCGATCGGTCCTGCGCTGCCTGCATCCAGCGGCGCACCGCGACCTTCACCAGATCGTCGGTCCACCTCGATGGAAGGGGGGGGGTGACCATGCCAGAACCTTTCCGCCCCACCGGCCATCAGTTCCTCTCGCTATGTTTGTAGCGCTTTCTTTGGCGAGAGCACCGAATTCAGTCATACTATTTATAGTACCACTCCTCTTCTTTCTTGTCACTCGTTATCTCCTCAGCCACTACCTTCACATGTTCATTATTTTAGTGGCTCATAATTATTGTTCACACCTACTAAAACAGGCAGAGTAATATTTGATTTCTAAAGAAATGGATATTCTATCGTTATTATATGTATCTCAATGAAAATGATTTCTTAGAATCCGTCTCTGTGTTACCTCGAGCAAGATATCTACTCAATAGCCATGTATAGTTACGACTATTATATAGTATATATGTCTCCACTCCATGTGCGGGGTATTCGATAGCTGAAATACAACCTTGATTGCACTAGGATCGTTAGGGCATGTCGAATATTATGCTAGTTAGCTCAACAATAATGAGATGTACGATTCTAGTTTAGTTAATGGTTGCATGAAATTGACATACCTATAATTATTAGAATAAACTATATCGGGATTTACACCATGTACCTGTTTATTTTTGAGACTCTGATATTTCGGCGCAATTGCATGCGCCATGGTTACGGAAGAACTCCCGATATAGTTTATTCTAATCACGTCAATAACCATGGAAATTTAAAATATCTATAATTATCTTTAAATTATATAAATAAAACAAATTCCGGTTATTTACAACATATAACTCAAGAACGGCTGGACTGATTTTGATGCGATTAGACAGATTAATACCTGGATTAACATATTATACAGGCTACTTTTTATCCTGGTAAAAGGATGTCGCGGGTGGCTGCTAGTAAATAAATACATATAAAAAGATTCTGTCAACTCTAAGTTCGTTACCAGTTTATGAAGAAATACGAAATAAAAATCAATATCGAATTTCTATACAAAAACTGTGTTTGATCAGTTTGAGGTGAGCTTTAGGAACGCAATGCTTGTATAATTTTTCATCAAACTTTATGTAGAAAATCCAAAATATGAAAAATAATAAAGGCGAAATCTGATCCAAGTTACAGTGCGCGGTTTCGAGCGAGGATATTTTATTCGGTAAAAATTGTTTAATATTTTAGTAAAGCACATTTTTGTCATTTCTACAAAATGTTCGCCGAAACGTTCGATACAGAATTTAGGTTGCAGTACGACTGTTGGTCTGTTATCGTATAGTAAACATAACATAACATTTACTCAAATAACTTCAGAAATCAAACTCATTTGCCAATTTTTCCTTCTTTTTTTAGCTCCTAAGAAATCCGTCAACTACTAACTATCCCAAACACACTTAAAGTATATTGAATTATGAACGGTTCAACATTTTTGAAATAAGTTTTTTAAAACGTCCTTTCAACGCCCGAGCGGACGCATGCAGCCGGATAACAATGGAATATCTTTTGTGTCTCATTTTACGGGCGTTGAAGGGTTAAGGAGTCGTACAACGTCAAATACACATTTTTGAGCAGCGAATTCACACAATATTACTTGATTTATCCAAAAAAATGAGTACCAAGGAGATTATAACAAAATACAAAACAGAAATTTCATTATCGAAAAAAATATAAATAAAAAAGAAAAGCATTTGCGTTGTGTGTTAGTACTTTTTATCGGAACAAACATTGGTTTTGTTGTTCATTGGTTTTCAATTTGCCGAGTACAAAATACAGTGTTTTTGAAACAGTATCCACAATATTATCTGTTTACATTGTACTGAAATCTATGAAGAATGCACAGTAATTCCAGATTATTAATCTACATCACTTAAAATTGCTCAGATTCCAAAGTAAATATCATAAATATTTAAATATTTGACAACATCACATACATTGCTCCGATTCCAAAGTAAGTAGGTAAAGCACTTGTGTTATGGAAAGCGGAGACAACGGTGGTATCACAAACACCCGGACCTGAGCCAATATAGAAAAGTTCGTTTTCTAAATTGACCCAACCGGGGACCGAACCCGGGACCTCAGAGATGGCGACACCTTGAAATCCGGTGTACAAACCACTCGACCACGGAGGTCGTCAAAAGTAAGTAGCTATACTTGTAATGGAAATCAGAGACAACGGTGGTTGCACACACGTTGCATTTGTCAACTGTGGCTCCACCATGAGTTGATGCAAACTGTTTACGCTACCGTAAGCTATCGTCTTCTCTCTTTCACTCGCATTTACTGTGAGCAGTATATCCGATAGTTTACGGTAACGTAAACAGTTTGCATTAACTCATGGTAGGGCCACAGATTGGCTTTTTTATCATTTAAGAGTGCTTGTAACAGCCTAGACTGAATAAACAGTATTGTTTTTATGGAGATATAGAAATTACGCTAAGCTGATGTTGTTTAATATCTTAACCTTGAAATGTGAACAAGGTAATAAATTATCCTACTTAACAGTGCAAGGATGGAGTTACTCAATCACGCAACAACGGCTGAACGGATTTGAATGAAATTAGGCACACATATAGTTGGTTAAAACAGGTCGAGGTTAATTCCTTCTACATTGGTGAGATGGCGCTGGCTTGCAGCGTAAGAGTTGATATACTAGAAGAAAATTGACGTTCCCACTAGTGACTCGGTAGCTCAGCGGTCAGAGCATTGGACCGGATATCCAAAGGTCGCGGGTTCGATTCCCGTCCGAGAACATGATCTGGTGCGAGTCCTATTTTTTCTAGTATATTATTTAGTATTATATAAAATATAGGGATTTTTTATCCAGGGCTCTATTTAATAACACGACAATTTGATTTACATTGTGATGTATGAGTAGATTATTCTATTTTCAAATTGGTTGACGCCAAAGACTTCTATGTAAATAATAAATAATAATATAATATACTACACTACACATAATTGAAGTCATTGGCTGACGCAATGGATATGAAATTATCAGTTGTTTATTATTTATATTATTTATATTATTACTATTTATACTATTACTACTATTTATATTATTACTATTTATTTATATATTACTATATATTTATTATTACTATTTATTTATTATTTATACTATTTATATTATTATTTATATTATTAATCATTGCTTGATAAATAATAAAGCATGAACATTTTTCATACGTAATTCTACACACATATACACACATACATTCACACACACACACACACACACACACACACACATCTTCTATTCACTTACTTAATATCTTAGACCAATATCTATCTCTCATGTTGCTTTAGTGATTATATTATAACCTACCTAATTTGTTTGGTCCGGTGGTGGTCTGGTAATCTGTAATACAGTTCTACAAGTACAGATACCAGTCTCTCACATAGATTACTCAAAGTATTGTTTAACTCTAGGTTATGATAATCTCCTGTATTTACTTTGTGTGAGAGAACAATAATGTCTTTTTATTATTATACAAGGTGTTACAAAAATACCCCTAATGCCGAATATGGTATATAGGGACCATCAAACTGAACAACTTTTACTATAGGGGCCAACTATGAAATCGCGAAAAAAAATCAGCTGTTTCATACAAAAATTAAAATCGAAAATATCAAAATGTATGAAACAGCTGATTTTTTTTTCGCGATTTCAGAGTTTGTCCCATAGTAAAAGTTGATCAGTTTGATGGTTATTATTATTATCATGACAGGTGACAAATTGTCACGTTTATTAAATAGGGCCTAGGTCAAAGATTTCGCAGAGGAAGTAGCGCACGGAAACTAGTCTTTAATAAAAAGCCAAGTCACCGTTTTCAATAAACACCATAAAAAGTTAAAGTGCTTATTGATAGGAAAACTGACGTTATTGCAAACACGTCGGCGGCATTGCTGCGTGAAAAATTACTGCCTGGGGGTATTTTTCACTTTTCATAGTGAGGAGCTACACCAAAGAACTATAGGTCTAGATAAGACATTTCGAAGAAGGATTTTTAAATTTTAGTTGAAAATCAATTTTAAGATACAAATCCGATGAGACGACCTCATTGGTCGAGTGGCTTTGTACACCGGTTTTCAAGGTGTCGCCATCTCTGAGGTCCCGGGTTCGATCCCCGGTTGGGTCAATATAGAAAATGAACTTTTCCATGTTGGCTCAGGTCTGGGTGTTTGTGATACTACCGTTGTCTCTGATTTCCATATAACAAGTGCTTCCATAACTTTGGAATCGGAGCAATGTATGTGATGTTGTCAAATATAAAAAAAAATGATTTTCTGATAAATATATTTTTTACGTCAAACAGTAAAAGGTGTTAAAAATTTTCTTAAGTATATACTTAATTTTGAAATCGCGATAATTAAGTTACTTTACTGCTTAAAGAACGCCCCCCTAGCATGACCACTGAAACACAATACAATATCGCGTTTTATCGATACTCAATTGTCAAAATCCATTATCTTTTGACAGTTAAACGTGATAAATCGCTATATCATAATCGTGTTTCGGTGGTCATGCTAGAGGGTGTAGAAATACGAACTATAAATCATTGTACTTTACTTTATCGCTAGTACGATTAATTTTACTCTGTGCTTTACGAACGAAGAATTCGTTTCCGAATGATATTCGGAATGATTTTTTTTTTTTTCATACATCCAAAAACCAATTATCGCAAAAGGAACTAATATTATGTAGAGTTACGTCTAAAATATGTATACAGTTTAGAACTTTGTCACTTTATTGCAGTTGTCATCAGAGTTTAGAACTTTGTCACTTTGTTGTAGTTGTCAGTCATTGATTTAAGTTCAAAAAATTAAAGCCTTAAGATTGAGAAAGTTCTAAACTGTATTCATATTTATAGACGTATATGTATCTAAATACCATATTATTTACTTAAAATATGACTTCTACAGTAAAGGTAGGTACCACAATATTTTGTAAAAAATATATTCTGATATACAACCACGTACAAAAGTCAAAAGCAGGTACACTCTTGCACATCTACGTTCGCGATGATTTATTAAGGCCAACCCTCGCCTTGAACATTTCAATTAGAAGTTTGACGAGTCATTTGCACTCGTATTGATTTATTTCCCTTTCAGCCGTAGCTTTCTTATTTACTGTTCTGAATTCCGATACACCGAAAAGGTTTTCGACGTACAAGATTTATAGAAGTGCGTAGAAAGTTTTTTGCGAATATGGCTTTTAAAAGCTTTGTTTTGGTACAGTCAAGTATATATTGTTTGAGTCACTACAGTACTTTATTATGTATTGAAGAAAATAAAATCTACACATTCATAAGCATTATGTATTAGTTTAGGAGCTCCTGGCCCAGTGATTGCGGAGGTTAAGCAACTTTCGCAAAAGTCGGTCATGGGATGGGTGACCAAAACTTTATTATCTTGAGCTCTTCCGTGCTTCGAAAGGCACCTTAAGCCGTTGGTCCCGAATTTGTTGTCGTTAGCACCCACCAATCTGCATTGGGCCCGCGTGGTGGGTCATGGCCCATCCTCCTTATCCAACCATAAGGAAGGCCTGTGCCCCAGCAGTGGGGACATTAAAAATGGCTGATGGTCATGTACTAGTTTTAGAGGCAGAATTTTAATTACAAGGGCTGTACCGGCTAACGCATCGAACTTCGGAAAGTCTGCCGAGCTTCAACTTAAAACAGATAAATCCAGCCTCTATCAGGCCAAAATAGCGAACCTTAATTTATGATGTCACACGGACATCGATATCTTCTATATAACTTGGGTTAATAGTAGAATACGAAATTCCTTACTTCGTTTTTTCTACCGAGCTTCAACTTGAAGTTCGGCAGACCCGCCGAAGTTCGAAAAGTTAGTCGGTAGGGCCCCAGACTCACAAATCAGACTCGGTGATGACAGACCAATGAGGATAGTTTTCAACAAATTATGCAATGGCAAAAGGGAAGCAAAAAATTTTACGCGTACGAAAGAGGGATGACATTTGGCTATACGATGACCTTATGAATAAAGTTAAACACAAGAAACAATAAATGAGACAAATACAGTGTATTCAAACATTGTTTTTAAACCTAAATATAATATTCAGCAGAAAAATGTTTTAATACATAATAATATTATTCCCACTTTCTAGATGTAATAAAATATGAATTTAAATCAAAATTAATAAAGTTGGCAAAGTGACAAGGCATGTTCCTCAATAAAAAAACTGTTCAGAAACAGAAATGAGTAAAATCAGATCTTCATAAACGATCACAAAAATCTGGGAAGGTCAGTGCGAACTTAAATATAGCCTTTAAGAATTCTGACCACGTACCTAATTGGTACGAGTGGTGGTAAACAGACCCTTACATTAGGATGTGGACACACTGGTTATTTTTAGATATATAGGGTTATTGACCAAGCGAATGCAAAGCGCGAGCGAAACGTCTCCGTTTCAGCTTGGACTAAAATGCCTTCATATGTCTGTTCGTCTGTTCTCCTCTGCAGGTCGTATTTTTCAAACGATTCTCGTGAAATTTTGTGAGCAGGTGCGACACTTTTAATTTTTTTTTGTCGAGTCAGTTTTTGAAAAAAAAATCATTAGTTTCGAAAAATATTCAAAACTAGCAGCGCCATCTAGCTTCAAATATATATAATAAAAGAATACCTACCAAACAGCACGTAGTACTGTTTTCGAAATCTCGTGGCGACACCAATTAGATTTATTTTAACAACATACAATTTGAGCCTTTAAACGCACATGCGCAAGGTCTACAGCTCAATGCACCACTAGTTTTTAAAACAATAAACAACCTCGCATGAGTAGATTACTAACATCATAACAGACAAGAAAAATCGACTTCCTATGCAAATTTTCGAACAGCTGATCGTGTTTTGTATGAAAAGTGGACTTTTTTGTCTGACTTCGAAAAAGTTGTGGAACAAAAATGTAGTTATTAATGATGCGCGTTGTAAGTGATAATTAAACTACAATATTGTATTTTGGTTTTAAAATTATTAATGCTAAATCAGAAGTGTAGACATACCCTTATTCAGTTGGTTTAAGTAAGTTATCAAACTCTCAGGTTTTTTTCCGTTTTTTTTTTCTTTTTTTGTCTTCTTTCAGCAATGGTATTGGCATGGAAATTTATTTTGTTGACGAATTCCAAATTTTCGTAACTCAACTGCTGATAAGTAAGTTCCAAAACATGTAAATTCGGGTTCAAGACCGGTCAAGTTGAGAAGTTAAGTTTCGGTTAAGTTTAACCTTTGTGTTTTTCTACAAACATTATTATTTTATTCACTGGTATCAAAACATTGATAATGGAAGTACCTAAATATGATTTTTAACCAACATAAAAAAGAGGTTATATTATATTATTGTATAATAATATATTTTTTATCGATGTTCGCATATAACTTCCGCATAAAACGCATTTTTTTTGTGAAAATGGATTTTCTTTACAGATGGTCCTATTTTTTTATTAATGTAGTACTTTTCAAGTACCTAATTCTAAAAATACTGTCAATTTTAAGGTTAGAATTTGCATGAGTTTTTACGGATTCTCGGGCATAACTTCTTTGTTTATGAACTGATTTCGATTATTCGACGACCTCCGTGGTCGAGTGGCTTTGTACACCGGTTTTCAAGGTGTCGCCATCTCTGAGGTCCCGGGTTCGATCCCCGGTTGGGTAAATTTAGAAAACAAACTTTTCTATGTTTGCTCATGTCTGGGTGTTTGTGATACCACCGTTGTCTCTGATTTCCATAACACAAGTGCTTTAGCTACTTACTTTGGAATCGGAGCAATGTATGTGATGTTGTCAAATATTTATTTCTTATTATTTATTATTTTTTTGTTGGAAAAGGTGCCCTCAAGGGTGGTCACATGTTAATTTAATTTGTATTGGACCTTGGACTTCAAAGATACGCAAGGAAACTCCTTACAAACAAACAGTGTGAATATGGAAATTAAGTAATGGGCACTGTACTTTTGAAAACATAAATTTAAAATAAATATTTACATGCTTACATACCACAAAAAAAGCTGTTTTTGTTTTTGTCAGGTTTTTGAAGGAGGTTTTCCTTTTTTTAAACCTTTTTTAATGACCTACATTAACTAACCTCTTTCTTAAAATTGCCTTCTAAAAACGTAACAAACTATGTTATCTAAAGGAACTTGTTGTGTGATATTGGAACCTATAGACAGACAGACGCCCGCAACGCCGCACCCTAGGCATACAATGACCGCATTAATTTGCTACCATACTGTTAATTGAGGATCGGTTTATGCAAAAGTAACAAGACTACAAATTAAATTAGAATAAACTATATCGGGATTTACACCATGTACCTGTTTGTTTTTGAGACTCCGATATTTCGGCGCAGTTGCATGCGCCATGGTCACGGAAGAACTGTCGATTGTTGCGTGCGGGTAGATGTTATTGGCAGACAAATCGGTCTACCCTCCGTCTAAGTCTTTTATTATTACGCTCGATATTGTTTATTCTAATAACAAAGTAAGTAGCTAAAGCACTTGTGTTATGAAAATCAGAGACAATTGTGGTATCACAAACACCGAAACCTGAGCCAATATAGAAAAGTTCGTTTTCTAAATTGACCCAACCGGGGATCGAACCTGGGCTCTCAGAGATGGCGACACCTTGAAATCCGGTGTACAAAGCCACTCGACCACGGAGGTTGTCATACAAATAAACACAAACAACATAATGCATCACACGCTGCCTGCGCATCATTCTCCGTTCTGTAGATTTTAATAGAAAAACAATCCGGGCTGTTTTTTGCTGTCTAACACCATGGGTGATATTTATTAATTTAATAATTAATAAATATTAGACAACATCATATTCTTTGCTCCGATTCAAAGTGTGTTAAGTATTGAAAACGAAGAAAATGGCGGTAACTAAAAACTTCATTTTAACATAATCATCTAACAACAAATTAAAAAGCATTCTATTACGAACTAATGTGATATTGTGTAAGTAAATATGTAAGTATATTTTTCTTTTCATCCTTTTCTGATACTGCATAGAGTCGTCCATCTGTCCATATTCTAATTTATTGATGCCGCCCCGGGACTCACGGTAATTTCTTCCAGATAATTCGCTTTATGGCAATACCTACAGTGTTTCTGCACTGAACGAATTCAAATATTTTTTTATTATCACTTTTTTATAATCAAATCGGGTTGAAAATGTTTGGATAACCAAAAAGTTATTAATACACGGGTATTTTTGATTTTGTTTTATGATTGGTAAGTAGATATTTACTACTTAATGAAACATTTATGCAGACATTATAATTCCCAATCCCACACATTCCCAGTTGGCACAACCCCCCATTCTAAGCGCAGGTAAGCCCTGGCCACACTCCAGCTCAGCCAGTCATTGCCGACTCTAATTAAAATACATTTAACTATATTTCTTTCTAAATGAAACAAATGCAGAGGTAATAATACTCATTTCCGCACATTCCCAGTAGGCACCATTCTAAACGCAGGTAAGCCCTAGCCACACTCCAGCTCAGCCAGTCATTGCCGACTCTAATTAAAATACATTTACCTATATTTCTTTCTAAATGAAACAAATGCAGAGGTAATAATACTCATTTCCGCACATTCCCAGTAGGCACCATTCTAAACGCAGGTAAGCCCTAGCCATACTCCACCTCAGCCAGTCATCGCCGACTCTAATTAAAATACATTCATCTATATTTTTCCTACAAACATTAGTAAATGATATACTAGAAAAAATACGATACGATACGATATGATCCGGTGCGAGTAGTATTTTTTCTAGTATATTATTTAGTATTGCATAAAAATAGCATTGTGAATGCTAAAATCTCAAAATTTAAATATGCAAACATTATAATTCCCATTCCCGCACATTCCCAGTTGGCACCACCCCCATTCTAAACACAGGTAAGCCCTGGCCACGCTCCAACTCAGCCAGTCATCGCCGGCTCTAATTAATAGCGCAGATTTACGGCCACTGCCCTTTTGTCACCAGCCGTATGTTAGAATGAAAATGGCCGACACTTTGTCACTTTAGCATGATCAGTTTGAATAAGATGTTAAGGCTATGTTCATTGAAAAACAGAACCGTTGCAATACCAGCATAGCGTAGTGATTACTATAGTGGGGTAACTCAGCGAGCTGTACCCATGGTACAATAATACACTGAGCCAGGTACACTCAGAAACACGACCACAGTAAAGTCACTTGGTCCACACTTGACTACGTCATTTTTGCTATCGGTATTGAAAAAAAAACTCGTGCGATGGTAAGCCAAATAATTGTTATTTTTCAGGATTATGAAAAAACTACTAGCCAGATCTCTGTAATTTTTTTATGGGACCACACACGAAATGTGTTCTTTCAAATAAAAAAAGAATAATTGAAATCGGTTAACAACTGGTGAAGTTATCTTAAAACATACATAAAAAAAAAACATACAGTCGACTTGATAACCTCCTCCTTTTTTGAAGTCGGTTAATAACGTTCATTGATCTTTATCTTTAACTGTTTCGTTTGCTAAGAGAAAAACATCGCAATTAAAATGCAATATGATAATTTTGTAATGAGTTTGAAAGAAAAAAAACTTTCATTCTTTTATTTTTACTATAAAGTCGCGCAAATGGATATGGATATGACGTAAGCAATTGTTACTCCCAGAATTTCAGAGCTTTTTTCTTGGACCATGCCGTAAGTACCCTACTTAAAGTGGCGGTATTTATACGGGTCGACGTCGCAGGCGACTTTACAAGCGATTTTCGATGAAAAAGCGCTTACTGACTAAAATCGAAAATTATATGATTTGCATAATATAATGCATCTTCACGTCAGCTATGATTCATAAAATGATTTGTCATTAGAAATAAAACACTTTTTACGGATTACAGCGCGTATATTATTAATTCAGGTGTTGTTTTGGAATTATTTAGTTTGTATTTATTGGTTTTTTAGAATTCCCGACGTTTCGGGAATTCTAAAAAATTTTAATTAATAATATACGCGCTGTAATCCGTAAAAAGTGTTTTATTTCTAATGAACTGTACGCGCGAAAATCTTAGAAGTGTATATGATTTGTCATTTTAAGGTTTTTGAAATGAAACATAGTTTTTACCGCGTAATGTTGCCTTTTTAACTAAATTATTATTATTTTTGAGTAATTTGGGTCGCGCAATATAGCCTAAACGTTAGGATTTTAACAACCAATGAAAACAAGTAAGTATACAGCATAGAAGTCAATGACGTAAACAGCCTAAAATCTAGGAATAAGTAAAAGTACTTACCAAAAGCTGCCTGAAGATTTCGTCACTCACTAACATTTCACATATTTAGTCCACTTTTCATCAATTAACACTTAACACTTTTCACTATAGTTAAAGTTTTCACGATACACTTTTGTTTGTTCCTTTTCAAACATAATTTTTCAAAGTTCATCAAGACGCTAGACGCGAAGCGCGCGTCTACGTCATATCTTATCGACTGTCAATTGTTATTTTTCTCTCGCAATTAATTCCTTCATGAAAATTTACTTGCCAGTGTTATGTTTTTCTGTCTGCCTTGAGAAATCGGATGATAAAATACACCAAATAGAATGTAATCAATCACATCGTTTTGAAATACACATTCATACTTTTTGTTGATATTAGTTTGACACCAGAATATGTGTAGAAACCATTAGGATAAATAAGTTTATGATTGAAACTCGCACTTACAGTTCCACAATTATTGTTCAGACGCGAAACACCGATTGGTTACCAATTACCACGATTAAATAAATAATAATGAAACATTATGCAAATAATTATTATAATAAGCGAACCGAACTCTGTACAATAGCGCCAAAAACTAGCTAATTTTTTTTTTTTTCAATAATCTGTCATTAATACAAAGACAAAGAAGTCTATTTCCATACAGCCAAGACTTTAGTTACCTACTAAATAACAAACAACATTGTGGTGTTCCGGAAGTTATACTTAAGTATGACAGGTTACCATTAACGCGAATAATCACAGAGTGCGAATCGAGAACATAATTATATTTCATTTTTTAACCGACTTCAAAAAAGGAGGAGGTTCTATGTTCGTCTGTTTATTTGTTTTTTTTTGTATGTCCACCGATTACTCAAGAACGGCTGAACCGATTGACATGATTCAAACGTTACTTTATCAGGTTTGTTCTCAAGTTGGTACCATTTTTTTAAATTTTAAATCGGTTCAGTAGTTTTTGAGTAATCCTGAAAATACTGTAATTTTTTTGGTAACTTTTGCACGAGTTTTAACGGATCTTCAGCCATAACTTCTTTGTTTATAAACCGATTTAGATGATTTTTGTTTTGTTAGAAAAGGGATACCTTAAGGGTGTTTTCATTTGAATTTCCTTCACATTGGACCTTGGACTTCGAAGATACATAAGAGAACTCTTCAAAATCAAGTAGGATAGTGTATTAGTTATTACTCTACGGTATTGAAAGGTTTCGCATCAGCCATTTAATTGTCACTGCTGGGGCTGGGATACAAGCCTTACTTATGGGCCATAATAGGATGGACCATAACCCACCACGCGGGCCCAATGAGGATTGGTACCCACCAATCCAATTAACACCCGTTAATGAGTGCAAATGTAGCTGGGACTAACGGGTTAACGTGTCTTCTGAAGCACGGAGGAGCTCGAGATAATACACTTTGGTCACCCACCCCATGACTGACCCTTGCTAAAATTAACAGTGCGAAAAGTGGAAATTGAGTTATTCGGAGTATTATACGAGTACCATTGAAAAGTGTGAAATATGAATAAAATATATTTATATCATTGCTTACATTTACTTATACATACCTACCACAAAAAAGTTAAAAATAAAAAAACTTTTAAAAATTAAAAAGAAAAACCTCCTTCAAAAAACCTTAAAAAAAACTATAAAAAACAGCTTTAATAAAAAGCAACAGCTCTAAAAAGCAAGAAATAATATTCAAATCTGCATAATTACTATTCAAGTACCTACGCATATCTGATATTAAAAAAACGTCTAATGAACTCGGGTGGGGCTTTAAGAATTCAAAAATCAAATTCAGAATGAGAAACCACGATAAATGTTTATATAAATTTAAAAAGGAAAATAATCTTTTAGCCCCACCCGACTTCAAAAGACGTTTTTTTAATATCAGATATGCGTAGGTACTTGAATAGTAATTATGCAGATTTGAATATTATTTCTTGCTTTTTAGAGCTGTTGCTTTTTATTAAAGCCGTTTTTTTATAAAAAAAAAATAAGGTTTTTTGAAGGAGGTTTTTTATTAAAAATCTTGGTTTCCTTTATAGAAGTAAGTGGCGCTAAATTTGACCTTTGTGCTTCATAAATCGAATTCGATTCCCACTGTATTATAGTTTTTCGTACAAAGGGTACAGGTTTTTTCAGTTTATGTCACTTCCAGTATTTTTTTTTTCTGTAAGTAGCTACGTTTTTATTGTACAAAGATGGCCGAAAGTGTTGTGTCGCCAATATTTGTGGGGTTGCTTTTATTGACCATCTCGAGCCATTATTTTACTGGTCACGATCGCATTGCGTTATGGCCACGAATTTTCTTTTTACATCAAATAGACCCTTATTGCAATGTAGTAAAATATATTTATCATCTTTGGTACGATTATTGCTTTTCGGTAATTGACCGTGTTGAATGATGGTATAGGGGTCCTGAAACAAGAGGGTCTTAGTATACAGGATGTGCTTTGAAATATTTATCGATAATATTAAAAATAATACTGTAAAAGTTAAAAGATTGAAGATGACATTTTCAAGTGTTGAGAAAAACCATGCTTTCCACGTTTAATTCAAAAGTTTTTTGCACTTATTTGAATCTCTTGCAAAGTGTAGTTTTCTATAATCTAAACAGGCCATATTTTCCGGCAATTCGTGGCTGCAATACTATGGCGGGCAACACTGCTAGCAAAACCAGTTGTTGAGGCAGGATCTTTTCGCCATGTATTCAGCGAAAAGGGAAGTACTTCCGCCGAGCTAGGTGTCTGTGCTCGGGGACCGCGGTCCGACTGTTTGATGTTGTACTTTGTATTTATGCGAAGTGCTTAGGAAACTTCGATATCGTGAGTCAAGTCTCCATACATTTTTGCCTTGATGTTAGCTTGACGTAGTGCGACGTCACGTTTACGTAATGTTTACATATTGTACTTTTCGCTAACCCTGCATTTCTTCGTCATTCGTCGATTGCTTATGTAGCGGTATGATCGCGCCGCTACACCAGTCATACTTTGCAATATTATAAGTATGGCCTAGAAATTATAGCCACATATTTTTGGTCACTATTTCAACACATTTTCATGTTTAGCTGATGTGCATTTAGGAGTCTGAATCATCCGGGATCATACTATTGCAGCCATATTGAAACATGTGCAACAATTTGTTGAAATTCAATCAAATCTTTTGTGATGTCCGGACAATGTTTGGCGGTAATTTCACTCACACATTGCCAGAAAATATGGCCCAATCAGAAGTCACCTGTCATGTTTTTTTTTTTTTTTGAATAGGCATATTCAAGAATTTTTAATTCATACTCTAGTGTATATTTGAATATTATTCTTGGGTATATTCAAAAACGTAAAAATAGAAAGAATAATTATATCCAATAGGAGGTCACTAAGTCAATCAATTTCACAACTACCATAAAAGTGAAGCACCCTTCCCTCTGGTCATGTTTAAGATGGGTGGCCAAAACAGATCCAGTACAGACGACATTTAAAATGCCGCATATCCGTCGTATGCAAAAAATATGTTTCGAAGACAATGCGGGTTTCAAAATTTGGCCTCCAGCCAAGATGGCTTTGCACCAAAGAGTTTAGTTTTAATATTTTATTTATGACTTAGTTAAACTTGATTCGCTGCTGGTTTAAAATTATGACAGAACTGTTGGATAATTTGAAAGTTTATGGTGAATAAAGAAACTCACATACATGAACCCTGAACACAATAAACTCCTTTTTTTGGGTAGTCATGTAAAAAGAGATAGAAAATATTATGGTAAATGTTACAAAATTTTACTCACTTTGGTTGCTATTTTTTTTATAATATTTTCTTTTGCTAAGTTAAGATCAGTAAAGGTTCAAGTAAAGATAGTAAATATTAATAAACAAATATCTTACAAGAAATAATGTTTGAACAAACTACATCAATCAAGTTGAAAATTAATTAAGACCGCAACTTTAAAGGAATGCGCTTACTTTAATCTTGAATTTATTGAAAACTCATTGAAAGCAATAAATAATGGTTTCAACTTTCCTTTTGTTTATTATGTTCTTTATATTCAGAGCAGTAAAGGTGTTATTTGATTGTTATGTTGTTTTCTTTGACCATAACACTGTGGTTTCTCTGTATGTCTGTCTCTCCACAGAAATGTTGACAGACTGGTTTAAAATTAAATATGACATCGAGACAAACTTATTAGTTAGGTTTGATTGCGTTTTTGTTTCAAGGGTTCAATATAGTTATAATTTTAAATGGTTACTTTTATTTCAAAAGTTATAATTTTTGCATAAACCAGCCTTAATAATTTATTTATGAATTAAGACATAACCTACTGCTCATCTGTGAGGTGAGTGCGATTCGGATGCGTAAATTTATGCATTTTTCTGTGGCATCCAAGAAAAAAGAAAAAAAAACATTGTATTTTATACATATCTATCATATCTCATATTTGACGACCTCCGTGGTCGAGAGGCTTTGTACACTGGTTTTCAAGGTGTCGCCATCTCTGAGTTCCCGGGTTCGATCCCCGGTTGGGTCAGTTTAGAAAACGAACTTTTCTATATTGACTCAGGTCTGGGTGTTTGTGATACCACCGTTGTCTCTGATTTCCATAACACAAATGCTTTAGCTAGTAACTTTGGCATCGGAGCAATATTTGTGATGTTGTCAAATATTTAATTTAATTAATAACGTTCTTTTAAGAACGACCATTTTGAAAGGATGTTTTTCGGACAGCTGAAACGACGTCTTTTTTTATACTTCCTATTTTGAACTTCTTTCTTAAATAAGTGTTTGCCTACGGATCCCTAGAATATCTTTCATAATCTGGTCCCGTTGTTTTACGCCTCTATAAGCCACAGTCCAATATACTATGATGGATCGATAGCTCTGCATTATAATATCGTTTACAGAGTACAGTTACTTACTTAGCTGATAAACCTCCCACAAAAAAAACAATTATTTTTATTGTAACACAATAGTGGACTTTAGGGAACATGGTGGTACCAAACCATCTATTGGTATGTAACAATACTGAAACAGGTGATACTGTTGTTTAAACTGAACCACTTTCTCCAAGGAACATGGGTCGAAATACGAAAAAAAATTCATCCTCCCATACAAAATGTATTGGTCAGCTGATCGACTTATTATGAAAAGGCGAAAAAAAAATAGTTTTTCGGTCTATGTTCCTTGGAGAAAGTTGTTTAGTTTAAGCAACACTATCACCTATTTCAGTATTGTTACTTAATTTGGTTTCACCCTTATACAAGGTGTTACAAAATAACCCCTAATGCCGAATATGGTAGATAGGGACCATCAAACTGAATAATTTTTACTATGGGACCAACACTGAAATCGCGAAAATAAACAACTGTTTCATACATTTTGATATTTTCGTAATTAATTTTTGTATGAAACAGCAGATTTTTTTTTCGCGATTTCAAAGTTGGTCCCATAGTAAGAGTTGTTCAGTTTGCTGGTCCCTATCTACCATATTCGGCATTAGGGGTATTTTTGTAACACGTTGTTTAGTTATTTTTTATGTTAACAAAAAAAAATGTTTACATAAAATGGCAATAAAATCACACACAGTCCAATCTTCTTGTAATAGTAAAATTGTTTAAAAAAAAAAAGGAATAGCGTACACTGTTTGCACTTTTGATTCAGAAGTCATCGTAATAAGTAGCTCATCAAAAGATTGATGAATAACGAATATTTGGATTAGTTTTACTCACAAGGTTACTTATTTATCACCCAGAATTTCAGGACCGATTCCCATCTCAATATTAAGTGGAATAACAAAAAAAATTAAATTAACTAATCAGGGTATTTCGGATACCTTCTCACAAAATATCCTATAAACATTCAACCTTCATGGACACTTGGTGATAAGTCGATGACAAAATTGCAACATCGCATATTCGGGCGCATGCTATCAGATGATACATATTTTCCCTTTCTACTTATATGGGCTTTAAGACCGACAAAACGGTAAAAGGTTTTAAAGAAATAACCATTACTTTTTATCCGACTGCAAAGAAAGGGTTATAAATAAATAAATAAATACCAATTCGTCTGCCAATAACATCTACCCGCACGCAACAATCGACGGTTCTTCCGTGACCATGGCGCATGCAACTGCGCCGAAATATCGGAGTCTCAAAAACAAACAGGTACATGGTGTAAATCCCGATATAGTTTATTCTAATTTAATTTGTAGTCTTGTTACTTTTGCATAAACCGATCCTCAATTAACAGTATGGTAGCAAATTAATGCGGTCATTGTATGCCTAGGGTGCGGCGTTGCGGGCGTCTGTCTGTCTATAGGTTCCAATATCACACAACAAGTTCCTTTAGATAACATAGTTTATTACGTTTTTAGAAGGCAATTTTAAGAAAGAGGTTAGTTAATGTAGGTAATTAAAAAAGGTTTAAAAAAAGGAAAACCTCCTTCAAAAACCTGACAAAAACAAAAACAGCATTTTTGGTGGTATGTAAGCTTGTAAATATTTTTTTTAAATTTATGTTTTCAATAGTACAGTGCACATTACTTAATTTCCATATTCACACTGTTTGTTTGTGAGGAGTTTCCTTGTGTATCTTTGAAGTCCAAGGTCCAATACAAATTAAATTAACATGTGACCACCCTTGAGGGCACCTTTTCCAACAAAAAAATAATAAATAATAAGAAATAAATATTTGACAACATCACATACATTGCTCCGATTCCAAAGTAAGTAGCTAAAGCACTGGTGTTATGGAAATCAGAGACAACGGTGGTATCACACACACCCAGACCTGAGCCAATATAGAAAAGTTCGTTTTCTAAATTGACCCAACCGGGGATCGAACCCGGGACCTCAGAGATGGCGACACCTTGAAAACCGGTGTACAAAGCCACTCAACCACGGAGGTCGTCGGTTATGTTTTTCGTGCGTATTTTGTATGTATGTGTATTTGTATGTAATATTCTTTATTACCTCATATCTTTCAATCAGCTGAATGGATTTCTGTAACTAAGATATCGTTAGATTTTTCATGGCAGCCCAAGTGTTCTTAGGTAAGTGGCGTTAAAAATCAACATAGCGGCTTTGAGGTGTTATTATTTGAAGTGAACAAAAAATTTTTTTGTGGGTATCTAATTAAAGGGCTTTTCATAAGGATTACAAAAAGGTATATCATGACCATAATAATATAATAACTAAAAAGACATAAATAAAATAAATAAATTTAAAAATTAAAAACCCCGCCTGCATCAAAAGACAAGTCAACTGAAAAGATGGAAACAAGATCAATATTAAAGACTACATAATAACATGCAGTCGGAGGCATAGAATTTAATAATAAGTCAAATCATTCATAATGTCACTTTATACATGCCTCCGACTGCATGTTATTATGTTGCCTTTAATATTTGATCTTGTTTCCATCTTTTCAGTTGACTTGTCTTTTGATGCAGGCGGGTTTTTTTATTCTATTGTATAACTTTTACTAAGTTACCTCCCGGAATAAAAGTGTAACCGTGTATATTATGTATATTTGGTCCAGTAACTCTTGATTATGTTATTAAAATAAACTTTTTTGCCACATAAGTGGTCTAGAAAAATATACCGAAAAAAGTTTTGGGGAAATAGTTCACTGAGATTTCACCTAAAAATACGAGATAAAAGTGATAATCTCCAGAAACAGCGATAGCATCATGGCGGTCTAGTTTCACTGTTTTATTTTATCCAACAAAAAGACTAGAAACGAGCTTTTGATGGCTCTGCTAATGATCCTTCATATACTCGTAGGGACGGGGCTGTCGATCAAGCGGGGAGGCAAAACATTTATGCTGGTACCGTAACGCTTTGTTTTGATAGAAAATAAAAAACTTAAAGCGGTATTTAGAGACGTCTATTAATTTTAATACTTCATTATGTATCGTGTCATTTATTTTATTATTGTGAAAAAGAAAGAGATAGCAGCAATGTTGAAGACCTTCTTGGTCGAGTGGCTTTGTACACCGGTTTTCATGGTGTCGCCATCTCTGAGGTCCCGGGGTCGATCCCCGGTTGGGTCAATTTAGAAAACGAACTTTTCTATATTGGCTCAGGTCTGGGTGTTTGTGATACCACAGTTGTCTGCGATTTCCATAACACAAGTGCTTTAGCAACTTACTTTGGAATCGGAGCAATGTATGTGATGTTTAAAAAAAAAAGTTATACTAACTTAAATTTTGTGTGCGTGGGCGCAGACTTTTCAGCTGCTGCCCTGCTAATCTCATTTGACTTACCCTTGCGATGTATAGTGGTGCTTACCGTGTAAAATTCTGTAATTCCAGACACTTATTCAGAACCCATGGTTTTTCATCCTCTATTCAGAAGACATAGTTTTTCATACGCAATTTTTAAACTATTTTTCATAGTACCGTAAAAGCAAGTTTCGTTTGCGAAAATAAGGAAAAAATAATTAAAAAAGCCCTTGTCTAAACTGATGTGATATTAGTTCAAACATATTTATCCCATCTTTGTCGAAAATTATTTTCCAGGATAAAAGAAACCCATCTTTACGCAATACTAAAACAACATCGCTAATACCACAGCCACGTCTCACTGGCTGAGCGTCAGCTACATTATATTGCAAACAAGTCGCCTCACAAAAAAAATAATGGCTCATCAGCTCCTTGCATTAAATAATAATTGCTGAGATTCCTATTTAAAGTAACAAAACACTAGTAGAAATAAAACACTTTTTACGGATTACAGCGCGTATAGTAATATTATTAATTCAGGTGTTGTTTTAGAATTATTTAGTTTGTATTTATTGGTTTTTAGAATTCCCGAAGTTTCGACACCTTTCCAGGGGCCACAACCTCTCTGAGTTTTCTTCCGCCAGTTCTTTCTTTCAGAGGCCTCCCAATTTGTGAACTGGTACGATTCAGTAGCTAGATCTTGTTTACTAATTAACTTTTTTCAATTTAATTCAGTAATGATTAAAATCAGAACGCAGCCATAAAATAATTTAATAAACTTGAATACATTTTTATAAAGTTTCGAGCGGGTAATTTCATAAAAATATGGGCAGGCTGTTAGCTTTAGTCCTCCCGTGACCACGGCCCCTGGAAAGGTGTCGAAACGTCGGGAATTCTAAAAACCAATAAATACAAACTAAATAATTCTAAAACAACACCTGAATTAATAATATACGCGCTGTAATCCGTAAAAAGTGTTTTATTTCTAATGAACGCGCGAAAGTTTAAGAAGTGTATATAACACTAGCTCTGTGAACTGTGTAAACCTCGCGTTAGTGACATTATTGAAAACTTTTCCAAATGGCTGAAATATGATTATTCCCCATATTTGCGCCATTTTGAAACATTTAGAAAAATTTAATCGACAGAAATAAAACATATGAATACTCATAAAATTTGATAAATGCGACCTGTGTCCTTACCATGAGTTGATGCAAACTGTTTACGCTACCGTAAACTATCGGATATACTGCTCACAGTCAATACGAGTGAAAGAGATAAAACGATAGTTTACGGTAGCGTAAACAGTTTGTATCAACTCATGGTAGGACCACAGAGTGTTTACGCTTACTATACTCTATAGCGACTGTACTTAACATTTGTATGACAACTTTAAGTTTAGTGTTGTTACCGCCAGAGGCGCTGTGGTAAATTGCATACATAAAGCATACGGCTGATAATATGATGATCGTAATAGTATTTTTTTTATAATAACCAAGATGCCATGTTTTTTCCAAGCAATAAATTCAATTTGTTTTTCCAAATAAAAAAATTAAGAAGAAATTAATATTAAAAAACTACTGCTTAAAGAGAGGGATTTAAAAAAAAGGAAAAAATAATAAGTCAAAATGCTGAGGTCAAAGATTTATTTAATTATAGAATTGTATGATAATGAAAATAATGTCATCAAAGTAATACAAGTTCACATGCGAGAACAAAAACACTGCTACATGCAAATATTTTTTAAGGATTTAATTTTTTTTTAAACATTATAAATAACAATTTAAAAACTACAAGTTTAATGAAATGCCCGTTTTATAAAAATGCTGAATTAAATTGCATGTTCACTTAAAAAGGAATTACAAAATGCTAATACATACTTAAGACAGTACAATTATCACAGAAATTATTTTCTACATTAATCAAGATAATTCTTTCTTTTTATAACATTTAATTAATCTATCTAATCAGTATTTAATGTACAAAAAAATGTCTGCACATTAATAAGTACATTTTTCAATCAATAGGTACTTAAATGGAAATTAAAAAGTTTGTCACTAGAATGAATTTTCAAAAAATGTCAACTATAAAATTTACAAAATATCTTCCTTCAGTCTGTTTTAATCTACTTGTTCTAATATAAACATTATTATTTTACTATATTTTACAATATTCAGAAAATGGAATATTAATTCGATTATTTATCGATTTATTTATCTTCTTGAGCAATAGATTACAGGTCGAAATACATATTTTCAAATGAAAAAAGAAAAATAAAATAAAACATTTAATACATACAATTATTTCAGTATTTACAATAAATTACGAAATAAAAATTGTCCATTTTTATTTATTTAAAATTTTAAAACACAAGTTTATGTTCATGCAATGATTATGTCATAGAAAAAGGTACGCAAAAAGTGAAAAATTTACGTACAAAATGCAATTCAATAAAAGTGTAACAACTTTTCAATGACAAAACCCAAATCAGCTATCAGATTTTTTTTATATGCATAAAACATTTTTTGAGTACTTAACACACCAAATGACATAACTCAAAAACTTAAAAATATGATTATAGCATTTTGTCATTAATAAGATTGTACAGTTAAAACCTTTTTCCTAACTATAATATTTACACGTTCAGTCGCGTTTGATTTCTATAGGAACATAATATTATACAAATTACTACACTTAGTGTTTGTTTCACAATGTACAAGTAAGTAGTAAATAACTTGACAGATGATTTTCTTCGATTTATAGTTATTGTATTTAATAAAGTATCCATTTAAAAACTTATCTTAAGTATTGGTTGTGACTAAGTTGGTTTAAAGTAATCTATTGTAACCATGTTATGGAAGAGCGAACACAAGCAAACTTTTACTTAAGGCCCCTATATTCCTCAAGTGGCGCCTTCATTTTAATTAAATTTATTGCTCGCTAAGTACATCTTCTTCTTCGTCATAATGCGGTCATAATGGTCATAATGCTAAGTACATAATGTATCGAAAATTCACATGTACAGATTGAAACCAAGGTTCTATAGTTTATTTACAAACAATAACCTCAGTAACATTTTGTTCGTTGTAGTAGTAGTTCGCAAAAGTGCTAAAAGTGAAATTTAATTAAAATGAGGGCGCCACTTGAGGTATATAGGGGCCTTAAAAGGTTAGCTCCAACCACTTATTATTGTACTAGACTAAGTTAATGATTATTTTTTTGTATGATTTGAAATTTGACAGTTGTAATATGAAAAATATGTCAAATCATCTGTCAAGTAAGGTACTCAGAACTTACTTTTACATTGTGAAACAGGAGCTTAGTTTTCTCGTTTCTTATTCGGATTTTAAACGTGGGTGCCCTGCGATGGTTGATTTCCATTACCTGTGAAAAATTATAGCAATTAATACGATACATATTAAATTAACCACTAATATATACCACAACGTTTTTTATCATTGTTATCAGTAAGCCGATTTATTTAAAATGGCTGACTTATTTAGTGTTTATTTTTGTAAATGAGTTTTAGATTAAATGACAATTTTGTGATAGCGTAAGTTTAAACGTGGTTTCGATTTAATATATTTTTTAAATCAATGACTTTTTTTTTTGTTTTGGCCAAATAGTTTGTTCAAAAAGCAAAGAGATTTTTTAAAGTTTTTTTCCATCCATCTTGACTTTACTGCACAAAGACTTTCAATTTCTAATTAAAGATATACTTAAAATGTACTCGTTTTTGTTCAAACAGACAGACAGGACTCGCCAGACAGTTTATATATAGCTGTGGCAGACGGGAAGATGTCACAAAAAGATAATGACAAGATTAACAAAGACGGCTTAGTTAGAGTGAATATAATTTAAGCGCGAGTCTGAGACATGACAGCTCTGATTCTTACTCAATTGAATCAAATGATAAAAAATGTAATTTAGACTATTTTGTATATAAGGTGCCTGTAATCATTAAACTGTTTGTAGATAACTACATTTATTCCCACCCTGATCTTGAAATAAAAATATACTATAAGAAATATAAACTTAGTAAAATAATAATTTAGACCATTTTTCTACAAGAAGCTTGTAATGATTAAACTGTATTCCCATTTGTTCCAGTTCCAGTTAAAAAAAACAATTCAAATTTCTGTGAGTATATCACAGAATACATAATGCATGGTAAGTTATTTACAAAGAATCTTTGACGACCTCCTTGGTCGAGTGGCTTTGTACGCCGGTTTTCAAGGTGTCGCCAACTCTGAGGTCCCGGGTTCGATCCCCGCTTGGGTCAATTTAGAAAACGAACTTTTCTATATTAGCTCAGGTCTGGGTGTTTGTGGTACCACCGTTGTCTCCGATTTCCATAACACAAGTGCTTTAGCTACTTACTTTGGAATCGGAGCAATGTATGTGATGTTGTCAAATAAAAAAAAATAAAAAAAAAATCTCACCAGCTGGCAATACGACGGAGCTTCTAACGGCAGAGTATGGCGGCGGCGCGGGAGTCGCGGCCGGCTTCGCTGTGTGCACTTGGTTGCCGTAACCTTATTAAAAGTTAATTAAACATTTATTATTGTCTCAATTTTTCATATTCGTAGATTTTTACAATTTGAAATCAATATCTCTTTTTCAAAACAGATAATCTTTGTTGAAAAATTCTCGCCTTTAAGCCTTAGTAAGTTGTGAGTTTTATTGTTACAATAATTTTAAATATCTAATAAAATTAATAATACATTAAACAAATACAAAGACAAACAATTTGCACATACTTGTATTTAAAAAAAATAGGAAAAGACAAGAATTTTATTACTTTTACTACTTAATTTCAAAAACTTCGAATTGATCAAATAGTTTTAAAAGAATAGTGTACTAAAACACAGTTAATAAAAACAAATAATGTCGTAACTCACCTAAGGAACTGTTCCTTAAATAAGGGTTGCCGTAAGTAGCAGCGTATCTCAAGTCCACCCCACTGTTGGGCTTCGCGTTGGGTTGTGCGTAAATTGGCAATTGAGGAGCTGTAGACAAATATGTTTGTAAAAAAAACTACAAATAAAGATAAATAAATAGGTATCGCACAATATCAAATACATTGCTCTGATTCCAAAGTAAGTAGCTAAAGTACTTGTGTTACGGAAATCAGAGACAACGGTGATACCTTAAGTACACAAACCTGAGACAATATTACAGAAAAGTTAGTTATTGAAATCGTCTTATCCAGGGATCGAACCCGGGACCTCAGAGATGGTGACACCATGAAAACCACTCAAGCCACTCGGCCACTAAATTCATATTTTTTTTTCGTATTATGCATAAAACTTGACATAAGTGAAAGGATAAGTTAGAAATATACTAAACTCAACAGTAATTCCATTTCCATAACCTAGGTAATTTTAAATACCTACTTACTTAAACTAAATATTGTTTTTAGATTGGTTACAATCATGTTGGTATCGTATTGTGAGAAGATACAGGCTGGCGTATCCATATGGATAAAAGCCCAAAAAAAAAGAAATAAATATATCCTAATCTCAAGTTTAAAATACTCACATTCACCATCAACTGGCAATCCCGTCGTATTAATGGCGTCCGTCTCGTCTGGGGACTTGGTTCGTTGCAACGAGTTGTTCTGAGATCCGTTGCTTGCCGATAGCGGCAAAGTAGAGGCAGTGTCTATGCTACGCGTTAGAGAACCTTGTAGGGACCTGTTCAAAAAAGGAATGTGATTTCTCAGTAGTTTCGCGATGGTTTTTTTTGGTGGAACTGATAGGATAAACGCTCTCGGTAGTTCCGACAATGGAGTTCTCTGAAACCCTCATTAAAAAAAAGCGCAAACAATTATTGTCTTCTTGATTCCTGTTACTGCTACGGTAACAGGTGATTAAAAGTAGCTTTGGCATTATGTCTCCTATTTACAAGCGAAAAGGAATCGATTTTATAATCCTTTTTTTTTCTTTTTTATCCACAACGTGATAGTTAGGTATTTAAGAAACTCTAAAACTTTTTTTATATTTAAAAAAAATACTTGAGCAGATTACCTATTCGCAATAATGAATTGATATTTTAATATAAGGATGTTTTAATGTAGTATGACATAAGACTTTTCCACTTACCTGTTATGAGGCACTTCCAACTGTGTCGGCGACTGTACTCTTAAATTAGGGGGTGGTATGTATCCCTGGGGATAGTCGTATACGTATCCAGCAGGGTTCTAATAAAGAAATACATGTTTTAGTTAGAATGATAAGATGTTCTACAAAGGTTATGTAGGAATAAATTTTAAATGAACTTAGGGTTTCTTTTAGAAATAAGTAGGTTTAATGCCCTATAGACACAAAACATAAATACTGCGATATTTTTGGTAAATAAAAATTCTAATTGAATCGTATCTGAATTTTATTCTACATATATATATTTAACATTATCATAAGTTGTAGTAACCAATCAAATCATTGATGATTGCAAACTTTTATTTAATAAAGTACCCAGGTATATGTAAACGTTTCTTCCATAGGTGTAGACAGATTATAAATTTAAATTTAATTATTGCAATCCATAATGGTAACAAGATGGTAGATATAGAATAGCAAAGTACATTGTAGACCCTGAAAAGGTCCCAGCAATTATTACTTCTTTCTACTGTAATCTTTTCATAATTCTTTATACTTTGAACACAGTCCTCATTAAGTTCACCAATTTCTGGTTTAAACATGTCTTCTATTACTAACCTTAAAATAATGGTCTCCATAAGTAGGATCGGAGTAGTCGTTGCTATATCGGAACTGCAAAAGAGTGTCATCGTGCCGGATGCCCGGCAACGGCACCGGACCGGCGAGGGGCAATCCGGTGGAGACTTTAATGTCGGACCGGTCGGAGCTGGTGTAGTCCTAAAATATTTGTGACAATATCAGTAACTATTATTTACTTTCTATAAGACAGATGGTCTGTGTACCCGCTAGTATGAGCTACCATTGCCTTACTTTATCCCATAGCCAGAAATTAGACAGTTAAATAAAGATAGGTACACTTATTAAAATATTAAAGTCAGTTTATCGGATACACTAATAAATTTAACTAGTGATGATGAGGATTGATCTGTCAAAAACTTTGAGGTTATTCCAAAGTCACTTTTTAATTTGACTGATCTTTAAAATGTAATTTGAATAAAATTAAGCGATTTACTTCGGAATTGTACCTATCATGAAACACTAAAATCACAACATATTCAATGTAAAATTTCAGCATACGCGACAGATAAGTAATTTTCAATGAATCGGAAAGATTCGGTTGTAGTCAAAAATGAATATATTCATCGATATAGTTTTATCTCAATTGCTCGCTCTGTTGTAGTATGTTGATCGAAACTACTGATGGAGTCGGAACGAATAAGCAATATAG
The DNA here is from genome assembly GCA_963556745.1 of Catoptria pinella. Classification (NCBI taxonomy): domain Eukaryota; kingdom Metazoa; phylum Arthropoda; class Insecta; order Lepidoptera; family Crambidae; genus Catoptria; species Catoptria pinella. Next base: position 945,415 of record OY750782.1, on the reverse strand, counting down.
AAAATACTGATAACTACGTTAAATTTTCCCACACCTGTTACAATAATTTAGTTGGAAATAATGTAATGAATGTTTGGAATCGTCACCAAATCTTAAGCTAGCAGAAATGTAAGTTTTATTTGAAGCAATAAAATCAGTACTTAGTTGCATTACATTAAATCTCACATTGTTGTCTTAATTTCACGACTGCTGTGAATGGCTATACGGTCAATAATATTTCGTTTGTAATATTCTTACTTATATAGCAATTTTAATATTCCTAAATAATATCCCTTTCTTAAGGACAACGCATGTTTATCTCTGTTGCTAATAATTAAACGTTAGCTAACCACTTTAGATTTAACCAATTATCCGATACAATCTTTATTTAATAGAAAGACACTTACCAACTCATAGCTCCCATCACTCTGATGCAAGTGTGGCTTCAAATCGCTTATATTCGAACTTCTATCGCTTTCCTTATACATATCACTCGTAGTAACAGTGACGTCAGGCTTTTCGTTGATCTTTCTATTCTTCTGCCTTCTTCTTCTGTGGCAGATGACCACGAGGATGATGAAGGCAGAGAATATGATGATGCCGGAGGTAACGCCTATGAGGATGATGAAGAGTGGAAGGGTTTCTGTGATAGAATTGATTTAGTTAGACACAAATCAAACCATCTAATTGAAAATTTTGGTTAAAGTTAAATAATGAAGTGTCCTGAAAACTTTGGAGAATTTAACCCAAAAACTAAAACCATTGAGCAGTAATTAAATATCCGTACTTATAATGATCCATACTTCTTAAGATTTACGCACGCAAATGTAATTCACTAAAGAGAATCCTTGCTACTCTCTACAGCGTACAATAAAAACACAATTGTTCATAGCAACGTCATTTGACTAATTCCTACTTTTCTGTTCAAGTGCATTGATGTATGGACCGTAGTATTCCTACGACTTTAATTACTCATTAATAATCAGTCTGCTATTAATAGTGACACCTAGAAATAGGAAATGGTTTCACAAACAGACTTACTCAAAGGCTTCAATGTGATTGCGGCGTTAGCATTACCATATTCATTGGTGACGCTGCAGCTATAAACTCCATAATGCTTAGATTGGCTCGCTCTGATAACTAAACTTGATTTGATGGTGCCATCAGGAAAATTCTCTTCAAGGGTTGCATAGTCCTAAATGACAGTTTAAAAATAATTATCATTGTTGCCAGTTTCCATATTATGATGATTTTGACTAAAAAGGAACTAAATACTATCTATCTGAAAATAAATAAAATAACTGTAGGTAAGTAACTACAATTAATTATAGTAGAACTTACCGGGTCATGTATGGCACTAATCTCTCGCCCTTCAAAATACCATCTTATATCGTCAGGTTTTGGAACAGAGAGGGCAGCACATTCTACCTTCGCATTCTCTCCTTCCGTCCCAAATTGTGTCCTATTCGAAAGAATCTTTGGTTCACCTGCAAATATAGCCTATGTTACAACGCTGATAGATCTTTAAATGTTTTCTTATCACAAGACTCTCAAACAACCTTGCCTTAATGTGACCCTGATAATTACCTGATTTTGGAATAGATTGAGTTTTTGACTACACATTACGGATTTTTCTAACGGAGATGTAGTTCAATAATTAGCAAATTATTTGTCTGTCCAACGTATTTCTTTGTAAATCTACGTACCTGATGTCGCAAATAGATTAAAAGTTAATGAAAAAGTCTTCTTACTTTTAATAAATACAGTAGCTTCAGTCTCAATCTCCGGGAACCCTTCAACGGAGGCTTTGCAAATGTACCTCCCCGCCGAGCTCTCTGTGACGTACAGCTTGTACGAGGAAGTCTTTGACCTAACCTGCTGGAAGTATACAACGTTCACGTAAAATGAATAAGTATAGTTATCGAAATGTTTTAATATGATCACTATTATATATTCTGTGATATGATCAAGATTGGTTGTGGCTTTGGAGTTTTAAACAATTGACATTTGTGTGACTAAAATAATGATGAGGTTAATTTTGAAAGTAATAAAATAATATGGAATCCAAAATACCAGGAATCTGCCATAATAACAACAAATTATTCGTGGTACCTAGAGGTCAAAGTAGAACGTAACTGATACAGGAATTAAAATCTATACCTACTTTTAAAGCTGCAAACATGTTTGACATTTTATTGGTCGTCAAATATTATCTCTATTGATGATTTCATTGGCAAATTCTTCAGCAGTTGCTACCAATGACGTTTCAACATGGTAGTCACTTACCTCGATGCGTCCCGGTTCGTGGAACAGCCACCTAATCTTCGGAGGAGGCTGGCCATCTACATCGCAGTTCAGGGTTACGCTGGTACCAACTTCGGCTTCTACGTTTTGGAGCTTCGTCAGAAATGCTGGAGGATCTGTTAGGATAAAGGGGTTTGTCAGACTCTAACTGAATAAATTATATTCATATTTCACAGAAAAATGCGTGTTTCTTTGAAATAACGCGGTGTATATTTGTTTTCATGAAAGTTTGATATTATTATTTTGACGGGTAACTTTCTAAGTTGAAAACTAATGACTATAAATATTTTACGAAATATCTGTCGGGAAAAACCACAAGCCTGATTCAGAAGTTGAACCACAAAATAATAATTAATATTCCACTCCACTCAAAACTTCAAAACGAGATTGAAATAAATCAGTGAAGTATTTATTCGACTAGCCTCCATCGGGTTTCCCAAATAATGTTTAGGAAACCTAACTTTGCCTTTCCAATCTAATTCGAGTATTCCATCGAATAGCTGGAAGTTCCTGATTAAATTTGAAAACGTCGACCACGTCTGTTCATCTCGGAAATGAAGTCTCCTATGCACTCGAATATTACGTACATCTACTAGGACTAATATCCTGTTTCGTTTTAAAAGCATTGGATTTAAAAGAATCTGTATTTGAATAGCTTTTTGGAGAATTTTTTAGACTAACCGGATTGAAATCAATCAAAATTCAATATTGGCAATGAAAACTCACATTGAAATAGTTTTGGATTTTTCATTATAAATTTTGATCTACGTCATTATACCGCAAATCAATATATTTATAATACTATATTATACTTTTTATACAGATGTCAGACTCAAACATGCTAGGCAAATAAAAAAACAGCGGCAGTCTTAGTAAAAAACCAGACAAGTGTGATGGGACTCACCCACCGAGGGTTCTGTACAAATTTGTAGGTACATATTTACGTACTTTAAATAAAGACTATAAATTGTATTATGATTTATTTACAAATGTGTAGTTTTCAGATTTTTCCCTGTATTTTTCGTAGTATAAGGCTTATTACTTGCCAATTTCATAGTTCTTTGTCAAAGGAAAGCACCCCATAAAGTTTGATTCCCTTGTATAGGTTTTTTGCGGCATAAACGGCCGTATCTTTTTTTTACGTTAATTCGAAGTTTGATTTTTCACAGCTTCAAAGGACTGTAGATCTGAGTATATGGTTTTAATTTCAATTCAATACCTCCACGCCTTTCCGAGATAAAGGGTCTTGACAGACAGACGGAGAGACGGCGAACAACAAATTTATCCTATAAGGGTTCCGTTTTTTCCTTTTGAGGTACGGAACCCTAAAAAGTGAAGATCTAAGTATATCATATTCCCTTCTATGATATTTTCTTTCTATACAGCTAACTAATATTTTTCCAATCTTACTCACAGGCCTATAAACATGTGGATATTTCAATAACAAAAGAATCCCGAGAAGAATACATACTAGCTTTACCACAAACGTTTTTCCTAAAAGATTTCTCATTTCCTTTATTACAAGACTTATTGCGTGATTGATTTCTCGGACCGGTAGATCCACAGATCCACACAGCATAACTGATCATTGCTGAGATCTCTGGAGGATCTGTTAATTCCAAAGCATTGTATTTTCCAGAAGTATTAGCTATTCAATGCCAGGAGAAGGCTCGGGGAAATAACGATTGGTCGTATTCAATGTGTTTTGTGTGTTGTAATGAATTTCTTGTTGTTATATGGATTGACAATTGGTTCATCCAAAGGTAATATTAAGCTAAGAGATTTGAGATATAACAAAGACTACAATGAAATGGAACTTAATGCGATAAAAGAAAGTAATAAAAAACCAGACAATACAAACAACACAACTCAATTTTAATAGAAGTTTAAGCAATATAATATCTTGAAACATATGATACAAATTATTCAACATCGGTGTTTACTTGACTTTAATAATGATATTAAATGAAAAGAAAAAAAGTAGAACATACTCCTTTAAGACTTAAACAATAATAAATAATTACAATAATTTGAAAACACTGAAATGTTCCTGACGTCATTAAAAAGCATAAAGTAGGTACTTAAACTATTCAGGGTTACGAATTTTGTATGGAAAGTCGTTTTATTTTGTCTGGAAATATCGTAGAACAAATGTTGTTGTTTATGATGTTAGTAACCTACTTCTGCGAGGTTGTTTGTGTTTTACAAATGACCCTGTATAGGTACTTACAGGTAACATCCAATTTGATAGTTTTGTCCCGTTTTCCAATTTTGTTGCTCACTTCACATTTGACCTCAGCGTCGTGGTGCTTGCGAGTTACATTGAAGATTATCTGAAAAAATAATCTTATCACCAAAACCCTCACAACTAGGAAATTGTAATTAATGAAACTATGCAGTTTTTCAGTATCCTTAACTCAAAGAAATATACCTTTAAGGGTTCTAAATTTTTGTTCTTCAAGTAAACAAGATCTATGACTACGAAAGTTATCCCGAGCTGTGTTACTAGGTTTTTAATAAAAAAATGTGACGTTTGAGTAACGTAAATACGTAACAATGATTAAGCTGTAATTGAAAATCTCTGTTTTTCATACTAAATCAAATTAACAATAATACTGCTTTTAATTTAAGAGACTTCAATACCAATTTATTTTATTTAAATACCAATGAAATTAACTAAAGTCTAAACTTTAAAGTACACACTGATAAAATTTAAAGACCAATTCAGTTCAAGTAAAATAAACTACACCATAAAGAAAATACGAATATTCCCAACGATACAGATGAACCAGAACTTAATGCCGCGACGAATAATAATTATATTCATGGAGAGGCTTCGTTAAATCAAAGTGCAACGATAACATGTGGAACAGTTGTGTGTATGGTTTGGTTCATCCATGCATGATATTCGCTCACTGAAAAATTCACATAGTACCTGGAGCGAGTGTGCTTAACCCACAGTCATATATTTGCTTTTATTCGAGCAGCAAGATGGATTGTTATGCCGTTTCCAACGAAAATGCTACTTTTATGTTTAATCCGAGCCGGTATTGTTGCTCGTTGCAGTTTTTAATAAGCTGCTGCGCTGTTGAATTTCATCGGATAAAAATTCACTGCTTGTTGAGTAAATTGCGAGAATGGAGAATTGTGATTTAGTTTTCCATATTGGAGTGAAAGAAAATTGTTATTTACATTATGAATGTTTCTCAGTCAAATTTTTAACATATTATGGCAATACAGAAAACCATTTCTAGAACATTAACTGGTACATGGTTCATAGAAATCATTTATAGAATTTAATAATTGTTTTCACTTTGGTATTCAAGGTGTCGCCATCTCTGGGGTCCCGGGTTGAATCCCCGGTTGGGTCAATTTGGAAAACGAACTTTTCTATATTGACTCAGATCTGGGTGTTTGTGATACCACCGTTGTCTCTGACACAAGTACTTTAGCTACTTACTTTGGAATCGGAGCAGTGTATGTGACGTTGTCAAATATTTATTTCTTTATTATTATTCTTTGTGCAAAAAAAGGAACTAAATTATTCTAAAAGAAATCTCTTGATTCCCGATTGTCGAAGTTCAAATAAAATTGTGATGAAATTTACTAAAACCAAAAAACTACAAATAAAACTAACGTCTCTCTAATATTTTGATTACACAAAATATTTCTCTCCAATTCCTAATCTAATAAATTCATGAGGACGGTCTGTGCCCAGTGTTTTGAAAATTAAAATGGTTGATGATATTTTTTTCCACTTACCATTTCTTCTGAATAGTCTCCAATCACCGGGTTCTCATTGATGTACCATCTATACAACAGCGGTGGAGGGTTCGCGTCTACCTTGCACAGGAACCTGGCTTCCGTCCCTTCACGGATCTTACCCTCGTCTACCCTTGACTTCATTTCCACTTCCACTTTCGGTGCGTATTTGACCTGCATGGTTAATATTTTGGTTAGTGTTGTCACTTTTTATTTGTGCAAGACCTAGCGATCCCTCCTGCAGCACCGATGGTCCCAGTATTATAAAATTTGTGATACTTAGAAATTTGGACTAATTTCTGTGCCATAATTTGCCAAGAATAAGAAATATTTAAATTACTTCGTCGTAGACTTTATTTACTTCAGGATCACCAACCCAAAGAATAATATGTAATTAAATTTCTGCCCCACTAGCATGACCATCGACACACGTTATGTTTCGGTGGTCTGTCGGTATATCGCGTGATATAGTGTTTTATCGACACTCAACTGTCAGAATCCATTGTCTTTTGACAGTTATACGTGATAAATCGCTTTAGCCTATTTCGTTTCGTTGATCATGCTAGGAGGCTTAATGGTATTTCCGGTCCCCTCTCATTCCAAACCATTATGAAAATTGCTTAGTATTAAATACTGACCTCAATATTAACAGTAGCCATCCTGAACGCCCTGTCCGCGGTGTTCTGCGCCTGACATGTTATTGTCTGGTTGTGGTGCTCCTTGGTCGGGGTAAACCGCAGAACTGACCTGTTGACATTTGAAGTCACTTATAGGGCTTTGCGTTTGATTGGCTCGTTACTCAAAAACAGTTGAATTTAAATTTTGTTTAATAAATTTAAGGAGAATGTGTTTATCTTTAGCAATTTGATCTGTGTATGTAATTATTAGTTAACAGTGCTTGAATGGAACTCGTGTAATTAGATGTATTTCGAAAGGATCAAATATGAGTGCGATGATTTTCAGAAATGTTAAAAAATCATAAATGTGTTATCCGTTACTGAGTATAACTATATTGGTGCAAGTATACTTTCAAAAATTTTTGCATTTTTTATTTTGCTATTTGACTCAATAATTGTGTGATTTATGTCCTGCATTTTCCCTTTTGAATCACCTTGTTTGGTACCTCTGACCATCTGGCATCAACTCTATCTTCTTTTCATCTTTATTTTTGATCACAGCCTGGTTACCATCAACCCATGTAATCTATAACAAACATTTATACACCGTTAATTTTTAAGTATATCTAAAAATGAAATGGGGATTTCAGACCACGTAAATGAACAACTTTTACTATGGGGCCATCCACGGAATCGCGAAAAAAATCAGCTGTTCCATACATTATAGTCGAGTCGATGTTGTACTTTTCTATGGAACAGCTGATTTTTTCATTTTTCATTTATCATAAGCTCGATAATTATTGTCCTTAAGCCTCAGTGTGGCCTAAACATGTTTTAAAACACATTTTATTTGTGATCTGACAATTATTCTAAACTCAGTGTGATCCGGTCACAGGAAATCGGAAAATGCGCAGTGTAAATGCAGAAAATAAACATTGACACAGTAAAAGTATTGTTCTTGTCAGAACAAACTGTGAATTCAATTTTTATTTTTGCTAGGGACTTTTTTATGTTTTTGCTTTACTGAACGATCGTATAACATTAATGCATTGTATAGTATTACAGAAAAACGAACTTATTATGTCCTGAAAGCTCGTCCCCCTTACTAATAAAGATTTTATAGCAGATGTATAAGTTACACAGTGGTGACTCTCTGTCAAACTATTTAAGTTTGACATTAAAAAGAAAGGGACAAAACACTGTGTAACTTATACATCTGCTATACAATCTTTATTAGTAAGGATTAAAATAATTCCTTCATCTTATATTCAGGGAGATACGGATCAGATTATATCTCTAAGAATGCTGATCAGATCAGTTAAGTGTGTATAGCGATCTGTATCTCCCTAGATGGCCATCATCAGATCACAGCCAGGTCAATCCATTGCGGAGAACCAAGGCTTCAAAGTTACCTCGTTTGTATGAAAACCGACCGGTGTCCATAATTGTCTAGCCATCACTGTATATGCGTTGTCAGTTTAAACCCTACGTGATTTCATACAAACTGGGTTCCATACAAGTACAAGTTGCACGTAAAGTGCCCACTTTACGTGATATTTATTGTGTACAATAGGAAAAAATGGTCCAGTGTGTGACATCCGTCTTATCCTCTAATTTTACAAACTTTATTATATGGCCACTTACCTCTGCCGCCGGTTTCCCCCCAACGGAGACACACTCTATCTCCAATGGTTGTTCTTCAGTAGCATCAATGAAAGCCCCTTGTACAATCCTAGGTGGCTCAGGAGCTACTAGCACTGTGAGCTGGGCGTAGCGGGAGCGGATAGCGGGCTCTCCTATGAAGGTCAGAAACGTAAAGATCTTAGTAATTATTCCACTTTTTTTTTTTTATGCTGAGGAAAAAACGCATTTACGCGCTTCCCTCTCCGCAGGTGATCAGGGAGAGGGCATGTGGGACTCACCACGACTGCCTCCCGTGATCCCACCCAGCCGTGTGGCTCGATGGGATCTCGGGAGGAGGGAATACCCACTAAAAACCCCAGCACTTACCCTCACGCCGCTAGTGCCGCCAGCAATGACGCTGTGTGGGGGACCGGGTTGGCAATCACCCCAACGGTAATTATTCCACTTAGAGCAACTGACCAAATAGCAAATTAGAGTTACTTTCATTATTTTTGCAACTTGGTTTAAGTATTGAAAAATATTGAAAGTTGCTCTAAGTGGAATACTTCAGTTGGGCGAAATGAGCAACTGAGCCAATAGTTACCCAGTTGCTATTCGCTCAGTTACTATTACTAGAAAATTTCGCCGCTCCCACTAGCGACTCGGTAGCATAATTTGGTCAGTGCATTGGGCCGGAATCCCAAGGATGCGGGTTTGAGTCCCGTCTGAGGTGCTACGGGTGAGTCGATATTTTCTAGAATTTATTTATTTTAATATAAAAATAGCATTGTGAAACGCAAAAAATCTAAATTTTATTAAATTTACTTTCGCATTTATCCATCAAGGCCCGAAAAATGAGACACTACAGATATTCCATTGTTGTCCGGCCGCATTCAGCCGCTCGGGCGTTGATGAATAAAGAAGTAAGTATAGTATATTAAGGATTTAACTTACCATTTAAACCAGAACTAACTTGGCACTGATATTGGCCGTCATCTTCCAGTGCAACATCTCTTATGTCTAGTGAGTAATCTCCTAAAACAAACATACAACTTAAAAAGTTTACAAGACCTAATAAAATGCAATATACACATAAACTATATATTTATGTATATATATATCCACATTGAAACATATAATGTGTATATTTATTTACACATTAAAACTTTATAAAATTGGTAAATAAGTCAATATAATGGCATGGTGTTTTATTGTTTCTTACTTTTAAAAGTGCATCGAGAGTCCACTAGTGTTGCCAATCAAGAAAAAAATATTACAACGAAATAACTGTTTAATTTTTTTTTTAATTTTGAGATTTTAGCATTCACAATGCTATTTTTAAATAATACCAAACAAAAAATACGACTCGCACCAGATCATGTTCCCGTCCGAGAACATGATCTGGTGCGAGTCGTATTTTTTCTAGTATATTATTTGGAATTATGTTTAATAAAGTTTTAAAAAAATTCAAAAACTATTTTTGTATGCGTTTATGCTTAGTTGAAATGTGATCGTGTAGTTACGTGAACATAACTAGTTTATTTTTATTTTTTTCAGAAACTAATTAAATAAATAGTTAAATAATAAATAAATATTTGACAACATCACATACATTGCTCCGATTCCAAAGTAAAAGCTAAAGCACTTGTGTTATGGAAATCGGAGACAACGGTGGTATCACAAACACGTTCGTTTTCTAAATTGACCCAACCGGGGATCGAACCCGGGACCTCAGAGATGGCGACACCTTGAAAACCGGTGTACAAAGCCACTCGACCAAGGAGGTCGTCAAAATTGAACTTAGTTATTTCGTTTAAATTTTTTTAATTGATTGGCGCTAGTGGAGTTACGATGCACTAAGTAATGAAGTGTGAAAATCGTAAATCAAATTTTAAATCGACAGTATTTTCAGACAGGATAGCTTTCAGTTTTGAAAAAAATAAAAATAATTATTATCTTATTTTTTTTATTTGGATAAATCAGAATAAACATAATTAACATTACTGTCTTATTTAAGAATTTCACAAACCTTCATTTTTCATAATGAAAGCTTTTCATTTAAACAATGTTTTGCTTTAAAATTAAAAAGTTAATTTGCCAAGCTGATGTTCGCGGATTTAATATGAAGTTACACCTAAAATAGCGTTAGCTAAAATTGCTTTAACGAAAAAATACGAACTCAGTTACAGGCGAGAACGAAATCGTTTCATAATCTTGTTGTGTATATTTCAAAACTAGTTTCCGCCCGCGACTTTGTGCACGTGGAAAGTTTGACGACCTCCGTGGTCGAGTGGCTTTGTACACCGGTTTTCAAGGTGTCGCCATCTCTGAGGTCCCGGGTTCGATCCCCTGTTGGGTCAATTTAGAAAACGAACTTTTCTATATTGGCTCAGGTCTGGGCGTTTGTGATACCACCGTTGTCTCTGATTTCCATAACACAAGTGCTTTAGCTACTTACTTTGGAATCGGAGCAATGTATGTGATGTTGACAAAATTAAAAAAAAAGTTATTTTCCTATCCCTGGGAGACGGTACTTTTTGAAATGAAAGGTACCCTATGCCTTTTTCTGTACCCCTGGAAATGATGTAACGATATATTTAAGTTTGTAAATATCGTTACTTATCTCTGTTAAAGCTGATAAGTTTCTTGCGCCTGTTCTTCTAGTCAGTTAAAAAAGTCTGGAACGGGTGGTAGAAAAATATAGACCGATTCAAAAGCGCTTAATTACTAAGTTTATTTGAATACAGCAATTTTTTACTTTACTTTACTTTACCCCTCACACGTAAATGCAACGTACTTATAATTTTATTTAGGTACTTATAAGTTTAGTTAGTTAGGTAAATTACCTTTTATACTAAAAGATATTGGTAAATACACTGGCATCCAAAAATTAGTACCACACATTTAAAATTGCGATTTCTCTTAAACAATAGAAGTTTGAGTTTTGAAATAAAAAAGTTTTTTTCAAGAAGGTTATCGATTGTGAAGTTATTTTTTTTAAATATTTTTTTAGTCCTTTTTATTTCGAAAGTATAATCTTTTCTATTTTAAAAGTTATTACAATTTTGAAAGTGTTGTACATACGACAGCACGTCAGGTTATACAGTTGAACTGCGAAAAAAGCTTTTATTACGTAGGGAATAAAGGCGGTCCCAAGGTCAACATGTATAGTCTAAGGTGCCGTCATGTGTACTAAGTTTTATGGGCCAGTGGATTATGATCTTTGTCCGTCGAACTATGTATTATGTTAACTACTACAAAATGCAACTATCACGTCGTTATATGTTTTTGTTTGTTTTTATCGTCCATCACTAAGCAAAAGTGAAATGAACTCAACGCGCTTTTTTGGAAAAAAAGTTTTAATAAAATTTAGCATTTTAATTTTGACGCGTTAATCGACTTTGTAGTAGCGCTCATTAAAATACGAGGCACGTAAGGTAAGGCCAGCACTTCTGTGCCCGACAGTACTTTAGTTAATTACATTATTGGCCTCCAAAAAGTCTCTACTGAATTTCTTGTAAGGCTTTTCCTTTTTTTATTAAGTCAAGAATGAAACAGCACGTTTTAGTGTTGTATTCAAAGTATAACTATAGATTTCAACTTTAATTTATTTTTTTCCAGCAATATTAGCTCTACTTAGATCATAATTAACCGAGCGATCGAGAAGCGTCTCTACTTCAGCTTGGGCAAAAATGCTTTTGCATGTTCTTCTTCATTCCGGCTGTCCGGCTGTCCGATTCTCGAGAAATTTTGTGAGCAGGTTTGTTAATTATTAAAAGCCAGAGCCAGTTTTTTGAAATAAGAATTTAAAAAAAACATTCCTTTTGAAAAAGTTCAAACTTAGAAACGCCATCTAGCTTCGAATAGATAAATTAAAAGAATACCTACCAAACAGCATATTGCTTTGAAAACCTCGTGACGACATCTATTAGATCAATTTGAGCGAGGTCTAAAAGCTCCCTAAGCCACTACTCTATTATTTAAACATCAACAATACAATTCTCTTTAAGCTTTTAGTAATTTATTATCAAACTAGTGGACTGTGAACTTCGTAGCATCTACAATTTAATGATTATCACTTTTACCTTGAGAACCAGCGCTATCTTTTTAATTAGTAAGTTAATAACAAAGCAGCTGAATACTTAAACGAAAGCAATACGACGGTCCTTTTATCCAACATTATTAAGATGATTATTTGGACTAAAACCTCTTTATTAAAAGTTAGCTGTCAAAAGTAACCCGAAATGGCGATTCCTATACAAAATAGCCAATGTTCAAAGTACGTTTCATTGAATTGAATGATTCCTTTTTTAAAAAATGGGGCTTATTTAGAATATATAAAATAAAAACGACTGGCGGAGCTAGTTGGCTCATGTCAGCCCCTTAACGGAAAAACAAAGTTAACCATATAATTTATTTTTTTACAAACATCGATAAACCATTCGCACAACACTATACGACCCTAACGTTTATTAAAAAGTATTCTCTTGAGATACTACTTGAACGTCACTTTTTAATCTTTAGCTAATTTTATTTTATTCATTCTTTGTAAGTTCCTACTTCTTTGTTTTTAATTAACACTTATTTATGTTTTAATATTTTATGGAGTGGAATTTGTTATTAAAACTGTTTCATAATAATTAACAATGTTTTGTCCAGAACATATAAATAAATAAAATAAATATTTGACAACATCACATACATTGCTCCGATTCCAAAGTAAGTAGCTAAAGCACTTGTGTTATGGAAGTCAGAGACAACGGTGATATCACAAACACCCAGACCTGAGTCAATATAGAAAAGTTCGTTTTCTAAATTGACCCAACCGGGGATCGAACCCGGGACCTCAGAGATGGCGTCACCTTGAAAACCGGTGTACAAAGCCACTCGACCACGGAAGTTATTACATATTCTTTTGATGTTTCTTAGAATTGATGAAAAGTGGGTGTATGGTGACCCTGTATAAATACTGAGTTTGATATTTAAAAATTGAATTGAAAAACAAATTGAAAAACACCATATTTATTATAAGTTACTAAACATTGACTTTGATTGAGTACTTAATAGTTATAATTCAAGGATATGACGACCTCCGTGGTCGAGTGGCTTTGTACACTGGTTTTCAAGGTGTCGCCATCTCTGAGGTCCCGGGTTCGATCCCCGGTTGGGTCAAATTTAGAAAGCGAACTTTTCAGGTCTGGGTGTTTGTGATACCACCGTTGTCTCTGATTTCCATAACACAACTGCTTTAGCTATTTATTTTGGAATCGGAGCAATGTATGTGATGTTGTTAAATATTTATTTAATATTTTATAAGGATGACTGTTGAAAATGTATCATTATTTAATAGGACATTCATCTTATCGGTGCATTCAAATCAATCTGTTGAAAATGTCTCCAGTAGACATATTATGCATCCAAATCAAATAAATAAATATAAAAATCGGCCTCAAAAGTTGCTGCCAACTTTAGTATCTTGACACACTCACTGTAGCGCTAATTCAGTAAGTTACCACCCTACTTTTAGAACGTAATAATTGGAGTGACATCGTTCTAAATTTGGTAGGAGAAATAAAGCTGAAACACAATATATTGTATACAAAAAAACACGACGCATTATTTATTTTAAAAGCAACTGAAATTTATCTTATGAGCTCAAGGGAATTTCTGATAAAAAATACTCGTATTTTCAGTATGAATGTCACTTTGACTTCATAAGTACCTTCATATGACTTTGTAAGGGCAACAAGTTAAAAACTTAACCCTGTTTTCACACAGAGGATATTCTTGGAATATTTACTTTCAAACGTTTTTTTTCAGACGCTGAACTTTTTCGTTTAAAGAGGGCATTAGGCGTCGTTGAAAGAATTGGACTAGTTCTGAACTAGATCGCTTGCTTCGAAGTAGTTTAAGTTTATAATACGTGTAATACCAAATAATATATACTAGAAAAAATACGACTCGCACCAGATCATGTTCTCGGACGGGAATCGAACCCGCGACCTTTGGACCGGATATCCGAGAACATGATCTGGTGCGAGTTGTATTTTTTCTAGTATATTATTTGGTATTATATAAAAATAGCATTACGAATGCTTAAATCTCAAAATTTAAAAATTATAATACACGTGTTAAAGTTTTTTAATACAGCTCAGGGTTAATAAAAGTGGTCAAGTGTGAGTAGTTTTCGGTCACTGAAAATTAGTTTGGATAATATTTCATAGCTGTAAGCGCGAGTTCGATTATTAAACTGTATAATAAGAGACTTGTAGTAACATTTTCTAAATATCGATTTTGTTAAACCTAGCTGTAGCCCTTATGAAAGTGTCAAAATTTTAAATGTTGATTTAAAAATTTTACTTATTCGTATGAGTAAATTCTAGGTTTAACAAAATCGAGATTTAATAAATGTTGCTGCAAGTGGAACTTTTAGACTAAATCATTATTACACTGTCAAACAATAAAGTACCTACAATGGAAACTTCAACACACAACTATGAAATAAAAAATCAAATTATTTTTATAACTTTGACAAGGGCCCTACCGGCTAACTTTTCGAACTTCGGCGGGTCTGCCGAGTTTCAACTTAAAACAGATACATCGAAGTAAGGAGTTTTGTATTGTACTATTCGCCGAAGTTATTTAAAAGATATCGATGTTCGTGTGACATAATGAGTTGGGGTTCGCCATTTTGGCCCGATTGTGGCTCGATTTATCTGTTTTAATTTGAAGCCCGGCAGGCTTTCCAAAGTTCGATGCGTTAGCCGGTACGGCCCCAGGTTCGTTTTTGGAGGTTTTGATTTTTTAATTTTAATAAGTTTTTACAATACAAAACAAAAAACCTCACACCAACAACTTTTACTTTCTGAAGCGTAATTCTAACGGCTGAAAAGATATTCGAATACGCGAACCGCTTTAAAATAGAAAAAGGTTGCATCACACTACACAAATATTGTTGATAGCTCTTACTTTTAAAAGCATCTATCATTGTATTGAAATAAATTACACATAAAACGGCCTTGAAACGGCATTTCGTTCCGCATGCGTGAACCAAGATCGCTAGCCAATTTTAGGGGTCAACGACTCGCTTAGTAAATCTCAGGCGCCTATAAATAGGCTATTTTATTTGTTTTGCATTACGAGAATTCTTCTTTTACACAAGTACGTCTTTTCATATAGTGAGGGAACTCCTTTGTCTCATACAGGCTAATTATCTAATTTAAAAATCTATCGCAATCGCTTTCATTTGACAGTTGGATCCGACACATTGCTGCATTTTTTTGGTAAGTTTTTAATTATGCCATAAAGAAGCATCAATGTGTTTCATCCTGCAAGCGATTGCGATACATTTTGAAATTAGACAATAGAAAGGCAGATCTCATCCCCATCCTATCGTCTTCACTGTCAACACGGCCGAGTTACCCCACTATATTTCCTAGTTATCATTACGCTATAACTAGTACTAAGACGAGGGTACTGTACGATTATGGGAAACATATTTTAAATAAAAAAAAAATATAATAAAAAATAAAATAAAAGTAACATAATCGTGTCCTAGAGAGTGACACGATTATTTTTTTTTTTTTCAAAATGACGGAGATATGTTAAAGCGCAGTCTACAGCTCACATGGCCACTAGTTTTTATCTAAAATAGCTTTTATACCTTAAAACATTATAGACAGCTTTGTACTTAAGCTATCTTTGTTGCTGAACTTTTAGTTATCAAACAAATCTAGTTTAACCTAAAAGCTATTGGAATTAATTTCTCTTTTTAAACGACTTAAAAAATGAAAGGAGATTCTCAATTCGACTGATTTTTTTATTAATAAGATTATTATTATAGAATATAAGTGTGGTAGTAACAAACATCGATTTATTGACATTCCCAAAATGGTAGAAATGGGAAAAATATATTTTGGCATTTTTCCACGAAACTATAACTTCATAGATACAAGATTTATGAACACAACTGAAGCACATGATAAAACCCCTCCGTTTGCCAACTCAATACAATAGTTTTACTCAAAATACATAACCTATATGGCAAGTCTTAAAATAAAGAATTTTAATAACAATAGAAGTGTCCGACTAACCTAAATAAGTGATAATATCCCCTCCGTTTTCGCAACTACGTTTCGCAACCAGTTGCGAATCAAGAGAACTTTTTCCTTAACCGCAACTAGGCATCCTGATTCACCGGATTCGCAACCAGTTCCGACAAATTAGGTGAAAATACTTATAGTAAACCACATTCAATAACAAAGACTCTACAATTTTAACATACAGGGGACACCAACAATGAAATATGATTTCCGGCATAAAAATCGCATCTTCTACGTATTTTGTATCTTCCTTGAGCTAAATTATTTTCGTTGGGAAGATTTCTGTATTCCATTTTTTCTCGTGGGCGAACGACGTTCGCAAAAAGTCTATAACCAAAATAAAATACGCTTTCACTCAGTAACAGACAATTCACCTAAATATTTCGTTACGTCATCACCACTAATTGTAAATGCGTACCTACTATTTGGTGAGTTCTTTTTGGGAATATTTTTTATTATGGCGAATTAGTAAAATAGGTTTGTAGCAGTATTGTTTGGTAAAAAATGGAACAAAATTTGATTACAATAATTGACCGAGCGAGTGCGAAGCGCGAGCGCAGCGTCTCCGTTTCAGCTTGGACAAAAATGCTTTCTTTGCAATAATAAATATTGAGTATAATGTAGTGTAGACCTAAATAAGAACAAATTTATTTGATAAAGGGTAACATTCCATATGTTTGTGTGTGTGTGTGTGTGTTAAAAATTAAAACTAAAATATTTATACTCATCACGTCATGTCATGTTAAAACTTAGGCCTTAAAGAAAATGATAAACTTAAGATTGTTACCTTCTTCGTCGCTCCCGGTCATCCAGTACCTCTCGTAGCCGCTGAGGTTCCGATGGGTTCCTAAACCAAAGTCGTCTTTGGTCCACTGCAAGGTGCCTACTTTGTTTTCCACTCGGCACGGGAATATCACCCTCGAACCAACTATGGCACTCTGCGAAAAAAAAACCTTTATAAAATTCCCTCTCTAAAAATCTTATTTTATAAAAGCACTTTTAATCACTATTTTGGTATTTCAAAGAACACAATTCGACCTCCATCTCAATATTATACAACCTCCTTGTGCAAAAAATACTCGATACAAACTCCTTGTGCAAAGAGTATTCGATAAACAAACTCCTTGTGGAAAAAATATTTTCGCTTATATCTTCCTTTTTCTCGTTTTCATGGTTTAAAATATAGTAAGCAACTTTTGAATAAAACGTACTTATTTATATCGAGGGCCATGAATTACTCGCATCGTTCAGGATTTTAAAACTTGAATCACTCTCTACGGTAGTGATTCAATCGTTAGAATCCTTCACTTGCTCGTGATTCATCCCTCGCTTTAAATCCGTCTTTTATTCACTAATTGCATAATATACTATTAAACGTTGCCACAATAAACTGATGAAAGTGATGTGTTAGATCTAGTTACGAATGCTTTGCAATTTGACATTCCAAATTGCATTTTGCAAATTCCAAAATTTTGTTCAATGTTAAGAGCGGTTAAGCCTTTGAACCTATGAGAAAGAAAAGGTAAATTAAACCGAATTGAACACCATTGGAATTTGTCGATTTTTTTGTTAAGACATATTTGAAAATTATGTTGAAGTGTGTCTGAGAGTAAATCGATAAAATTTGATTCTCGTTAACTAGAATCTAAACCCCAAAATGGTTTCTTTTGTAAATTATTAACACTAGAATGATTGAAATAATTTGGACAAAGATGTGAAAAACTTGAGAAATAAAGTTGAATAATCAAAGTATTTTATCAAAACTTTAACCTCTTTTGTAACTTGAAGGTTAAAGGACACGATAGCTACATTTTTTTTTCATTTACATTGCTGAAATTTTCCCTTTCATATTCTTTTCTCATAACTTATATATTCCTGTTAAACACGACTACTAAGCTCAGCCCACCATCATTAAACCAAACTAGACAATAATAAGACGGGTTATAGTTCCCTAGAGCATAAACTGTCTCGTAACATTTTACGTTCCTTTGTTATGTTTTATGAGTTAAACTTCATGTTTTAGATGGCAAGTAATTTGATATACCTATCTGTTCTAGCTTATAAAGTGGATTACAATATAGTACTTTATGATACAAGGTTGGTAAGGAGGTTTTTAAAACGAGTTGACGTTTATAATCGTCACGAATTTTAAAAAACCCTAACAACCGTGTAACATACGACGTGTTTCAATACATTTGCGAGAAACATTATAGGTACCTACTGAAATTGTAATAGATTTCAAAAAAAACCGTAAACATAAACGCGTGGCGTGCGGTAAAATCAACTTTCCGCACGCGTATTAAAAAGTAAACAAAAACGCACGGCGTGCGGTAAAATCAACTTTCCGCACGCTCTGTACTGTCATCAAAAGCACACATTTTCTAGCAACTACCTACTAAATTTTTTTTTATTAATTTGTCGATTATTTATACTGCAGTCTTGTTTAGATAAATTATTTAGGGTAAAAAAATTCAAATTTTATGGTTTTTTATCACAATTTTCACTCCAGTTTGATGATGCGTAATGTGACATCCACAAAAAACTTTAAAGGACGAAAGTCGCGTGGCAAATTTTCTAGACAATATTGTTTTATATCTGACATCACACTACATTGTAAGACACAGTAAAAGGGAGCATTGTCGTGTGTAGTGTAGTGTTTTTGCAGCTAGAGTTTTGTACCTTAGCTAGAGAATGCAACAACTTGAACGAAGAAAATACTACCTTAATATGAAAGCAAAAAAAATATCGATTTATACAAGGTGTTACAAAAGTACCCCTAATGCCGAATATGGTAGATAGGGACCATCAAACTGAACAACTTTTACTATGGGACCAACTCTGTGATTTCAGAGATTCAGAGAGAGAGAAAAAAATCAGCTGTTTCATACAAAAAATAATTACGAAAATATCAAAATGTATGAAACAGCTGATTTTTTTTTTCGCATTTTCATAGTTGGTCCTATAGTAAAAGTTGTTCAGTTTGATGGTCCCTATCTAGCATATTCGGCATTAGGGGTACTTTTGTATAAATTAGCTTTTGCCCGCGGCTTCGTTCGCGAGGTTAACGACGACCTCCGTGGTCGAGTGGCTTTGTACACCGGTTTTCAAGGTGTCGCCATCTCTGACGTCCCGGGTTCGAACCCCGGTTGGGTCAATTTAGAAAACGAACTTTTCTATATTGCCTCAGGTCTGGGTGTTTGTGATACCACCATCTCTGATTTCCATAACACAAATGCTTTAGCTACTTACTTTGGAATAGAAGCAATGTATGTGATGTTGTCAAAATTTATTTATTATTTATTTCTTAATATATTGTGCATTTATTTTGAAAGTCACGGATTACCAATATACCTAGGTATTTATCTGTAGACCTTATTATACACATTTAAATTTTCTCATAAAAAATCAAATACAAACTGGATCACCCTGTATAAATATAATTTTTCAAAACCCTTTGTTAGTGCTCACCTACACCATTTAAGGTTGGAAGGTAGATCCTTCCAAAAAATGTGTTTTTACCTTCAGCCGGTAGGGCTCTATCTCAAAATTTCATCCCCTTAGGGGGTGAGTTTTTATAAAACCCTTTCTTAGTGCTAATCTATACCATGAAAAGTATCTACTTTTCAAAAATGGTGTCTCTACCATTTAGTGCTCAACTATGATACCATGAAAAGTATCTACCTTCCAAAAATGGTGTCTCTACCTTCAGCCCTATACAAATTCCCATACAAACTGGAACGCCCTGTATCACCCGTGTTTTCCGTGTGTTTGCTCTACTGCACCATGATATGTATCTACCCTCCAAAAATGGTGTCTCTACCTTCAGCCTTTAGGGCTCTACGCCTATCCCAACAATGAATGAATGAATCAATTAATCAATTTAAAGTTTTATATGTATAGATGACGGAGTATTTTTTAGACATGACATGATATTTTTTTTAAAAAGACTCTTATTATAATACTTTTTTTTAAAAAACTGAAAATGAATATATTCTTTATTTAAATAAGCTCGCTTAATAAGCATTTTTAAATCGTCAGTTCTTTTATCCTACCACCCATTATGACGTCTTTTAGCTGACAAAAAAAATGGGCGCAAAAAACTTATCAGCTTTATCAGATGGAACGATATTTACAAATACGTTTATCGTTTCCAGACATTACATTAATATATTGATTTAAATCATTTTTGATATACTACCTAAAGAATTTAAAATAAAATAAGTTATAACACCATTTCACATATAACATCGTCCAACATAGTAATTTCAATATATTTTCATAAATGTGGCATCAAAGTTCTCCCAAGATACAAAAATATATGCTGAACATTTCAGATATTGCAAAATTCAAAATGGTATACTAGAGATGCACCGAATCTATACAGAGATGCAATTTTACTAATATATTATAAATGCGAAAGTCCGTTTGTTTGTTTGTTACGCCTCTCGTCTTAACTACTGAACCGATCATCATGAAATTTTCCATACAAGTTGTCAGGGGTACAGAGAAGGACATAGGGTACCTTTCATCCCGAAAAAATATTGTTCCCCAGGGGTAGCAAAAAACTTTCCACGCAGACGAAGTCGCAGGCGGTCGCTAGTATCTTATATTTTAAGAATATTAAAATACACTTGAAAGTGTGCGGAGTTACACGTTTTATTTTTTTTATATAGGTACTTAAGTAATTTGTTTTGATTTAAGTTCTAATAATGAAGTGAATCATTCGATTTATTTGATTTTCGTTTACTTTTCTGCTGATTATAGATGGGTCTAGCAAGATCGTTGGTCTTGAACAAAACGACCAATCGAAAAACATTAGGTACCTACTTAGAAACAAATTCTAAATAGTTTTAAAATTTTACTTTATTAATATTTTTTTTTAATTTTAAGTTAAAAATTATAGTTAAGTTTTGATGTAAAAGAATAAATAGAGTGAACTAAAGTGCTATGAAATCGAATAATAATACGCGTATTCACAAACATTACTATGAGGTCTCACAGTGCAGCGGACAGTGACAGCGTCCCAACTGCCAATCACACGTGATACGTGAAACAAACGAACCAATCACAGAGCTCTATTTCAACGCAGTGCGTTCGCGTAGATAAGGTTCATTTGAGTATTGTTCTTGAATACGTGTGTAAGTCAACTCAGAGCTTAGAGTCGTACATTTCATAAATTACAAAATATATTTATGTTGTTGTTATGTTACTTTTTCTTACGTTGCTTTTGTTACTTTTTCTTACTTTGTTTTGTGACATGTTTTGAAACAAAATTTTAATTCCACAAAACATTAAAAAGAAAAAAATTAATAGTGTCTTAAAATATTTAGTTTCAAAATAAAAACATAATAAATCAAAAGAAAGTTCATATTTTACAAAAAAGCTTTCTCCATTTTTGATTAAAAAATGACGTCTTGTCTTTTCTAATAAATTACGCATTTTTAGGGTTCCGTACCTCAAAAGGAAAAATGGAACCCTTATAGGATCACTATGTTATCCGTCCGTCTGTCTGTCAAGTCCCTTTATCTCGCGATTCAAATCATATCTAAGGTCTACAGTCCCTTGAAGCTGTAAAAAAACAAACTTCAAGTTAACGTAAAAAAAAGATACGACCGTTTATGCCACAAAAAACGCATATCTCGTCACTCTCAAGGGAATTAAAATTCATAGGGTATTTCCTGTTAACCTAGGACTATGAAACTTGGCAAGTAATACCGTCTTATACTACAAGTACAGGAAAAAGTCTGAAAACTATACAGTTGTAATGAATCATAAAAAATATGGTCTTCATTTAAACACCTACAATTTAGTACAGAACCCCTGGTGGGTGAGACCGACTCACACTTGTCCGGTTTTTTAAACACATTCCGCTTTCAATTTAATGCCTGATTTTGGAGCGACGACGATAAAAGAAAACTGCCTTCTTCTACTGAACAGAATACTTATGTAAATTAAATAAATAATTATACATTCAAATTAATACGCATACTGCTACAGTCGTGTGGGTTTAGTGATAAGTGCCGGCGTTTAGCGACAAGAAAAAAACGGTCAAGAGCGAGTCGGATTCGCGCACCGAAGGTTCCGTGCCATGAAAAAGTTTACTATTTAGAGACATCGTTTTATTTTTTCCTGTAATCTTTACATAACGTTCTATTACATAAAATAATTTCAGATTTTTCTCGATGCAAACTTTTGAGATAAGGGAGGGAACGGATTTTTTTTTACATTTTTCATAAAAAGTCGAAAACTATGCGGCATACAAAAAATGATTGAGAATGTGCAAGCAGCGCTCTTTCATATGATAACCCATTTTATTTCTCTCTTATTTTGCAAAATAGTTGGGCAAACGTCATCTCAAACTATTCCAAATTTCAAGTTGATAGCATTAGTAGTCCTGGAGATATCCAGCTGTGACAGACAGACAGACAGAGTCGCACCATAAGGGTTCCTTTTTACCATTTTGTTATTTCTAAATCCCTTAATAACATTACTTGTTTTCGGCAAAGGAACCTATGACCTTTTCTGCACCCCTGACAATGTGTCAAAATTTCATGACGATCGGTTAAGACGTGAAGGCGTAACAAACAAACAAACAAACTTACTTTCGGATTAAAAATATTAGTAAGGATTATTATTTTAATGTCCTTTCCTGGACCAAACCAAGTTATAGTCAGTACTATAGCAGCTGTTGTGCTAGGAGCTAGCGCAACAAAATGACAATATTTTAAATTACAGCTTTTAGACTTTAAGGCGATTAGTGCCCTCACAGTGGCGCTCTCATTATATTAAATTTATTGCTCGCTAAGTTCATAATGTTTTAAAAATTCAATCAAAGCTTCAATCTGTACGTTTGAATTTTCGATACTTTATGTACTTAGCGAGCAATAAATTGAATTATGATGAGGGCGCCACTGTGAGGGCACTAATCGACTTAAAATGCGGCGATCTTGTGACTTGCGCCAGCTCCTATAAAACCGTTGATAGAAACAAACGATCACGATTGTTAACTTTTATGTTAACAACTTCGATTCTATTAAATTCGTTAATTATGCATGTATTTATATCAAGATTCTGCTAATCCTACACATACATATTCATAGTATATTATGTTATGTTATAGATGGCACACATTCTATTTATGAGCTGAATCTTACAAATTCATTAATTTTATTTAATTATCACCACTTCCTTTTGCTAAATTTTAAATCTTTCAATATTTCTGTTTTAAACAGTACAAAAATAGATAACGGAATTCCATTAGTATTAACTTGTAAAATTAATTAAGCCAATAGTGTTTTATAACCAATTAAAATGTTCAATAATTACTTTAAATTAAGTTATTTGTGTATTTTAAGTGGATTGCATACAAAAAATATGTAGATAAAACGAATACTAATAAGTTACTATTGATAACTATTAATAAGCAAGTCGGTACACGTGTTTAAAACCGGTCAAGTGCGAGTCGGACTCGCGCCCGAAGGGTTCCGTAAAAATCACGTTTGTTGTATGGGAACCCAATAAATATTTGGTTCTCTTTTATTTAATTATTTATTTTTAAAGTGAATATATAACTAAATATTCTGTAAATATTTCAAGCGTCTACCTATATTTTTTTTTAGTCGAGTTATCAGTTATCAATATCGAGCAAGAACGAGCAAAAAAATCACGTTTGTTGTATGAGAGCCCCCGTTAATATTTATTTTATTCAGAGTTGTTGTAATAGCAGCAACAGAAATACCTACATCATCTGTGAAAATTTCAACTGTCTAACTATCACGGCTCATGAGATACAGCTTGGTGACAGACGGACGGATAGCTTAGTAATAGGGGCCCGTTTTATCCTTTGGGTACGGTACCCTAAAAAAATCTTTTCACTTCAAAACGAGTGCAATTCTTTTCAATACACATTAAAGGGAGAGTTTCAATTGCTGAAAAGTGTAAGTAAAAATTTTTTTTATTATTATTATTTTTTTGGATGAAGATGAAACGATACTCCAGAAAATGGATTGTGCGTGAATTAGTATGGTATTGAATTTGTTGAATGGAGTGAAAGAGGGATGGATTTAGAAAGAATGAAAAAGAAGGATGTACTGCACTCACCCCAAATAAACTTGGTTAAGAGTAGAGACGATAGTGACGTAAGTTACTGAAGATAAAGCTAAACTATTTACGTGTTATTACAAAAAAAAATTAAATACTATTTAACTAAGACACCTGTTTAAAAGTGATACTGTCACTTTCTTGACAATTTTGTTTGAAAGAGACAGCAACACATTTAAACAGGTGTCTAAGTTAAACAGTGTGAAAATCTTTTATAATAACACAGTTTGTCTTTATGGACATGAGCGATGTTGGATGAACAGGAAGAGGGAGACTCCTGAATAGATGGATTGTGAAATGATATGAATGCATGAGAGTGAATGAAAAATGAGAGGTGACAGGAAAGAATATAAGAGAAGGACGCACTGCGCCGACCCCAAATAAACTGGGATAAGGATAGATACGTAGTACGAATGAATAATCAATAGTATCATAATAGTGCTTTTAGTACTAGCATAAGGGTCTTTAATCATTTACCTTTAGAAAAGCACTTGATTTGCCTTTATTTAAATTCAAGCTTAAAAAGTGGTTACTAAACAATGTATTTTATAGTCTTAATGAATACTATGCTTGTAAAACTAAATAAGTCATAGGTGTTATTTTAGCAATTACATTTTTAAGTATATAAATATTATTTATTTATTTATTTATAAATCTTTATTGTACAAATACACAAAGTAAGGTACAAATGGCGGACTTAATGCTAAAATCATTCTCTACCAGTCAACCAACAGTAAACAGATAGACACGAATGCGGCACAAACAAAGTAACTCTCAAATTGCATACCCGTTATGGGTCTACTGTTGTTAAATATAATACTGCAATTCGACCTGCAAATTGTACACAGTATTTATAGCAATAAAAACTATTATATTCTAAAATATTTAACTTTAACGTAAAAATAGCTTTAATACCTTATGCTTAAAATACATCCGAGGTTGACGAACTGCAGTCGTAAAATGATTTGAGCTAATTAAGTGTCGTCGAGAACCAATAAACTTTAGACCGCTCCACATTAAAAATATAAGATATTGTTTATGGTTTTAGCAAGTTTTTATTATCTAATGGCGCTTAGTGTCTCTATAAACGACGTGGGTGGAAGTAGGTGCAAAATAGACTGCGTTTTATTTTGATATTTTGGTATTGTTCTGTTGTAAAAAGGTATACTGATGGAGGCTATACCAATAATATTTTTTTTATAATATTGGTGGCTAATCGAGCCATCCCAGCTCCTTCCAGAAGCGCAGAAGTTTCATGGGGCGTTTACAGGCTTCTAGGAGCGACCTCATCTCATACCAATAACTATCTGGTAGTAAAGTACATTAATACTAAATATTTTTTCTCCTTTGTCTGTCTAATATTTAGCCTATTCCCCTTATCCCCTTTTATCCCTGGGGGTATCGGGAAAAGTTTTTTTTAAAGGTACTTTTTCCCGATATCCCCCAGTGGAGGACAAAAGTGGGGACAACGGGATTAGGTAGATAATAGAAAACAACTAAACGGATTGAGAAAAACTACAATCTTACCTGATCCTGGGGCTCCATAGCAAATCTCTGCTCCTGGTAACCATGGCAACCGGCTAACAGAGCAAGCAGCACAACAACTTCCGGCGTCCATTTTGTAGAGTTCCTCGTGTTTCCGTTGACTCGCCCGCGGACCGCTAAAAACGCATCCCGTCTGTTGTCCGCCATTTTGTCTTATAAAGCATATTGGCGAATTAGTGTCCGATTCGCAAACATTTGTCCGTTGGTCATGAGTTGCTTTGCGGCATTACGATATCTGTAACAAGGAAATTGATATATTAGTTTAATATTATTAAATAATAAAAATTTGTCAACATCACATACATTGCTATTGCAAAGCAAGTAGCCAAAGCACTTTTGTTATGGAAATCAGAGACAACGGCGGTGGTATCACGGACACCCAGACCTGAGACAATAGAAAAGTTCATTTTCTACATTGACCTAACCGGAGGACGAACCCGGGACCTCAAGAGATGGTGACGCCTTGAAAACCGGCGTGCAATGAAGTTTTATTCTCATTTATTGAATCATACCAGCTTTTTCTCATTCTCTGAGTTCGATTCCAGACAGGACAAAGTAGAAATAAATAACTGGTTTTTTTTTATATCCGACCGAACGATCGTGAAGCGCTAGCGAAGCGTCTCCGTTTCAGATTGGACAAAAATGCTTTTTTTATGTCCGTCGGGCTGTCCGTCTGTTCTCCTCTACAAGTCACATTTCTCAACTGATTCTCGTGATATCTTGTTAGCAGGTTCTATAATTATGCTTTTTTAGTCGAATCAGAAATTCGAATTTTTTCAAAAAGGCGGAGATAATATCTCCGCCTTTTTGAAAAAATAGTAAACTAGTGGCTCTGTAGGGCTGTAGACTGCGCGTTTGTAATATTTTCGAACATTTCGATGTTCGATGTTCGAGAATATTACAAACGCGCAGTCTACAGCCCTATTGAACCACTAGTTTACAAGGTACCTACCTACTCGAAGTCCCAACGTTCTGAGTTTTCAAGGGGCTTCTAAATTTGGATAATTTCTTTACAAGCCCCTCTTCTCTTGAAATGGATCTAAAAATAACACCTAACTAAGGGCTTTCTAGCTTATTCATTAAGGCATTTAAATGTTCTCTAATAAATATTATCTTCCATCTTCTTCCATGAATAATAACGATTTCAATTTAATATATTATAATACTTAAAAGCTTTACTTAACAAACAGTTATTTATCTCAAATATTATATTAAAAGTCGTCTCACGACGTTAATAATAGTTATTTATGTAACTGTAGTATAATGAGAGGAATTAAAACACGAATCGCCTCGTGTGATAATAGTATCACGTGTGTGTTTTAATACCTAATAGTGTACAGTTGCATACAAGACTTTATCTACACCCATGATATGAATCCTCTATAAAAGGTTTTGAAACAGTAGCTTATAGCCAACATTAAAACAATCAGTGTCATAGTAGCCGTAATAACCGAGCGAGTGGCTGGTCGCGCCCGCCGCGCGCGCCTCCGTCATTATATCATCCAGAGGAGTGTTATAATGTTGTACTGAATTTCATAATGCAACTCGGGGGCGTGAGCGCGGGGGGCGCGACCAGCTTTGACTCGTTCGGATATTATGTTACTATAACACCGGTTGTTTTAATGTTGACTATAAGCTAACTGTTTCAGAACCTTTTATAGAGGATTTAAACTTTTAATAGATTTATTTTGTCTACTCGATTTTGAATTATAATCTTTTATTCTGCTTTTTAAAATTCAAATACGTTTTTAATATTGCTATGACATTTGTTTAAGGCTGATTTTAATTAGTTTTTCCTTCATTTGTTTTTTCTTTTACATTGTTGTTTCTGTAACCTAAAAATCAAAATTACGCGATATTTTTTAATAAGAGTTCGAATGCATAAAATAAAACATAAACGAGTACCTACACTTCACATACACATCAGTTTCTACAAACAAAACGCGCGAAAACAAAACACAAATTCGTAACCACGAACAATTTGAACAACGAAAACAGGCCGATAGTAAAACAAAATCGCTAGCGAGGCGAGGACCACACATGTGTGGCCATCTGTTGTCCTATCAGCGATATGTGATACTGGAAATGGCAGATAATATCGTGTGCTATATGGGTTATAATCGACACGTCATTGCTGAAATAGCGATCGCAAGGTCGCAGTGAGATGTTGAAATAAAACTCACCAAAAATCAATAGTGTGTTTAATTAAATATGGTTGTTTTAATTTTCTCTGTGAAGGATATCTGAAAATGAATCGAGAATTGAGATAATGAAAAATGTAACTCATAAAGAGTGAAGTCTGCAGGTAATCTAATTAAAATAATAAGTAATATTGCTCTTCATATCAGTCCTAAATGTAATGAATGTAAAAATACACCAATATGTAGTATGTGTTTGGAATTGTTTAGCTACTACTACAAAAAAAGAATGTTAAAAACACGACTGCCCTGCCAAAAAAGAAATAAAAAGTTAATTAACAATCATTGCAGTCGGGGGACCGAAATTTTAATATAAGAGGTTCCCTGAATGCAATGACACTTGTTATTTAACTTTTTAGTTCGTTTTGGCAGGACAAGTTTAAATAAAAAAAAATATACATTTTAGTGACAAGCTTTGGAATGTGCTTATCAAGGCCTTTCATTTGATGCCCATATTGTAATAATAGAAGACTTTTTTTCACATTTGAAAGTGGCGCCATATTGTTTTTTGATAACTATAGCCAGTGTCACTGGGGATAGTGTAAGAATTGTGACGATACCTCATACTTCTAATTCAGTTAAGGCGTTTAGAAGTTATAATGGAACAAAAAACTTACATACCCACAAACATACATGAATCCTGAACACATTTCACTCTTTGTTTATGGGCAGTCGTGTAATTAGACACATTCTGTTTTATTCACTGTGAAATTCAGCAATTAATATACTATTCTTATTAATACATGATGTAAATTACCTTCCGACAATCTAGCAATTAAGAGCGGCTCATCAAACAATATTCCAACATTAATACTGAAACCTAATTTACGTTTACTGTAATAAAATATCGTTGAAAATTTCCTAATAAAACAAAATGAGTTCGCAAAAACACTTTCGACGAATTAAGTGGATGGATACCTACTAAATAATATTTATTTGAACACTCGGAGAGTCCATTCTATAGGCACAATTAGTTTATTGTTAAACTGATGACCCTTAAAAGGGATCTTCTTAATTTTCGGAATTAATGAGTATCAATTTCAGTACAAGTACCGGAGAGTATACTGTTGTTTATAGGGCAAACAAAGAGTTTATGAAACGAGCGTAATTAAAAGATAATAGGGTTAGCGAGTGAGGTACTTTTTTATGTTTACTTTATGAGGTTAAACGTATCAATTAATAAGGAGGTTTAAAGTTTTTTTTTTAAATAAAGTTTTGTAAATGTAACAATTAACTGCCACATTTATTTAAGAGTATTGGCAATATGGGTAAGCATTGAGTAATTGTATAATGTTTTGTCAAAACTCAAACATAATTTGGAATGGAAAAGATTAATACATTGAATATATACCTCCTATTTTTTAAATATAATGATACTGTGGGAGTTCCTATTACACTTTCATATATGCAATATGTTTTTATGTAGCTATCCATATTAGTAATCTATTTTAATCTTTGTATGTGATTCAGTCAATAAATAAACGTTCTCTTAATCAGTTGTGGGACTATTAATTATCGCTCCTATAGTGTGCGTATAGTGACCCGATAGGATACCCAACAATATCGACATTACAAACAGTATCTCTGGTATTAAGATTTTTTTTTATTTTATAGAGATAACGAAATTATTAATTTATTATTAAATTTAGAATTTTCGCATTCACAATGCAATTTTTTTATTAGATAAATAATATTACAAATTTAAAAAATAATAAATAATATTATTTCTTCTAATATTATTTTATCTTATGCATTTATTGTTATGAGTAATAATTATAAAAACCAGGCTAATCGAATCATTCTAGGTGAATAACCATAACAAATAGATATATTTGAAACGAACTTCAATACTCTCTTTCATGTGACACTTCCTCTTAGTTTAAAAGTATCCAACTACGTCCGCTTCGCCCGTCAATCTACGCCAGCCACTTCCATGATCTATATATCAGTCGTCACTTACATCACCAGTATCACCACTATGTGTTGGGTGAAAAATATTTTTATTTCGTAATCAAGTGTGCACTTTGCTGATTATTATAAGCTAGTTTTTCTATCAGTTATTTATTCTATTTATTTATTATTTGCAAATACATTTTAATTTATCAGGTCCTAAAAGATATCAAAAATGCCTAAATCTTTTTAATTAATGTAAGGTCACAGAATAAACATTTGTGTCAAATGTTTTAATAGAAAAAAAATAATAAGAACCATCCAAATACTAGTTCTATTCTATGTGTTAACAGACATTTTATTAGGTAAAGTATTTAGGATAACTAATAGTCATTATACATTTATAATAGATCTTACTGTGGTTTGAATATTTAAAACCGTCCGTTATTAAGTCCCTAGATTTGTAAGCAATTTTTTCACTTACACACAAAAAGAAAAGACTGAACAATGCTTCTAAGAAGTTTTATTTTTTGTCAATCATATTTGTTTTGTTTATTTTAACCCTTTTACGGTTAACAGGAAACGGATGTTTGAAACCGCCATTTTGCAAGTCCCATTTTTTCCGTCAGAAGAGTTTCTTAGAAAACAAATGGCATCATAATGTTTACATCATACTGCTCGGTAACTAGGATTTACTTGTATGGTAGGAGGCTGTCTAAGTTGGCATGTGCAACACAGTGCATTGCTTAGATAGGACGTTCCATTTTCAAATCACTTGATAATTATAATAAACTTTATAATAACAATAAAAACAAAAAAAAAAAAAATCATAGGGTGAATGCTTTAATTGTCAAGTACACTTTACCATTCAAGCTATGTAAAACTCCTTGGTGAACCAATCTCTTTTCTTATAAAATGACGAAACTTTTTACTGAAATAAAAACAATGATTTTTTTTTTCTAATTCATTCTAATAAAAAATCGTTTTGTCATACCAATATAAATGTTTTATTTACCTCGCATAATGATGTAAAGTAGAATGCTTACCTCGGTTGTAAGTAGCTATTACACCCTTGTGTGACAAACTACTTTTTTGTTTATAATAGTCTGTAATGTTAAGTACAAAAAATACTTTTTAGTGATTTTATAGATAAATAATATTAGAAAAAATACTAGAAAAAATCGACTCACCCGTAGCACCTCAGACGGGACAGGTGCTACGGGTGAGTCGATTTTTTCTAGTATTTTTTCTAATATTATTTATCTTAATATAAAAATAGCATTGCGAATGCAAAAAATCTAAATTTAATGATTTTATAGATTTTCACTTTTCGTACTTAAACAGAACCTAAGCTAAAAAACAACCAAAATTAAAAACCGTGCAGTTTTAATTTATTTTAAATGTAATCTCTGAAAACACTAGCTGAACTTTACTCTTTAATCTAATATAGACCTTATGTACTGCACTATAAGTATATATTATTAGCAAACTATGAAGCGATATTACACAGAGTTCAAAATTTTACTTCAAACACAAAGCACGTAGAGGCCCTTACAAAGGCTTTAATAATAACTCAATAGTGTACAAAGAGCGAATTTTAAAATGTAGGCAAAGTTTCCACGTGCTAAATTAGGGAGGGGAAAAAATATACAATAAAATCGATAATGTTTTTCTGTTTACAATTTATTGATTTACTTTTTTTCAAATTGCATGATTATAGAATTACAAAAAAATCACTATTTTCATTTACATTTAGACCAAGATGCTTAGTATAATAACAATCAGAGTAAAGATATAGGTAATTAATTTTGAGAAAAACGTCTGTACTGTGACTGTAAATAATACAAATAATGTGCGTACTTTCACTTAGATAAAAATACTCTTACAGATTAAAAATTCCGAAAATTTAATGCAAATTACAGTTCAAACCTCGTGGAGTAAATAAACTAGTGGCTCTGTGAGACGTAGACCTCGCGTTTATGTCATTTTTTGAAATGGCTGAATTATAATTTTTCCGCATATTTCCGCTGTTTTGAAAACTTTCTTAAAACTGAATTGATCAAAAAAATGTTATCGAACCTGCTTACAAAATTTCACGAGAATCGGTTGAGTAATGCGACCTGTAGAGGATAACAAACGGACAGTCGGACAGCCGGAAGGACATACGAAATCATTTTTGCCCAAGCTGAAGCAGAGACGTTTCGCGCTCGCTTGGTCAATTAAATAAATAAATATTTGGCAACATCACATACATTGCTCCGATTCCAAAGTAAGTAGCTAAAGCACTTGTGTTATGGAAATCGGAGACAACGGTGGTATCACAAACACCAAGACCTGGAGCCAATATAGAAAAGTTCGTTTTCTAAATTGACCCAACCGGATTTGGATCGAACCCGGGACCTCAGAGATGGCGACATCTTGAAAACCGGTGTACAAAGCCACTCGACCACGGAGGTCGTCATTAAGTTTAGTTGATTATTTGACAACTAAATCAGTATTTAACCTTCGTAAGGTTAAGTCAGTACGAAGATTTTTGTTTACCCTGTGATGGAGCCGTGTGAAAATAATAAAAACAAAACAAACTTTGGACTAGAGAGACACAGACATGCCTCGACAAGTCCACATCTGGTTTCATGAAATCATCCTGTGACTCACAGTTTCATAACTATTTCTGTAGTTTCAAAATAATAGGTTGTCGGAAAAGTTCGCGGCCATTTTGAAGCATACATTTTGCGTGCTATATTTCTGGAGATACTAAACTTAGGCGGGAATGTTAATAGAGGTTCAAGTATGAAATTGCTCACTGCTAGGGCACAGGCCTTCCTTAAGGAGGATTCCATGACGCGGTCCCAATGCGGATTGGTGGGTGCTAACGACTGCAAATGCAGCCGGGACCAACGGCTTAATGTGACTTTCGGAGCACGGAGTAGCTTGAAATAATACATTTTTGGTCACCCATCCCACGACCGACGCTTGCGAAGGTTGCTTAACCTCCGCAATCGATGGGTCAGGCGCTATACCACAGCGCCACCGAGTTCCTATTGTGACATTAATAGTATGAAATTACTAGTCGATATAATTATTAGTATATTCTTAAACGAAATTATACATAGAAACCTAAACAACCCATAACTTATCACACTTTTTAAATAATTAACGATTACTATTTTTAAATAACAATCCTACCAGAAACCAAGGTTGCAATAAAAGGTTACGACTTCGATTCCTGAGCCAAATATTTATTGGTCGGACAAACATCGCCTCCGGTACATTTGTAAAGGGGAGCTGTTAGCCGTTTCTTAATACAACACTGTTTGGAAAGACTTTTAATAGGCATTAGTAATTATAGCAGGAGGTAAACTTTTGTCTTCAAAGTTTTAAATTGAACAATTTGGAGAATTCGCTAGAACTTAATACATTTAGGTCACAATTAGTTCAGTTAGTGACACCTATATTGTTGATTTTTTTTTATTTGATTATTTTTGATTTGATTTGATTTTATTTTTATTTTATTTCATTTTATTTCATTTTATTTCATTTTATTTCATTTTATTTCATTTTATTTAATTTTATTTCATTTCATTTTATTTTATTTTATTTCTTTTGTTTGATTTTATTTAAATCATAATTAGATGCATGACGACTAAATTATTATTGACATATCGCCAGAGAGCGGTAAAACATGTATGAACTTTATATTATTATGAGATCTGAATTGTACCATGTTTTCTGCGAATAAACGAATTCTATTCTATTATTTAGTTA
The DNA here is from genome assembly GCA_963556745.1 of Catoptria pinella. Lineage (NCBI taxonomy): Eukaryota > Metazoa > Arthropoda > Insecta > Lepidoptera > Crambidae > Catoptria > Catoptria pinella. The sequence goes on along the minus strand of OY750782.1, from coordinate 911,530 downwards.
TTTTTCTTTTTAATTACTTAAGTTAAGATTATAATGGGACCAATACATACTACATTTAGCTTACCGTCCACAGCAGTGAAATGGAACTGTATAAGTTGTAATAAGACAAATAGGTTCTGAGTCACATTTTAAGTCATGTATAATTTTGTCGATATTATGAAAATCTCTTTCTTGTTGCCAAATCTACGGCAGCTTCGAGACAACATAAGATAATAATTCATTGTTTTATTATAGTCTTTAATACAAGAAGCAACTTAGGCTAGAACGGCTTTAAAAGAAATCTTTTTCACTAACGTACATATTTAACTGTTGATGTTCTTTCCGCTTTAACTTCGGAAGTAGTTAAACGGTATTCCAAAATAAATGCAGAGACAGGATATAAACGTCCATTTCTCTCTCTTAAGCGGAAGATGAGCAGTAAAGAGCTAAATATAGCCATGAAAGAGACGGCGTCATCGGAATTTAGCAAAATGACAGGATGTCATTTTATTTTTACATATTACAGACGGATGGGAGGAAACTTTGATGTCCGGAAAAGTATTGTTGTAAAGTGTATAGAAAAAACTGGCCAAGTGCATGTCGGACCACGCGTAGTACAGGGTTCCGTAGTAATCTCATTCCATACCATATGTTTATAAATTTAGATTAACTTCCTGTTTTACACTACTTACGAATACAACTAAATATAAACATAACTATAATACTAAATAATATACTAGAAAAAATACGACTCGCACCAGATCATGTTCTCGGACGGGAATCGAACCCGCGAATTTTGGATATCCGGTCCAATGCTCTGACCGCTGAGCTACCGAGTCACTAGTGGGAACGTCGAATTTCTTCTAGTATATCAACTCTTACGCTGCAAGCCAGCGCCATATTTTTTCTAGTATATTATTTAGTATTATATAAAAATAGCATTGTGAATGCTTAAATCTAAAAATTTAAAAATAAACATAACTATTGAATAAAATTTTATCTACGAAAACTTTTCCGAGTATCGAATCGATTATTCGTCAACTTGTAAAGCCTACCTAGTGGTGATAGTTTTCCTTCTAAATTCATTATATGAACTACCCTGAATTTTTTCACATATCCAAAAGCAACCGTTTACTGGGGGTGGATTACGTAACTCTGTTAAAGTAAAGTAAAAAAATTGCTTTATTCAAATAAACTTAGTAATTAAGCGCTCTAGAATCGTCTATATTTTTCTACCACCCGTTCCAGACTTTTTAACTGACAAGAAGAACAGGCGCAAGAAACTTATCAGCTTTAACAGAAATAAGTAACGATATTTACAAACTTAAATATATCGTTACCAAATACAATACATACAACAGGTTATTAACAACAAAGTACTTACTAGCAAGTTATTGTGTTACATCATTTCCACGCATTCCGGTCTTTCAGATTCGAGCAAAAAAAATTTCAAAGACTCCAGCGACCTCATCGTCAGATTTAAAAGTTTGATCACCAATTTTTAAACAGAAGGAATTTATACTGGATTTTGTTTTGCCTGTTTCTTTGTTAATAATATTCCAAGTAGCCTTAATTTTATGGTCAGCTGATTTAATCTGATTCGAGAAGTACTTGGACTTTCATAGGATACAAACTTCCTTGAAGCTAAGCTGGTAGAGGGCACACTTGACTGTAACAAATTTTGTAACTATGGATCTGCTATACAATCTTTATAAGTAAGGGGCTTAGCACGTAAATATTATCATTATTATTGAAACTGAGCTAAAGTGAAGTGGGTTTCTAAATAATGAAAGGTGGGTTTAAATGTTTTATTATTGTAAACTGATACCTACCAAACACAACTTGACATAAGTAATAAAAAACAGAGAGTACAAAACCAAAGGAAAATATGTCATAGTATAGAAAGTCCGAATTCAAAAATATAAATTAAAAGTAATAACCATAAACTAGTAAAAAAGAGGCCGGCTCGGCAACAATTATGTTCTGCTCTATATATGTAAATAGCGTTTATGGTTTTGGCTGTCGTAAGTAAATAAATAAATATTTTCTATATAGATATAATAAAAGAATACCTAACCTACCAAACAACACATAGCCTTGTTTTTTAAAAGCAGTGTCAACCTCGTGGCGACATCTATTAGATTATTTTTTAAACAACATACAATTTGAACGAGGTCTACTCTCTGAGCCACTAGTCATTCAATTTATTTTTTTATCTAGATCTTTCAATAAGGATATTCTAATTATGTATTTCTCAGTCTCCTGTAACACGGTCCTTCTGAATTCAGTGGCAGAAAGTTCAATGCACGCACAGATATAGATAGGAATGGGCAACAAAAGTAAAAACACACCTGAAGTAACACAATACAACCTATTCTGTAAGTAAACTGTACGGTAATTGTGACTAGGGTTGTCACCATGTCGATATACAACGTGTTACAAAAGTACCTTTTAAACTTTTGCCATGGGACCAACTTTAAAATCGCGCAAAAAAATCAGCTGTTACATACAAAAATTAATTACGAAATATCAAAATGTATAAAACAGCTGATTTTTTTTTCGCGATTTCAGAGTTGGTCCTTTAGTAAAAGTTGTTCAGTTTAATGGTCCCTATCTACCATATTTGGCATTAGGGGTACTTTTGTAACACGTTGTATAGATAAAAATGAATCGCCGAAATGTTTGTAATAGTATTTAACTTCAGAGCGACTGCACCAAATTAGATAAACTACACTATTTACACGTACATATAGTTGTTTTTCGTTGTGTTTGTTCGTATCAGGACAAGTTTTGTATAAAAGAAAATTTTCTAAAAATTGTACGGACAGACGTATTTTTTTCTCTTCCGCCAATTTAAATCGCAACATAATTAATAGATGGCGCTACCCTTGCGATGCCGGGGCGGGCAGCTAGAGTTAGATATAAAACACTACAAACAACTCTAATTAAAAAAAAAACGCAAACACTATTGAATAAACACTAAATATGCCATATTTCAAAACAATTTGTTTAAAACGAGTAATTTTCTGACATCATTTGTAACGTGACAAATTCATTGGATTACAGTACCTACATAGTATACCAATTTTCATTTGAATGAAATTGATTTTCTTTAAAACAAACTTTATGGAATCGTGAATCATGCATCGCATGAGGTTATGGGTTTTAAAAAATTTGCACACCATATAGGCTGAATGGTAAAAGAAGAATAACATCCAAAATGTAAAGCAGAAAAATAATACTATTTAAAATTAGAACACAAAATTATAGAGTTCCAAACCAAAAGAAACAAATGAAATTTAGAATTTAGAACAAATAAAAAATTGAACAAAACTCACCATAGTGGTAAAGCAGTAGCAAAAATCCGGGCCCAAAAAATCGAGAACACAGCTTCGAATTTCAAACACTCCCGAGAATTTCGACCATTTTCGGGCGGGAACGATTTCGAGCTGTCGCAATCGCGCTTGCGCCCGCGCTATCCCGACGTGACTAACAAACGCGCGTTTAGAATTCAATACTGTATTTTTAGCATACGCCCCCTTGAAAATGGGTTTGTCTGATCTGATCGAGGGTTTTCAAACACGTGGTCGCATCCGGTCTTGGGGTTTGAGAAATGAAAAAAAATCTTGCCATGTGGCTAAAGTGTCAATTCTCAGGGTGTCAATGAGTCATTTGTTGATGACCATGTGGTTTGATGGGAACCTATCTCTTTAATCGGGGTTATTATAATTATAATTATCTTGGTGACAGTTTGTTCCGCGATAAGAAAAATAATGACACTAAACATGAGGATATCCGAAAGCTAATTAAAAAGACACTAACTATAAAGTAATAGCAATTAAATAGTTTTTATAGCACTTTTTTTCAGTTTTGTCTTATATTGATTTATTTATTCACCATGTTGTGAAAATGTTCACTTTTTTACCAATACATAATATTCTAACTAGAATAAAATATTCTCATTTGATATTAGTAATTAATTATCCACAGCATGTGGCAGTGGTATAAAAAAAATTAGGGTCATTGACCTGTCTTATTGTAGTTATATCCTATAAAGACATGTGTGTTTAACTCATTAACTCTAATGGCCTTTTTTTAGATCTATATAAAAGGTTAATGAGGAAAATTTATCTTTGATAATTTTTTATACTTCCACGCACATTCATTCATTGTAATAAAATACCACCTCAAGTATTTCAGAACCCAGCCACTGAAAAAGTAGCTTATAAAAAACACGTTTCAAAACGGACTAAAAAGGATAAAATCATTTCTCCTGTGAAGATGTATAACTCTAAACGAAAGTTTTAAACCTAAAAACGTGGGGCGCATTTTGTAAGATTTATCATCAAATGTCTTTTGCATGCGCCCCAGGTTTATAGAAATATTTTTATAAAACTTCTATAGAGGGTTTTAATTCTTTACGGGAAAAATTCAATGACTTCAATAACATAGACGAGCTGTTCAAAATTAAAATTGTGTCACAACCAACCTTCGCGGCGCATCAACTGTTTCGGTACCGTACAGCCTTTCTAGGAAATCTTTGGAGAAATTATTCCATACTTTTCTGTCGGTTTTAATAACGAGTTTTTATTTTTATTTTTTCATTCCTTAAATTATTATTTTCTGCTATTTAGTCAACTAGCTAAAACTAAAAATACACCATCTTATAACAGAGTACTCGTCAAGACGAATCAAACGAGTCCAAACAGAGTTCCTGTGGCCTTTTTCCGGCTCCATCATCAAATCAGCTCAATTACACCATAGTATTGCATTGTCTGCCAGTTCAGACTTATGTTTAAAGTTTCAAGTCATGAACCCAACAGGAAGCTAGATTAAAATCGTTTGAATTTGTGGACAAACAAACAAAGAAGGAAACAAAAAATATAATATTTGTTAAGTTTATTAAGTTATAGAAATAAATAATACTACAAATAAATAAACACACGCTGTAAAAAAACACTTAGAACAACCCTCATATTATGCTAAATCGTACCAAAAACATAAAAACACTCTTAATGGCATTATGTCTGTCAAAACTAAATATGTCAAAAAGATTGACTGTGGGTTATAAATGCCATAAAATTTTAGGGTCCTTACGTATTGGTTTGTTGTCTATCACTTTTGTGTCAAATAGTTTAGTTAAGTGGTTCCAGATGTTTAGAAGTGAAGAGTGAAACAAATTCTTTACAGTGCATCAAAATAAAAATGAGTGCAAAAAGTTGGAGATTTGACACAAAAAGTTTGGAAGTGTTGACATAAAAACTGCGTAGGCGCCCATAAAGAACGTAAGCACTACGATTAGAGCGCTAAACAAATTATGACGATTTTTTTTAAACGGAATCAGAAATATTTTGTAAAAGTAGTTAAAGTAACGGCGCTTACATCGTAAACTATATTGTTTTGTTTATTTATTGTGTTGAGAAGGCGTAGTCGGCACACTAGCGCCGCCATTGGAAAAAAAATCATAGTGCTTAAATAAAGACAAAATTGTGAATTATCTCTCTGTAGTGCACTCCGTAGAAGCTTTGTGGTTCTTTTTATCGCTTAAGCAATATTTTCTATCCTGTAGTTTAGTTTAATGGACATTTTTTGCGATAAGTGGCCACTTTTAACAATAAAACTCCATTTAACTAAACGACACTCTAGAAAATATTGTTTAAGCGATAAAAAGAACCACAAAGCTTCTACGGAGTGCACTACAGAGAGATAATTCACAATTTCGTCTTTATTTAAGCACTATGGTTTTTTCCAATGGCGCAGACTATGCAGCCTTAATGGATAATATGGTATTTAAACGGGTCGACTTCTCAGGCGACTTGCTGCTCGATTTTGGTCAATTAACGCTTTTTATCGACAAGCGCTTGTAAATTCTAAACACAATTAAAAACTAAATCAACCTTAAGCAATTGGGCCAGTGCATAAAATCCTCATAATAAATAAAGAGAAAAAACCCTAAGCAAACTTATTATTATCATATAACTTACCCTAAACCCGTATTCAACAACAATACTTAATCGAGCCTTGCCTATGCGAACGCACTGCGTTTCAATAAAGCACTGTGATTGGCTCGTTTGTTTTACGTATGGCGTGTGATTGGTAGTTGTGCGTCTGCGTGCACTGTGAGACCTCATAGTAATGTTTGTGAATACGAGTGTTAATTTTATCAAGAAAAAAACATATTGACAATGCTGCATTAGAAAAGAGAAAGTATTGTGACAAATAATAATATTTACTACTGGTTAATTACCCCTATTTCAAAATAAATCTCGCAATGTAAATTTATTTTCGGCAGTAGAGTGTTTCTCCTGTGCTAATATATATTTTTGTGTCGTTTCACGCTAATCGTCTGAAGCACACGTCTATTCGAGTATAATCTGTTTTAAATACGAGTGAATTCGATGTCGTTCGAATTCGAATTGATGGGACGACTAAATGGATTTTTAAATTGAAACGATTTAGAAATGCGATCAGTAGAAATATATATTTTCAATCAATCCATTAAATGTGTTCTTTTTGATATTTTTTACTGATTTGTCTCAATAGCAATTACCTCTGTATATATTTTCATAAATGAAATTTATTTTTCGTATACCTACTCTACATTAATAAATACAATTGTATCTAATTAACATAAAAGCTCTACTCGTACCCCCATACTAATAAAGATTGTATAACATATGTACCGTTACACAGTGTTTTGTCCCTTTCTTTTTGATGTCAAACTTAAATAGTTTGACAGAGAGTAACCATTGTCTGCTATACAATATTTATTAGTATGGTGGTAAGGGTAGAGCTTTTATTTTAAGTTAATTAGATACAATTTACAGACTTTTGCTTTATAGAAGTTACAATAATTATTTACCATTTATATTTATGTTTTTCTATTATTTATATTTGTAGGGGGTCTAGCTCAGTGGGGCGGTCAAATGAGGTGAGAAAGAAGAAGTCTGCGAAGAGTTTAAAGCCAAGGGCGTATATTAGAGGGCGTATATTAGAGGGCGTAATCGTACAAACAAATCTTACAAGTGCTAGTGAGTATGTTCTTTTCGAGATTCGTGGCCCAATAATCGTACGGCCCGAAAGTACCGTGTCTTAGTACAAAGTGATGTTGTGCTTGCTACATATTTAGATATTTTTTTCCAGAAGAAAAAAGACATGTTATGAATAATTAACTTCCTCTTGGATTTCTAATTAATTATTTTAAATCAAGAAATTGATACCACACATTCTTACTTCTCTGATCATCTTTTTTTTGTAGCCTACAAAACAAAAAGTTTGTTAATTATGTCCCATTCAGTCTCAAAGCAACTGAAAAGGGACAAGAGTGAGTCGGGCTCGCACACCGAGGGTTCAGTACCATCAGTCTGAAAAAGTTTACTATTAAGAGACATCGTTTTATTTTTCCTGTAACTTTTACCTAAACTTCTATCATGTAAAATAATTTCAGAATTTTTCTATGCAAACTTCGAAGATAAAGGTGGAACGGTATTTTTTTATCATTTTCCATCAAAAGTCGAAAACTATGCGGCCTAAAAAAAATTTTTGAGAATGTGCAAGCAGCGTTCTTTCATAATGATACCCCATAGGCCCTAGTAGCCTCACTTCGAAATTTTAAGACCCCCTTTCGGTCCCTGTTGCAAAACAAATATAAATATTGGTTTTTCTCTCTTATTATCAAAATAGTTAGGCAAACGTCATCTAAAACTATTCCACAAGTTGATAGCATTAGTAGTTCTCGAGATATCCAGCTGTGACAGACAGACAGAGTCGCACCATAAGGGTTCCTTTTTACCATTTTAGTGCGGAACCCTAAAAAGGATAAGTATACTTTTGCCATGAACATTTTTAGCTCTAGTTAAGAAGTTTTATTTTTAAGTAAAAGTGAAAGACGGACAAAAATCTCACCACCACCACCCTTTTCCCTCAAAGCTTCGGAAAATGGCGCGAAAACTGCAAAGCGAAGCATTTCGAGTGTTCCGACCAAGTGAAATTCGCGGGTAAAATATCACCGTTCTTAATTCCTGGGAAATTTACCTTGGAAACGGGGCATGTCTGTATGGACTTTTTGTCCGTCCCGTCTCTCGCTAAATTTGTCCGCAATGCAACAGACTGCATACTTTTTTTTGGTCTGACTTGACTAGTCTACGCCATACCACTGGGGTGTAAACGAAAACTTCCCTTATAATTGAAGGGATACGTTCGCAAATTCGTTATTATTTCCCTCTTTAATGGAATAGGGCCATTATTATGGTTTCTTTAAAGTTTGAATTTCTTTGTTGGAGATCGCGACTGGTGTGAGCGGTTTTTCTTGTTTTCAGATGCGATTCAGTTTAAGCGTTTAATTCTGTTAGTGGGAGATTAACGGTGATTTTATTTTTGACTAATTGATGGCTTCCATTTGTAAATGAGTTGGTGTAAGTACTACGAATTAAATTATCGTTTGTTTGTCTGTTTGAAGCACCAATTTTAGCGAATTTCAGTATCAAGATAGATTGGACCATTATGAAAGTCTTTGGAAACCCTTTTGTCGAAAATAAATGATCGAAGCGATTGAAATAGGGGGTGAAAGTGAGTATGGGTACCTGGAAAAAGTCTACGTGGACGAAGATGCGGGAAGACGCTAGCGTGTGATAAATAAATATGCTAAACTTTATTGGCACTTGACATTTAAATTTAAAAATTTTAAAAGAAATTGAGTAAGAGTAAAGAGTTTTGCATTCGCAAAATTGTGCATTATTAATAATTCAGAATTAGGGAATTTTGGGAAGAAATATTTTTTCCTTTAATTCCTATATGTCCCGAAACTACGCACCACTGTGCATCATTAATAATGCAGAAATTCAATCATTAAGCTGAGATTTATATTTAGCTGGCGCAGACAGACACTGGGAGCAATGACCCATTAAATATTTGCACACAAACCGGTACACCGATTGCATTGGTTTTATGTGTATAGTATTCAAATTATGAAAATCAATATGTTTAAAGAGAAACAAATACCACAGGTTTTGAACCTACCTCTTAAGGTATCATAATAACTTTGTGCTAAGACCTATTTTTATAACAGTAGGTAGTCATGCGGATTTTCACCCGCATGCGTATGCCTGCATGCGAATTGCCTGCATGCTTTCATTTTATACATTTATGTTACACGCATGCAAACGCAAAGCTGCTGCTTGCGTTTAGCTCGCATGCGGGCCAGAGCCAAGAACAGTGACAGGAAAAGCGCTGTCATTTTGTTTTGTCCCAGTATACATTTTTACACCCTTTCTTTTTATCTTAAAATATTTTAGACATTTTTATGACGAGACAGACCGACGATCTGATGAAGATCACGGGAAGCTGGTGTATGTGAACAGCGGAGAACCGATCTTCGTGCAGCAGTGGGGGTCATATATCTGATAGCCTTACTTGTCTAAGTGCTGATTTTCAATGCCCAGATAAAGTTTATTCGTTTGATAACGTACTATACCGCCAAATTGAAAATATTTGTCTTTCGTTTGTCTGTAATTTTTTTTTAATGACTTAAAACAAACTTAATAATTCTAAAATAACACCTGAATGAACAATAAACGCGCTGTAAACCATAAAAAGTATTTTATTTCTGATGACTGATATCTGCTATCCGAGGATGGAAAAGTTAGCTCTAAGTATAATTTAAAAAAAAGATGTGATATCTCATTTCTGTTTGCCGCAAGTAAACTTAAAAAGTAACTTATTTCTAATCACGTTTTACCTGTCGTCGTTCACTTAACCGGTTTTTTAGGTTGATTAATTTTGACAGCATCGCATTCACCGTCAATCCGACTCGTGATAAATATTCAAATGTTGAAAACTGGTAAAAACTGGTAGCTCGCTCTTGACCTTGCAGTTAAAAAACAACGGTATGCAATGTTCGTAACGGTTGGTGTAAGCACATTTTTTTGTGTCAAGTTGTATTTATTTAAGAGATGTTTTCTGACAGATTTAAAAAAAAAGTAAAAGCTCAATTGGTGCTTTTGATAAAAGTTAGTCGTTGAAGTGTGAAAAAAAAAATAGAGAAAGCTTTATTAATCTTTCAACGAAACAAGTTCTACAAATATTTCGCTTATCTTTGATTGAAAACATTTAAGATTAGCCAACCAGTCAAAATTTATGTGAAACGTGAACTCATTCAAATTTAACTTCGCAAAAACGTTTTGTATACATCTTTATCTGATCTACAAATACACTGAACGACATGATTTACTGAGATAAATAATATTAGAAAAAATACTACAAAAAATCGACTCACCCGTAGCACCTCAGACGGGACGAGCTACGGGTGAGTTAATTTTTTCTAGTATTTTTCTAATATTATTTATCTTAATATAAAAATAGCATTGTGAATGCGAAAAATCTAAATTTAATGAAGTAAACATTAATTTCATTAGGACATGTTATGAAATATTTTAACTATAGATTAAAAAAAAAAATAGGTACTCAAACTAATTACAAAATTATTTGTTGTTTATTTTTAAGTAGCGAACTTTTGTAATTCAAATAATGTTAAAAAGTTAAACAACAGAGAAGCCTAACTATAACACATGTTTTACTGATAACGCGACTAAATTTCGAAAGATGAAATGCTAGTAGTTTTAAAAATAAGGACCACAGACATTGTCCAAAAATACTCACTGCCTTAAATCTCCACCATGTTTTACAAAAAACAACAAACAACGACCTCACATAAAGTTCCGTTTACCCACACCTTTGTTGATCGAAATCGCAACAACAACAGATTTACATGAGAATCACTTGTCAACTGTCAAAAATTCTCGTCGCCAAGCGAAAAACCGTTATCGAACGAATCTCGACATTCGATTTAATGAGTCCTCGAGTTGATAATCATCTTTAAACTAATTAAGGAAAGGACAGGTCCGTTATAGGTATAAATCTATGTGAACGGAATATTGTTTTTTGTTTTCCTGCCGTAAGTACTTATGTAGTTTCCTTCACTTTAAAATTTATTTACATATCGGAGTAAAAAAGTTAAAAAAAAAAACAAAGTAATGCCGTATCTGATTTCGATTATAGTAGAAGCAGTTATTCAAAAACAATAAAATGGATTTTTTTTTAGAGTGTAGGTTCTCTACCGTACCAAATTTAAACTAAAACTGTTTTAAAAATTATTATTTTCTGAGAACATATTTTTATTTATTTATTTAATTATCATACAAACCTACCTCATCACTATAATTGGAAAATGTACACCCAATGTTAGTTACTTTCGCTATGATTTGCTAAACTCTATAATTTAGGTACCTACTCAAGACATATTCTCCCTTTTCATCTGTCATACCATCCTCGATGTGTCTAGAAGATACAACCACAACCAACAGTATAAACACCGCACCGGCTAAAGTATTTTCCTAAAATGCAAATTAAAACATTAATTATATATTATAATCAGCTAAGCACTATAATCTCGATAATCAAGACATATTATCTCTTTTCGTCGCCCATAGGTACCTTTATGTCTAGATACTACTATTCCTACAACCACAAGCAACTGTATAAAACACCGCTTATGAACAAATACAACAAAACTGTACGTCTGTCTACACGCATGGCTAAAAGCATTTTGCCTAAATAGTAACTAAATTACAATGTTAATTATTATGATTTGCTAAGCTCTATAATTAAGGTACTCAAGACATAATCTCCCATTTCATCTGTTATACCATCCTCTAAGTCTCCAGATACTACCCACAAGCATCAGTATGAAACACCGCTATACAAATCTCTTCCGTCCGTCTACACGCATGGTTAAAAGCATTTTGCCTAAAATGTACCCTAAATTACGATGTTAATTATTATGATTTGCATAACTCTATAATTAAGGTACTCAAAACATAATCTCCCATTTCATCTGTTATACCATCCTCTAAAACCAGATACTACCCACAAGCATCAGTATGAAACACCGCTATACAAATCTCTTCCGTCCGTCTACACGCATGGTTAAAAGCATTTTGCCTAAAATGTACACTAAATTACAGTGTTAATTATTATGATATGCAAAACTCTATAATTAAGGTACTCAAAACATAATCTCCCATTTCATCTGTTATACCATCCTCTAAAACCAGATACTACCCACAAGCATCAGTATGAAACACCGCTTTACAAATCTCTTCCGTCCGTCTACACGCATGGTTAAAAGCATTTTGCCTAAAATGTACACTAAATTACAGTGTTAATTATTATGATATGCAAAACTCTATAATTAAGGTACTCAAAACATAATCTCCTATTTCATCTGTTATACCATCCTCTAAAACCAGATACTACCCTCAAGCATCAGTATGAAACACCACTATACAAATACAACAAATCTCTTCCGTCCGTCTACACGCATGGCTAAAAAAGCATATGCCTAAAACTCCAAATTACTGTTAAATAATTATTATGATTTGTAAACACTAAAGATATAACCCACCTTCAATTTATCTACTGTACATCTCTCTATGTCTCCAGATACTAACCACAAGCAACAGTATAAAACACCGCTATACAAATACAACAAAGCCCGTCTGTCCGTCTACTCTACACGCACGGCTAAAAGCATTTGCCTAATTGCAGCAGATTTGTCCTGAGCTCTCCTCGCATATTACAGTTGGGGGAGCGTTTAGGCAAGCAAGTGACTTGACTAAAAAATTGCATGTTTTTATGTTTTAATTCAAGACTCGCTTGAGACCTTTTTGCTATTGTGTAGTCAGGCGAGCTACTCGGTAATTGTTTCGTATGTGTTTTTTTCGCATTCAGTAAAAGGCTAGCCTTATTCTTAACCCACGACGCAAAATGAGGGGTGTTATAAGTTTAATGTGTCTGTGTATGTCTGTATCTGTGTATATGTCTGTGGTATCGTAGCTCCCAAACAGATGAACCGATTTTGGTTTAGTTTTTTTTGTGTCAATGATAATTTATTGAATATTGGGCGCGATATCATGCATTTACAATTAAAAAAATGTGTTTGATTAAATACAAATAGTACTTAACAAAACATGTATAAGGCACCACTTTCCTTGCGATAGCTACCATTAGAATATAATATAAGATTAGTACTTATAATAAATTGTAAGCCGCAATAATTTAAAAATTAATTAATTATTTTTAATGTTGGAACTTGAATGAGTAAACAGAGTATCCCTTCTTATATCACAACTAAAGAGGTTCACAGGCTACAGTGAAAAAAAATTATTAGCTTAATTTATCAACGCCCGAGCGGACGCAGGCGGCCGGATAATTCATTTTCCGGGCGTTGAAGGGTGAAATACGTATAAAGGTCGGACACCTGTATAAAAGTTTGGTGTTGCAAAAAAATTGACGGCTGAAATAGAAAAATTAGCTTCAATTTCAAACAAACTCAGATGAGTTTGTTTGAAATCCATCTCATCTCAACTCCTTGCATAAGCTGTAAACCAGGCAAGTCCACAGGAACACCTAAACGCTCCTCTATACAAGTCACTTGTACCAGGTATTTCCTAGCTAGAACATTACGCTATTTCTAGCGAAGTGTAAATTCACCCCAGTTGCACGCTGATTACAATATACTAAGTTCATATAATGTTAAATGTGGGTTATCTCTTTGTGCTTAAGACGAAGTAGGTTATAATATAGTATTGGTCTACATTGGGGAAATACTCACAGCTTTGCTTACAAATGAACGCATCTACGTGCATAATGCTATGTACGCATTGTAGCGATGCTGTCATCTCATATTAATAAATAATAATAATAATAAATATTTGACAACATCACATACATTGCTCCGAAACCAAAGTAGCTAATATTTATTATAATATAACTATTCCCACTTCTAGGGCACAGTGGCCCCACCATGAGTTGATGCAAACTGTTTACGCTATCGTAAACTATCGGATATACTGCTCACAGTCAATGCGAGTGAAAGAGAGAAAACGATAGTTTACGATAACGTAAACAGTTTGCATCAACTCATGGTAGGGCCACAGTTCGTTCACATGGAATCAATCGATAAGGGATAAGGAGAATGGACCATAACTCAAGTATTTTATTCCACGACTGACTCGCTGTCACACCATTTTAATAATAATAATAAACAACTAAATATTTGAAAACATCACATACATTGCTCCGAAACCAAAGTAAGTAGCTAAAGCACTTGTGTTATGGAAATCAGAGACAACGGTGGTATCACAAACACCCAGACTTAAGTCAATATAGAAAAGTTCATTTTCTACATTGACACAACCGGGGATCGAACCCGGGACCTCAGAGATGGCGACACCTTGAAAACCGGTGTGCAAAGCCACTCGACCACGAAGGTCGTATTATTATGCTATATTTAACTATCCCACTTTTAGGGCACAGTGGCCCTACCATGAGTTGATGCAAACTGTTTACGCTACCGTAAACTATCGGATATACTGCTCACAGTCAATGCGAGTGGAAGAGAGAAAACGATAGTTTACGATAACGTAAACAGTTTGCATCAACTTATGGTAGAGCCACATGTCGTTCATATGGAATCAATCGATAAGAGATAAGGAGGATGGACCATAACTCAAGTATTTTATTCCACGACTGACTCGCTGTCACACCATTTTAATAATAATAAGAAACAACTAAATATTTGACAACATCACATACATTGCTCCGAAACCAAAGTAAGTAGCTAAAGCACTTGTGTTATGGAAATCAGAGACAACGGTGGTATCACAAACACCCAGACTTAAGTCAATATAGAAAAGTTCATTTTCTACATTGACCCAACCGGGGATCGAACCCGGGACCTCAGAGATGGCGACACCTTGAAAACCGGTGTGCAAAGCCACTCGACCACGAAGGTCGTATTATTATGCTATATTTAACTATCCCACTTTTAGGGCACAGTGGCCCTACCATGAGTTGATGCAAACTGTCTACGCTACCGTAAACTATCGGATATACTGCTCACAGTCAATGCGAGTGAAAGAGAGAAAACGATAGTTTACGATAACGTAAACAGTTTGCATCAACTTATGGTAGAGCCACATGTCGTTCATATGGAATCAATCGATAAGAGATAAGGAGGATGGACCATAACTCAAATATTTTATTCCACGACTGACTCGCTGTCACACCATCCACTTCGTCGAGTTTAATATTTATGTGTACAGTCAAAGAAACGTCAGCCAAACAAATGTTCAGAAAAATCGGAAATTCAAGCAATAATATATTTTTATCCACTAACTTCTGCCCACAACTTCGTCCACGTGGAATTAAACTTCCTGTAGGAAATTTCTTATACTTATGCCTTTCAGTCAAATGAATCAGTGTCTCTGTCGGGACGTACATTTTAGAATATGATCGGCTATATTGTATGACATATAATCGGCCGAAATCAGTTCAAAATGTTCAACACTGATATTCGTATGTCATAGTTGTAATTACTCAGTTCATTACAAGTCATCACATTATCTCCAGCTAATTTGCTATTAGGGATATTGTAATCAGAACTGATTGCAGTCAGCATGTGGCATATGGGATTAGAATAGGTAAGCTTGTTATTACATATTAATTACATATATGCGTAGCGATATAATATAGGTTTGTTATATTGACCATCCATCTTAAAGGTGAAAACATGCCGAAGCACCTCGCACCAGCCTTTATAAATTGTCTAATTTCAAAATCTATCGCAATCGCTTTTAGGATGAAACACATTGATGCTTCTTTTTGGCTCAAATAAAAACTTACCAAAGAAATGCAGCAATGTGTCGGATCCAACTGTCAAATGAAAGCGATTGCGATAGATTTTTAAATTAGACAATTAGCACCCTGGTTGGACGTCGATGCTCGCTGTTTTACATAAATGGCGATGCATTATATTCCAAGATTAATATATTTTATTTTTTTATTTGGATCACCTAGAGAATTATACAGGGTGATGAATGAACCAGCAAAGAGAAAACCGTTTCTTCGGACCATCAAACTGAAGAACTTTTACTACAGGATCAACTCTGAAATCGCGAAAAAGAAATCACGACACGATCACACCGTTCATTCATTAACACGTTGTATAATGGATAGTACTGCAGAAAATACTAAATGCCTAATTCAATTGAAGACAGCCACATCATGCCTATGAAAATGCGATAGTGAGCGAAAACCATCTGCGATGTTTAGCACGCTTGGGACCTCTGGAGAAAATTCAAAATTCAAAACTCATTTATTCAGTCTAGGCTGTTACAAGCACTTGTGAATGTCAAAGACGCTACGCCATCGGTTCGCAAACCCTAAGCGGGAGACCTTGTAACGAGAAGAACCGGCGAGAAACTCGTCAAGGGCTGCTTTTTTCTCCCTGAATATTTCATACAGTGTCGTCAAAATTTTAAAAAATGAGGTCAGCATTTAAAGTGACTTCATTTTCCATTACAATATTAAACAAAGTTTACATTCAATGGGTAGGTAAAATAAATTTCAACTAGTTGAGAAATCGCTGTCTACTACTCGAGACGTGACGGAAGCCATGCCTGCTGGATGCATGCTTGCTTAACTTGAAACAAAATATGCTTCTAATCAAATATTACTAAAAATATAAAACTATCTATACCTTAAATCGCTCTTTGAAATAATGACCATTCTTGGGTTGTCTTTTAAATTAAGGTCGACGACAGATCTCGAGACAATCTTAACACATTGCCGTAAACATAAAACAACTCTTTTTTTCTTAAAATTACTTAATAATTCATGTTTTTTCACGCCATAACAACATTTCAATGCTTATCGGCAAATGTGTTAAGCGACGAGAAATATCAGATGTTAACTCAGAGCCCCTAATTCGTTCAATTTGTCAACACATCGGTCGATAAATCTCGATCGATAATCGATCTATTTTAACCAACTCTTAAGCTCACGGCTCTCAGATTACAGTGATAACGAACGTTTATTAAAAATAACCTATCGTCGTTTATTTTATCATCGATACGTTCCTAAGATTGATTTCATAGATAGCTCTAAAAGAGCAGGCCGAAATAAAGAGAGATCCCTTTTTAGGGTTACGTACTAAAATGGTAAAAAGGAAACCTCATGGTGCGACTCAGTCTGTCTACTAGGGCATATGGGGTATCATATAAAAGAGCGCTGCTTGCAAATTCTCAAACATTTATTTTTTATTTTTATGCCGCATAGTTTTTGACTTTACCTTTTGATGAAAAATTTAAAAAATACCGTCCCTCCCACCCCTTATCTCCAAAATTTACGAAAAATCTGAAACTATTTAATGTTTTAGAAGTTTATGTAAAGATTACAGGAAAAATAAAACGATATCTCTAAATAGTAAACTTTTTCAGAACCCTCGGTGCGTGAGTCCGACTCGCTAGGAATTATTGAAAAAAATTACTTTTTTGTATCGTCTTACCCTAATTAAATTGACAGTAGACAGTGATCCGCGGCAGCTTCACTCTAGCTAGAATCTATGGATTGCACAGCGCTCTGAAGTTGCCGCGGATAACTGTCTATTGTCAACTCAATAGCATTGTAAGTACTTAAATCTTCAACAACCCTAATGGTTACTTTTTCTATCTCTATTTGCTCGAACCTACCTTATCGGATACCGTCAAACTAACTGAAACAAATTCCTGATTCTACACTTCAAGTTAAATTACAGACTTTTCCAACCATTGGCTTCGAAGATTAATTTCAACGATCGATAAATACCTGAGTCGATTCTAAATCGATACTAATCGCCTATCTACTGAACAGGTAAGTAAGTAGTTGCATCAAAGCACTTATTAAGTTTAATAAGTAGGGCTTAAACTGGTAGTGGTTTGTTGTGTAATTACTATGGGTTCTCGATGCTAAAGGTTTTTTTGCGTTTTGTAACATTTTGTAGAAGATGGTATTTGTTTTATATAAACTTGAGTTTAAATTCTGCAATTGGAGATTCATCTATGCTGGATAGCAAACTAGTACAGTCGATTACTATATATTTACACCTTGATAATTTTTTTTTTATTACAAAGCTCATAAGGTTCGTAAATTGCCAAAAGTGTGTGTTAATAATAAATAAATAATAACAATAAAAATATGCTTTATTTTCTCCACAAATAATAAATAATACTTATGGTAATTTTTACTACATTTCTTTCATTCATTGACCAAATTGTTTTTTTATTGTTAATTTATTGTCATCAATAAAAATCTGTGAAATTATCCTAAGCTATTGAAAAAATATTTGTACTGTGTTTTATAACAAAACACATGATTTTTTATGTAATGTCCAATTATAACGATTTAAAATAATCAGAAGATTGAATTTACTGTAAAACTTTTTTTGTAGATTTTGATGGATACAATGTGATCTCACATAATTCTCACTTCAAAACCAATCGAGATAGCTCTCGACTGGTCGACTAGTTAAGTAGTAGTGGTTATAATCAATAGTCATAGAATGCAACGAGACGAGTCCAGTGGCCTAGTAAATTGTCCAGTGGCCTCCTATAATTATTTTAATAACGACAAGCTGGAACATGGGGTCTTATCACCTGTTTGAAAAGTGTGGGAATATAATTATATTATAGAACTGCGGGCTTCGATCAAGAATACCCTAGAAGTCCAGTCAGTCTCAAAAACGGCAACTTTGAAATAACGCCCCACTTTCAAATTGAGAGCTTATTTTGTACATAGTATTATCTTCTTTGTGCCTTACTATTTTAAGTTGAATTTGCAAAAAATAGTAATTTGTACTTAGATAAAAATATTCATTTGCAATCATTTAAATATTTCGATTTAGTTTTTGTTTCGTCAGTCGGTGCCATCACAGTACAAAGAACATATTTTTTTCTGGTTCTGTGGGTGCCATATTTGTGCGCTGTTTTAGGTCGTGAAGCGTTGTCTAGGATATTCTGGAGCGAAGACTGCGGGCTACCACCTTCTCAGTTGCTATTTCTAACGTACCAAGCGCTGCAATAGTTTTATAATACCCCCAGCAAAGGAGTGGAACTCCCTTCCTTTGTCTGTATTTCCGAGTACATAAACCTGACTATTTTCAAAGCCAAGGTGAATAGACATCTTCTGGATTGGATCCCCTTGAGCAAGATAAAGATGAAGAGAAATCCCATAAAAATCAGTGGCATCTGCCATTTCTAATGTCTTACTACTGTGGCACAGGCCTTCCTTATGGGTGGATAAGGAGGATGGGCCATAACCTATCAGGCGGGCTTAATGCGGATTGGTGGGTGTTCCAGGTCCCCATACGAACTTTTATCCTCTGCCCCCTAGCGTGACCACCGAAACTCGATATGATATAGCGATTTATCTCGTTTAATTTTGGACGTTTAAAAGACAATGGATTTTGGCAGTTGAGTATCGATAAAACGCTATATCACGCGATATGCGTTCGTCTCGTATCATGTCTCGGTGGTCATGCTAGGTGGGCTGACTCCTTTCGATATATTTTTTTCGATAAAAGTCTATATTATTTCCCAAAGCCCAATCTCTATTAATCAAAATTGGTTTTCTAATTTGTCTTGTAATTGGTTTTCAAATTCCATGACATAAGTGCTTCAGCTACTACTTTAGGATCAGGGAAAAGTATGTGATGTTGTACTTATGTGAAAGAACCGAAATCGAATTACAACGGAGGCTTTCCTCGCAAATGAAAACATACTTTTTTAAGCAAATCACTGCTGTAAGCGGTATTCCACAGCACCTGGGCCTAGCAATTTTGCGCTAACAAAGAAATACGTAAAACATTATACAAGCCTGTGTACCTGTGTCGCATTTTACACATCGTACGAGAATAGAACAGCAAATAACACGTCGTGTCGGGATGGCGACACACGGCAGTCTGTTGCGTCGAGCAGGGCTAATTAAGATGTTTTGGAAAGTTTTTTTATACTCATTGTTCTCAAACTGGAGCCCTCAACTTAATTGAATTTATTGCTCCCTAGCTTCAATCTGTACATATGAGACGACCTCCGTGATCGAGTGTCTTTTGTACACCGGTTTTCAAGGTGTCGTCATCTCTGAGGTCACGGGTTCTATCCCCGGTTGGGTCAATTTTTTATATTGGCTCAGGTCTAGGTGTTTGTGATACCACCGCTGTCTCTGATTTCCATAACACAAGTGCTTTAGCTACTTGCTTTGGGGTCGGAGCGATGTGTGTGATGTTGTCCATTTAATATGAATTTTCGATACATTGTATGTACTTAGCGAGCAACCAATTTAATTAGGATGAGGGCGCCACTTGATGGCTATATAGGAGCTTTAATGCAGAAACTTATAGAGAAAACTCAGCTAACTGCTGATATATTTGTACTTATATCTCGACGACCTCCGTGGTCGAGTGGCTTTGTACACCGGTTTTCAAGGTGTCGCCATCTCTGAGGTCCCGGGTTCGATCCCCGGTTGGGTCAATTTAGAAAACGAACTTTTCAATATTGGCTCAGGTCTGGGTGTTTGTGATACCACCGTTGTCTCTGATTTTCATAACACAAGTGCTTTAGCTACTTACTTTGGAATCGGAACAATGTATGTGATGTTGTCAAATATTTATTTATTTATTTATATTTGTCGTTAGCTGAAAAATGATGATAACAATGACTTATTCAATGTAAAAACAATAATGCATGTTATGAATCTACTATACATAATACTTTGCCATATTCACAATATGTGATTGCTTTTTTACCATATTCAATAATAGGTATTTAGAATACGAAATAGAATAAGAATATTATTTAATGTTGTTCTATATAAATATAAGTATATTTTTTTTGCAATTACTGCAATTCATGTGATTATAACTTCTGTTTAACTCGAATTCAATTTCGATATTTAGAAAAATAAGTTTATAATTTTATATATTCGTTTTAACGCGGTAGCATTTTTTTAAACACTATACAATATTAAACAAATAAATAATAAAATAGAAAGCAAGTTTCTTGATTTTATTTATCTGAGTCAGATGATCTTTTGTTTAATTTAGGAATTTCAAATATATCGACGTTAATTAAAATGCCGTCCAACAAGCTCGAGCTAAAAATCCCCCGTATGTTTTTGCTCGTGTTTTTCTTCAAGCCAGGGTAGCGTATCTATGTAAATTGCATTACACTGCCCGCCTCCGTTTTGTTTTTACGCCGATGTAAAATAACCGAGCACTAACAAGCAATGTGCTGTATAAATATGTTGGGAACACTTGAAGAATAACGAGATTTAGGAATTAAGCACTTTCATTTAATTCAAGTTGTATAATAAATTTATTATGATATCTAGGCGAAAATGTAACTGATATCGCTTAATGGATTGCCCAGCTGAAGTGGAACAAAGTCAGAATCGTGAAAAACTGTTCAATATAAAAATACACTGGCATTCAAAACTTAATACCACACTTTAAAAATTGCAATTTCTCTTAAACAATAGAAGTAAGAGTTTTGAAATAAAAAAAGTTTTTTTGCAAAAAGGTTATCGATTGTGGAGTTATAATTATAAAAAATCTTTATTTAGTTCTTTTTATTTCGTAAATATAATCTTGTGTATTTTAAAAGTTATTACAATTTTAAAAGTGTGGTACTAAGTTTTGAAGCCCAGTATATCTATCAAATTCGATAACACTGTTTTATCTTTAATCTAGATATAATTTGACGACCTCCGTGGTCGAGTGGCTTTGTACACCGGTTTTCAAGGTGTCGCCATCTCTGAGGTCCCGGTTGGGTCAATTTATCAAACTAACTTTTCTATATTGACTCAGGTCTGGGTGTTTGTGATACCACCGTTGTCTCTGATTTTCATAACACAATCTCTTTAGCTACTTACTTTGGAATCGGAGCGATGTATGTGAAGTTGTCAAATATTTATCATTACATATTATACCAAATAATATACTAGAAAAAACACGACTCGCACCAGATCATGTTCTCGGACGGGAATCGAACCCGCGACCTTTGGATATCCGGTCCAATGCTCTGACCACTGAGCTACCGAGTCACTAGTGGGAACGTCGAATTTCTCCTAGTATATCAACTCTTACGCTGCAGCCAGCGCCATCTCACCATTGTACAAGGAATTACCTCGACATCAACTGAATACCTTTCCAGATATTTTTAAACAATTGATTAAGATGAGAAAGCTATATAACTTTTTAAATTTTGAGATTTAAACATTCACAATGCTATTTTATATAATACCAAATAACTTCGACGTTCCCACTAGTGACTCGGTAGCTCAGCGGTCAGAGCATTGGACCGGATATCCAAAGGTCGCGGGTTCGATTCCCGTCCGAGAACATGATCTGGTGCGAGTCGTGTTTTTTCTAGTATATTATTTGGTATTATATAAAAATAGCATTGTGAATGCTTAAATCTCAAAATTTAAAAAATTACATATTATTTAAAAAGAAAAATCTTTATATTGACACTCATTTTCACTGACAACATAATTTGGTAATGTCTTGGAAATTTGAATGGCTTACTTTAACGTCGTGTTAGCTCGCAGTAAGACCACTAATGGTTAAAAGCAATCTACATTGGTGGGGCTTCCCCGTATTTCTTGGAGTTAATAAGATTTTAGCCAGTTCTATGGTTTCTCCTTGTAGAGTGAATAGGTTTTAGACTCGTTTTTCTTCATTTTTAGGGTTCCGTAGTCAACAAGGAACCATATCGACTGTGGAAAGGTAAAAATGCTAAAACGCCAAAATGCTAGTTGTGGGAAATGAGGTTTAAAGTTTCATTTTTTCGAAAAAAAATCATAACTTTTTTGTTATTAACGTGAGCAAATTCATGTATATGAAAGACCATATTATTTATTTTTTTCCCAAATTTAGGAAATACTCATTGGTTTATAATTCTATTATATCGCGAAATACTTGTCGCTTAAGCATAAATACTTAATTTTTTGAGAAAATCACAGTCAGGAAAAAATTACTTATGTCTACAATATTGTAAGAACCCAGTCAGTGAAAACTGCTTATAAGTCGCAATGATCTTTTCTAGGGCAATGACAATATGCTTAGTGGCCTTAACTTTAACAGATGCAGTGAAGAAAAGTTTACTAAATTACCCATGTTATAATGAAAAATTATTTATGAGGCGGGTAAATTGCTTAACTGCACCAATGCTGTAGAATAAATGCAAACAAGTATTGCTGAACACCTACTCAATTACTCTATTTTAGTTTTTTTTACTTATCGTTATCAGTAATTAGTATTACTATGTTTCAGTTAATAATAAATAAATGCTTAATCACCACTAATAAAATAGTTTTCAAAAATAATGTCTAATTTCCTCATCAAAATAAATTAAACCCTTCAAGTTATACGTGAACAACTAAAAACGACGTATTATTTAATTAGAGATACTTTTAATCATAGTAGCCAAATCTAGAATAAGTAGGAGTTGAATAATCGAGTAGTTATTGTTATTTTACATAGCATTTGTAATAAAAATCATTATTTTTACTAATCAACCACTTTTATTTACCCTTATTGATTGACATGGGGCTTGCAAGAGCTCTTACATAAAAGCTTTTACACCATAAGTAAAACAATTTTTTACTAGTTACGCTAATTAAGATAGATAACAAATTAAACATAACTCTACTTATATGAAAAATATTTCTTGGAACATTTTTGGCACATTATTTTGGTTATTTTTACCTCCATAACTTATCAAAACCTAAAAACATAATGATATAAGACAATGAAAATTATTTTGTACGTCTGAGATCGTAAAGAAAGTATTTAATTACTGGTAAGTCTCGTTTAAACAAAGTTACGAAGTTATAATTTTTAAGAGTTCTGTTTTTAGACAAGTATATTACACTCAGGTAGGTGAGTGTCATGCATAATTTTATATTTTATTTTCTTTTCTATTTGCAATATTATTGTTATAACTATATTATAGTAATAAACACGGAACTCTTAAAAATTATATAACTTTCTAATTTGGTTTCAATTACGTCTTTTGTATAGGAACAGTTAAGAGCACAACGAGATCTAAGTACAGTTTTTGCTAAAATTGCTTAAGCGCCAACCGTTCTTACTTTATAAACCAATGATGTTTTGCTAAAGCGCCAAACCACTGTAGTCTATAAAATGCTTAAATTACTAAATCACCATTACTTTTCAAATTTGAAAAAACGAAAATTGCTCAAGTGGTACAAATGAAATAAAGGTGGACCGGATAAAAATTCTTATGCTACATTTGTTACAAAAATAATAAAAATACGTCGCTTTAGTCATATTGACAGCGTAGATTTGAGAAAAACGTTGAATTTTAGATATGCTAAAGCGCCAAAAAAGTGCTCCGATTGCTTTGAAACCTAGACAGATTGACGCAGAAAAAAAAACGCTATCCAATGATATATATAACTCAAAATGGCCAAAGTGGCGCTTTAGCATTTTTACCTTTCCACAATCGATATAGTTTCGCCATGTCCGTTTATCTGTTTGTCCGTCCCCAGCCTAGCTCATAGACTCTTAGTATTAGAAAGCTGTAATTTGGCATGGATTGTACATATTAATCACGCCGACAAAGTGACTCATCATTTCAATTTCAGTCCGGCCGGGAATCGAACCCGGGACCTCTTGCGTGGTAGACCTGCATGTTGACCACTGCACCAATCAGGTTGTTTAGTTCTTCTACGGTGCGTTAGTTTAAACAATAGTAGGCCCTTATTAAGCAATCAGATGCACTCAACCCTTAACCGTCAAAGAGCGTGAAGTGAAGACAACAGTTGGCCCATTAATCGATACTTTACGCCCGTGGGAAAGAAAATCGCTATTAATCGTTCGTTTGAGCGCACGATAGGACAATTATGGTGAACAGGTTTAACGCAAGTTTGGATATTTACGGTCTTACCACAAAAGATTTTAAAACACTGTTCAACAAGTGTTTAACTTAGACACTGATTAAATGTGATGCTGTCACTTTTTTGACAGTATTGTTTGAAAGAGACTGCTTCACATTTAAACAATGTCTAAATGAAACATATCATAAAATCTTTTGTGGTTAGCTACAAAAGATTTTAAAACACTGTTCAACAACTGTTTAACTTAGACACTGTTTAAATGTGATGCTGTCACTTTTTTGACAGTATTGTTTGAAAGAGACGGCTTCACATTTAAACAATGTCTAAATGAAACATATCACAAAATCTTTTGTGGTAAGCCACAAAAGATTTTAAAACACTGTTCAACAACTGTTTAACTTAGACACTGTTTAAATGTGATGCTGTCACTTTTTTGACAGTATTGTTTGAAAGAGACGGCTTCACATTTAAACAATGTCTAAATGAAACATATCACAAAATCTTTTGTGGTAAGCCACAAAAGATTTTAAAACACTGTTCAACAACTGTTTAACTTAGACACTGTTTAAATGTGATGCTGTCACTTTTTTTACAGTATTGTTTGAAAGAGACTGCTTCACATTTAAACAGTGTCAAAATAAAACAGTGTTTTAAAATCTTTTGTGATGAGGCCGTTAAGGTTTAGGTTGTTCATGGTGGAGATTTACTTTCATTTCACTTCATAACCATACATAAGTACTTTCTTTTTAATACTCGAAGAAATAATTGTACAAAGATTGAAACGATTTATAATGAGTTTTTTTTCAATTCTTCAACACGAAAAGGGTGCTTTTGGCGCGTAAAAACGGACGGGAATCGAACCCGCGACTTTTGGATATCCGGTCCAATGCTCTGACCGCTGACAGTGACAGTGACAGTGACTCGGTAGCTCAGCGGTCAGAGCATTGGACCGGATATCCAAAGGTCGCGGGTTCGATTCCCGTCCGAGAACATGATCTCGTGCGAGTCGTATTTTTTCTAGTATATTATTTGGTATTATGTAATTGTTTATTAAATTTAGATTTTTCGCATTCACAATGCTGACTTGGTAGCATAATTGGTCAGTGCATTGGGCCAGAATCCCAAGGGTGCGGGTTCGAGTCCTGTCTGAGGTGCTACGGGTGAGTCGATTTTTTCTAGTATTTTTTCTAATATTATTTATCTTAATGAAATTGTTTATTTTGTGATCTATGGCGATATGGAACAAAGTCCACTCGGATAAGTCGTGGGCGGTAACTTACTTGTATTTTTTATTTAAGGCTCCTATATACCTTAAAGTGGCGCACTCATCTTAATTAAATTTATTGCTCGCTAAATACATAATGTTATATTTATGTATATTTGTTGTGGTAGTAATAGGTGAAAGAGCAAAAAGTGGCCACTTTAAGCACTTTTGCCTACTACTACTACAACGAACTATATTTTACTGAGGTTATTGTTTATAAATAAACTATAGAACCTTAGCTTCAATCTGTACAAGTGATTTTTTAATACATTATGTACTTAGCGAGCAATAAATTTAATCAATATGGAGGCGCCACTTGAGGGCTATAGTCTCCTTAAGTAATAACACGGACGTATGTCAAAATACGAGCCTATTACAATATTTCTCGTATTTGTGCGCAGATTTACATCGTTATAGCGTGGTTCTTGGAACCTGGTTTTGTCATTTTATTTTGTTTATGACAAGTTTTTTACGTCGTTAAAATGTCTGTATAACTGTGGCATAACGTATTAATGTGTAGGTAAACATTGACGTTGACAATTTTATTAATTACAAAAAGAAAACATTTGATATAATACCAAATAATATACTAGAAAAAATACGACTCGCACCAGATCATGTTCTCGGACGGGAATCGAAGCTGAGCTACCGAGTCACTAGACTCGTAAGTGACTCGGTATTATTTGGTATTATATAAAAATAGCATTGTGAATGCTAAAATCTCAAAATTTAAGAAAACATTTGTTTTGTGACTAATAACTACAAAGTAAGTTGTGCTTAATTAATAATAAGTGACAACTAAAACCGTTGAATTTTGGTAAATTGTTCTACATAAACTATTTAACCTACTTAAAAAGGAGGAGGTTATCAAGCCGACGGTATGTTTATGTGTTTTTCACCATAACTTCACCAGTTGTTAACCGATTTAAATAATTATTGTTTTATCTGAAAGAATACAGTTCAGGTGTAGTCCCATAAAAATGCACAGAGATATGGTTAGTACTTTATTCAATTTTTTTTATAATTCTTAAAAAAAATAGTTATTTTAGTCACACAAATGAACTACAAAATTATGTTCCGTAAAGATGGTTATTCAGTTAGCTACCGTTTTTAATGTCCCCACTGCCTGGAGTAAAAGGTACTCAAGAAATAAATAATTTATTAGAAAAAATACTAAAAAAATTCGACCGACCCGTAGCACCGCAAACAGTCGGTCCCGTCTGAGGTGCTATTAGTCATAACGCGACTAAGTCCATCTACGCATTAGATTTTTTCTAATATATTATTTCTCAATTTAACGTTTTACATTTTCTTATTTATTATTTTTATCAAATAATAAACTATCATGTACTGTATTGTTGAGACTTATTTACTATTATTTCTTACTATTATAAAAGTAAAAGTAAAAAATTGCTTTATTCAAATAAACTTAGTAATTAAGCGCTTTTGAATCGTCTATATTTTTCTACCACCCGTTCGAGACTTTTTTAACTGACAAGAAGAACAGGCGCAAGAAACCTTATCAGCTTTAACAGAAATAAGTATTAGTAAAATATATATTATTATATACTACTATTTCGGCGCAGTTGCAGTCTCAAAAATAAACAAGTACATAGTGTTAAACCCGATACAGTTTATTCTAATAAATCTCAATTTAGTACTCAACAGAGATAATAAAATAAAATCAATTGTCCAACTTTCAGTCCAAAATACAAAGAACTGACTCATCCGCCCCCAAAATTCGGACAAGAAGCAAAAAACTTTTAACGATATATACCGTAAATCTTTCAAAGAATTAAGGGACGACACAACTCGTCGCATTTAACAATGCGTAATTGTTGATATTAAGGCTGTAGCTCACTTATCTACTCGGTATATCTCGCCTTTTTTTTATGTCGAAGAAAACGCATTTACGCGCTTCCCCTCCCGCAGGTGAGCGGTATATCTCGCCTTGCTAACTTTTTCTTATCGCCTAACAAATATCGTAACGACCTCCGTGGTCGAGTGGATTTGTACACCGGTTTTCAAGGTGTCACCATCTCTGAGGTCCCGGGTTTGATCCCCAGTTGGGTCAAGTTAGGAAACGAACTTTTCTATATTGGCTCAGGTCTGGGTGCTTGTGATACCACCGTAGTCTCTGATTTCCATAACACAAGTGCTTTAGCTACTTACTTTGGAATCGGAGCAATGTATGTGATGTTGTCAAATATTTATTATTATTATTATTATTATATTATTAACATTGGTCCGCCCCCTTTTTCCTTATTTAGTATTTTCAATTAGTTTTTCTTTGTTAATTGGATCAGTGTGTGTGATAGATTCAGGAATAGTAAAGTAAGACATTATCACTTCACAAAGTTAATACGCCAATCGTATTAGAGCACTTGTTGAAACTAAACACATAAATAGAAATTGTGAGATCACAACTCACTTACTTAGAGGTCTAAGTGAGTGAGTTCGCCGCGATTTTAAACGTGATTTTGGTTACATTGCTGCTAATATTTCACATGTTGCTGACGTCACTGGTCCTAAGCGAACATTGTATATCGAATCGCGTCTTATCCGTACTCGTCGTATCGTTGACGACCGGACGAGCGTTCCGAGTTGACATGTGAGCGACAACCTTAAGGCCGGACTCCGGTTCGAAACGAGTATTCTTTTTAGGGTTCCGTACCAAAATGGTAAAAAGGAACCCTTATGGTGCGACTCAGTCTGTCTGTCACAGGTGGATATCTCGAGAACTACTAATGCTATCAATTCGATATTTGGAATAGCTTTAGACGACGTCTGTCCAACTATTTAGCAAATAAGAGAGAAATAAATATATTTATATTTTTTTGGGGTTTTGAAAAATCGAAGCATATGGGGTATCATATGAAAGAGCGCTGCTTGCACAATCTCAAACATTTTTTTAGGACCGCATTTTTTTCGACTTTTGATGAATAATGTAAAAAAAAGTATGCCTAGAGAAAAATCTGAAATTATTGTATGCGATAGACGTACATATAAAGATTACAGGAAATTCAAAACGATTGTATTTATTGGTTTTTCGAATTCCCGACGTTTCGACACCTTTCCAGGGGCCGTGGTCACGGGAGATCTGTAAACTTTTTTAGTATGATGGTACGGAACCCTCGGTGCACGAGTCCGACTCGCTCTTAACCGTTTTTTTC
Organism: Catoptria pinella; assembly: GCA_963556745.1. Classification (NCBI taxonomy): domain Eukaryota; kingdom Metazoa; phylum Arthropoda; class Insecta; order Lepidoptera; family Crambidae; genus Catoptria; species Catoptria pinella. The sequence continues at coordinate 882,322 of OY750782.1, read as the reverse complement.
GTTATTGAGTCTTGCATTGTTACTTTTTCTTGTAAATGTTTATTAATTGGCGAACGGTACATGGGTAGTACGGTTGCAGTGGATATTATAGTGGTTATTTGTATTGATGTCATTGTCTTTCACTTGTACAATTTAATACGACCTCCGTGGTCGAGTGGTTTGTACGCCGGTTTTCAAGGTGTCGCTAACTCTGAGGTCCCGGGTACGATCCCCGGTTGGGTCAATTTAGAAAACGAACATTTCTATATTGGCTCAGGTCTGGGTGTTTGTGATACCACCGTTGTCTCTGATTTCCATAACACTAGTGCTTTAGCTACTTACTTTGGAATCGGAGCAATGTATGTGATGTCAACAAAGTGCTCAAGGTCAACATGTATAGTCTGAGGTGCTGTCATGTGTACATAATTTTTCGCCCAACACCACAATAACACACATCCGTTGTAACCATCAAGAACTCGCTAATGAAACGGAAAAAGTCATTGTGCGATGATTCACGCGACATTTTTGCGTACAAACTAATTGTTAGTATGCAGTTTAATTGTGATGATTAATTACCATGTTTTTGTCAGGGAACCTTTTGAATTGCTCGTGAAATTTGGTGGGGCTTCGTCGTATTTTTAACTAGCGGCAAGCGACTTCGGTGTTGTCAGTTATTTTTCTGTCCCTCGGGAACAGTATTTCTGGATGAAAGTTACTCTATGTCCTTCTCTGTACCCTTGAAAACGTGTATGCAAAATGACATGATGATCGGTTAAGTAGTTAAGACGTGAAAGCGTAACAAACAAACAAACAAACACTCGTCAGCTCGGACTTTATATCTAGAGCACACACACACACACACACACACTCTAAGAATTATTTCCAGCTGACGCACATACAACAGTATCGTCATAATTAGTATATAAGATGTACAAATAAATAAATATTTCCTCTTAGCTTCTTAGCTATAGAGCAACATTCTACACTGGCTGTTTGATTCATCTCCAAAGCCAGGAGCCAAATATAGAGCAACATTCTACACTGGCTGTTTGATTCATCTCCCAAGCCAGGAGCCAAATATAGAGCAACATTCTAAACTGGCTGTTTGATTCATCTCCCAAGCCAGGAGCCAAATATAGAGCAACATTCTACACTGGCTGTTTGATTCATCTCCTAAGCCAGGAGCCAAATATAGAGCAACATTCTACACTGGCTGTTTGATTCATCTCCCAAGCCTGGAGCCAAATATAGAGCAACATTCTACACTGGCTGTTTGATTCATCTCCCAAGCCAGGAGCCACATATAGAGCAACATTCTACACTGGCTGTTTGATTCATCTCCCAAGCCAGGAGCCAAATATAGAGCAACATTCTACACTGGCTGTTTGATTCATCTCCCAAGCCAGGAGCCAAATATAGAGCAACATTCTACACTGGCTGTTTGATTCATCTCCCAAGCCAGGAGCCAAATATAGAGCAACATTTTATACTGGCTGTTTGATTCATCTCCCAAGCCAGGAGCCAAATATAGAGCAACATTCTACACTGGCTGTTTGATTTATCTCCCAAGCCAGGAGCCAAATATAGAGCAACATTCTACACTGGCTGTTTGATTCATCTCCCAAGCCAGGAGCCAAATATAGAGCAACATTCTACACTGGCTGTTTGATTCATCTCCCAAGCCAGGAGCCAAATATAGAGCAACATTCTACACCGGCTGTTTGATTCATCTCCCAAGCCAGGAGCCAAATTTTATTTTCGCCTATTATTAAATTGTTAGTTAATAATAAAAAAGCAATAACTTAAAGTATCGCCATATTTGCATTATTGATGTAGCATTATTGAAATTTTCACAGAATATGACACACACGGGATTTAACTTCAAGTTCTATGAATTTAGATATATTTTTTTTAATAAATTACACAAAAATATGAACTCCCAAAACTGAACATTTATTAAATTTAGATTTTTCGCATTCACAATGTTATTTTTATATTAAGATAAATAATATTAGAAAAAATACTAAAAAAATCGACTCACCCGTAGCACCTCAGACGGGACATTCCTCACATTGATGAAATTGCGCTGGCTTGCAGCGAAGAAGTTAAAAAGTACTAGAAAATTTCGCCGCTCCCACTAGCGACTCGGTAGCATAATTGGTCAGTGCATTAGGCCGGAATCCCAAGAGTGCGGGTTCGTGTCCCGTCTGAGGTGCTACGGGTGAGTCGATTTTTTCTAGTATTTTTTCTAATATTATTTATCTGAACATTCATTTTTGTTTTTTTAATATTGAAATGCAATGATAATATAGTGTTTGTTGTGCGCATAAGCTTTCACATCAGTCATTTGAATGTCCCTGCTGCTGCGGGGGCACAGCCCTTCCTTATGGGTGGATAAGGAAGATGGGCCATAACCCACCACGCAGGCCCAAAGCTGATTGGTGGGTATTATTGACTGCCAATGCAGTCGGGACTAACGGCCTAAATTGCCTTACAAAGCGCGGATATTTTTGGTCACCCATCCCATGACCGACCCTTGCGAAATTTGCTTAACCCCCGCAATCGCAAGACTAGGCGCTAAACTACTGCGCCACCGAGGTCTTTAAGCAAAACTTTGCTTAATTACTATTATTTAAGTTCAATCTGAGTGTTCATGACGACCTCCGTGGTCGAGTGGCTTTGTACACCGGTTTTCAAGGAGTCGCCATCTCTGAGGTCCCGGGTTCGATCCCCGGTTGGGTCAATTTAGAAAACGAACCTTTCTACATTGGCTCAGGTCTGGGTGTTTGTGATACCACCGTTGTCTCCGATTTCCATAACACAAATGCTTTAATTACTTACTTTGGAATCGGAGCAATGTATGTGATGTTGTCAAATATTTATTTATTCAGCGTTACAAAAACTATACAAAGCGGATATTACCGATTATAAATCATAAAAAAACACTCCAAATAAACATGGAATTCCCACTAACACAATACTTCAAAAGACCATTATAAAAAGGACTCTTAACCCGATTGGTTTTGCAAACAAATCTTCAAAACGAATAGTTCTACTTTCGATAGCCTAAAAACTTATTCAAATAAAATCACAGCTATAGTATTACTCAACGTGAATCTTGTGTGGCAACAAATTTTGCGTGGGTGCATATCATAACTAAATTCATTCAAAGGAATAAAAACCTTTAAACGAAGCCTTAAAATTCATTATCATTTGCACAATTAAATTAATGTATTATGCTTTAAGCTTGGAAACAATCAATAATAGATTTGCGTCGTAAACGAGATATATTTCATTCTTTATAAGCAATTTATGTTTTATTTTGTTTAAGAAGTGGCTATAATACTGATTGTTGGTAGCAAAATTTAATATGAGTTTAGATTAGGTTCCTTTTACCACATATTTGGGGTATATGAATTGTTTTATTAAACTTTAACACCCAGTTACAGTGATAAAATATGAATATTTATGAATATTTAAATAAGGAAACTATTGTATTTTGAAATGGGTTTTTTGTTTAAATTTAATATTGACTTTTAAAAGCTTTAGTTTTCTATTTGAAGTGGTTTACTTTTACAATTCTGTTCCTTGAGTAGGATCACTTAATAAAGAACAAAAAAATACAATGCTTAGGATTTTTTTTTCTATAAATTCAACATTTTTATTTTAGAATGATATAGAGAGAAATTATAACAAAGTGAAATCTAATATGTGCATCTGAACTGAGGGCCCATTTTTTAAATCGTGACGAATCAAACTGAGACTTATAGGGGATTTAGTTCAAAATTCTAAAAACTGAAAGCATAGGTTCCAAAATTTCTAAAACGTGAATTAAAACTTTTATAACCGAATGTGTTGGGCCCTCAATCCAGACGGTTGCAATAAGAGGCATATCTTAGATCTCAGAAAGTACCATCTCTGTGTTAATAATTTTCATTTTAGAATTTACTTAAGAATTTCTAACATCGTTACAGAAATTTTCAACTCGCTAGAAGATGGCATAACAGATCTAAGGCTGTTTAGCTTGGGCCCTCAGTTCAAACATATCTGAACTGAGAGCCCAAGATAGAATCTTCAAAATATTAGTTTTAACTGAAGAAATACAATAAAATTATGTTTTTATCATAAAGTCTAACACCTCAGAGAATTTCTAAAAAAGAAATATTCGTTAAAAAGTTATTGGTTTATTATGTAAGTGAAAACTAAATTTATTAAAACGTCTGAACTGAGGGCCCAACGTTTTCGGCTATATTGACTTGGCTAAAACTTATAGAATAATGAAAATTACACCAAGTTCTTTAAGAAATTCTTTATAAAAAATTGATATATCGTTCGTTGTTCTTAATACCATACTTTAAGAGAAAATGCATTTTCATTTTTATACGACCAAAAATTTGTAGGGTAGATATGATTTCAAAATATTTTTAGGACTGACCTACATCTTACCTCATAGTATCTTTTAAGTAAATTGTTTCCCATTATTACCACACATTATTCCCACCATCTAGTTTTATTATTTTTATTTTTGAAACGTAAATTAAAATTATTTTCAAACGTTGATTTCGATATTTCGTAATTTTCTCGTCAGTTTCAAATTAACAAGTTCGTTAGTAGTCTGTGTCATCTTTTCAAAATTTTCTTAATAAAAGGATGGCAAACCTCACGCCTGGTAATTTGCTCCGTACCCTTTTGGGTGAGAGTGTAAAAAAAATCTATATCCATATAGCCACATTGATATCTACACGAACTCGGTTCTAATATTTTGCGCTATGAAAGGTATATAAAGGAACAGTGCTTAACGAGAAATGATATTGCTCAGAGTCGATAATCAAAGATCGAGACAAAACGTAGTGATTAGGAAAATTATCTTTGATCGAGACGACAAGTGTATGATAAGACTCATAGACAAGAGTCCCGTTTGTTCATGCTACGCGTGCTGGACTAAGTGATGACCTTACTTGACTAAGCATTGAAGTTCATGTTAACTGTGTTTTGACAGATATATGTAATACATTGCTACTTTTCTTTGGTAAGTTTTTATTTGTGCCAAAACAAAGTAGCAATGTATCACATACATCAGTCAAAACACAGTTAACATGAACTTCAATGTTTTTAGCCGATAGAGCCCTAGGTCTGGGTGTTTGTGATACCACCGTTGTCTCTGATTTCCATAACACAAGTGCTCTAGTTACTTACTTTGGAATCGGAGCAATGTATGTGAATAAAATGCCAAATATATATATTTATAAAATTTGTACTGTACGTTCACGGTTAGTTATTTTACCTACGAAATTATTTTTTTTCTTTTGGAGACGAAATGTCATTCTGAATTTCAGAGGTAAAATTACTGTGAACGCACTTATTAACCACTAATTGGACACTGCATATACAATGTTTTTGGTCTTGTACTAGCGATAATTTTAAGGCGTGAAAAATACACCTAATTGTATCGACAAAAACACTCATGTTGAGGTCTATCGTCTCTCCTGTTGGAAAGGCCGCCATTTTAAATTTGACTTTTTATTTTAGTTGAACCTGCCGAAAATATAGATTTCTCTGGATTTTTTTTAGTTTTTCTCACATATCTTAAAAATACTGCTTTCAAACAATACCAAATTCAAATGAAATCCGATTGAATTTATCATATAAAAACCTTTCCGAAATTAGCTTCTTTGTACGGAAAATTAAATTTACTATTTTATTGTCCTGACCTATACTTATTTTCAGTAATTTTCTTTATTAGATTCCGATTGATCTTTATTTTTTTTGTATTTATATATTTTGTACATACTTACCTACATTAAATAACATTATGGACACTCTACAAATTTTGCTCATACAAATAATTTAAAATGCATTTTCTCTTAAAGTATGGTATTAAGAACAACGAACGATATATCAATTTTTTATAAAGAATTTCTTAAAGAACTTGGTGTTATTTTCATTATTCTATAAGTTTTAGCCAAGTCAATATAGCCAAAAACGTTGGGCCCTCAGTTCAGACGTTTTAATAAATTTAGTTTTCACTTACATAATAAACCAATAACTTTTTAACGAATATTTCTTTTTTAGAAATTCACTGAGGTGTTAGACTTTATGATAAAAACGTAATTTTATTGTATTTCTTCAGTTAAAACTAATATTTTGAAGATTCTATCTTGGGCTCTCAGTTCAGATATGTTTGAACTGAGGGCCCAAGCTAAACCGCCTTAGATCTGTTATGCCATCTTCTAGCGAGTTGAAAATTTCTGTAACGATGTTAGAAATTCTTAAGTAAATTCTAAAATGAAAATTATTAACACAGAGATGGTACTTTCTGAGATCTAAGATATGCCTCTTATTGCAACCGTCTGGATTGAGGGCCCAACACATTCGGTTATAAAAGTTTTAATTCACGTTTTAGAAATTTTGGAACCTATGCTTTCAGTTTTTAGAATTTTTAACTAAATCCCCTATAAGTCTCAGTTTGATTCGTCACGATTTAAAAAATGGGCCCTCAGTTCAGATGCACATAAATCTAATTACATGCCTGACGTTTGCGTGTAAAATCAAATTCACAATATGCATACAACTGCAAATCGAATTACTTGGCTTCAACGTCAAAAAAAATTGAACTGTCAAGCTCTTGTTTCCGGTGGACATTAATGAAAGCCTTCAAACAATAGCGACGGTAGCTGACGCTGACAGGGTTAAGCGAATTCTTGTTAAAAAAATAGGTACTGTTAAATATATGTGACGCAAAACTGTTAATTATTGGTATCACATTTAGGCTGATTTTTCAATGCCTAGATAACACTTTATTCGATTGATAGTGTGTTACATCGCCAAGTTGAAAATGTTTGTAAAGACGTTTGTCTCTCATAGATTTTGAATGACTTTTATTTTTATTTGGTTACTACTTAAACTGACAGATATCTGTTATCTGATGATTGAAAAATCAGCCCTTAGTCAAGTTTAGTAGAAATTCCGAGCGGCGACAGGCAGTCCTCTATGCTAGAGTTGAGTCGTTCGTGAATGAATCCTTCAATTGAACTAGTTCACTTATCAAGTATATCTACTTCACTCGTTCATTCGGGTCTCAATTACTTTAGTACTTCATTTAGTTCACACTTCACTGAAGGAGAGTAAAGCGGACAGATAGATTACGAACACCGCGTGCGGAAGCGAGACAGTTGCACGGCTCGGCGGCCAGCGGTCGGTCGGAGTCGGAGTCCGCCCGCACTCAATTTGACTTCAACCCCTATTGCGCAGACATTGAGGCTTAGTTTTTTCATAACGACAAAGTGACTCAAATGCCAAGTGAACTAGATGAACTAAAGAAATAAATGTGTGATATAGTTCATCTAGTCAAATTGAACTATATCATTCTTTTCACTTCGGTGAAGTATTTTGCGCATATCTACTCTATGCAGGGGATTCCTGGACGCAGAGGAAACAGCCGCCCACGTGATCCTGGAGTGCGTGGGGCTGGCCACACAACGGGCAAAAATCCTCACAGAGGTGAGGTCGCTCATGAAGCATGTGAACGCCCCAGGAGGCTTTTGCGCTTCTGGAAGGAGCTGGGATGGCTCGATTAGCCATACCGATGCTATGAGGTTTCACGCATAACGGACCAAATTGGTCTAAATGCGGAGAAACGTGCCCATCACCATACGCCCGAGCGGCCGAATGCGGCCGGATTTACCGTCTCATTTACCGGGCTTGGAAGGATTACTTCGTCCAATCGGAAGTATATCATTTTATTTTGTTAGTCAAAGTTTCAGCCTAAAGTTAGCAATTTATTTGATGATGATCTTGTCATGTCTGTCTATAGCCCAGTTTTACCTGTCCTATATGTTAATATGACTACTTGTGTGTGCACGCCGCATGTTAAAATGCTCGAATGTCCACTTTTAGCATTTTTGCATTATGTACTCTAAGCACGAACAGCTATCGAGAAATCATGTACGCGCGTAAAAAATACTACTCGATACGAAAGCTAGCAAAATCGGCAGCACGAATTTTACAGAGCTGGCGAACGTCAACTCGAACATAGTGTTAATAAATGAAGAAAGAAAGAAAGAAATAATATTTATTTGAGACAACACATACAAAATAATAATAAAAAAACAAACCATAGCACATTGCCTCAAAACGGTCCCGACTCAGCATAATGCATGGTCTGCGACCAGCGCTGGTCTTCCGTCGGTAAATATAACATGACACAATCTAATTGAAGCAAGGTGCATTCAAAAACTATCTTACTTATCTAAAACATTTAAATCAAAATTTAATCAAGTTATTAATCATCATAATTTTAAATGTGTTATTCTTTTTATTAATTAATATAGATTTATTTATTTGCACTATTTATTTCATTTAATTCTTTAATGATACTGCAAATATTTATAATATAATGTTTTAAATTTCCATGGTTATTGACGTTATTAGAATAAACTATATCGGGATTTACACCATGTACCTGTTTATTTTTGAGACTCCGATATTTCGGCGCAGTTGCATGCGCCATGGTCAACAACGCCGAAATATCGGAGTCTCAAAAATAAACAGGTACCTACAGTGCTCCCAAAGTGATTATGCGCATAGAAATCTTCGTCACTGTTCGGCAAGAGTCGTATTCCCCGAGCGTCGGAAGACGATATTATGTATATAGAGTGGTTAAGTGAATTTTCTTCATGCATAATTTAGTAGAATTATGTATAATAATTCGGATGTTTCCGGGAATACGACAATAAGCGAAGATCTGCATGTGCATTATTAATTTGGGAGTACTGTACATACATGGTGTAAATCCCGATATAGTTTATTGAAATATTTATAATACTTTTTGTTTTGCGTCCATAGTTTTGAACAATCATAACAACCTGCCTGTGATTGGTTTAAAAAAGAACAGTACCTAAATTCATTCTCTCTTTCTTTCTCATCCTGTGATTGAATGAAAAATATAACCTAAAATAGAAAGCCGTAAAGCCATTTCTTTATTTTGATTTTGTCTATTATTCTAACTGTGTCGACTAACAAATAATACAACCGGGAGGAAATCATATTATTATGACCTAGGAGTAAACTACAATGTGTCATAAGTACTAGAAAATTTCACCGCTCCCACTAGCGACTCGGTAGCATAATTGGTCAGTGCATTGGGCCGGAATCCCAAGGGTGCGGGTTCGAGTCCCGTCTGGGGTGCTACGGGTGAGTCGATTTTTTCTAGTATTTTTTCTAATATTATTTATCTTAAACTACAATGTGTCATAATTTCATCAAATTGTTATAGTGGAAGATTTTTATGAACTTGAAGAATAACAATGCATTATCGTTAATGAATAAGTGATTGTTTATACTTATGCAATAAAACTTTTGAATATCAAAAGTGAAGTTTATCGGAATTAGTGCCTAAAGTTTGAAGATACAGCAAATTAAAGACTTTAAATCAAGTTTGCATTGTTATTATTTAGTGTTTTCGTCATAGTTTTTAAGGTATAATTTCCTTAATACCTATATGAAACTTATTTTACTGCGTAATGTTAATTGTGGCTGAAATAAATATTATACGTAGCACCGTATCCTCTGAGTTTTATTAAAGTTTTGTAGGTAAGTAAGTACTAATATATAGGTATGGTGGATGTGGTGGATAGCGTATAGTGACCAGATTTTAATTTTACAAATTTTTAGACATAATGAGTGAAACTGAGCTAAAGTAGGTTTAAATGTAGTTTAATTATTGTAAAGTGATAGTGAACACGACTGACATAAGCAATAAAAACACAGAGTACAAAACCAAAGGTTATTAATATTATTATGTTATAGTATAAAAAGAACAGAATTCAAAAATATAAAAGTAAAAAACCATAAACTAGTAAATAAGAGGCCGGCTCGGCAACAATGAGAACAATTTAAGTAATATTGCCTATGCATAATTTATTCAGCGGACATGTCAGTTATCAAATTTAATTATTTTTACAATAAATGCTTTTAAATTTTGACCATCAGCCATTTTTAATGTCCCCACTGCTGGGGCCTGTGCCCCACTTACTTCTTCACTTATAGGTGGATAAAGAGGATGGGCCATAACACGCGGGCCCAATGCGGATTGGTGGGTGTTTACGACTGCAAATTCACCCGGGATCAACGGCTTAACGTGCCTTCCGAAACACGGAGGAGCTTGAGATAATACATTTCACCGACCCTTGCGAAAGTTGCTTAACCTCCGCAATCGCTGGGCCAGGCGCTAAACCACTGCGCCATCGAGATTCTCAATTTTAATGATAAATAATACAAAGTTGCTCGAAATGTTGCTCGCTGACAATACGTCAGTAAGTAAGTTGTCCATAGCCAGCTTGCGAGCTTAATATGAATTTAAAGTTCTTGAAGTTTTTCGATACCGCATGTCATAAGTGGATTCGTGCTACCGATTTCCATACAAGTTGTAACTTTACTATTCGATGTCGATTCAAAGGCTGCTCGATACCTTATGTCAAAATGTTTCATGCTTTGAAATCCTAGTTCCGTTTACGGACGCAGTGGTGCTGCACTAATTTTCATACAATATTATTTAGACCCTGTCCAGAGATACGCGCGTATTAGACGCGTTTTTTTATATAAATATTTGACAACATCACATACATTGCTCCGATTCCAAAGTAAGTAGCTTAAGCACTTGTGTTATGGAAATCAGAGACGAAGTGGTAGCACAAATACCCAGACCTGAGCCAATATAGAAAAGTTCGTTTTTTAAATTGACCCAACCGGGGATCGAACCCGGGACCTCAGAGATGGCGACACCTTGAAAACCGGTGTACAAAGCCACTCGACCACGTCAGAAGTCGTTTCGCTATTCAATGTTCGCTTAGGACCAGCGACGTCAGCAACGTGTGCAATATTAACAGCAGTGTAACCAAAATCGCGTGTCAAATCGCGGCGAATTCGCCCTTTCTGGACAAGGTCTCACTTTCGAGTAATTTTACGCGCGTTATTTTTCTCGATATCTGTTCGTGCTAAGGGTATTGACTAAGGAGTCCCACCATAAAAATCTCGACTTGACATTTACTTAGCTTTTAGTCTGCTTTTATTTATTAATCTATGTTAATTATAAAATGTATAAATGTCTGGAAACGATATACATATTTGTAAATATCGTTCCTTCTGATAAAGCTGATAAGTTTTTTGCGCCCATTTTTCTTGTCAGCTAAAATACGTCATAATGGGTGGTAGGGTAAAAGAATTGTCGATTTAAAAACGCTAATTATGTGAGCTTATTTAAATAAATAATTTTTCAATTTCAATTTCAAACAGAAACAGTTTTTGCAGTTAAATATTTGTATTTTTTTATCTATAAAATTAAGTAACTTTTCATTTAAGGCCGCATTCAATTATGAAATTCTAAATCAAACTCATTGAAATTGATCTCTATCGACACAGCCATACAACAAATAATCCCAACATCAAAACTGCCCGATCCCGAATCAGGAAAAAGAAAAAAAACCACACATATCCATTGAACACCTGCTCTAATTAGACCCTTACTATTCGAAACCAGTTCCAAATACAAAAAAATATAACAAACTTTTCGATACAGTTAGCAAAAAAATCAACGTATTCTAAACTCCTTATAATACGGTTCAATTTACAATGTGAAGTCGGTCTATGTTTAACTTTTATGTTGGTATTGTTGTTCTCATCTTGAGGTGCTCAGCATCAGTTTTTTCACTGACTACTTTATAATGTCTTTTTTATTAATACTCCTCTGTTAGTTTATTTTGATACAGCCATTTTAATTTTATGAATATTGTTTCTAGCGAAAAACCCATGTTTTGTTTCTAGAAGATCTTTTTTATTTCGATAATGTTAAAAACTTACCTAATTAATTATTGAAAAATGTGAGCTTTATAATTATATATTTTCGTAATTAACGATATTTGCTACTGAACTGCTTCAAGTATTTTGAATTAAAAATCTGCACACAAGAGCTTACAGTTTCTTTAAGTTTTCTAAATGAATAACTTTATTATAAGTACCTGACAGAAAATTTACTTGTCTTCTTTATTTACTTTATGTAATTCAAATATAATTGCAATCCAAAAAATTCATTGTTCCTAGTAGGTAATAAATAATATTATTTTTCCAATATACGTCTATACTTTAGGGATTACTAAAATGACAAGATAAACCGAGTGGCATGGCTTAGATAGAAACGTGATCAGTAAAAAGTACCATATATATAAACATTTTCATGAACTCTGCACAGACTACTGGCGCCATCTCTTGACATTTTCCGCAACTAAACTACTTGTTATTACAATTTTATTAAAACTGTAACATTACTGAATGTAACTAAATCGCTTTTATTTAATAAAAGGCTTTTACACATATAAGTACATTGTTTTTAAAGGCGATGAAATAGAAAGAGAAGAAAAAAGTAGAAAAAGAAAGCATTATTTTTCCTATCCAAAATATAAATACTGCTTTTGAAATTGCTAATGTTTTCAAGTTAGTTAATTATTTCCTTGCTAAAATTAATAAATATTTTAATCAATGTAAAAACACTTACCAAAACACTCTCTCATCTCTCGAAAATCCAACAGAAAAAACGCGAAACTCGATCACACAAATCACAATAACAGTTTCATCAAAACGAAAAAATCCAATATCAATATTGACTTCCGCAAAAACAACAAAATTAGCATTCAAAACAAACAGCAGTCACCAAACTGTCACTTCCAAATTGAAAGCACGTCACACTCAAAGTAACTTTAAAAAACAAAGAAATACCAAAAAGTTTTCTAACACCGATTCACCAGAGAGTTCGAAATTAGAATGTCACAATTTCATAAATAATTGGCGCGAACACGATACGTCAAACGAAGATGGCGGGTATAGCGTCCGTCATCTCGCCTCTCTGGCACGGCACTGAGTGACTTTTTAGTAGCAGAGTGGCAGAGGAGTGCACGGGATCAAACATTGTGTGTGTGTGTTTTGATAAATGCATGCATCTGCTTAGATTGCCATATTGTAAGCTGCAGAGCTTTTTATCTTCACACAATAGGTGGGCAATTGACAAGGTTTTGCTTTATAGCAGTTCTATAACAATATAAGTACATACTCTATAGAGTCTTAAATATCATGTTTGGAATTAAAAACGAAGTAAAAACATAAAAGTTCTTAATTTTTTATTTACCCAACAGCGCTTTTCTCTGAATATTATTTTGGTCACAAGTGCTGTAATATTATGGCTAACTAAATTTTTAGGGTTCCGTACCAAAATGGTAAAAAGGAACCCTTATAGTGCGACTCAGTCTGTCTGTCTGTCATAGCTGGATATCTCAAGAACTACTAATATCAACTTGTGGAATAGTTTTAGATGACGTTTGCCCAACTATTTTGCAAATAAGAGAGAATTTTTTTTTTTTTTAATTCGAAATGAGGGTGTTATACAAAAGTTAAAAAAATTCGACTCGCACCAGATCATATTCTCAGGCGGGAAATGATGAAGGCTGTCAGAGTAATGTTCGAAGCATGTAATCAAAAATTAACCTTGCTACGGCCGCTTAAGGCAGAAGTTTTCATACAAACACGGTAATTTCACAATGCAGTGCAATACAGTAATTGTATCGAAACACGGTATTTTTTCGATTTTCCGCCTATCTACGGCAATTCCACTGACAAAACACAGCAACTGACAAATTTACAATGGCAACACTGTTTGGTGAGTTCGGTCCCAACGTTTTTGCTTATATTGATGACATTATTATCATTTCGCCGGACTTCCAATCACATGTGTCACTTTTGATTCGCGTCCTTGACAACCATATCTTTTTTTTCTTTCAATTTTTAAATTATGAGATTTTAGCATTCACAATGCTATTTTTATATAATGTAGTGACTCGGTAGCTCAGCGGTCAGAGCATTGGACCGGATATCCAAAGGTCGCGGGTTCGATTCCCGTCCGAGAACATGATCTGGTGCGAGTCGTATTTTTTCTAGTATATTATTTGGTATTATATAACCATATCTTTGTTAACCGACTTCAAAAAAAGGAGGAGGTTATCAAGTCGACGGTATTTTTTTTATTATTTAGGTACTTCTCTAATATTTAGGCCCTTACCTATGAATTTTTTAACAAATTACATTTTCCATACTAATATTTTCATAATTTATTTTAAAACAGTGAACGCTATTATGTTACAAAACTATTATGTACAAATGTTTGAACATTAAGCTAACTTAAGCAATAAAAAAAACTTCGGCTAAGTTAAAACGGACAAAGTGGTCATTTTCGCTAACAAAAAAGAAGTCACTTTTAAGCTATTTCTTTTTAATGCTAAGATAACAAAATAAATACTTTAATGATGCTGATAGTTGACGGCTATGGTCGTAATTTGGTGTAATATCCAGCAACTGATAAATATTTTAAACCACAGAATTCATGAGGTTCTCTGTGTGCGAGAAAAAAACACCTATTTCATAGGTAAGAATAACCTATAATACTTACCATGAGAAGGTAACAAGAAACTAATAAATATATACACGTACCTTATTCAACCAACCCATTCTATTACAATAACAACCTCCGTATTATTATGGTGTTTACTTACCATTGCTCCGTAATTATGAGATATAGGCAGTCTGATTAGATATAACGACCTCAAAACAAGGTCATGATCTCAAAACAATAAGTTTCTCACGAATGCCGTTTTATTAATGGACACAAAGGGACGCACTGGTTACCTTGTAAGAGGCTACTTTTGAATTTCACCCTTTAGGTTAGGGTTGCCAAAACACAAACTTTTATAGTCGTATCAGCCTATTAATTTATAGTGATTAATTTCGTTACAAATCAGTTAATCAGAACTCTGCGTTTACTGCAATAGAGTACTATCTTCGTTTTGACTAATTAACCTATTTTTTTTGAGTGCTTTTCAGTTTTTTTCATATTTTATCCATTTACACACATACAACCACACTGTATACAAATTCACATTGAACAATCATACATAAAAAAAGTATTACACATTTTGTTCCATTCAAGTAGCTTTTTGTTCCTTTCCTAAAGTAAAGAGTCTTAATTTTACAAACTACCTATATTATTATTAATTTAACAAAGTTAGTTATTAAAACTATATTCGATATTAAAAGTTGACAACCCTAGTCCTGTCCTTTTTATACGGCTTTCTATCTCTCTCGCATCTTTATAGTCTTTAAAACACCTGTCGTTCAACAAAACCTTATTATAAATCTTATTGTAATGTATATAAGGTTGAAAATCCAACTGACTCCATATGGTAACATTAAGATGACCACTGCATGGTAAACAACACTTGATTTCCGATCTCTAAAAGTACTTATAAACAATGTTTTTTATTGAGTGTGTATTTTAGTATCAAAATGGTATTTTGACGACCTTCGTTGGTCGAGTGGCTTACACCGGTTTTCAAGGTGTCGCCATCTCTGAGGTCCCGAGTTCGATCCCCGGTTGGTTCAATTTACAAAACGAACTTTTCTATATTGGCTCAGGTCTGGGTGTTTGTGATACCACCGTTGTCTCTGATTTCCATAACACAAGTGATTTAGCTACTTACTTTGGAATCGGAGCAATGTATGTGATGTTGTCAAATGTTTAAAAAAAAAACATATTTTAAAGTTAAATAAAAAGAATGGTCTAATCTTGACTTGTCAAAATGTTGATTTTTAACCCCCGACGCAGCGCAAAGAGAGGTGTTATAAGTGAAGCCTATGTTTGTGTGTCTGTACGTAATATTCGTAGTGCCTAAACGGATCAAGCGATTTCAATGCATTTTTTTAATTGAAAGCTAATCTAATCGAGATGGTTCTTAGCCACGTTTGATGGAAATCCATTTAGCCATTATGGAGATGGTCAACTGCCTGCCGTAACGGTAAAAGATACAGAGATGGTGCTTTGGCTAAAATAATGTACACCTTGGGCAAATTCAGGTGAAAGAACAAAAAAACAAAATGGCCGCCAAAAAAATTTTTTTTTCTTTTTTATCAATTATTGTGTATACAGAAGTAATACAGCTCATAGACTTCAATCTGGACACGTTCCACTGAACAAATTTAGACATCTGATGAAAAAAGCTAGCTCTCCTTATTGTACACTGTGTGAAATAATTGAAGATGTCCAGCATTTGTCTCCGCTAGCAGTGTGTCAGAAATCGAGCATTGCGTGAGGACTTGGCTGCGAAGCTGAAAGTAAACCCGGATATTGGCGTTTTCCTGAGTGTGTTTTCGGACCCTACGTCTGAAGCAGCGGTGTTAGCATACAGGTTCGCAGCACAAAGCATCACTCTAAAGTCAAATCTCTAATGTTATTAAATTTAGATTTTTCGCATTCACAGTGCTATTTTGCTACGAGCGAGTCGTATTTTTTCTAGTATATTATAAGCATCACTCTAAGGACAAATCTCTAATGTTATTAAATTTAGATTCTTCGCATTCACAATACTATTTTGCTACGAGCGAGTCGTATTTTTTCTAGTATATTATTTAGTATTAATATTGTATATAAAAATTATTTAATCAATTTCAGTTTACCTTGCACTTTTAAAAAAAACGGCGTAGGTAGAGTATTAGTTACGCATATAATAGGATATGCGTAACTAATATTTGAATATTATTTCTTGCTTTTTAAAGGTATTTTATTTCAAAGCTGTTTCTGTTTTTGTTTTCGGGTTTTTTGAAGGAGGTTTTTCTTTTTTTTTAAAAAAGCTTTTTATTTTCAACTTTTTAGTGATAGGTATGTACGCGTGTAAATATGTTTTAACTTCATATAATATTTTCTATGGTACAACGCCCATAACTCAATTTCCAAATTCACGCTGTTTGTTTTTAAGGAGTTCCGTTGTGCCTTCGTACTTCCTAGTCCAAGTCTAGTCCTAAACGTCGCAAACCATAGCTCGGTTTGTTTTGGATTGTCATAAACCTACCAATATCTCAATAGTTGACCAATATTTAACTTTGAGGAGTTCCCTTGTGTATCTTCGAAGTCCAAGGTCCAATACCAATGAAATTTAAATGTGACCACTCTTGAGATATACCCTTTCAAACAAAAAAAGAATCATCGAAATCGGTTCATAAACAAAGAAGTAATACCTGAAAATCAGCAAAAACTCGTGCGATGGTAAGCCAAATAATTGTTATTTTTCAGGATTATGAAAAAACTACTAGCCAGTTCTCTGTATTTTTTTATGGGACCACACGCAAACTGTGTTCTTTCAAATAAAAAAAGAATAATTGAAATCGGTTAACAACTGGTGAAGTTATGTTAAAACATACAGAAAAAAATAATAAAAAAAAATACAGACGACTTGATAACCTCCTCCTTTTTTTGAAGTATGTTAAAAATAAAATATTAATGAGAGCTTGTTACCGATTAAGGAAGTTATAAGTTTAACTATTTTCTGAGTGTTATGCTCTGAATCATCAAATACAGAACTTTCATTTTTATTGAGATACCAAAGTATTTAAAATTGACGTTAACTATTTCACAAGAGAATTTTGAAAGCATATGGCAATTCTAACTATTCTAAGATATTATAATGCTCCATTCTTTGTGAATGAATCACAAAGTATAGAGTGATGTACTTGTGTGACCAAACAAAACGAAAAAGATTTTAACCTAAAAATTCGAGACCTCTTTGTTTTCATTTAAACGCTTAACTTTCGTTTGCTGAACTCTTAAAATCTTTCACATTCAATTTTGAACTCATTTCTTCTGCAGTTATAGTCTGATTTAGTATGACTCGTATGTATGACCATTGTACAGTATCATTAATTATGGATTATTCTCTCATACATTCCTTTGAGTCATTAAAACTATATCACTAGTATTTGTGAACAAAAAGTATGATTAAAAATATGGTCGCACGCATTTTAATGCAAACGGGTTTTAAGATAGTATCTGTTCTGTTATTAAATTAGTTTTAGGCTAAAAAAGGTTATAGTGCGAAGATAAATTAGGACAGAAGTAAATGTTGTATTTTGATTACTGATTATTCTTTTTGAATACACTTTTGAGTTGCTTAAGAAAAATAGAGTCAAAACTGTAGCTAGCTGTTTTTAAATTTGAGACTTTAGCATTCACTATGCTATTTCTATATAATACTAAATAATATACTAGAAAAAATACGACTCGCACCAGATCATGCTCTGACAGCTGAGCTACCGAGTCACTAGTGGGAACGTCGAATTTCTTCTAATATATCAACTCATACGCTGCAAGCCAGCGCCATCTCACCAATGTACAAGGAATTACCTCGACATTCAATTGCACATCTTTCCAGATATTTTTAAACAATTGCTATATAATTTTTAAATTTGAGACTTTAGCAATCACAATGCTATTTTTATATAATACTAAATAATATACTAGAGAAAAAAAATCGATTCCTAACTCAACTTTCTAAGCTACGTAGTACCCTTCGAAGTTCAAGAATAGCGTATCTTTGTAATAGTGAAATACTTTTTAAATAAGTTTACGGCTTATCTGTCTGCATCTACAGATAGTTAAGGTTAGTATAGATTTAGAGCTCATATTTTACTTTTTATTATGCTTTAGGTACCTACGTCTTTCACGACAACAACCATATCGAACTTTAGGAAAGTACCTAGCATATTCTTAAATTAAAACTTGCCTGGATAATATTGGGTCCTTACCTATGAAATTGATGTTTTCTTCCACACATAAAACCTTCATAACTTTCGTGATTCCAAATATTTATCAGTTGCTGGATTTTACATCAAACTATGCCCATAGCCGTCAACTATCAGCGTAATTAAAGTCTACTTATTTTGTTTTCAAATACCATTTGACGACCTCCGTGGTCGAGTGGCTTCGTACCCCGGGTTTCAAGGTGTCGCCATCTCTGAGGTCCCGGGTTCGATCCCCGGTTGGGTGAATTTAGAAAACGAACTTTTCTATATTGGCTTAGGTCTGGGTGTTTGTGATGCCACCGTTGTCTCTGATTTCCATAACACAAGTGCTTCAGCTACTTACTTTGGAATCGAAACAATGTATGTGATGTTGTCCAATATTTATTTATTTATTTACCATTCAAGTGACTCCTTTTTTTGTGAGCGAAAATGACCACTTTAGACGTTATAACTTAACCTAAACTTATTTTGATGTTGCCTAAGTTAGCTTAATGTTCAAACATTTGTACATTAAAGTTTTGTTACACTAGCGTTGACGGTTGAAATAAATTATGAAAATGCTATGAAAAATCGAATTTATTAAAAATTCTTCATACAAAACGTCCATTTAGGTAAGGACCTAATATTAATCTCATGCACATTCAAAGATACCATATTTATGATGAGAATATGAATTCATCTGAATAATTACACACAATCAGTGGGATAATTCAACATAGCAGCTTCCCATTCTCATTGTTTACAATAAATCACAAATGTTTTGTAATATCGTTGATCTAATCATATTTGTCACTTTACGTTCTCAAGGATCGATGGTTCACATAGACTCAATCGGTCTACAGGGTGTTTTTTTAAAATAAAAAATAAATAAAATAAAACAAAAAATAAAATATTCGTTTATTTCAGACAAGGTCCATATTGCAGTTTAGTTTAGTTTATTTAAACATGAAACAGCTCAAATAGGTACCTAAGAACATTAAACCATAAGAATTTAAAATCTACATCATTTAAAAATTATAAATTTTTGCAGATTTTTTTTTCTTGTATGATAAACGATACATTGGCAACCCTAGACCAAAATTGTGTTTTGGTTTTGCCCATTAATGGGATTGATTATCGAATACAATACAAAAGTGTATTTGCATCTAGGTTTGTCATTTTGCAAAAAACGAATTTAGAAGCCATGTTGCGGTTTTCAGTTTTCATAATAATTTTCCGGGGTTGCATGGCACCCTATTTACCATAATATTCGGCGTTAGGGCTATCAGCCTGCATAGTTGAATTCTTATTATCGCAAAATGTTATCTTTTTCTTACAGATAAAAATATTGCAAGTTATTTTTACACTTATTTTTTAATCAGTCACACACTAAATACGTAAAGTCATACAATGCAATTAAATTGACAATAGACAGCTGTGATCTGCGGCAACTTCAGAGCGCTTGCGGTATCTACATAATGACGTATTTAAATCTGTAAAATTTCTGTTGTCAATTTAGTCGCATTGTAGGTTGAATTTTATTGATTTTTGAATATGTTTAACATGATCAATCATTTTAGATTATTAGCTTTGGTAAAGGTAATAGGTGTACCATATATGAAAAGAAGTGATATCGACGTATGTTTTGGTTAAAATTTTAGGCTTTATTACACACCTCCTCCTTTTTTGAAGTCGGTTAAAAAGTGAATTATCATAAAAATTAAGTCTTTTTCTAAAAAAAAAGTGTAAAAATATTATTTACTACGCTAATTTTCCTTAATATTATGTCAAGTTCTAGTATGTTATAAATACGACACAATATACAATGCGATTATTTCAACAATAATACAACAGAAGTGGCTAACTTCAGAGCGCTTGCGGTACAAAACGACGAATTTTAATCTGTAAAATTTTCTTTTTGCCAAACATTCTCGAGTGAAGTTGCAGCGGGTCACTGTATATTGTCAATTTAGTAATTACGTTGCAGTGGCAGGGTCAAACAGACCGAACAGTCATCCAAACCCATTATTGAGAACATGCGCAAGTAATTCCAAGATATTGCTACACCTTCGGAAGCCTTTCTTGCTACGATACATATTATAACTGGATTATTAAATAAAACAAGCAAAGCAGGATTACCGATCGCTACAACTAACCACCCATCCTTTTCTACCGCCACGCGACAATGTAGCCTTCTCCATTAAACAAGTTTAATTTTCATATTCCTTTCTCTGTCCAACGGCACGCTTATCTTTCCGTCTCTCTCGCACTGGGTGAACGTTCGGGACATCCGTTGAGACCTGTTTGAAGAATGACAGGTGCAAAAACAACCCGCCGCGGTCCAAGTACATTCTTTGACCAGTTCTCTTTTTAAAAAAGTCACAGATTATGTGCGCCAGATGGTAGCTGGAATATGTGGCTGTTTGTAGTATGGTGCCTTAGTATAAAAAAAAGAAAAACAAAAGATTTTATTATTTTGGAATTGCATTTGTTTGTTGGACTTTTTTTTAACTTTGTTAACGATTTCACAACGTTTACACACAATTATAATTTCGGTTTCACACGCTTGCTCAAACTTAAGCTAATTTACAACATGTTATAAAAATACCCCTTATGCCGAATATGGTAGATAGGGACCATCAAACTGAACAACTTTTACTATGGGACCAACTCTGAAATCACGAAAAAAAATCAGCTGTTTCATACATTTTGATATTTTCGATTTTAATTTTTGTAACATGTTGTATAATTATCGAACTTGCTCACAAAATTTCAAAAGAATCGGTTGAGACCTGTGGAGGAGAACAGACGGACAGCCATAAGGACATACGAAAGAATTTTTGCTCAAACTGTAGCAGAGATCTTATTTCCATCTTTTCAGTTGACTTGTCTTTTGATGCAGGCGGTTTTTTAGTTTTTTAATTATTGGCCTTTTATAAGGCAATAAAAACAACCAATAGACAAATAGAGTAATTAGTTGGCGTTAGTAAACCTTAAGGCTTATGTTCCCAGAGGAAGCGGTTTTTATGTGCACTGTGATTCCCACAGTAAGTGTTCGTAAAGCACTTTAATTTTATGTCTTTGATTTCTTCTCGTTCTTAAGTAATTGCTTGCCGTAATTAAAGACTAAAGTTAGTTCTAAGTTTAAGTTAGTTCTAAGTGGGTTTTTTTTTTAACATATAAGATTTTCTTTACATAGTCTTTATTTAGAAAAAGTTAAATGGTGAAATATATCAAAATTCGGCTGTATTTTTCTAATCAAAATCCCTTGATGTCTCCCAAAATTAATGACAAATGTAACTTAAGTGAGTTTTGCTTTAAGTAAACCATGTTTTCTACATAACACTACACTTGAGTTGTTCCTACGTATTTTTTTTACAATAAAAAATCCGTAAATACTCGTGCGATGGTAAGCTAAATAATTGATTGTTTTCAGGATTATGAAAAAACTACTAGCCAGATCTCTGTATTTTTTATGGGACCACACACGAACTATTTTCTTTCAAATAAAAAAAGAATAATTAAAATCGGTAACAACTGGTGAAGTTATGTTAAAACAAACATAAAAAATAAAGTCGGTTAAAAATAAGAATAAATATATAAAAAAAATAGGTTAAAAACCTATTTATGTGTTTTAATCAACTAAGAAAAAAACGTAATATTTTCTTTACCAAAAATTATACAACGTGTTTCAAAAATACCCCCAATGCCGAATATGGTAGATAGGACCATCAAACTGAACAACTTTTACTATGGGACCAACTTTGAAATCGCGAAAAAAAATCAGCTGTTTCATACAAAAAATAATTACTTACAAAAATATCAAAATGTATGAAACAGCTGTTTTTTTTTTCGCGATTTCAGAGTTGGTCCCATAGTAAAAGTTGTTTTGTTTGATGGCCCCTATCTACCATATTCGGCATTAAGGGTATTTTTGTAATGTCACTTTTAGATATTTTGTAACCAACATCCCAACACGCTGCAAACCTGTACTACCTATCTAAATCAATACACACCACTCCAACACTTTTATTTGCGTTCATTACGGGCCCGATGCGCTCCAATAGGCGCAACGTTGCAGCGGCGCGCCGTGCGACAAAAACACACAATGCTGATCACAATTAAATTGATTGATGCTATTGTTTACTGAAATATATGTCGAATAACATTCGAATCGAGAAGTCACGTGACGGATTTATTCAGAAAAATCAGTTTTTTTTTGTAGCAACTGGGCTCTTAATACACACGACAGCACGTCAGGGTATACAGTTAATCTACGAAAACAGCTTGTATTACGTAGGGCATAAAGGCTGTTTCAAGGTCAACATGTATAGTCTGAGGTGCAGTCATGTGTACAGATACGAATTACTCTGATTAAGTTCATATTTTATCAATAAAATATTTGTTTATTTAGAAATTTTTAGGTAACTCTGATAATCTTATAAGTTTTAGATAGCAAAAGTGCCACTTTTAACAATAACATAGATAATCACCTGAAATATAAAAAAACGGTTAAGATCAAGTCGGACTAGCGCACCGAGGGTTCCGTACCATCATTCTGAAAAAGTTTACTATTTAGAAACATCGTTCTATTTTTCCTGTAATCTTTACATAAACTTCTATCACATAAATTAATTTCCGATTTTTCTCTATGCAAACTTCGGAGATAAGGAGGGATGGGGGGGTATATTATTTACATTTTTCATTAAAAGTTGAAAACTATGCGGCCTAAAAAAAGGATTGAGAATGTGCAAGTAACGCTCTTTCATATAATATCTCATATGCCCTAGTAGTCTCACTTTGAAAGACCCCCTTTCAGTCCCTGTTGCAAAAAACATATAAATTTCCAAAATAGTTGGACAAACGTCATCTTAAACTATTCCAAATTTCAAGTTGATAGCATTAGTACTTCTCGAGATATCCAGCTGTGACAAACAGACAGACTGAGTCACACCATAAGGGTTCCTTTTTACCATTTTGGTACGGAACCCTAAAAAGTATCTTACACCATTATACGAATATTCAGATTCAAATAAACAGTCATTATCAGATTACCAAAGTACTTGAATAGGCTCAAAGTTGTGCGTTTCAAAACCATCAAAAAAAATTAATCCCCACTTTACATGTAGGGGAGGTACACTAAATAAAAATATTTTTAAAGATTTTATTTTACCATTTTTTCGTTATTAATATACATATTCATACCAAATTACAGCTTTCTAGTACTAAGGGTCTCTGAGCTAAGCCGTAGATGGACAGACAGACGTACACCAACACCCTGCGAAACTATAAGGGTTCTTTGTTGGCTGGACTACTGAACCCTAAAAAGAAGATCTAGGTACTCGAAAATGGAATACTCGACAGGCGCGAATCCAGCCTTCAAAAAAGGTTGTGGTCACAGCCACCCGAAAATCGGCCAAGTGCGAGTCGGAGTACGAAGTCGCTCATGAACAATCATGACTCATGAACGACTTTTGAATGTGATTATTTCCTTTTTTCCACGCATCCTGATGCGACTTTGGCCTTAGGAATGAAAATCATCATTGGAGGAAGTCAGACTCGATTTCGTCCAATTAAATAGTCAAACAGTTTCGATTAAATACCAAACCAATTTCCAAGCCAATATAGGGACACTGACTAGACTAGGTAAATAGGTATCTTGACGCTGTCTCAGGAGTCGTAAGTATAGTATGACCAGCAAGTGAGATGCACCAGACGAGACTAAATTAGGCTTATGGGCATGCCCATAGTGCCCACAACGGTGGATCCGCGCCTGATACTCGATACATTCCTTTTTAGTCCCGAATTCACAGATTCAAAACTATGAATTGGGTCACAGGTGTACATTTGTGTGAAATTAACGTATCTGAAGTTAACTCTTCGCCAAAAGTTGACGGCAACTGGTGCTATCCACGTTTTACTTAAGTATCTATAACTTAGAGCAACTTACTTAAATTTTGTGACGCTTTAATTAACATTATATTGATGAAATTGTTGATGACACTTTGTTTGTGCCGCATTCGTGTCTATCTGTTTACTGTTGGTTGACTGGTAGAGAATGCTTTTAGCATTAAGTCCGCCATTTGTACCTTACTTTGTGTATTTGTACAATAAAGATTTATAAATAAAAATTAAATAAATGAAATCTGATCCTAAATAAGTAGCTGCAGGGCGAATCTACGTTATTTCTTACTTCCTGCGTCATTGTCGATTACTCGAAAATCTTTAAAAATCCAATGCATCGCAATAAATAAATTAAAAATATGCAAATTAATAAAATTTATTATCGTACTCTAACGTAAATGATGGCAAATTCCGTTGTGATGCATTGGATTTTTAAAGATTTTCGAGTAAACGACAATGACGCAGGAAGTAAGAAACATAACAAAACAGCGTAGATTCACCCTGTAATGAAGCTATAAGATGTAAAAAGGTCATATACTACGCGTTCACTTCATGATTGCCGTTGACGACCGTTATGACGTCACAGCTAACGGAACTGTAGACAAAAAAGTAATAATGTTTTTCAACTGGTTCTGGTGCGAGTCGCATTTTTTCTAGTATATTATTTGGTATTATATAAAATAGCATTGTGAATGCTAAAATCTCAAAATTTAAAAAAGTAATCATGTTTTTCAACTGGTTTTTCTTGTTCAAAGAGTGTCCTTAATTTATATAACAAGTTAGGTTCGCCATTATGTAGGAACGTTACTTTTTTAATCATTATAACAACACAAATAACTTTCGTTCGTAGTTTTCATTCGACGACCTCCGTGGTCGAGTGCCTTTATACACCGGTTTTAAAGGTGTAGCCATCTCTGAGGTCCCGGGTTCGATCCCCGGTTGGGTCAATTTAGAAAAACGAACTTTTCTCGATTGGCTCAGATCTAGGTGTTTGTGATACCACCGTTGTGTCTGCTTTCCATAATACAAGTGCTTTAGCTACTTACTTTGGAATCGGAGCAATGTATGTGATGTTGTCAAATATTTATTTATTTATTTACAAATAACGAACGTAATGATTAAATCAACAGAAGCAAAAATTAAGCTTTGCGTTGCTAGCCGTACTAGAAAGGCGACGCAGGGGGTGCGGTATGACGAAGCGGGCCGGGAGGTAGCGGCAATGATGAAGTGAACGCGTAGTAGTAGGGTAGCAACAATGGCATTAATATCAACCAAACAAAAAAAATCATCCTTCTTTAGAGAAGCGAACCCGAGACCTTTAGTCTAACACTCAAACCACTAAACCACTAAGTATGAAACTAATCTAAGGCAACGTCTCGCAATAATGTTTATTTTTTCATTTATACTTTACAAAGCCCTCATAAGTTATTTCAAATGTTTACTTACAACTTGACTCGATCACAATTTCAGAATAGATTGGTTTTTTCAAATGATTTATTGACCGTTTTCATATTACATTAAAAAAACTCTTTACTCACATTATTAGAAAAAGTTACGAATCACTTTTTGTTGACATCACTAACTTTGAGTATTGCAATGAAAACTGATTCAATTTAAGATTGAATTCATTGTTTGTTTACTTTCATTTTATTTTAACAAGTTTTTTGAATAGTATTCAATTTCATCTGTCTAGTAAAACTTTAGATTGATTGACGCTGTTGTTTATTTAAAATTCTCCCATTATTAAAAAGGCAAGCAACGACGACCTCCGTGGTCGAGTGGCTTTGTACACCGGTTTTCAAGGTGTCGCCATCTCTGAGGTCCCGGGTTCGATCCCCGGTTGGGTCAATTTAGAAAAACGAACTTTTCTATATTGACTCAGGTCAGATATTTGTGATATCACCGTTGTGTCTGATTTCCATAACACAAGTGCTTTAGCTACTTACTTTGGAATCGGAGCAATGTATGTGATGTTGTCAAATATTTATTTGTATTATTTTCTTGGGTTTGAATTAATATTCAGATTTATACGGTTCGTATATCGTGAAGTTTTCTCGGTAAGTTTTACTGAGGTCACCACTAAGTGCAATAAAACTATCTGCTTCATGTTATCATTATATTCTATCACCCTTACTAATAAAGATTGTATAGCAGATGTATACTTACACATTGTTTTGTCCGTTTCTTTTTATTGTCAAACTTAAATAGTTGGACAGAGAGTAACCATTGTGTAACTATACATCTGCTATACAATCTTCATTAGTAAAGGGTGTTACCCATAACAAAATCGCCTCTGCCCTCTTAGCATGACCACCGAAACGCGATATGATATAGCAATTTATCATGTTTAACTGTCAAAAGACAATGGATTTTGACAGTTGTGTGTCGATAAAACGCAGTATCACGCGATATATAGTTATCATGTTGCGTCGGTCACGCTAGGGGGCCTGTAGTGTAGTGGTTCGCCCACACGTATAAAACGCAGGGTTCCCGAGTTTGATACCCAGGAGGGGGGTACATTTGTTTTCGTTATAGCCACTGGTAGGGCTTATTTCAAGTTTGGCTGGCTAGCTACCGCCATCTTACCTAAGTCTGACGCCTTACAACAATTCAAAAATTGTTGTGTTCCGGCAGTTAGAGGTAAGATAGCCAGTTCCTCAGTGGTAAGGATTCCGGGTGTAGTGCGCTTACACTTTCGGCCTTATTGTCACTGAACATCAGGTGAGGTTAGGTTAGGTTAGGTTACACTATCCCGTTGTGGGTAAAAGAAACCCTAATACCCTATAGCACCTATTTCGATACTCTGACCGGCTACTTACGTTACTAAAATCAAAATAAATAAAATAAAAATAAATATTTGACAACATCACATACATTGCTCCGATTCCAAAGTAAGTAGCTAAAGCACTTGTGTTATGGAAATCAGAGATAACGGTGGTTTCACAAACACCCAGACCTGAGCCAATATAGAAAAGTTCGTTTTCTGAATTGACCCAACCGGGGATCGAACCCGGGACCTCTGAGATGGCGATCTTTAAAACCGGTGTACAAAGCCACTCGACCACGGAGGTCGTCGAATAAGTTCGTCGTATCGATAAGATACTTGAAAGCTTTATTAATTTTAATTTCTTCGTATGTTTCCTTGTTTTCTGATTACATACTGAGTTAGACTACTGTCCTACAGTTTTATGCTCCTGTTCCGTGTTACGCAATTTCGTAAACTATGACAATAACCGACTCGGTCCATAAGTAAAGGAGTTTGGAAACTACTCTGTAAATATAGTTAAGCTCAAAACGGTGGCTTAACTAAAATTACTGACTGTGGTACACTGGGGGAAAGGTTAATTAATTTGTTTGTTTATTTTGATTTAATTATCCTCGTTGATGCACTTTTTAACGAAGAGTAAGCAAGGTTAATAGTAATTATGTTATGAATACAAATAAAATAAACAAAAAAGAATCAACCTAATATGATGATGTTGAAAAAAAGTATAGATCACACATAAAGTTACCACAAAGAAATTTGTTTTGTGAAGTCTCTTACATAAAAAAACATTTTTTGAGACATGTAAATCTTTCATTTACTTGCAAGTCTCTTACATTAAAAACTATTTTTAAACTAACTTTTTAAAAAATAGCCAGTGCATCTCAAACCCAGTATCCCCGACGCGGTCGGTATTGAGTGGCTTACGGCCGAACGCGTCGCCGCAACTAACAAATGTATGGAAATTATCCCCCGCCCCTACTGGATTACGGTCGGATTAAACGGCGGAAGTTTGGGAATCTTCGTGCTTGGTAATCCGAGGTCAATGGAAAAATCGCTAGATTTTTTTATTATTTACAGAATGTTCAGGCCATAGGCGAAATAGTTATACCAAAAAAAGAATGTCTGTGATAAGGAATGGAAATTAGAGACAACGGTGGTAAAGGTGGTTTTCTATATTGTCCCAGCCGGGAATGAGCTGGCGACACCGTAAAAACCAGCTTGCAAACCACTCGACCACGGAGATCGTCAATATAAGTGAATTTTCAACAAAAATCGCTACTACTCGAGCCTCAACTTTATTGTTAGTTAAATCACTACCATTCGCCCCCCAACCTTAGTTAAACAATAATTATTTACATATCAATACGGTGTGCAATCTAGCGTCATTTCTTTAGGGCAGATAGTTAAACTAAAAATAGTGTCAATAAAAATCGCCACCATTCGATACTCAGCCTTATTTTTAGTAATAATCGTTAATATTCGAACTTCAACTTTATTTTTTTAACCGTTACCATTCGCACCTCAGCTTTATGCTTGTTAAATAATATATTTGTATATCAATACGGTGTGCAATCTGTCTTGTTTAATAACGACTGCCATTAATATACGTCATTTCTTGAGTAAATAGCTAAACTAGAAATAGTTTCAGTAAAATCGCTACCATTCGATACTCAGCCTTATTTACCTAGCGAGCGAAGCATCTCCGTTTTAGCTTTGGCAAAAATGCTTTCGGATGTCCGGCTGTTCTCTTCTTCTCAACCGATTCTCGTGAAATTTTGTGAGCTGGTTCGATAATTTAAGTATAGACATTTATGTTGATAGATACAGTTTTTCGAAATTTTTCAAAATGGCGTAGATACCTATAAATTTGCTATAAGTTGGAAAGACAGACATCGCGAGGTCTACAGCTCACAGAGCCACTAGTTTTTATAGTAATAATCGCTAATATTCGAACTTCAGCTTTACTGGATTTTAACCGCTACCATTAGCACCTGAGCTTTATGCTTGTTAAATCATATGTTTACATATCAATACGGTGTGCAATCTGTCTTGTTTAATGACGACCGCCATTAATACATGTCATTTCTTTTAATGAGCGACCGGTCATGCTTGCTATTCGTCGCGTCACATGTGAATGCTGCAAAATATTGGCAATTAATATGATTATTTGTACTTTGTTGCTCAATACAAAAAATTAGAAATTACCATACGTCTGAGAAAAAATGTTTTTTTGGAGGATGAGCCTTTTTGAAATAACTGTATACAAGGTGTTACAAAAATGCCCCTAATACCGAATATGGTATACAAGGTGTTACAAAAGTACCCCTAATGCCGAATATGGTATATAGGGACCATCAAACTGGTCAACTTTTACAATGGGACCAATTCTGAAATCGCGAAAACAAATCAGCTGTTTCATACAAAAATTTAAATCGAAAATATCAAAATGTATGAAACAGCTGATTTTTTTTTCGCGATTTCAGAGTTGGCCCATAGTAGTAAAAGTTGTTCAGTTTGATGGTCCCTATATACCATATTCGGCATTAGGGGTATTTTTGTAGCACCTTGGATATTGCCTTTTAGTTAAAACTAACAATATCTTGTTGAACACCAAATCTAGTTAATTGGGTCCATAATTTTAACCTTCCAAGGTTAACTGTTGGAATATAACTGAAGGCGGACAAAGAGTAGCGTTCCGTTCCCGACCTTTAGAGCTACCGTGTTAGGCTCGGGACACATAAGGCGTTTTCTTTTTTCAGAGCGTTTGTTTTTAATTCTAATAATAAATACCTAATTTTAATAATAAATATTAGACTGTTGTCTGAAGAGTTAATAATGCTCAAATTGCAAATTATTTTGGTATTACGTTTGTATGAGAAGCTCACTGTTCGCCGGAGCCTTACTGCCGTACTCAGACACGACAATTAAGTTTAATTTGCTTAGCTTCATTAAGTATCGTGTCGTCTTATACTATCACTATGGAAAAGAAAGAGATGGCATCAATTTTAATGAAGCATTCAACTTAATTGAAGTCTCTGAGTACGGCAGTTAATGTAAGAGTTTAAGAGATACTTTATGTGTACCCCACTACAAATAACAGAAAAACATAGTTTAGCATTTATGTTTTCAAATACGACTCGCACCATGTTCTCGGACGGGAATCGAACCCGTGACCTTTGGATATCCTGTCCAATGCTCTGACCGCTGAACTACCGAATCACTAGTGGGAACGTCGAATTTATTCTAGTATATCAACACTTACGCTGCAAGCCAGCGCCATCTCACCAATGTACAAGGAATTTATTTATTTATGAATCATTATATCATATCGCGTTTCGGTGGTCATGCTAGAGGGTTGAGATATTAGCGTTCCAACCGCCCGTTTAAGTTGTCCCTTAACCCTGTGAACCGCCGCGTGCGTCCGACACCTCGTAATTATACGTCGGGATTCTTCGTGTAATACATCGCGCTCGTCGGACCGACGCGACGGCGGCGGCGGGGCTTGAGCGCTCCTTGAGATATTAACCACTTATCTTTCTGAAACTTACAAATTACATTTCAAAAACAAAAATATTTTTAAATAATGAAAATGTTTGAATACACTTCTTACTTAAATATGAATAAATAGGTTGGCATAAAAATACAAACAATAACAAAACAATCAGGATAAAAGGTAGAAAAAAGTATAAACTTATTGTGTTTTCGCTCTTTTTGTTTTAGTATATTTACCTAATTAGGGTTCCGTACAAAATGGTAAAAAGGAACCCTTATGGTGCGTCAGTCTGTCTGTCCGTCACAGCTGGATATCTCGAGAACTACAAACGTTATCAACTTGAAATGTGGAATAGTTTTAGTTGACGTTTGCCCAACTATTTTGCAAATAAGAGAAATAAATATATGATTTTTTTTTGCAACAGAGACTGAAAGGGGGTCTTAAAAATTTGAAGTGAGGCTACTAGGGCATATGGGGTATCATATGAAAGAGCGCAGCTTGCATATTCTCAAAATTTTTTTAGGTTGCATAGTTTTCGACTTTTGATAAAAAATAAAAAAAAATACCGTTCCCCTCTCCTTATCTTCGAAGTTTACATAGAAAAAATCTGAAATTATTTATGTGATAGAAGTTTATGTAAAGTTTATTGAAAAATAAAACGATGTTTCTAATAGTAAACTTTTTCAGAATGATGGTACGGAACCCTTGGTGCGGAAGTCCGACTCGCTCTTGACCTCTTTTATCTTATTATTGTGAGTGTTTATTAATTGACGAGGTTCGTAAATATTAAAAAGAAAGGATTTCTGTGTTGTGGTTCTAAAATACGTAAAATTGGCATGTCAAAGGTTAAATTATTCCTAGTGATATAAAGAATTATGATGAATGAAATGTCTCATATTTTAATCTTACTTACAAAATTACAGCATCGATTGTTATTCATTGACCATCAGCCATTTTACTGGGGCACAGGCCTTCCTTATGGGTGGATAAGCAGGATGGCCCAATGCGGATTGGTGGGTGCGAACGCCTGCAAATACAGCCGAGACCAACGGCTTAACGTGCCTTCCACGGAAGGCTTCCCGTGGCACTTGAAGCACGGAGGAGCTCGAGAGAAAGTTGCTTAACCTACGCAATCACTGTGTTAGGTGCTATACCACTGCGCCACCGAGCTCCTTCGACCGTCGATTGTTATTACCAAGAATTTATTGCCTGAAAACGAATTACAGAATTGCAACCAACAGAACCATCTTTCCCACTGGGCACTCTGGGCACGTGCCCAGGGCCCCGCGACCGATAGGGCCCCCTAGTTCCTGCCAGATCGCTAAACGATAACGGATGCTTATTACCAAAAAAACATATTAAACATATTTAAGAATTTCGAAAACTTAAACAATAATTACTGACTACAAATACTACCTTCTTACTAGCTTTTGCATGCACACAGCTATCCTACTCTTGACCGAATATCAGGCTTTCTAATCTGGATTTCGGCATGTTTAGATAAATTTAAGTCAAGATCATAGGGGCCCTCAAATCTGGCCAGAACCTCAAATAGGTTAAAGACGGCCTTGCAAATCAACACAAACAAGTCTTCCTATTGCATGCAATTAAAGCAGAACTCTACTCATATAAGTAGGTACAACATTAGTATACTCAGCACGAACATAGAGCCTTTAAGTTCGATACCAACCCTTCCAACTTGCACGTTAAACTTTCCGTTTTCATTAATTTTAGAGCTGACCCGCCCTATAGACTCCGGTAGCGAAAGATCGATATCTGGTTAACGCGAGCAAAGGTTAAAACGAACCACTGTAACACCCCTAGAAAATCCTTAGCAGTAGAGATGGGAATTTTGTCGATATCGATAAAATTAATAACTAAACGAGTGAAATCCAAAAAACTTATCCAATATTTTAGACTCAAGCCATACCTCGGACACTCCATACAAAAAATGCGTTTTAACTACAACATAAACAGCTGATTACGTTTGTACACGCTGCGAATGTGTGCGTGAACGTTTTAGGGTTGACTCTTGCCATCTGTTGAGCTCGTATGTTAGTGCAACCACTCGCGCGCGCAACTCGGCCCCGGGGAATGAACTTCTGATCTTACTACCGATTGTGGGGGGAGGTGCAGTATCTCGGATCGGCGGGAGGCGGAGTGTGGCCGCTCTGTACGTCAGCACTATACTAATTCTGTGTCGTGGGTTTGCACTTAACTGAACTTTCTAGTTATTTATCTATATGCAAGGACACAACAATTATTAGTAATATCTATGGCATAGTATTATTATATAATCCTACATATATTAGAAATATGAAAGTTTTGATGTTTAGCTGATGTTTGGATGTTTGTTGCTCAAAAACGCAAAAATGGCTGAACAAATTAAGGTAAAATTTAGTACACATATAGTTTTAGCCTAGCCTTGTTTAAAACATGTGATACATTTGTCTCAACAGTTGTCCCGGCAAAAGTTCCCTAAAGTTTTTCCGACTGTCCACGCGGACGAAGTCACGGGCGGAGGCTAGTAAAAAATTTAAGAGTCCCAGTAAAACAGGGTTAAAAGTGATTTGAAACAAACTTGATTCCACTCACCATCTTACTCTATCTTTGTAATACATCTAACATAACTAGAATTGGTATGGTATAGAATCTTTATAAATAAAAATGAATCGCCGAAATAAGAAAAAAAATAAGTGCATAACTTTAGAACGAATGCACCAAATTGGATAAAATTTGTTTTATGTTTATTTGTTATTAGGACAAGGATGTATAAAAGATAATTATACAAAAATATTTTTCTCTTTTTCGTCATTTTAAATCGCAATATAAAGCTAATAGATGGTGCCACCCATGCGAAGCGGAGGCGGGTAGCTAGTTTAAAATATTATCCACATAATAATTTCCATTAAAATCGTCAACATAACTACGTCCCAGCGATAAATCATTGTCATAAGCCGTCTAATGCAGCTGAAACGTCAACAATTAACGATGACAAAGTATCGACTATCGATATAATGACAAAGTATCGACTATCGATATCGGCAATTGCAGCACTAGTTTGAACGGGTTTTGCCGCGAAAATTGACGTTAATGCGTGGGGTGACCACGCTTTCAACCCTCACGTTTGCAGTAAACTAACACGTGGTTATGGTTACGTAACTAAATTGAGTTAATGACAATGTGTCGTTTCAATAGTGTTAGTTAAATATTTTGCCTAAAACAACGAGTCAAATTTTTCTAGCATATTTATTTAGTATTGTATAAAAATAGCATTGTGAAGGCTAAAATCTCAAATTTAAACTTAAACATTTATTGTCGTTGATTAAATAGAAAGTTACAGAAGATAAAACAGGATGTTTACCGTCCCGTTTGAGTGGTGAATGTGAACTCAAAATACTTAGCGCTAAATTGATAAAAGAAACATCTTACTAATATCTATAATAACCCATAGACTAATATTTTAAAATCAAAACAATGTTATTCTTTTATTTTCTTGAATACTCCCGGTTAACTTCACCATCATGGTCACAGCAGCGCAAATGTTTTGCACACTCCGCCATGAAACGCATAGCATGCGAAGCAACAGTCTGATCGCATGCCCATGCATGCTTGCGCCGAGAAGCATCTAGCACGTAACATGCATTTGTGGCCGAAATACACGTATTAGCTCGAACTTTAAATACCTTAATTGATGTGAATTTATAGTAACTGGATAAGTTCGATTTGAAACCTTACTATGTTGGTAATTTTAAATTCGTTTTCCCACACTAACAGAGGACGTAGCCAATGTCACATTTACAAATTTTCGCTTAGCTTCGAAAAATGTATGGATATGACGTTTTAAACTTCGATTGATAACGAAACCTTATGTCAATCTCATACATGTTTCAAAAGCGAAGCGATAACGAAGATTTGCAAATCTTAATTTGGCTAAACCGTCCAGAATTGTACAATTCGCATTCTGCCGAATCTTTCCAAGTGACGAATAAATTTCAAAAGTTTGAAAATAAGCAAATAATATGGAAATGGACATGTTATGCTTGCCGCAGTCACAAGTCGCAACTGGTGATGATGTGATGAGTGACATTTAGCTTAAGCTTTGCGTTTAAACGAATAGGAAGTTGTATGGTGTGTCTGGATATTAGCCCTTGGACTACAGAGAGTGATCCTAGACTCTAGCCCCCTTACTAATAAAGATTGTATAGCAGATGTCTAGTTACACAAGGTTACTCTCTGTCAAACTATTTAAGTTTGACATTAAAAAGAAAGGGACAAAACACTGTGTAACTATACATCTGTTAAACAATATTTATTAATAACGCGGTATGTCAAAGCTATTTGTCCTCGGAGGTCGCAAAGTATCTCTTTAGAGCGCAAGCCTCAGGCTTGAATATCCAAATATGTGTCAACATAAATTTACAATTACAAAACATAGAAAACCTTTTCTATCGACAACCTTAGATTGAGTACGTAATGCGATAAAACGGCAGTATACTTAGTGCTGCCTATCCGAACTCCCATAAAACCTAACTGCTAGATATCGTATAATCCAATTTGAATTTAAAAATGGATCTCACGCGAAAAGCACCGACTTCGATTCGGGGAATTGCAAGCTGAATTGGGTTTTAAAGGGACTAGGGATGCGACGTTCAGTTAGTACTGAGAATTTTAATAAGTACTCGCTTAATTGTATTAAGGAAAGTACAGACAATATTTTTAATTATTGCTAAAGTTTAAGCCATGTGCGACTGGCAGAGTAGAATAGCACTAGCTCTTTTCACTTGGTATGTTGTGAAAAGTAACTTAAAGGTTTAAAAGTAGTTCAAAATAATACTTTCGTGGACAAGAAAATGGGTTGCACTGCAACGTTCTCCAATGAAAACGTATGCGATCTCCTACCCACCTGCTAAGCCTAGATATTATGACAACACTAGCATCCTCCCAAGAGTTCGTCCACGTGGACCGTCGAAAAATTTCTAGGGAACCTTTGATTGGGATAAAAAGTATCCTATGTTTTAATCCAGTCTATAAGCTGTCTGTGTGGCAAATTTCATCCAAATCCGTTGAGTCGTTTTTGCGTCATTGAGTAACAAACATCTAAAGTCTAAACTTTCACATTTATAATTTTAGTAGGATACTCCGACGAGAGAGATCTACGTCCTATAATAGGCTGGTATGATGAAGTGAAGGAGATGGTGGCGCAGTGGTACAGCACCTGGCCCAGCGGTTGCGGATGTTAAGCAACTTTTGCAAGGGTCGGTCGTGGGATGGGTGACCAAAACTTTATTATTGTAGCGTTACAGGAGAGTAGAAAAAGAGAGAGCCTACCTAAGAGAGGATGGATAGTATCTAACTAGTAAGGAGTGAAGTGGAAAGATAAAATAGTTTACAATTATTATTTATTTACAAATTAAACCTAAACTTAAAGTATGGGGAAGAGGAATAAGAGGGCGAGTCTTCAGGGGATAGAGGGTCAGTCTTCAGGGGATAGAGGGTCAGGGGACGAGATCTTGCGTACGGAGAGGAGCACGGATGGGTCGCAGAGTGTCGACGTGGAGCGTAGACGCAGCTCGTACGTAGGTGGTTGAAGAATTCGTGCAGCGGTTGAAGAGTTCGTGCAGCGGTTGAAGAGTTCGTGCAGCGGTTGAAGAGTTCGTGCAGCGGCTGAAGAGGTCGTGCAGCGGTTGGAGAGGTCGTGCAGCGGTTGGAGAGGTCGTGCAGCGGTTGGAGAGGTCGAGCAGCGGTAACAGAGTCGAAGGTGCTGACCGGCGAGGGGTTGGAGACTTCTGTCACTGGTAGCGCGGGGCTTTCTTGAGTCCCGGGCCTTTGCCTAAGGCCCGGGAACGGCCACTTGTTCGAATTACGCGGAGTAAAACTCGACGAAGAACTGACTCCCGAATCAAAGAAACGGAGCCTTTTATACACGCTAGGAATTTTGAAAACCGAAAGAAATCGCGTAGAAGAAAAATAATTTAAGATTTTGAAATGAGAATTTGTGTACTCACTCGGTAGCAATATGAAAGAGCGAGAAGAATAATAAAAAGATATACAACCTACTGAAATGTGAGGAAAAGCTGAGATAAAGCAAATAAAATAAACTGTCATGAAAAACAAGAAGATGTCAAAATAAATATAAAATTGTAACCTCACTTTTTCAATAAAACATGGAAATTTGTATGAAAGCGAACAAAAATGTACGAAAGATGGTAAAACTATAAACATAAGAAGAATCGCCGTGAATTGGTGATTAATTTGCTACCAGGTGAGCACTTATATTCAAAGAATTTAGAAAGTTATTGCCAAAAATACTTATTTACTAGAAATCTTAAACTAATTAAAACTAGTTAAAAACTAAGAATTTAGGAGCGACAGGCAACACGCTACATTATCTCGAGCTCCTTCGTGCTTCAGAAGGCACGTTAAGCCGTTGGTCCCGGCTGCATTTGCAGTCATTAGCACCCACCAAGCCGCATTGGGCCATCCTCCTTATATACCCATAAGGAAGACCTGTGCCCCAGCGGACATCAAAAATGGCTGATGGTCATATGATGAAGCTTGGAGCACTAAATAAATAACACAAGGGGTGTTTGTAGTCTCAGTTACGACAAAAAAAAGATTATTTTTTTCTAATATACCAGCAAATACTCCAAATCATTTTGCGTAGCAATAATGTTAGACATCAGTTAATTATTATGAAAAAGATAACAGTTTAATTTCTAACAAAGGTAAATTTTGAAATTACTGAAAACAACCGCCTCTGTGGTCGAGTGGTTCCCACACGTGTAAGACGCAGCGGTCCCAGGTTCGATTCCAATTAGTACTCGATTTGGTTGGTGGTAGGGGCTAGCTACCACCATCTTACCTAAGTCTGACGCCATAACAACAATTTAAAAATTGTTGTGTACCGGCAGCTACAGGTAATATAGACAATGGATTTTGACAGTTGTGTGTCGATAAAACGCAGTATCACGCGATATATAGTTATCATGTTTCGTCGGTCACGCTAGGAGGGGGCCTGTAGTGTAGTGGTTCGTCTACACGTGTAAAACGCAGGGTTCCCAAGTTTGATGCCCAGGAGGGGGGTACATTTATTTTCGGTATAGCCATTGATAGGGCTTATTTCAAGTTTGGCTGGCTAGCTACCGCCATCTTACCTAAGTCTGACGCCTTACAACAATTCAAAAATTGTTGTGTTCCGGCAGTTAGAGGTAAGATAGCCAGTTCCTCAGTGGTGAGGAATCCGGGTGTTAGTGCGTTTACACTTTCGGCCTTATTGTCACTGAACATCAGGTGAGGTTAGGTTAGGTTAGGTTACACTATCCCGTTGTGGGTAAAACTACACACTTACACTTTCGGCCTTATCGTCACTTAACATCAGAACAAAACAAAAGCCAAGCACAATCCCGCTGTGGATAAAAAAAAATCAGTACTACTCACGTACATCGGGACATCACTAGCAAATGTGCTTGATATTTCCATAGGTATACATTAAGCACCCTGCGATGTTGACTTAAGGACGATTTCAGAAAGAATTTATTTCTCGGCAAAATTTAACCGGCCGAGTTTAACTAAGTAATTCAAACTTTGTGCATACATAATTGGGATTTTTGTGCAAGTTTTGGAAAGTGCTTCAGTTTATTTTATTAAAAAGGGCGGTTGGTTAGTACCTAAGTGCTGTAACTTTGGACCCAGGTTATTTTTGAACCTGGTTTCTGATAGACAATGATGTATTTTTTTTAATAATTTTAAATTATACTCAAGTCTGTAGGTAAAGTAAAGGTAAAATAACATTAATAAATGACAATCGAAACCTATGGTCTGAAATTTTGTTTTTAACTTATTCTGATTGCGTTTAAAACATGTTATTTTAATTTGATACGCTTGTGGCAAAATCACCATGTTCCTTTCGCGCACGTAGCATCGACAATATTATTTCCCCTTTGTTCTTTAAAGTTTAAAAGCTATTCCAAGTTATCTTAAGTAACCAGCCTTTAGCAGCTTAGAGGAGCTTGTCAAAACTAAGCTATGCTAAGTTTGCGATAAATTGTTTCAGCTTTAACTTAATACTTCAACTGCAATATTGGAATCGTTAAATGAATCTGAATAAAATATATGAAGAGAGATTTGAAGAAATTATCTATTAATAAATAATGGAAATTATAGAAAAAGGCGACAGACTCTTTTTTCGGTAATATGCGCTGAAAAAGAGTGAAAATAAGGTTCCGACTCAAACAATTCAGTTAAAATTCTCACTTTGCATCTCCAAAAACTAAAAATTATGTTTCTATTCTTGAAAACTCTTCTAAGCACATTCTCGCTAACGTAGTCTTCCAGTGCCATAAAATTTTACATCGCAAAGAATTTTTCGCGAAAAATACGAACTTACCTAAAACCACTAAAGAATTATTTGCGAAAAATATGAACTACCAAACTGTTAAGGGGCCAACTAGCGCCGCCAGTCGATTTTATTTTATTTATTCTAAATAAGCCCAATTTCTTAAAAAAGGAATCAGTCAAGGTCTTGTGAATAACGTCTAATGTTAATTGAATAAGGTTACAACATTACAAAATGCGTGCAATAGTTTAATAACGGGTTTGTACCAACTGTGGCCACTTTTAACAAAATCGCGTTTTAAACTGTTTGAATGCCTTTTCAAACTATGTAAAGTTATTCAATAAATATTAGACGTTACTAACAAAACCTTGACTGATTCCTTTTTTAAGAAATTGGGCTTATTTGGAATAAATAAAATAAACCCGACTGGCGGCGCTAGTTGGCTCATGACAGCCCCTTAAGGAAGAAAGTGGTTTACATTTTCTTATAACGACTGCGAACCAGTTAAAAAACCGTCTAGTTTCATATTAAGGATGTCTGGAGCATCATAAATACATGTCGTAAGAAAAATCGTTTCCGCCGACTTCCGCAATTGCATCCCGGAAATTATGCGAGCGTGATTCAGCAACTACCGCGGGCAGACGGGCGACCGGGGCGAGCAGACGAGACGATTCAAGGACAATATTTCAAGGATTTTTGCAGAATAATTTCAATAAAAAATAGACATTACAGTGCAAAAAACAATTATTGGTCTTCGTGTAGTCGAGTAACAGAAATAATTATTATTTAGCTACGAGCTATGATCGCGCAGTATCACAGTGAGGCATCTTTGGCACTGATCACACTCCTACGTATCACGATGCGTAATGCGTGACCGCAGATATTATCTACATAAAGTGCAAAATTTTCATAGAAATAACGTATGATGCAACATACCATGACGTATCTGCGCGCGTGGTTTTTTTTACAAAAATCTGCATTAAACACAATTTAACCCTTCAACGCCCGGAAAATGAGACACAATAGATATTTCATTGTTATCCGGCCGCATGCGTCCGCTTGGGAGTTGATGAATTAAAAAAGTTTGTATATCTCAAAATCCTAAATTCCCAAACCACTATAATGCGCTACCACATTCTTAATTTCTACATCTAGAACGTGTTTTCCAAAACTGCTATAATGTGCCATGCATTATTTAACTTAATGACGTCACATTAGAGTAAACTGCGCCAAGTTGCGCTAAGCACACTCGTCGACACGTCACTTACAACAAAAGTTAATGCACTAAAATTGTGGATGGAACTGTGAATGCTAAGCTAAGTGATGTTTGCCAAGGTGAGTGTTTGGATGGGTGGGCGAAATTTTGTAAAGGATATTATAAGTAAGTATCTACAGTTACGTTTGCAAGTAATTTACAAACCTATTTACAAAAAAACCGGCCAAGTGCGTGTATGGCCACGCGCGGTGTAGGGTTCCGTAGCCGGTAGTACCGGAAGTATGTACACTTAAGTATATGAACCAAGCATATACTTAAGTGTACATACTACCGGTTTACTACTTAAATAACTAGCAATATTTTTAAAATTGCTATCCAACGACACTCCACACTATCGGGTATACAAGAAACTACATCCCCACTTCACGTGTCGGGGAGATAACGTAAAAAATTTTTTTTTCTTAATTTTACTCACCACTTTGTCGGCGTAATTAATATGTATATCCATTCCAAATTACAGCTTTCTAATACTAAGAGTCTATGAGCTAGGCTGGGGATGGACAGCCAAATGGACATGGCGAAA
Organism: Catoptria pinella; assembly: GCA_963556745.1. NCBI lineage: Eukaryota > Metazoa > Arthropoda > Insecta > Lepidoptera > Crambidae > Catoptria > Catoptria pinella. The sequence goes on along the minus strand of OY750782.1, from coordinate 841,397 downwards.
CCTTGTTGACTACGGAACCTTAAAAATATCTAAAACTACTCCAGCGGCGGTATCAGCTAAAAACATTGAAGTTCATGTTAACTGTGTTTTGACAGATGTATGTGATACATTGCTATTTTTCTTTGTTAAGTAGTTATTTGTGCCAAGACGAAGTAGCAATGTATCACATACATCTGTCAAAACACAGTTAACATGAACTTCAATGTTTTTAGCTGATAGAGCCCCTGGTTGCTTGGAAGGTATTGCTACTTACAATAAATTCACATGACCGTGTTTTTTTTTCATTAAGGGCCTGTATCACAATGTTAAAGTAAGTTCTGTTCTGAGTAGCTTACTTGACAGATGGTTTGACTTATTTTTTATATCACAACTGTCAAATCATTTGTTAAGAAAGCTACTCAGAACTTACTTTAATTCATCAACGCCCGAGCGGACGCATGCGGCCGGATAACAATGGAATATCTATTGTGTCACATTTTCCGGGCGTTGAAGGGTTAAACAGGCCCTTCTTCTATTAAAAAGACTTGTTGTACGAAAATTGTTTATAGAAATAAACTTATAAGTAAGTATTTAAAAGCGTCAAACTCAATAGCGTAACCCTAAAACGCCGACTTATCAAAATATTTTCTAGACTTCTCCCAACCCTAGCAGGTGAGAATCGTTTTAATATGCTAATGGCACGAAATAAATTCCGAATAGGCGTTTTATACGAAAATGAAGTACAAATTCGATTTACTACGCGAAGGGTCGCGGAGTGTGTTCGTGACATTACTTCGTATATGTATTAATTCTTTATCATACATAATCATATGTTTACAGCGGTATTTTAATAAATACACAGCTTAAAGTTTTAAACAAACACACAACAACACACAACACACAATCATCATCTATACACTCACAACTCTAACACAATCATATTTACATTCACAGTTTTATTCAACACTCACACATAAACCTACCAACTTACAAATATTCTCTATAACTTATTTACCTACTCTAACTACTTTACTTATTACTAGTTATGTTACTATAGACTAATGTATATTAATTATCGTTGTCTTAGCTTTCTTATACAGTATATTATTGGTTGTATAGCTCATCAGCTTGCTATGTGCTTCTAAGCTATTGTAATCCTTTCTGCGGGAGGAGGCTGGCGACCTGTAGTACAGGTTTCTGCGAAACCTATTTCGGGCACCAGTCCTTCACAATTTTAGGTTATAAAAGCTGTTATAATTCATTTACACACGTACCATGTAAAAAGTTGTGAAGTGACAAATAAATACATTTTATTATTATTATTATTATTATTATTATACAATACTAAGGGCCGATTTTTCAATCCTCAGATAACAGATATCAGTCAGTTAAATTATTAATCAAATAAAATAAAAGTTATTCAAAAAATTTGACAGACAAACGAATGACAAATCTTTCAAATTGGGCAGTATAATACGTCATCAAACGAATAAATTTTATCTGAGCATTAAAAAATCAGTCATAAGTAATATACTAGAAAAATACGACTCGCACCAGATCATATTCTCGGACGGGAAGCTTTGGATGTCGGGTCCAATGCTCTTACCACTGAGCTACCGAGTCATTCGGTTAGTGACTTACTCGATTAGGGTCTTACCGAGTCACTCGGCAGCGGTAAGAGCATTGGACCGGACATCAAAGGTTGCAAGTTCGATTCCCGTCCGAGAATATGATCTGGTGCGAGTAGTAGTTTTTTAGTATATTATTTAGTATTTTATAAAAATAGCATTGTGCATGCTAAAATCTCAAATTTAAAAAGCTTAAAGTTTTGTTTAACTCTTACTTCATTAAATTAATTGAAATAGGATTATGAAGAAAAATACAAACAAATATACAAACATATAATAGGACAAACAGAGAAAGCAACCTTATAAAAAGAAGTTATACCTGAAAATCCGTAAAAACTCGTGCGATGGTAAGCTAAATAATTGATATTTTTCAGGATTCTGAAACAACTACTAGCCAGATCTCTGTAATTTTTTTATGGGACCACACAAGAACATTTTTTTTTCAAATAAAAAAAGTATAATTGAAATCGGTTAACAACTGGTGAAATTATGTAAAAAAATACATAAAAAAATAAAAAATAAAAAAAACTGTCGACTTGATAACCTCCTCTTTTTTTTGAAGTCGGTTAAAAAAAAGGGACTGTTTCACTACACTAATTTTCAAAATCTTGAAATCGATTTGTCATAATTTCATGTTAAAAATGGAGCCGAGTTGGATGTTTCTGAACAATCTGGAAAAACAGACATTGTTTTAGATTTCTCACTCCAAAGCAAATTATAAAGGTTTAAAATACAGGCACTTTAGCACAAAGTTGGGAACTAAAAGTATGGGTAAAGTTGGTAATTTTATCTGGCAACATTCAGTTGCTCGGTCTATTTTGGCGGGAACAAAGTGTTGGAACATGCAAAAGTTGCCATCGTCTGTTTTTCCACAGTTTCTGCTGAAAAGAGGTGTGGAAGAGCTCTTCCAACTCTTTAGTCAAAGATTAAGTAAGTGGCGATTGTAAAACTGGTTTATTTCATCATCGTTGACAAAAAAACTGGACAAGTTCGAGTAGGACTCGCCCACCGAGGGTTCCGTACTTTGTAGGTACTTAAATAAAGACTATATTTTTTGTCATTTATTTACAAATGTATAGTTTTCAGACATTTTCCTCTAGTTGGGTTCTCTACTTGTAGTATAAGATGATATTACTTGCCAAACATAGTTCTAAACAACCACCATGACGTCAGAGGACGTTTTTGTACACACGCAACTGTATGTGTAAGTCTAGGGCTACCGTGCAGTTTGTACTGTATGAGCTGCGTTTAATTCGAACATTTTGTGAATTAAGTTACGACGCATTGCTTTGAATATCAAAATAAAGTTGACAGTTGAGAAACACGACTAAGAGCACACGAATCGGCACATAAACTCGCGGGGAAGGGTGAGGCAACTGTTCTTAGGGCGGGGCGGGGAGTGTCCTTTCTGTACGTAGCACTTATATCTATTCTGTGCTTAGAAGTTTCATTTTTTCCAAGATTCATGGGACTGTAGACCTGAGTATTTATGGTTTCAATTTCAACTCGATACCTCCACGCGTTCTCAACATAAAGGGTCTTGACAGACAGACAGACGGACAACAAAGTGATCCTATAAGAATTCCGTTTTTTCTTTTTGAGGTACGGAACCCTAAAAAAGGCAGTTTAAGCCGATTAGTAACAAAATTGGCACCTTTTTACCCGACTACGGCGAAGCAAAGGGCCTAATTAGCACTTTTAAAATATTTCGACTCGTATATTTTCTTGTTTCGTACTTTTTAGAGCGCCCGTATTTAGGTTTTATTAGCGCTATTATTTGCTATTAGATTAAATAACAAGCAATGTCATTATAATACTATTTAAGACAAAAAATATGCTTATTACAATATTTATGATAATGACTATTCAAAATGACGTTGAAGAAAAAGTAACATTTGGGTCTTATAATAGAAACGAGTAGGTATTCTCATATGCAGACATTAATCAATGGGTTTTCTGTATTTTTGGCACTTTTCTTTGAATCTAACTTCCTATTTTGTTCACAGTTTTAGCTCGTCCGCTAACAAAAGTCTTTCGTGAAAGACCTACCATAGTGTACGAAATCTCAGTACACACTTTTCTTTTCCTAAAGTTATACTCTGTTTACAATCGGCGTTCGACAAATAGTTTTACACTCTAGATATTTTTATGTTTTACACCGCTGATAAAAATTAATAAATATTGGAAAGTCCAACTTAACATTATATGAAATCTACCCCAAATCTAATTTTTTACTTGTTATTGACTCTTGACTCTTATGGGTGGATAAGGAGGATGGACCTTGATCCACCACGCGGGCCCGATGCGGATCAGTGGGTGCTAACGACTGCAAGTGCAGGCGGGACCAACGGCTTAGCGTGCCTTTTGAAGCACGAAGGAGCTCGAGATAATAAATTTTTGGTCACCCATCCCATGATCGACCTTTGCGAAAGTTGCTTAACCTCCACAATCGCTGGGCCAGGTGCTATACCACTGCGCCACCGAACTCCTCCAGAATTATTATTAGATACCCAGTAATTATTATAGGTATGCCCAAGTATAAATTACGTAGGTAGGCTTTGTACACCGGTTTTCAAGGTGTCGCCATCTCTGAGGTATCGGGTTCGATCCCCAGTTGGGTCAATTTAGAAAACGAACTTTTCTATATTGGCTCAGGTCTAGGTGCTTGTGATGCCACCGTTATCTCTGATTTCCATAACACAAGTGCTTCAGCTACTTACTTTGGAATCTAAGCAATGTATGTGATGTTGTCAAATATTTATTTACCTGTCCTCTTTCTCTCAAAACCAACAACAACAACAAACCTTAAAAGTTTTCATACTGACTATTCGCTTATTAATGGATTTAGAGCCTTCCACAAACAAATTGGATTTGGTGCTGTTTTCAACTTATTTTCTTTGGAGCAAAAGCAATTTATCAGAGTACTCTTTTCAAGGTTTTCGCTTAATTCGAACGGTTTAATAATACCATTATACACCTTTGTCGGTTGTTACGTTTAGGATTGTTATTTGAAAACCAAACAAGTAGCTAACATGAATTATTTTGTATTCGGAAGCAAATGTAGTTTTCAAAGATAAACAAAAAATGGTAGTTACTTTAGGCTCTCAGTTCAGATATTATGTTTGAACTGAGGGCCCAAGCTAAACAGCCTTAGATCTGTTATGCCTTCTACTAACGAGTTGAAAATTTCTGAAAGGATGTTTAAAATTCTTTAATAAATTCTAAAATAAAAATTATTAACACAGAGATGGTACTTTTTAACCGACTTCAAAAAAAGGAGGAGGTTCTATGTTCGTCTGTTTATTTGTTTTTTTTTTTTTTTTTTTTATGTATGTCCACTGATTACTCGAGAACGGCTGAACCGATTGACATGATTCAAACGCCACTTTATCAGGTTTGTTCCCCAGGTGGTCCCATTTTTTGAAAATTTTAAATCGGTTCAGTAGTTTTTGAGTAATCCTGAAAATACTGTAATTTTTTAGGTAACTTTTGCACGAGTTTCAACGGATCTTCAGACATAACTTCTTTGTTTATAAACCGATTGAGATAATTCTTGTTTTGGTAGAAAGGGGATACTGTAAGGGTGTTTTCATTAAAATTTCCTGTACATTGGACCTTGGACTTCGAAGATACTCAAGATAACTCTTCAAAATCAAATTGGATAGTGTATTGGTGATTACTCTACGGTATTGAAAGGTTTCGCATCAGCCATTTTTAGTGTCACTGTTGGGGCTGGAATACAAGCCTTACTTATGGGCTAATGAATAGGATGGACCATAACCCACCGCGCGGGCCCAATGCGGATTGGTGGGTGTTAATGAGTGCAAATGTAGCTGGGACTAACGGCTTAACGTGTCTTCTGAACCACGGAGCAGCTCGCGATAATACACTTTGGTCACCCACGCCATGACTAACCCTTGCTAAAATTAACAGCGCGAAAAGTGGAAATTGAGTTATTCGGAGTAGGTATTATACGCGTACCATTGAAAAGTGTTGAAAATATGAATAAAATATATTTATATCATTGCTTACATTTACTTGTACATACCTACCACAAAAAAGTGAAAAATAAAAAAGCTTTTAAAAATTAAAAAGAAAAACCTCCTTCAAAAAACCTTAAAAAAACTGCTATAAAAAAACAGCTTCAAAAAGCAACAGCACTAAAAAGCAAGAAATAATATTCAAATCTGCATAATTACCACTATTCAAGTACCTACGCATATCTGATATAAAAAAAACGTCTTATGAAGTCGGGTGGGGATTTAAGATTTGAAAAAATCCAATTAAGAAAGAGAAACACAAATGTTTATACAAATTAAAAAAGGAAAATATCTTTCAGCCCCACCCGACTTCAAAAGACGTTTTTTTATATCAGATATGCGTAGGTACTTGAATAGTGGTAATTATGCAGATTTGAATATTATTTCTTGCTTTTTAGTGCTGTTGCTTTTTGAAGCTGTTTTTTTATAGCAATTTTTTTAAGGTTTTTTGAAGGAGGTTTTTCTTTTTAATTTTTATTGATATCTAAGCTATGCCTCTTATTGCAACCGTCTGGATTGAGGGCCCAACACATTCGGTTATAAAAGTTTTAATTCACGTTTTAGAAATTTTTGAACCTACTCGTATGCTCTCAGTTTTTAGAATTTTTTACTAAATCCCCTATAAGTCTCAGTTTCATTCGCCAGGATTTAAAAAATGGGCCCTTAGTTCAGATGCACATTCTGCTTTTTCAAAAACTTAGTAATTTGACGATGTTTAATGCAAAGTAAGATTATCTTCAAAAAGAGGATTTTGAAGACAAATTTAATTCCATTTTGAATCATTGAAATATGTTAAATTATATAAATAGTCAAGATTATCACTAAAAGAAAACCACATTTTTTTTGGAAAAATAAAATATTTGCATGATAAACTGTAATAGTGGCAACCCTAGACCAAAATTATATTTTGCTTTTGCCCATGGGATTGATTATCCAATACGATAGTCTATTTTGCGTCTAGGGTTGTCAAAAAACAATATTTCTCAGCCATGTGGCGGTTTTCAGGGTTTAAAATAATTTTCCGGGGTTAGTGTGCATGGTATCATAAATAAATAAATATTTGACAATATCACATACATTGCTCCGATTCCAAAGTAAGTTGCTAAAGCACTTGTGTTATGGAAATCGGAGAAAACGGTGGTATCACACACACCCAGACCTGAGCCAATACAGAAAAGTTCGTTTTCTAAATTGACCCAACCGGGGATCGAACCCGGGACCTCAGAGATGGCGACACCTTGAAAACCGGTGTACAGAGCCACTCGACCGAGGAGGTCGTCTCCTTGGTCGAGTGGCTCATATATCATCATATTATATTATCTACCATATTCTTTATAATGTGATTACCAAACAACCTGTTAAGTTCACAAAACGACTTCACTCAAAGATAAGCTATAATATTCAAAAAAAGTGAACGAACGAATTGAGGTGAAAATATTCAAAGTCTAACCTATTCGCCAGTCGGACATATTGGTTACACTAATGGCACGCTCGTGGGAGACTCGTAATGGCGGCGAATAAATCTTTTAAAGTATTCAGGATTTTCATGCTTCAGATACTTAACAGTTTTACTCTGGGAAGCGAATCGTCAAACGGTTTGATTTATTGTGTTGAATAAAAATAATTTTTAAAACAATATTTTACACATTTCTTAAATAACTTTGGAACTGTATACATTTCCTAGGAATTGTATACAATTCCTAGATTTAATTAATTTCCTAGATTTAATTCATTTCCGGTAACATAATGTGTATATGTTCCCGAAATGAATGAAATCTATGAATTGTATACAACTCCTGGGTATACAATTCCAAAGCTATTTAGGAAATGTGTAAAATTTTGTTTTAAAAATTATTTAATACATACATATTCTGGGAAATGTATACATTTCCTAGGAATTGTATATAATTCCAATATAGTATTAAGACATGTATAAAAATAATGCTTTCTGTAATAAATACGTTGTTGAAATGAGAATAATAATTTTTATTAAGGCTCTCTTTGAGACAATCAGGTAACAAACATACCGTAAAAAAAATATCTTCATATTATCTTACTAATAAAAGCTTCAAAAATCAACTACGCATTTATCACAAAATCGACTTATACAACCGTTGTATTACAACGTGTTACAAAAATACCCCTAATCGCGAAAAAAACGCAGCTGTTTCATACGTTTTGATATTTTCGTAGCTAATTTTTGTATGAAACAGCGGATTTTTTTTTCGCTATTTCAGAGTTGGTCCCATAGTAAAAGTTATTCAGTTTGATGGTCCCTATCTACCATATTCGGCATTAGGGGTTATTTTGTAACACGTTGTATTATTCTTATAATGTTAAACTTTCATTTGGTTTACGCGGCACTGACTGTTTACGCGGCACTGACTGTTTACGCGGCACTGACTGTTTACGCGGCACCGACTGTTTACGCGGCACTAGCGCGATCGCCTGATCAAACGATGCAATACCCTCCCCTTGCCCCGCTATCCCCGCGTACCCATTGACATCTTAAATATTTTAAATTTCCGATTGCTATTTAGGAAACGTATAGATTTCGTAGGAAATGTGTCTAATATAATTTATTTCGCACATTTCCGGGCGATTTTAGGAATTACATACATTTCCTAGGAATTGTTTACAATGACGGATTAGATAGACTGAGCAAAGCAAATAAATGTAATTATTTAATACGGAGTATAGTGCCACCTAATATTCCAAATAAATAGATATTATTTGGAAGGTGGGACGCCAGCGCAGCCGGACGGGTGATCAGTCTCCCTAATCGGAACCATTTCACCCAAAATAAACAGATAAGTATTTCAAAGCAAAAACTTGCTCTGGCTGTAACTCCAATAATTTCCGTGGTGTAATAAAGAAAAAATGCGCTATATTTGCTTAAAAAAATTATAGAAAATGCGTTGCTGAGGCTTGTATAAAAGGCATTACTGAGGCCCCAGCATAAAACTGGTTAGAATTTCGATTTATTTTTCTAAATAAAGCCTAAACACTTCTTTTATATTATTTACAGTAAAAAGTGTAAGAATTGGAAGCCATCGCGATCACACCGCTAAACGGTAATCGTAAACCAGGATTATATGAAACGTCGTAAAGCAAAGAACCAATTTCTAGCGGCCATTTATCCGAAATCCGAATAAAGACAAATTTGAATTGTAAATCGGGCCCGGATTGAAAGCCAGCAGACACCTGAAATCTGAAATGGATACAGCGAGCTGTTCACGATTAATCTATATTATTACTGTTAGATAAACCTGGGACTTTATCCAATGAGGACATTTACATTTCGTATCTTTAGACTATAGTACATAATATCGAGATCGTTTATCGAGAAACCGTTGATAGTACAATTCTTTAATCATCATCATCCCTCTACCCTTATCACAATTTATTTGGGGTCGGTGCAGTGTGCCTTTCTCTTCCATTCCTTCCTGTCACTCGTCATCTCCTCATCCACTCCCTTTACATTCATATCATTCCTCACACGATCCATCCATCTTTTCTGCGGTCTTCCTCTTACTTTCCAACCCTCAACATCCATATCCATTACTCTTCTAGAAACATGTCTTTCATCCCTTCTCATAACATGGCCATACCAAGTCAGACGATTCCCTTTCAAATTTTCTATCACTGGTGCTACTTTCATACTTCCTCTCACATACTCATTCCTAATTTTATCCATTCGCGTCACACCACACATCCACCTCAGCTTTCATCTCTGCTACATGTAATTTTCTTTCATCCATCTTCTTCATAGCCCATCTTATTAGTGGCATGATCATACTCGCGTTGCCACACTTCATCCCATGTCTCACCCTTTTAAAGATTCGGCACCCTAACACCGACAAACCTTCCCTTCCCCTAATTACCATCGGCTTACCTTGAAATCCCACCCCCACTATTAAGATCATAACATTTTTGTAGAACGGCTTACCTTCGCCATAATTTCACCCCTCACCACTGATAGGTAGTGATTTATCGCGTTTAACTGTCAAAAGGCAATGGGTTTTGACAGTTGAGTGTCGATAAAACGCTACATCACGGTGGTCATACTAAGGGCGGTATTTATAAAACTGGCTCTATGAATCAATTGGCGTATACATAGTACGTCGGTCGGTGCCGGTGTAATTAGCCAGAGTTATGGTCCCCGAGGTGGGCTAGTGTGAACATGCATTATTGTAAGGGTGCGTTCATAACTAACAAACATTTAAATGAAATTCTCCCATTGAAGTTGAGCAGAGCTCTACTCAAACGATTCTAAAGTTAAGGGACTGACATAAGCCCACTAGCGCCGCCAGTCCTTTTTATTTTATTTATTCTAAATAAGCCCAATTTCTTAAAAAGGAATCAGTCAAAGTCTTGTGAATGACGTCTAATGTTAATTGAATAACGTTACTACATTACAAAATGCGTGCAATAGATTAAAAACGGGTTTGAACAAAATCGCGTTTTAAACTGTTTGAATGCCTTTTCAAACTGTGTAAAGTTATTCAATAAATATTAGACGTTATTAACAAGACCTTGACTAATTCCTTTTTTAAGAAAATGGGCTTATTTAGAATAAATAAAATAAAATCGACTGACGGCGCTAGTTGGCTCATGGCAGCCCCTTAAGGTCATTTTAAATTCAAAAAAGTGATAGCTTCCTTAAAGTTAAGGAGATCTCAGGCACAGTCTTACTACCACTAACCATAGGCAAGGATTTTAGCTAAGAAGCGTTTGAGTATTCGGCCGTAAGCATCATAAGGTCACTCAAAGCATAATAATTAATTAGAAAAATATCCAATTTGACGACTACGATTTTGGAGTAACTCAGTACTCCAAATAGAGACAAAACGGTGGTGATTATACTCAATCTCTTATTACCAGTCAACGTCGCCCACTGGACATAATATAGCCTACACAAAGAAGTATTTTACTAGCTGTATATTATTATGTTTTAGAAACAACAATTAATATTTATTTTAAGCGGAACTTTTTGTCTGTTTAATTAATAGGACAAACACTTGAGGTGACTTTGTGTTCAATTATTATTGGCCTAATTTGAATGCTGCAGGAAACTGTGATTAATATTTAAATGACCAAATCTCTTCTATAATATTCTAGTGTGTACTTACCTTAACGATGTTGTTACGTGCATATAAGTTACATTAGAAACCAATTACAAACGATCTAAGTTTAAAACTGATAAATAAAATTAGGAATTAACATTATAATATAAATATGTAGATAAATAAATGTTTTACATTCAATGACCGTCGGAATCGAATCGTATGTCATTCCGTACAATTTGACTTTTATTTTCTTTTATGTATTTAGTTTCAAATCAAAGTTTATCTTTCCATAAGAAATAATACTATGTCCAAGCTGAGATTTTTGAAAATTCCCACAAGATTTCGAATCACATGGTCGAGGTCATGGTACACACGACAGCACGTCAGGTTATACAATTAAACTGCGAAAACAGCTTTTATTACGTAGGGCATAAAGACGGTCTCAAGGTCAACATGTATAGTCTGAGGTGCCGCCGTGTGTACAATAATAGACTGCGCCAGAGGCTCTATCGGCTAACTTACATTGCTATCGTAATCGCTTTGGTTTGACAGATGGATGTGATACATTGCTACTTTTCTTTGATAAGGTTTTATATATGCCAAAACGAAGGAGCAATGTATCACATACATCTGTCAGAACACAGTTTACATTAACTTGTTTTTAGCCGATAGACCCGCAGGTATCAGAGGAAGTCACGTGGGTGACACTAGCTTACGTCATCTCCGCTATCAGTATTGAAAATTACGTTCATTCATGTTTGACTTGAACTGATTCGTTTGCTAACACAAACAAATCACAATTAAAATGCACTGTAATAAGTGTTACAGAAAAACATCCTTCATTCTTTGCTTGTTACTCACAACTGGATAAGCTATAGCTATACCTAAGCTATAGCTAGTGTTTAAGCTAATAGCTAGTATTACTCCCGGAATGCGAGACCTTGGTTTCTTAGACCATGGTCATGGCCATTTCTGTAATTGTTATTTATCTATAGTCTTATCTTTTGTTATGTGTGTGTAATTTACTAGTTACTGTAAGTGGCACTATCTGCCGTTGTAATTAAAAATGAATAAATAAATAAATAAATGGTCACGTGCGGAAACTAGTAGTCAAATAAAGAGCTCAAAATGTATAGATACATTTTATAAATAAATATTTGACAACATCACATACATTGCTCCGATTCCAAAGTAGGTAGCTAAGCACCTGTGTTATGGAAATCAGAAACAACGGTGGTATCACAAACACCCAGACCTGAGCCAATATAGAAAAGTTCGTTTTCTAAATTGACCCAACCGGGGATCGAACCCGGGACCTCAGAGATGGCGACACCTTGAAAACCGGTGTACAAAGCCACTCGACCAGGTCGTCATTTTAGTTACCAATCACATGTTTGACACAAGCGAGAGTTGCTTAACCACCGCAATCGCAGGCCAAATGCCCTAACGCCGCTTTGTAAACCAACGCCGTTAACGGGACGGGATTGCGTCGCCAAAATTTCATTATGACATGAAGATGATGGGATGGATTTTCGGTGGACAAGCGGCCATAGTTAATAATTCGGCGTACCCGTAACGGCGTTGGTGGACAAACGGCGTTAACCACTGCGCCATTTAGCTCTTCATTTAGTATGAAGTACAGTAAAATTCATGCGTTTTAGAGCAAAATGTGGTTTAAAATGTACGCGGAAGATAAATCAACCCTCAACTATCACATGGGTATAATCTGACCCTCATCACTGAGACATCTTTGATTCGGGTACAAACGTGGCACCGTTGTCTGACTCATGCTTTCACTGTTATTTATTTTAACTCCACTATAATTGTGAAGAGAAACTGAAAATGTTGTTTATAACTCTGAAAGTGGAACTACAGAGTTATGTTATCTCTATCAATTTACACACATCAAAAGTGTATAGGGACCAATATTTTTTTAATAACATTTGATTGAGCACAAAGCACCATTGACAAAAGATATTTTGACCGAAACTAAAAAATCAAAAATTATGAAATTGACTCAAAAGAATTCATAAAGGATGAAAATTTTATAATTTGACAAAAAATTATATTTCAGTATTTGGAAATACGTGCCTGATCCTTTTGGTGTACACAGCTATCCCAACAGCAAATTGTTCTATAGTATAACGCCTTCACTTTCTAATTAAGCAATCGCATATTTCATATTTCACGTTGAAATTTTCCCATTTTGTTGTTACGTAAGATTTCGTTTACCACCGGTCCGCAAATTCCTCGGTTATGCCCTGAGCTGAGCTCATATAAATGCCGACATACTCATGTTATGAGAGGGAAATTTTTCCCCAACTTTGCGGCCAATCGATGCGAGCTAAAGCTTTTGTTTTATTCGACTTTGGAATAATAGATCGGTATTCCAAGGGATTCTAACATTATTTTCCTTAGTCAATGCTAAAAATAAATATTGTATACAACATGTTACAAAAATACCCCTAATGCCGAATATGGTATATAGGGACCATCAAACTGAACAACTTTTAATATGGGACCAACTCTGAAATCGCGAAAAAAAATCAGCTGTTTCATACAAAAATTAAAATCGAAAATACCTATCAAAATGTATGAAACAGCTGATTTTTTTTCGCGATTTCAGAGTAGGTCCCATAGTGAAAGTTGCTCCATTTGATAGTCCCTATCTACTGTATTCGGCATTAGGGGTACTTTTGTAACACCTTGTATACATATTATGATACACACCTATTAGAGTAGTGTAGTATCTGAGTTTTAATGACCTCGACATTATTATCTGATTTCCGGAACACTTTGCTTAGCTTAGAAAATCGTCGAAACGTTTGGAGTTGCTCTAAATAAATATTTAATTCCATTTAAATATGGCATGTCACAAAAGGCCCATCAACAGGTTATCTAAGTCTCGCCTCGGATCGACCCTTTTACCGGCAATAACCGTTTGCCCGTTTTTACTTAAACAATGGTGCCCAGAACTGCCCTTAAGTCTAAGGTTTGAATCTGTAAACGCTCGATAATAACACGAGTAACATAGGGTTAACATTTACATGAGAGATGTTTGCTGGCGGCCAGTGACCCTGGCCAAATAGCAAGAAAATTAGCCAATCTGCATGTTTTTTGCATGCCGCATAAATTCTAAACTTTACCTCGGCAAAAACATTAACTTGAAAATGTTGGCGGATGCGAGGACTGGCTGGTGCTGGCCAACAAGTGTCATGCATGTCTGCTACATTGACTGTTGTCACTACTCATAAAGCTGTTTGTGTATAGCTGCTGCTAGTATTTGGGTGAGGCGCTACTCTGCGAGTGGGAGAATTTACATTAAAAAAAGCAGAAAATAACATTACAACTAAAAGCCAAAAATATTTACAACATTTTGCCGAACGTATTACGGTTATAAATATAAGTAAACAGGCAGGGACTCAGATGTGACACTTTTTAGTAACAACATCCTAATATCCTTATTTAAAATCGTCCAAAATATAGTGATAGAAAACATTCGATCGATTCACAATACGTCCTGTTAACTCAAGCTCATAACATAATCGGGCATGTTAAAAATGTACCAGCGCGGTATAATACAGATATGAAAAAGGTAAAGTTGAGACCTGCAGTTAGAAACAACCTTTGCATAGAGCTAGTGAAATAACTTCGCTGCGATATTATAAACCTGTATGGTCTGTCTTCACTGAGTCACTTCAATTTCAATTCAACTTGCGTAAGACGCATGCTATATTCCCTCCAACCGTGCGCTTTCCCTATCAACTTTTTGGCATACTTTGACGTTTTCCTTCTGAAAACGGCATAGGCTATTGAATCCAATTTCATTATGATATGTACTATTGTCCTGATTTTTTCACGTATCCAAAAGCAACTGTTTACCAGCTGGCCTATTTTGTAACTCAACTGACAGTTAAAAATGATCATTACTGATCAAAGTTGCAAGTGCATTACAGCTACTGTTAAAATCAATCTGACAACTTTCTATAAAACCCAGCAATCTCTATAAAACTTTGATCAGTGGTGATCATTTTAAGGCTACTGTATACCTCAAGTGGCGCCCTCATTTTAATTAAATTTATTGCTAGCTAAGTACATAATGTATCGAAAATTCACATGTACAGATTGAAGCTAAGGTTCTATAGTTTATTTACAAACAATAACCTAGTTACAAGCCAGCTGGTGGGACCCTTGACTCTAACAACAAATTTTGCCCTTCAAGCTTAATATTTCGAAAGCGGATCCTTGAATTGAAAAGTTTTCACGAACCTACAACATTTTTAAAAGACCTATCCAACGACACCCTACTCTATGAGTTTGATGGGAAAAAAAAGCATCCCTACTGTTGGAAACTGGCTGGTCGCAATAGAGCACTTTGCTGTTTAAGCTAAATGTCAGTTAGTTTTTGCTGTAACGAATGTCATTGAAACAGATCTGTAACCGACACTATAGAAATACATTATTGTTCATTAGTAAAAAAAGGTGTTTCTTCATACTTAGTCTACGCTCACGTAGCTAATACCCACTTTACATGTAGGGGAAGTGAATGTGAAAGGAATGGTGAAAAATGTCACAAATGCGATGTTTACAGCTCACAGAGACACTAGTTTTATTTTGCAATCCATAAGTTTTTTCAGTACCTAACTCCATTGTTATTCCAGACTTGTTTATCTTGTAAACAAATAAGTTGTGGCGTCTGCAAAGAGGTCACCACTCCTCTATGGTTTATAAGAGAAAAAGAAAGATTGTTCTGACTTCTGTCTTTCGGGCTGTTGTCACAGTATCTAATCATTGTTGCTTTCTTTCTATTGTAAATTAATAGAGTTTTTGGCGCCATTTTATCGAGTTCGGTTTGGTGTCTATTTTAATTATTTTCAAATTGATTCATAGTGGATATTGTGTCTTAAAATTGGTGCAGTTATATGGTACAAGTGTCTACGCAACTGAACAATATGTGGGATAATTGAAATAGGCGCGATCTTGGTTGTGTGAAGCTGAGACTTTTATTGAAGTGGTGGCTTCCTCGGCAGAACTAACCGAGTAAACAGTCTTGATATACTTGGTGCCAAATGCTCCAAGCAGCATTGGAATGCGATGCACCCGCATTCTAATGAAAAATTAAACAATATCTACCACTGAACTATTTAAACTCAAGAACTGGCAGTATGGCTTAGACCTTCGCCTGTCCTGAAAAGGACGAATATAACTACTACTATTGTAAATTAATATTATTCCTTCCTTACTCGTCCGTATACCTTCTTATTATAATGTGACTCATCCATGTAAATATTCACTGTATATAACATGTGTGAAGTAAATGTACTAAAACCATGTAAGCTGTGTTTATACTTTTAAACCCATAGTCAATTTGCCGAGGGCATCTACAACACACTTCCATCATAGTTTATAAACAACGAACGCGAGTATAGTGCGGGCGGGAACCAAAGCCCGCACAAAGTGTTAGTAAAATAAGCTGCGAGTCTCATATTTTGCTTTACGATATAAACGATCCAGTTAGTATTGTTTTGTTTGAACGAGATAGTTTAAGTTACATATACGTTTTGGAATAATCGTTGTTATTAAATGAACTTGAATGGCATTTATGAGCTTTATTATTCGCAGATCTTTATTTAAAATGCCTTGTGGTTTTCGGCAGAGTAGAAAAGGACCAACAGTTTACATTTAGGAGTATTGCAAAAGGTAACTAAAGTAGGTCCAATTTAATAGATCACATTTGACATCTGTCAGTCTATAGTGTTATTCTTCTTCTTCTTTTTTTGTTATGGCAATCTACTTTCCTCTTGGAAGTAATTTTTGCCAGTGTCAAGTGTTAAATAGTTCAGTGGTAGATATTGTTTATTTTTTTATTAGAATGCGGGTGCATCGCATTCCAATGCTGCTTGGAGCATTTGGCACCAAGTATATCAAGACAGTTTACTCGGTAAGTTCTGCCGAGAAAGCCACCACTTCAATAAAAGTCTTAGCTTCACACAACCAAGATCGCGCCTATTTCAATTATCGCACATATTGTTCAGTTGCGTAGACACTTGTACCATATAACTGCATCAATTTTAAGACACAATATCCACTATGAATCAATTTGAAAATAATTAAAATAGACACCAAACCGAACTCGACAAAATGGCGCCAAAAACCTGTCTATAGTGTTATTTGTATACAGCGAAAATTTTGAAAATTCTAAGTCTATGGTATACACAAAGAAGTCTTTAGTCAAAGTAAATCTTTTGCTTTCTTGAAAAAAATAAATATTGTGTTACCGCCGTTAGAAGGTTGCGTTGTTGAATTTTGATGAAGTGTCAAATGTGATCTATTCAATTGGCCCTACTTTAGTGACTAAGGTCCACTTGCAGCAACATTTACTAAATCTCGATTTTGTTAAACTTAGACTTTTTTCATACGAATATGTCAAATTTTGATATCGTCATTTTAAATTTTGACAGTATCATAAGGGCTACATCTAGGTTTAACAAAATCAAGATTTAGTAAATGTTACTGCAAGTGGGCCTAAGAATTTCAACACCTCCGTGGACTAGAAAATGGGCATTCAGCTTGTTCCGATGAAAACGGTTTAACACCACAGAATAATATATAATAGTACTACTCGTACCAACACGGCGATCTCCAACCCGCCTGCCAAGCGTGGAGATTATGGCAACTTCCTCCCACGGGAGAGGCCTACGTCCTACAGTGGACCATAATGGGCTGTTTGATATTATAAATATTACATATTATCTACCCTCGTATCGTAAAATTCGAATTATAAACTTCAAAACGAGTTTGGATTGACATACTTTATTCACGCAATGCCATAATTAAAACATTAGGATCCACATATTGATGCCTTGTCTAGTAGACTCAGTTCTGCGGCATTCGCAGTTAAACAAATAAGGCTTAACTGACATTGAAACGGCAAGGCTGGTCTATTTTAGTTATTTTCATAGTGTAATGTCCTACGGAATGTTGTTGTGGGGCTCAGCAGCTAATATTGGAAATATTTTTGTACTTCAAAAAAGAGCTGTTCGCGCCATTTACAACCTTCGGCCGCGAGATTCTTTAAGAGAATTGTTTAAAGAAATTAATATTTTAACAGTGGCAGGCCAATACATCTATGATAATTTAGTTAATGTAAGGAAACATTATTGCTCACTTGCTAAAAATAGTGATGTACACCGTTTTAATACAAGAAATAAAGACAAACTTGCCGTTCCTAGTTTTAGACTGGCAAAAACTAGGGGCTTATTTAAGGGGAAAGGAATTGCCTTTTTGAATAAAGTTCCACAAAATGTAATTGAAATACCTTTGCATGAATTCAAAATACATGTTAAAAGACGCTCATGAGCAAAGGTTATTACAAAGTAGAAGATTATTTAAAAGACAGCAATGCTATGATGTAACATATAACTTCATTGTTTTTTGTTTTTAAATTATGTTGTTTTAAATGAAGGTATTTGGCAACGATATAATTTCTTTGTAAATATCGTTACTTCTGATTTCTGACAAAGCTGATAAGTTTCTTGCGCCCATTCTTCTTGTCAGCTAAAAAGTCTCGAATGGGTGGTAGGAAAATATAGACAATTCAAAAGCACTGAATATCTAAGTTAATATGAATAAATAATTTTTCTTTTTCATTTTCAAAAAAATATATACTATAATACTTATTCGGTAACAAAACAATGTTATAATGGTTACAATGACACTGGTTGTTATAATGTTGGCAGTAAGCTAACTGTTTCAGAACCTTTTATAGAGGATTTGAAGCCTAGGTGTAAATAAAATAACTTTTTTACCATAACGATACAGAGACCATGGATTGAGTACTTACATTACTCCTTTGTAGTATGTACCTCCTTGATTGAAACCTGATTGGTACATTACCATAGAGTAAACATTACATTACTCCTTTGTGTAAGAAACAGCACATAAATATGTATTATGCAACAGTTTCATAAACTACTATTAGAGAATTTCACTCTCAGTTTCGTAAGTCCGGGTACCATACACTGAAACGAAGCCTCAAAAATCTCCCAGGGCTGTTTTAAATTCGTTATTTGAACAAAGCTTTTAACAAATAAGGAAAACTTTAAAAAATGTTTTTCTTGTTTTCCCTGAAATTGTTATTGTTATTGTTTGTTTTGTGAAAAACATTTTTTGTTTAAGTTATTTCTCTCAAATAATAAGTACTTATATCACTAAGATATATTATGTGCCTAGATGTAATTTAGACGTAATTTCTTTAATTATCTGTTTTGGTGTTAAAAACCACCCTAGAGACAATCAAGAGTTGTGACGTCAAAGTGCATTGTCAAGGCCTGTAAATAAATACCCTTTTATTAAGATAAATAATATTAGAAAAATACTAGAAAAAGCCGACTCACCCGTAGCACCTCAGACGGGACTCGAACCCGCACCCTTGGGATTCCGGCCCAATGCACTGACCAATTATGCTATTATGCTACCAATTATGCTATTATGCTACCAATTATGCTACTAATCTTAATATAAAAATAGCATTGTGAATGCGAAAAATCTGAATTGAATTCCCTTTTATTGTAATAATTGAAAAAAACATATATTACAAAATGGCGTCATGCAGCCGCTATTTTGTTATTTTTCAAAAAAACGATAATGTCATTTGGGATGATAATTTCCTGCCATCAAAAGTGTAACAAAAAATGTCTTTCCCACCTTCACAGCTCAATCGAGTGTTGATATTCCGGTAAATAATTAAATAGCCAGTTTAATTTTGTCACACCGCGGAAAAATCAATTACCGATAAAACAGACATCAACCCTATTTCGAAACGTGTAAAGTTGAAAATATAATGTGATATCGAACTTTTTTCATCATAATTCCGTTTTGTGCACTCGTCTGGAATTTCATTAGATTATAAACCTTATTACGAGGGCAGGACGACCTCATTTTTTCTGCTTCACTACCCATTAAATTGTTTGTTAGATCGACCGGGACTGTTTTAGGGTTCAGAAAGACTCATATATTTTCATTGTCAATAATTTGTATGAGGAAAAATAACTATTTTCGTTGTGAGCTAATAACTGGCCTTCTTTCCTTTATTTACCAATGCTCTTTAATACAATATCTACTTCTATACTGCTCAAAAGAAAATAGGGGCCACTATTCGAACTATTTCAGGTTTTCTTCATATTAATTCAATCTGATTATATTCGAATTTGATATTGTTCAAAAGCTAGTCATAGTCAACTTGCGGGCTTTACTGACTTTGCTATACTTTACTGTAGATTTTAGTCTGTATTTGCCATGTGTCAGTTAAAGCGGAAGAAAAATGGATTTTCATACAAAAAAAAAAAGCGAAATTTAACATATTTCAATTCTAACTGACACAGTGAATAGGAGAAACTATATAGCAAAGTCAGTAAAGCCCGCAAGTTGACTATTACTAGCTTTTAAACAATATCAAATTCGAATATAGGTAATCAGATTGAATTAATATGAAGAAAACCTGAAATAGTTCGAATAGTGACCCCTATTTTCTTTTGAGCAGTATAGAAGTAGATATTGTATTACAGAGCATTGGTAAAATAAAAATAAAACATTCAACTAATATTAGGTACCTACCTAGTGCTTCTAATGTCACAAACTTGCATTGACTTGCAATAATTAATACTCATTATTAAAAAAAAACTTTTTATTTTTATCAAACGGAACCCTATTCCTTAATAACGCTCAAGCTTAATAAAAATAGTTATCTAGTTAAACAAAAACCGTGGCCACTCATGCACTTCCGGGACAAGACAAACATTAAATGAACCTAAAATTTAACTACTTGATGTCTGTGTAATAATATAACAGATAACTGTTCCAAAGGTCAATGCCCTCCAACCTTAGTTTAAATATAAATAAATATTTGACAACATCACATACATTGCTCCGATTCCAAAGTAAGTAGCTAAAGCACTTGTGTTATGGAAATCGGAGACAACGGTGGTATCACAAACACCCAGACCTGAGCCAATATAGAAAAGTTCGTTTTTCTAAATTGAGCCAATATAGAAAATTTCGTTTTTCTATATTGACCCAACCGGGGATCGAACCCGGGACCTCAGCGATGGCGACACCTTGAAAACCGGTGTACAAAGCCACTCGACCACGGAGGTCGTCACGGAGGAGTTTAATAGGGTATTTTACACCATGTAAGAAACAATATAAAAATGCATGTTTATGATAGATTTCATAAAAAGTGAATGAGAAACGTCGATATTTATTTATAAAAATGCAATATACATTTTATAATTCAATTTAAAAAAATCGACTTTTTTAATCTATTCTTCAAATGTTCAAAACGCCATTCGCCATATTGGATTCCGACGTGACGTCAGCCCGACAGTAAGCAAACAGGATTTCGTAGTCGTCGTACTGTGTTATTTAATAATTTTATGTGATTATCACGCCTGTGGACTTTTATGCTTTATTTTACTAAAATCGCATCATGGAAGACGGTTTTGTGGAAGCACAAAGTACTAATCTACCAACAATAGATAAATAAATACGATATGGTGGCGAAATTGCGTCCAATCCCGATTTCTGTTCTGCAGAGTGGAGAAATGTTAAAACAGCAATGTAAGTACCTATCATATCAAGTTTTTTCCAACATTAAGTACTACACAACACGATAATACCCTGTGTTTGTTTACTATTACAATCCAACATAACCTATTTTTTTTTATTTTGTTATCAGGTCCGGAAGGGAATCTGACGACGCAATAGGCTATGTGCAGCTCAAACGGGTTCAAAACACGTGCGTTGTAGTGTACGGTATGCCTGGAACATAAAGTGCGTTCCAAGCCCTATGTACTGATTGACACATAATGTGAATGAACAGGAAGAGACTGTGAGTAGTGTTAAGTGCTACGATTGTCCCTCGTCAGAAGGTGGCTGCAAGCATGGTGTTACGATGTACACCGCCGAACCGAAGCCCTGTCGTCGTGTACTTCGGTTAAATTTAATGGAAGAAATCGAATCTGGCTAAGGTTGGCTCATCGAAAAACATTTTGTGTGCAAAAGAAATTTCTAAAAGAAAATCTAAGGAGATGGTTGCAGACAGCAGTGTGCGATGCAAAAGGTTAATTTATGGGGAAACGCATAACCTTGATTAGTATAGTTCCACAAAGTGATTGATCTACCTTTGCATGAATTTAAAAATCATGTTAAAAAGACGCTCATGGGTAATGGTTATTATAAAGTAGACAATTATCTGAAAGACCAAAATGCATGGAAAAAATGTAACACATAGCTTGCAAATATAAGTACCTACTTTGTTGTTTATAATCTGTTGTATTGTATTTGGTAACTGTTGTAAAGTAATAAAGATATATTTCAATTAAGTGTTTATTTCTGTTATTCATATAATCAAATTTCCAATTTAAGTTAAAGAGACAGGACATAACCGAGTGACCATAAACTTGACTGATGACAGCCAGATTAACAATAGCAGATCATGATATAATATTTAAGTTTGTAAATATTGTTACTTATTTCTGTTAAAGCTGATAAGTTTCTTGCACCTGTTCTTCTTGTCAGTTATAAAACTCTGGAATGGGTGGAAAATATAGATGATTCAGAAGCGCTTAATTACTAAGTTTATTTGAATAGTTTTTTGTACTTTGACTTTGACTATTCTCCTACCCTACCCTATGTATAGTGCATATGTATTCACATATTTTCCACATGCACATGACACTGAAATGAACATTATTATTATCTTAACATCTTTATGGTGGCCAAGTTGACCCATTCTTCAAATCAACTCGGCTGTGATGGACCAACATCATCTTTATACAGTGAGTGCACCATGGAAATAAAAAAACTATACTTATTATTTGATATATTTATTTATTATAATATAATAATACCTTTTATATAAACTCAAAGTTGCCTGTGTAAGTATTAATCCTTCAAAACACATGATTGATTTTGAATCAAAAAATGCAAGAGTTAGGTAGTAACTATCTAAAAATTTGCTGTGTTCAATTATGTTCACATCGCTTATCCTTCTTGCATATCCAGTAGACACAAAATTCACGAGACCATCAGGTGAGCAGGATATTTTTTTGTTTGGTTTTTGGATTTCTTTCAATCTCTTACCAGTTTCAACCAAGTTTTTCTCATTTTGATGTCACTTGGCACTTGAACCCACAATTTTAGTGGAGATTTTACACTTGTTTTACTGCAATCAGGCACAAGACACCAATGATAAAACATTACAACTCATTATTTTAAAAACTCTCGTTACTTTTGTAAAAAGACATTGTAACCACTCTTGATTGTTTCCTGACGCCTGGCGGAGTGACGTCACGGGCCTAAACAGCATGGCGGCTTGCGTTTCTGCGCAATAATTCAAAATCATAAATAAAAAATCATTTTTAAGGTATTTCTTGGTTTTATAAAATTGAAATAAAAATTGTGCTGGTTTATTACGACCTCAGGAATAATATAAACATGTTTTCAAAAAAAGGTGTAATTCCCTATTGTAGAAATATAATATAACTAACAAGAAAAATACGATGTAAGGAACTGTGCCCTTAGCACGAACAGCTATCGAAAAAAATAACGCGCGTAAAAACATTCGATAGAGTAATTGTATATAGGAAATTTGTACAGCGCCATCTACCGTTGAAAAGCGAAATTAAATTTTCCATAGATAATTACTCTATCGAGTACTTAAAAAAGAAAAAAGATAATTCTTTGGAAAAATAGTGCAAAAGCTAAAGAGCTTTTAGAGCTTTATTGTTGAACAGTTATACAGTATTATTATAGTGTAATAAGTATTATTGTTGTGCATCTCTATTCTGTGTAGAGTTCTAAAAAAATAAACAATTAAAAAAAAGTTTTTTGACGTCACCAATTCACCATTTGTGCTATCAACTCTAGCCCTATGCCCCTGTACCTATACTTATCTCCCTAATCCTTAACGACTTGCCAGCCTATCTTAGACTAACTTCACCATCCCCATTATTCCCCATCACATAAAAGTTAACAAACTTCACAACTTAAACTTGTGAAGTGCGGATTAAACATTCTCCGCTAAATTCGGACCGACGACTACTAATTCAGTCTAGCCTGAAATTCGGACTAACTCAATTACACTAAAATAGTTTTTCAACTAAAAGGGTCCCGGTGCGGTTTTCTCGCAAGCACTGTTTGGCTTTTACGCTTTAACGTAATCGTCATGGTCTGTCTTCACCGAACAGCTTTAACTTTCAAGTCAAATTGCGTCAAACGCATGCTATATTGCCTCCACACCATGCGCTTTCACGATCAAGTTTCTGCTATACATATTTGTTTTTTTTTCTAAAGATAGGGCACGCGCTGTTGCTTACCCTGAGGCATGCCTCTGTTGAAAGTGCAAGAAGAAATCAAAAGCGCACCGTCAGCGTGCGCTAATAAATGCGTCAGACGAAAGTGAAAGGGATAGGGAAATAAATATAAAATATAAATATTTGACAACATCACATACATTGCTCCGATTCCAAAGTAAGTAGATAAAGCACTTGTGTTATGGAAATCAGAGACAACGGTGGTATCACAAACCTGAGCCAATATGGAAAAGTTCGTTTTCTAAATTGATCCAACCGGGGATCGAACCCGGGACCTCAGAGATGGCGACACCTTGAAAAATCTTGAAAAGAAAGCGATCGTATGAAGACTGGTGTGGCTTCACACGATCTAATGGGTGTGTTATTATTCGAGGTATTGTGGAAACCTTTATTTTAAATAAATAAATAAATAAATATTTGACAACATCACATACATTGCTCCGATTCCAAAGTAAGTAGCTAAAGCACTTGTGTTATGGAAATCAGAGACAACGGTGGTATCACAAACACCCAGACTTGAGCCAATAAAGAAAAGTTCGTTTTCTAAATTGACCCAACCGGGGATCGAACCCGGGACCTCAGAGATCACCTTGAAAACCGGTGTACAAAGCCACTCGACCACGGAGTTCGTCAAAATTATTATTAAGTCTCCCTATTAAATTAAACAGAAAGTAAAACAGAATTTATTGTATTTCTCTTTTATAATATTCCCTATTGATCCCTCATGACTAGGGGGCTAATTGTCTAATTTCAAAATCTATCGCAATCGCTTTCATTTGACAGATGGATGTGGCACATTGCTGCATTTCTTTGGTAAGTTTTTATTTATGCCAAAAAGAAGCATCAATGTGTTACATCTTGAAAGCGATTGCGATAGATTTTGAAATAAGACAATAGAAGGGCTGGCTCGATGCCGGTCCAAATCAGACTCTGTCAAAAACTACATCGCAAGTCTTCTTTGTTAATTTACTATTCAAATAATCATATCTATTCTAAAAAGGCTTACCTACTTACAGAGTAAACATTTATTATCAGCTAATCACAGCCTACAAATTAACTATCCTTACTGTTCCGTACCGGAATATTAATTCATTAACCGACTTCAAAAAAAGGAGGAGGTTCTATATGTTCGTCTGTTTATTTGTTTTTTTTTTGTAGATATTTTATAATCGTTTGTTAGTTTAGAGAAAACACTAATTGGAGGGTACTCTGAAATCTTTCGATATAATTTTTCTTGCCTATGTGGGTATCGCTTGGCTTTCTGTGAGGGCACCGAACAGTCTCGTTCGAATCGCTGCGCTGAGAACACGTCGCTCGTGAATGTTCTTAAGCCCTATGATTAGCATCATCGCTGCTGTGCTATCGAAGCGTGTGATCGTCTTGTGGACGGATCGTCTCTTGGATACGGGTTGTATTTTCCACCAAAGATAAATGGTGGAAAATACAACCCGTGTGAAAATCAGTGCACATCACCTATCTCGGAACCAGCGTCACAATCGCCTATGGAGATATTTTGAAGAGGAGCTGAAGGCCTGTCACAGTTCACCCTGAAAGCTGCATAACACGAGAAAGAGAAGGTGCGACAGTATAGTCAGGTACGCAACCACAGGCAAAACTTCTTCTCCTTCGCAACACTTACAATACTCAATGTGTTAAGTTATAAAAATAATATGTCCTGACTTGACTGACTGTTTCATCGCATTTAGCTAAAACTTGGCATACAGATAGTTAATAATTATGACGTAAGTAACCGCTAAAAAAGGAATTATCTATGACCAGCGACCGCTAGCGACTTCATCCGCATGGACAGTTTTTTTTCTATCCCTCGGGAACCGTATTTTTTTTCTGGATAAAAAGTACCTTATATACTTTTCTATACTCCTGACAATGTGTATGCAAAATTTCATGATGATGAAATTGTTGATCATCATGAAATTTTGCAGTTTGAGTTGTTGATGGCCGAATACTCAATCGTCACGAGAGGCTCACAAACATCCCGTCGCATTAAATGTCAAAGATACGACAAAGACAGCATGATGTTTGAGCGCCCCTGTATTCGGCCATGAGACGTAAAGGCGTAACAAAAAACACACTTTCGCATTTATAATAATTTAGTAAGGATAACGATAATACGATTGGTCCAACCACTTTGACCACTCTACCCTTGTGGAATAAGAATATTATAGTAAGGTCCCGCGATAATTTTAAAAGGCAACTTAGGACGCCGGCTAACAGTGAGCTTTCCATACAAACGTAATACCAAATGATTTGCAATTTGAGCATAATTAACTAGTCTTGTGATGTTATTTGGATAAAGACAGTATTTATCTAGGTTTCAATTAAATAAAAAATCCAAAATACTAAACCAAATAAAAATCAATGCTAATTACATTTTTGAATGAAAACAAAAATTATTGGCATTTATTTTGAATTGGATTAGTGTTTTGGAATTTTTAATTAATAAACCTAGACATAAACCGTTAATATTTTTTAAGTATATCTAAAAATGAAATAGGGGTTTTCAGACCACGTGAATGAACAACTTTTACTATGGGGCCAACCACGGAATCGCGAAAAAAAAATCGTTAAATATATACATTATAGTTGAGTCGATATTGTACTTTTTTTATGGAATTTTTCGCGATTCCGTGGTTGGTTAACTTAACGGTGTATACTGTCTTAATCCGAATAACATCACAAGATTAGTTAATTATACTCAAATTGTAAATCATTTTGGTATTACGTGTGTATGGGACGCTCACTGTTCGCCGGCGTCTTAACACACTTTACCTAGAAAATTGTTTAAACTCAACTACCATAAGTCTTTCGTAAAATGTGGAACCTTACAAATGCAGCTCCGAGTTAGAGTTTCGAACGAGTTAAAAATGTACAGAGAAAAGTCGTTAGCTGGAACCAAGTTGGTACTATTTATAGGACGGAATGAAATGGTCCTTCGAAACGGATACGTACTATAAAGAGGTCAGAATCAGAAATAGTACCGTTTTGCCTGCTGTGAAATGAAATTGCTATTTTGTTGACAACATGATAACACTACCATTTGTAACTTATGTTCTAGCGACCGCCCGCGACTTCGTCTGCGTGGAAAGTTTTTTTACCATCCCTCGGGAACAGTTATTTTTTCGGGATAAAAGGTGTCCTTCTCTGTACCTCTGACAACGTGTATGCATTTCATGATGATCGGTTCAGTAGTTAAGACGTGAAGGCGTAACGAACAAACAAACGGACTTTCGCATTTATAATATTAAGTAAGGATTAGTAAGGATATATTAGTAAGGATTAATTAAATTAAATAAATAGTCATGAGGCGAGATTTTTTATTTATGCTTTTAGGTATTTGTTTTGGTAGAATAATCATTAACTCAAATTTAACACAATCCTTCTTTTAAACACAAAATTTTTAACACTACACAATATTATAAACTTATTGTTAAAAGTCAGTCAACAAAATAATATTTTATTTCCTCGTAAATTGAGCTGCTTTTGGCTGACCATGCAAGCAAATAAAATTCTTTAGTAACAGCAAATAAGTGAAACAATTCGTCCAAGCCTTCCCTATTAATCCTAAAGGAAAGTTATTAGACACGCTCCACTCTTTCATAGGAAAAACCTATTTTGCTATTCCTCCACTTGCTTGCAGAGTTTTTGTGGACAAATTTTAGTACTAAGGTCTTCTTGGAAGTTTATAATTACAAGATAATATCTAGCGAAGTGTTCCGTACCATTATCTATTAAAACGAGCAAAAAAAACCCGTTTGCTGTATGGGAGCCCCCTTAAATATTTATTTTATTCTGTTTTTTAGTATTTGTTGTTAAACAGAAATACATCATCTGTGAAAATTTCAACTGTCTAACTATCACGGTTCATGAGATACAGCCTGGTGACAAACGGACAGACAGACAGACAGACGGTTAGAGGAGTCTTAATAATTAGAATCAATTTCGACGACCTCCGTGGTCGAGTGGTTCAAGGAGTCGCCATCTCTGAGGTCCCAGGTTCGATCCCAGGCTGCGTCAATTTAGAAAATGAACTTTTCCATATTGTCTCAGGTCTGGATGTTTGTAGTTTTACCGTTGTCTCTGATTTCCATAACACAAGTGCTTTAGCTACTTACTTTTGGATCAGAACAATGTTTGTGATGTTGTCTAAATTATATATTATTATTATTATTATTATTATTAAAGATACTATAGTAGTAATACTTACTTATACATATTATATAGATCATAGGTGGAGTAACACAACTTGAAGTATATCTACATTAAATATTTTATGGCTGCGTTCTGATTTTAATCATTATTACTGAATTAAATTAAATAAAGTTAATTAGATAAAAAGATCTAGCTACTGAATCTACTACCAGTTCACAAATTGGGAGGCCTCTGAGAGAAAGAACTGGTGGAAGAAAACTCAGAGAGGTTGTGTCGACCTCCCTTTTGATCCCTATCTACAAAACGAACTAACTATATATCTTTAGATCCTGCAGTGTGTGACCACGGCCCCTGGAAAGGTGTCGAAACGTCGGGAATTCTAAATACCAATAAATACAAACTAAATAATTCTAAAACAACACCAGAATTAATAATATACGCGCTGTAATCCGTAAAAAGTGTTTTATTTCTAATGAACTGCATGCGAATTATCAAGCGAGTTTTGAGAATACCAATCAAGAAACTCACAGCGGATTCAGATGCGAGGTTAAGAATGAAGTCTTACAGAATCGCAATGCTGTACGCGCGAAAGTCTTAGAAGCGTATACATTAAATACTTCATTCAGTCTAATTTTAGCTAGTTTATAACCAACTGACATACGCTACGGTTTATGATTATTGTACTGTGATGCCTTGGCATCGTATATAAACTATTTGGGGTCTGTAACTCTAAAGATAAAAAGAATTTTATTATTTCAAATGCGAACGACAGTTACCTGTTCTCTAGCTTTTGTTTTGGAGTAGAGGCTGTGCTGTGCATGCCCTTCTGGCCACGAGTGATATCAATACCAATATTCGAAATAAATAAGAAAAGTTATTTAAATCTTTTGTTTAAAGGCGTACCCACAATAGATAGGGGCTTCGTCTCTACAGTACTCAGTATTGTACTGCACATGCATTAGCAGAATTTACAATTAAGCTTACTTTACGATCCACACTCAGCTTAGGAAAAATATTTGTATAACGATACGATTAGCCATTCCGAAGGCTGCTTCCGCTCAATATCAGAGCGTCGCTTTTGAGCCATTAATCATCACGTCAACACTTTGTTGACAATCGTAATGAAATTCATGAAAATGAAAGCTTACTTTAGCGTTTGTTCTATTCCTAACACTGATTTATCCCTAGTGGTTTGCGGTGATCGTGGACCGAGGGTTTGGAATCATGCTAGATCGCTAAGCAGCTAGACTCCTAAATCGATTAAAGGCTTGATCGCTAGATCACCTGATTGCTTAATGGCTTAATCGATTTACCGCTAGACCGCTGTGTATGTTGGTAGATCGCCAGATTGCTAAATGGCTATAAATAGCTATACCACTAGACGGCTATATCGCTAAATTGCGAAATAACTAGATTACCTTATCGCCTTTTCCTTAAACAACTTAATCGCTAGATCGTTGGTCCGCTAGCTAGCTAAATAGCTGTTCCAAAATTGTTTACTCTTTTGTTTTAAATTATAAAAAATATATGTCAAGATGACAATATACTTAAGTTGGCAAGACAACTCGTTTACTAGATCACTAAATTGCAAGACCTCTATAAGGCTTTTGTTGGCTAGATCTCTAAGCATTTATCAAAGCATTTTTTTATTGTAAATTATATTTATTTATATGTATGCCTGTATATGAAAAGGTTTGATGGATGTAAATGAAGCGAAAGAAGTGTGCGAGGATCGTAGCAGGTGGCGATCCATAGTCTCTGCCTACCCCCATGGGAAACAGACGTGAGTATATGTATGTATGTATGTATGTATGTAAATTATATTTTCTTAAAAATTTTAAAACTTACCCATAATGTAAGGGCTTGTTATAATATAAGTATGATAACAAAATATCAATGTGAATTAATAGTATCCAATAGATTGCATCGACTTTAATAACGTTCGCATTAAACTCATAACTAGATTTCAAAGACATTCTGGTATGGTACAAGGCATAAGATTACGCGGGAACCTTGGTGAACCAGTTTTGTGATATACCTATTACAAAAAATGAGTTGTCTAACTCCAAAAGAGTTGATAGAACAAGTTTCTAATGCTGAATTTAGCTTTTTACCACGGAAGTCACGAAAAAATAACTGTTCTGCGACACAGTCTTTGACTAAAGTGGTTACTAACGTTTATTAGCTTTTGTAAAGGAAAAATTTTAGACACAAATAAATAATTTTTGAATTTTGTTCTTGCCTATAACACTTTTCTCTCTAGTAGAGGTGAAAAGTTATTTAACACGAGATCAAATTTATGTTCTGCCACGAGCCTTGAAATCACTTACTGTGCTCAGTAGTCTATATTACAACTAGACTACTTCGCTAGTTCGTGATTTAAAGTCGGCACTTACAGCACAAATTGATTTTGGTCTCTTGTATAACAAATAACTATTTTTAAACTACTTCCTATATATTGCACCAGCAGCGAATACATGATTATAGAGTTCTCAATTGAAAAGGTGAGGCTTAATACAATAATATAATAAGTAGTTTTTTATACGATCTTATACAGCTTGAACCAACCTCCTTTTAAACACCTTGTATCACCAATATTATCTTACTAATATTATAAATGCGAAAGTCCCTTTGTTTGTTTGTTTGTTCCCCCTCACGTCTTAACTACTGAACCGATCATCATGAAATTTTGCTTACACGTTATCAGGGGTACAGAGAAAGACATAGAGTACCTTGCATCCCGAAAAAACTATTGTTCCCGAGGGATAGCAAAAAAAACTTTCCACGCAAGTATAATATACAGGTATTGGGCAGACGCATGGTAATACTTG
The DNA here is from genome assembly GCA_963556745.1 of Catoptria pinella. NCBI lineage: Eukaryota > Metazoa > Arthropoda > Insecta > Lepidoptera > Crambidae > Catoptria > Catoptria pinella. The sequence continues at coordinate 810,307 of OY750782.1, read as the reverse complement.
ATACTTAATAAATTAAATAGTTTTTTCAATCGATCTCTTATAACTTGTACCAACCTCCATTTAAACACACCGTGTATTACCAGTATATTGACCAGACGCAATATCCCATAATCAGACACAAATCAATGGGTCTGCATGCCAATTATGGGGTCGTTACTTCTTTAAGTTTGTCTTTCAAAACTCACAAACATAGGTAATAAAATATTTTCATTCATTTGATATTGTTTCGAAACATGTTGACCCACCCGATTGTTGTTTAACCATGTGAAAACTTTTAAATTTTGAGATTTTAGCATTTACAGTGCTATTTTTATACAAGATGTTACAAAAGTACCCCTAATGCCGAATATGGTAGATAGTGACCATCAAACTAAACAACTTTTACTATGGGACCAACTCTGAAATGGCGAAAAAAAAATCAGCTGTTTCATACATTTTGATATTATTTTCGTGATTAATTTTTGTATGAAACAGCTGATTTTTTTTCGCGATTTCAGAGTATATTTCATATTCGGCATTAGGGGTACTTTTGTAACACCTTGTATAATACAAAATAATATACTAGAAAAAATACGACACGCACCATATCATGTTTTCGGACGGGAAAACCCGCGACCTTTGGATATCCGGTCCAATGCTCTGACCGCTGAGCTACCGAGTCTCTACTCTACTACTACTCGGTACTCGGTACGGTACGGTATAAACTCGCCTGAGAACATGATCTGGTGCGAGTCTTATTTTTTCTAGTATATTATTTAGTATCATGTGAAAACTATTTATTTAACTTCAATTCGACATAGGCCCCTGCAGTGGGGACCTTAAAAATGGCACAAAAAATTATGAACTCCCAAAACTGTTCATTAATTTTTGTTCGTTTTAATATTGAAATGCAATAGTGTTTGTTCTTTGCACCATTAGTATGCTTTCGACATCAGCCATTTTAATGTCCCCACTGCTGGGTATAGGGCTTCCTTATGGGTGGGTAAGGAGGATGGGCCATAACCCACCACCTAATGCGGATTGGTGGGTGTTGACAACCGCAAATGCAGCCAGCCCTTAAACGTGCCTTCCGAAGCACGGAGGAACTGGAAATAATAAATTTTTGGTCACCCATCCCATTATCGACCTTTGCGAAAGTTGCGTTACCTCCGCAAACACAGGGCCAAACATAACACACTTCGCCACCGAGCTAACTGCTGCCTCAGCGGATTATGTTCGAAATTTTACAAAATTGCGGAGATATGGGGAAAATCATATTTCAACCATTTCGAAAAAATTTCAAAATGAGTACCGCCGCCAGCTTCGGATAGATATAACAAAAGAATACAGCTACCAAACAGCACATAGTACTACTTTTGTAAAAAACCTCGTGGCGACATCTATTAGATTTTTTTTTAAACAATATACAATTTGAGCAACTTTTTAACGCGAGGTCTACAGCTCACGGAGCCACTAGTAACATAAATAAATGTTTGACAACATCACATACATTGCTCCGATTCCAAAGTAAGTAGCTAAAGCACTTGTGTTATGGAAATCAGAGACAACGGTGGTATCACAAACACCCAGACCTAAGTCAATAAAGAAAAGTTCGTTTTCTAACTTGACCCAACCGGGGATCGAACCCGGGACCTCAAATATGGCGACACCTTTAAAACCGGTGTACAAAGCCACTCGACCACGGAGGTCGTCTGGTAGTAATAAATAGATAGTTAAGGCCCCTTACTCCATTTCTCAGTGGCGTACGCTACGAAATGACGTAGGCTTACGTCCGATGGCTACTTTATTTGTCTCAATGTTTATCTTAGCCCTTCCCTTATCACTAAATTGAATTGCTCGGAGACACAAAAGGATCGGATGGGTCACGCCGAAAAACTACAGGGTTGTCAACATAGTTTTATTATTAAAAATAACAAAACAAATATATTTAACCTAAAATAATACAAACTGATTTGTAAAGAATACCAAGTAATATACTAGAAAAAATACGACTCGCACCAGATCATGTTCTCGGACGGGAATCGAACCCGCGACCTTTGGATATCCGGTCCAATGCTCTGACCGCTGAGCTACCGAGTCACTAGTGGGAACGTCGAATTTCTCCTAGTATATCAACTCTTACGCTGCAAGCTAGCGCCAGTAGTTCTATTCTAGTATATTATTTGGTATTATATAAAATAGCATTGTGAATGCTTAAATCTCAAAACTTAAAACTGATTTGTAAAGAATTAACTTCAATAAATACTTAACGTGCGGAAATCTGTCAATATTTTATGTAAAATGAAATTAGGCTGAAAGATGCAAAATCATATCACTGAACGAACATGCTACGAATACGACGTACAAATATTTCGTACTTTTTCGTCAAAATTCTTTAAATCGTGTTAAAACACAGGGATTTAATACCACTTAGGCTGATTTTAGCAGTTTAACTGTATTATCATGGTTATACATAAACCCTCTTAGTAATAAAGATTGTATAGCAGATGGATAGTTACACAATGGTTACTCTATTGTCACTATTTAAGTTTAACATTAAAAAGAAAGGGACAAAACACTGTGTAACTATACATCTGCCATACAATCTTAATAAGTAAGGGGGTAACAATTCTATTTTTATATGAAAAACTCTTAGCTGTGAATGTAACTCTGAATCGACGGTTTGATTCCCGCCTGTAATGTGTACATAGACGAGTTGCATAAGGTTTTAATAAACAAAAATGGCATTGTATGGACCCATCGATCTTATTTTGTCTATTTTAGATTATCGAGTTAGTGAAAATATAGTTTTAAATCTCTTTTTGGCAGCCCTAGCGGCGACCTGCTTATCTTGCGCATGATTAAACTCTCAGGCAACTTCTTGCAGAAAATACAGGAAAAGCTCCCACTTTTCTTCCGTGCACTACTTTTTTATTCTATATTACTGTGTGTACGGTCAGCAAAATATAATTATTTTACTATTAAAATATTTTTATTTTTAACTACTTATAATTAACTTACCATAGATAGAGTTGCCATAACTCTGGAGCAATAGCAGGGAAGCGGCATGAATACAGGTTAGGTTACATTAGAGCCACTGAAGTGCTCGGAGTTTGTATCTCTTTAAATATTAATTCCAGCATTGCACATTTTGTCATTTGTTTATAGTATTATAGTTCAAAAATTGTTGTTAATCCATACTAATTTAATAAAAGCAAAAGTATAATACGATTAAATCTTATTGGCTGCTGTGAAGTTAGCCACTATACCGTAGCGTAGCCGTGCCCCACCACACATCTCTCTCACACACTTACATCGAATTTGTGTTCTGCGCATCGTATCGCGCGATGTTTACAGAAATCATAAAGTTTGAATCGGGCTATAACTCTGTCTATCCATATTTCAGTTTGTTTGTTACGTTTTCACACAAACTGCTGATGCAATTATTTTGATATAGAGATAGAAAGACACAGGCTATTATTCCCGAAACTTACACGGGAAACGAAATTCCGAATAATGAAAGTCTCGGACCAAAGCAGCGAACTAAAATCTATGGAACAAGCACTCCGCTTAAAAAATAGCACCACACAAAAATTACAATCAAGTAAAAACATGCTGGCATTTAGTTTAGTTTAGTTATGCATCACAAACCGACTGAAAACTGGTTGCATAATAGCGGTCATAATCTGTATACTCTTAGATATTTTCTATACATTGACGACCTCCGTGGTCGAGTGGCTTTGTACACCGGTTTTGAAGGCGTCGCCATCTCTGAGGTCCCGGGTTCGATCCCCGGTTGGTTCAATTTAGAAAACGAACTTTTCTATATTGGCTCAGGTCTGAGTGTTTGTGATACCACCGTTGTCTCTGATTTCCATAACACAAGTGCTTTAGCTACTTACTTTGGAATCGGAGCAATGTTTGTGATGTTGTCAAATATTTATTTTATTTTATTTATTTTATACTTAAACGAAAACTATTGAATACTTATATAATAATGTGATTTCTTTGCGTTTTTTTGCGTCATTTGACTACACGGGATGTCATTAATTCGAATAAACTCTTTCTTTTCTTTAAAATACAAACTGCAATTACTGTAGCGTACGCAAACGTGTGTCACCGGGCGCGTGGCTGGCCCGACTAAATGCTGTGCGGGTTGATATTAAGCCCCGTGGCGCTATTTTAAAGCAATATTTGTTTGCAATTACACTTCCATACATTAAAGTTCGCTGGACAAAAGCCAGTTTATTTAAAAAGTCGCGCAAATATTATGTTCAGTCCTTCCTATACAACGTGTTACAAAAGTACCGCTAATGCCGAATATGGTGTATAGGGACCATCAAACTAAACAACTTTTACTATGGAACCAACTTTGAAATTACGAAAAAAAAAACAGCTGTTTCATACAAAAATTAATTACGAAAATATCAAATTGTATGAAACAGCTGATATTTTTTTCGCGATTTCAGAGTTGGTCCATAGTAAAAATTGTTCAGTTTGATGGTCCCTATACACCATATTTGGCATTAGGGGTACTTTTGTAACACGTTGTATAATAAAACTGTTTGAATGCATTAAGCTAAAGCTATTCCTAAAAACCGTTTCACAAATGGAACTACATTTAAGCCAGTTTGCATAAAGCCGTCCGCTGACCGCAACGCAACTGGACATTTCATGAACATTGCATGAAATATAATTTTGGCGGGAAAATTTTATGCCCATCCACATTTTAGTGTTAAGAATAAATTATAAATTGTTATTTACTATCACATGTACCTACATTATTTACTTAATTAGAAGTTTAAATAATAGCTATGTGGCCACGGCTGGTTCGAAAAGGTGATACTTAAAACTTTACGGTACATTATGAGCAGCAAATATAGATTAGCAGAAATCATGTTAGATATAAATTATGTACTTTTACAGCAGCCATTTTTAATGTCCCCACTGCTGGGGCACAGGCCTTCCTTATGGGTGGATAAGGAGGATGGGCCATAACTCACCATGCAGACCCAATACGGATGGGTGAGTGTTAACGACTGCAAATGCAGCCGGCACCAAAGGCTTAACGTGCCTTCCAAAGCACGGAGCAACTCGAGATAATACATTTTTGGCCACCCATCCCATGATCGACCCTTGCGAAAGTTGCTTAATCTCCGCAATCGCAGGATCAGGCGCTAAACCACTGCGGCACCGAGCTCCGATGCTCCAATAAAACACATCTGAACATCCTAAGTTGTCACAAAACTTGTTCTTAAAAAAAGCGAAAAAAAAAAATTATTCAACAACTTTTTTGCTATCCCTCCATCCTTACATTTTGACGGTGGTGCGGTGTACCGTCGGTAAGATAGGCGTTCCATTACAATGGCTACGCCCGATCTAGTGGCGCGGTCTGGCTCCGTTTTATGTACCAAGTGATGTTTATGAATAACGCTAAGTTCTTAATTGCATTGAAAGTACATACAGTGGTGGACGATTTTCATACACACGAGGTAACTCTGAAGCCTTGGTTCTCTGACAGACGAGCTGTGATCTGATGATGGCCTTCCAAAGAGTGAATTAAGTAGGTGGGTTCAGACCGCTATACACACCCAACTGATCAGATCTGATCAGCATTCTAAGAGCTATTTGGGTATGTTAAAAAAACCGTGATAATACAACGCGTTACAAATACCCCTAATGCCGAATATGATAGATAGCAACCATCAAACTGAATAACTTTTACTACGGGACCAACTCTGAAATTGCGAAAATAAAATCAGTTGTTTCATACAATTTGATATTTTCGTAATTAATTTTTGTATGAAACAGCTGATTTCTTTTCCGGGATTTCAAAGTTGGTCCCATAGTAAAAGTTGTTCAGTTTGATGGTCCCTATCTACCATATCCGGCATTAGGGGCATTTTTGTAGCACTTTGTATACGGAAATCCTGAAACTGAGAACTCTGATCATTACAGCTCTTACAATGCTGATCAGATTATTAGGGTGTGTGTGGCGATTTGAATCCCCTCCACGCCACTAGTATCTGTCCATCTGTCAGTTCTTACTAAAACACAAATAGCATTACTATTGAATCACCATGGAGACACTATTATTACGTAAACATTAGCAGAAACAAGGTTCGGGCAGTCCTGGATTTGTCAATAGGCCGTATAGGCCACGGCCTAGGGGCGGCAGACCAGCAACGCCTTTCACCCGCCCGCCCGAGCGCAAGCACACGTACGCAGTGCGTGAGCGTGCGTTCGACAGACCACGAACGCCGACGACGTGTGCGAGCTGTGCGATACTTGCATTGCTTGGCTGTCGATGCATGGTGATCGACACTATAATGTGACCACCGCCGTCCGTCGCCGCCCGCCGCCCGCCGCCCGCCGCCGCCCCATTGACAAATTCAGGACTGGTATTGAAATGTGTTAGTTTCGAAGTTTATAATTATTTTTCCTTGATTCCTTACCAAGTACCTACACAAGAGGTTTATGTGGAGAGATAAAAGGCTAAAGGAAAAGGACTTACGTACATGACTGGCCACCGCTATAGTCAGCGGCAGCGACGACTCCAACTGATAATGCTGATGGTTATTAACACTTGCACCACACTGGGACTCACTTCTGTTATGTTCTTTGATCGATCTTTGGAGCCGGCTCCGTTCTTACACACCGTTTTTCAGAATAATTTAGGATTTTCAGCGGCGGTGACGTGGCGCGTGCCGCGGTGTTTTCGAAGAGAGAGATCTTCTTTTTTCTTCATTGGCGGGCGCGAATGTCGCTCAGCCACGTTTACGTAATAACGCCAGAGATGGCGCTAGGTGTTAGGAAAGTGAGGTGGAATAGTATAGGATTAAACGATGGAAAACCTGAACAGGTATAATAGGGCATAGGGATGTATGGAATTTTGTCCAAACCATCATCGCCGGCCCGGAGCGCGCGACTAGGCTTCTACACAAGTGGGTACAAAGATATTGTCATCTTTCTAGAAACCACCCACTTGTGATGAATATAAAAAAAACGGTTCGGCTTTCAAAAGAAATCTAAGTCATAAACGTGTTGTCATTTAGCTCTGTCAGCTAATAACTGATGGGAGCTGAGAAACCACTCGGCTTATGGCTGTTTTCATATTGGATGATGACGATAACGACACGATACTCACATATCGTCAGCTCGAACGACAACGATATCGTCCGACGATATCGGAACGATATCGGTATGTGACACGATATAACCAAAAGCTCGCATAACATGAGCTTTCAGTCGCATTGCGCCAGCATAAGTAACCGATCATGCTTCACCCCGCACTGTGTCGCCGCCAACGATGACGTTGACTACAACGACACAATGTGAAAGCATTTAGTAGTGATTGTATCAAACTACCAGTCCGACGATATCGTGTAGTTACAGTTATCGTCAAATGTGAATACGCCCTATGGCGGCCAAGACTGTAAATCCGGCACTAGGCTCAGGGAAGATGAAGAGTCGCACCCGTTTTCACAATCATTACTATGAGGTCTCACAGTGCAGCATCCCTCGAACCAATCACAGAGCTTTATTTCAATGCAGTGCGTTCGCGTAGTCAAGGGTCGTCGAGTGAATGCGGGTGTCAAATACCTAAACGATAAACTAAAAATTCCGGTTTGATCGAAGTTGTTACTAAGTTCTAAATGAAACACATAATCCTATTATTTAAATGTTGCAACTACTGGCTCCCATCGAACACAGTTTTCTATTCGATTGATAGGGCTATTAATCGATTAATTCGATACTACCAATCACTATCTATTGAGTTTGCGAGCTCAGTTGAGAGCTATCGTTTCAAATAGGTCATTTGCGTGTTGTAGGGTTGCCACAAATAATAACAGCGATAAATGTGACATTCCACCGACACATATTTCTCTAATCTGCAACTGATAAGCTATTCAAATTAAAAATAATGATCCTCGTAAGATGTATTCTTACGGAGTTTTTTAGGGTTCCGTGCCAAAACGGTAAAAAGGAGCCCTTATGGTGCGACTCATAGTCTGTCTGTCTGTCTGTCACAGCTGTGTATCTCGAGAACTACTAATGCTATCAATTTTGGAATAGTTTTAGATGACGTTTTGCCCTACTATTTTGCAAATAAGAGAGAAATAAAAATATTTATTTTTTACAACAGAGACTGAAAGGGGGTCTCAAAAATTCGAATACCGTTCCCCCCCATCTCCGAAGTTTGCATAAGAAAAACCTGAAATTATTTTATCTGATATAGAAATTGATGTAAAGATTACAGGAAAAATAAAACGATGTCTCTAAATAGTAAACTTTTTAATGATGGTACCCTCTGTGCGCGAGTCTGACTCGCTCTTGACCGTATTATTTTATTTTATTTAGTTATTGGAGATAAACAGTATTTCATAATTTACAATATTAGTATAGTTTGGTGAAGTTTTTTCCTAGCCTAATATAATATAAATACGGTCTAATATAAATTCATCTAAAAGCGACAACCCTGGCTCGAGCCATCCCCACAGTGCGTCTATTAGGAGGCTCTAGGGCCGCGCCGGACTATTCGGTTGCCGATGAACCAAAATCGCGCCATTTTAGTTCAATTAATGTAAGTATCTTATTTCCCAGTAATTTGTAATTTCACTCTCAATAGCGAAACATTTTAAAATGTAGATAGATAATGTAGCTAACATTTTTACGATATTTATGTTTACCACCAATGTATATACTACTCAAAAGAAAATAGGGGCCACAATGTTTTCCATACAAACGAGCTAATTTTTGAAAGGTTATTTTAATAACAATCTGATTTTATTTGAATTTGATGTTGTTTGAAAGCTGTAAGAGTCAACTGTTAAAAGTTACTGTCGAATTTACTGTATGATTTCTCCTATTCCTTTCAGAAGTTAGCTCTTTTGTATGGAAACCATATAGTGGCCCCTTTTTAGGGTTCCGTACCAAAGTGGTAAAAAGGAACCCTTATGGTGCTACTCAGGTTGTCTGCCTGTCACAGCTGGATATCTCGAGAACTACACGTTTGCCCAACTATTTTGAAAATAAGAATTTTTTTTTTTGGCCGCATAATTGTTTTCGACTTTTGATGAAAAGTGTAAAAATATTTGCCTTTATGCAAAGTTCGGAGATAAGGGGGGAGCAGAAAAATCTGAAATTATTGTAAGTGATAGAAGTTTATGTAAAGATTACAGGAAAAATAAAACGATGTTTTTAAATAGGAAACTTTTTCAGATTATGGTACAGAACCCTCGGTGCGCGACTCCGACTCGCTCTTGACCGTTTTTCTTTTGAGCAGTATATAAATTCTCTAAATGCCATTATTATGCTTGTAAAAGTTGATTGCCCGTTATCATTTAATTTATTATCGTAGCGGTGCTTAGATGAATTAGATTAGTGGAATAATTACGCATGCGGCGGCGTACGCAGAATACGTGTGCGCATATCACGACGACCTCCGTGGTCGAGTGACTTTGTACACCGGTTTTCAAGATGTCGCCATCTCTGAGGCCCCGGGTTCAATCCGCGGTTGGGTCAATTTAGAAAACGAACTTTTCTATATTGTAAGACACAAGTGCTTTAGCTACTTACATTGGAATGTGAAGTTGTCAAATATTTCTTTATTATTTATTTATATTTTTCTCCAAATTGGCACTTTGTTTCGAAATTTACAATTACCCACACTATTGTTGACACAACGTGGTGCGTAGCGGTGTGTATGACTTATTTAGATTTACAACTAAACCTAATAATACGACGATCTGTAAATGTGTTATAATTGATAATTTTTTGGTATTTTTTTGTGTGGCGTATGTAATTTTTTGTCACATCACAATCACACTTGAAAAGGGTGAAGTAAAGATTTTAGAGGAGCAGTCGCCAACATGTTTACTTTCACGGGCTCTATAATTCATGGTTTTTACGTTTCTTGAGGTCTCGAAGCTATCGCATCATCGCCAGGGATGGCACAGGCGCCTAAATGACGAGACCCTGGTGAAATAAAAATCCATAAGCTGGCAATGCAATACCCAAGTCCGTATTACGAGGGATATAATGCTCACGCCGTTTTTAACTGCTCATAACATACACCTTTCTTTCAGTGAGTGTACTGTTGAAGACACCTTTGTTATAAAAAAAAATGTGAAAACTTTTCTTTTTAGTCGCTGGTAAAATTGAGTCATCATGAATTGAGAATGCATGATGACATCAGCCATTTTTAATGTCTCCACTGCTGGGGCACAGGCCTTAAGGAGTATGAGCCATAACCCACCACGCGGGCCCTATGCGGATTGGTGGGTGCAAAATGCAGCCGAGACGAACGACTTAACGTGCCTCCCGAAGCACGAAGGAGCTCGAGATAATAAATTTTTGGTCACCCAAACTAGTAGGTATAATATTATTAGGTTTACTATCGAGTTTTACATTTATTTTTCTAATTTATTTATAAATCTTTAATGTACATTTATACACAAAGTAAAGTACAAAAGGCGGACTTAATGCTAAAAGCATTTTTTACCAATCAACCAACAGTAAACAGACACGAATGCAGCACAAACAAAAACATGCATACAAAATAAAAAATACATAATATATTTAATTTTAAGTCTGTGCATGGGATTGAAATTCCCATTAATAAAACTGGACTACTAGAAAATGGGTGAAAATTCATTGCACTTAGCCAAACTTATAATTTTTACCAAGCTTTCTATGAAAAGTAAAGCTTTTCCAAAGCATCCTGTTGTGTACGTACATTAATACACAGTTGTTCGTGGTGCAACCGTAAATTTTGATGGGCGCAAATAAAGGGGTGAAGAGGGAGGGGTGTACGTGGTGAGAATGCCGATATGTAAGCTATTTAGTGAGAAAAGTACTATATATTTATTTGTTCTAGTTGGCAGGTGATAAAATATTTTTATAGTCTGAGGAAGTTTGATTGGAACATTGAAGTTTATGGACTGGAATATTTTTTTTTAAGGTAGCATTCAAAGTGGATTCTCTGATTTTAAAACGACTTTTCGTAATTTTTTTTTTAGAAACAGAATTTTAAAAATTGAATATTCGAAGAAAGCCCAGATAATTGATCGAGTTTCCGTTTCAGCTTGGGCAAAAAGCTTTCGTATGTCCGGATGTCCGGCTGTTCTCCTTTACGGGTCGCATTTTAACCGATTCTCATGATATTTTGTGAGTAGGAGGTTAATCTCAACGCGATCGAGATCGAGTTCGAATCGAGTAAACGTCAAAACGGTATTAAGGAGACCTTGGAAACCGTTTTCTATGTATCAAAATAATTTTATTCGATCCTGATGTGAAATCGATTGCATCGAGAACAGGGGAGTAGGTTTAATAATTATAACATTTTTGTCAATCCAGTATATCGAAATTTTTCGAAAAAAAAAATTTAAATTTTAAGATTTTAGCATTCACAATGCTATTAGAAATAAAACACTTTTAACAGATTACCTTATTAATTCAGGTGTTATTTTAGAATAATTTAGTTTGGATTTATTGGTTTTTTGAATTCCCGACGTTAGTTCGTTTTGTAGATACGGATCAAAAGGGAAGTCGACACAACCTCTCAAAGTTTTCTAATGAACTGAGCGCGCGGAATTCTTAGAAGTGTATATTCACAATGCTTTTTTTATACCATATACTAAATAATATATACTAGAAAAAAATACTCGGTAGCTCAGTGGTCAGAGCATTACAGACGAGACGAAATTTTTCTAGTATATTATTTAGTATTGTATAAAAATTTTCAAAAATGTCACAAACTAGATCAACGGTTCTTTGCACAAACTTCTCAGCAACTAACTATACAAACATTAAACCGAACAAAAAACAAAATAACTATTACGAGCTACTGTGATTTGTACAAACACAGTACAAATCTATTACAAAACTTCCTTCGTGGTACTTAATTGAAGTGTGTTTTTTAGTTGCGAGATAATCGCCGGATGCTGCGCCGAATCCGAGTGTCGATGTCGTTAGGAGATCTGTTGCCAAGTGTGGAGGAGGCTTTAGTGATTTTAGAAGTTGACATGGAAACCCTAAATTTTTTGTTAACATAAAATTGGTCAAAATTAAGAATTAATATTGTTTTCTAAATTAGAGAGTGCTAGATAAGAACACCCTAGAAATAATCAAAGACAGACACTTAAAAAATATTACAGCTTTGAAAGTGGTAACTCATTCACCCTACGATTAAGCAACTTTTCCTGTTGGTATTTGATTGAATCAGGCGTCACTTGGCGGAAGTCCCAAACCATTGTTTTGACGACCTCCGTGGTCGAGTGGCTTTGTACACCGGTTTTCAAGGTGTCGCCATCTCTGAGGTCCCGGGTTCGATCCCCGGTTGGGTCAATTTAGAAAAACGAACTTTTCTAAATTGACTCAGGTCTGGGTGTTTGTGATACCACCGTTGTCTCTGATTTCAATAACACAAGTGCTTTAGCTACTTACTTTGGAATCGGAGCAATGTATGTGATGTTGTCAAATATTTATTTATTATTTATTGTGAAAAGAGAAATTTATGAAGCTTACTCCCGCAAAAAATATACGCAAGATGCACCGCCCACCCGCCCGCAAAAAAATGCACATGCACACCACAAAATATCAGTGCACAATACCTGCATTTAGCATGACAGCGACACACCTTGCACCTTCACCATTAGACTACTCTACACGTGTTTCGCCCCAACCCGGAGCATCCTCAGGAGTTAGATCGTGCGTAAACCAACACCGAATTCCTTCATTTCCTTCCATTACTTTTCCTATTTGGCCTCGGTCATAGTAATAGGACCAAATAAATTATTAACCTGAGTTCTTTCTTGCCCCCAGAAGAGCCGTTGGTCCCAGCCGCATTTGTAGTCGTTAACAACCACCAATCCTCATTGGGCCCGTGTGGTCCAACCTCTTATCTTCATCCTCCGTATCCACACTATCCACCCATAAAGATGGCTGCAAATATGAGGATTAAGTATGTAAGTTATCATAAATTGTTCTATAAAAAACGCGCCCATTCCATACACATAACCCCATATTTTGTCAGACATGCGTGAACCGAACAAAAACCACGTCTCAACGGTCAAATGAGAGACTTCATGTCCGGCTGTTAGTCGACTCCTCAAAATTAGGGGTCTCCGTAGAAAAATGGCCGCCAAACTCCAAAAAGAAAGTCTCAAACAAACTATAAGGCTTATTGTAAAACTTTATCTGAGACAAAGGAGTTCTGAAGAGCAAGGTAGGTATATCATAACTTTTCTTCCTATAATAAGCCGTCTTTAAGCTCAGAGTAGAAGCACCAACTCTTTACACTTATAGGTATCGTGAGAGGAGTCAAAATGACATAAAAAAGTACATCTAACATCTAGGTATCCCTTTCTTTATAACCCTACTAGCGGCCGCGCGTGACTTCGTCCATGTGGACCCTAGGAAACCTTTTACCAGGATAAAAAATATCCTTTGTTTTAATCCAGGTTATAAACTATCTGTGTACCAAATTTGATCCAAATCCGTCAAACCGTTTAGGAATGAAGAGGTAACAAACACGCATACAAAGTTTCGCATTCACTTAGAAGGTGTGTCGTAAAAAGCGACTGATGACTTAGATTTCAATACACCTGCTCGTAAAGCGCTTTTAGGGCACACGTGTGTAATACATACACACTAGTGCGTAATAGAATTATCCGAACAAATTTAAATTAGTACCTTACTGCAAGTTATATGCGAGTAAACAGAGCATTCTGAATTTAACCGGGTAATACAGTTATTTTTCTTAGTAATCAAAGAGGTTTTATTTAAAACTAAAAACATGGGACGCATTTTGTAAGATTAACGTTTTTAGGTTTAAATTTTCTGTATAGGGTTATAAATCTTTACGGGAGAAGTTATTTTGTACTTTTTAGTCCATTTTAAAAACGTGTTTTTAGTTTTGAGAAATAAATGTTTTTATTTAGTTATTATTTCTTCTTGATTACAATGTTTCGTTTCGTATTTGCTTAAGTACTGATTGCTTCGAACTGGGCTGATTCGTTTTGCATCTAGATTTTGTAGATGAAAGAGCTTGATTTCCGACTGGTTATTTATCTAGCACCAAGAGAGATCACTCAATAGTGACTGTTCTTTCAACCCTTCTTATGGTGTAGTTACATCTCAGTTACACATTTTATGTCCAGTTTTATTATTTTAAACTTTTAGGGCTACTTAAAACAATTAATATCCGATTACAGCCTAGAAAACTTCACAATTAAACGGTAAACGATGCGAAAGCGCAGACAATGAAATATTGAATTTGTGTCGAATAATAACAAAGTGGTTTTATTAATTAAAACTGCGGACTCCCATTCCGCGTACGGAAATTTAATTTCAATAATTAATAATGTTAATTTGCATGGTGCGACGAGCGGTGACATTTTGCTGAAAATTTCACTTAATATGAGCCGATTTGATTGTTATAAATTAATGTTATATGTCGTAGGATATTCGTACAAATTGGATCTTTGTAAAAATCCTAGTACTGTGAGCTGTAGACGTCGCGTTTGTGACATTTTTTAATCGTTTGAGAAATGTGACCGAGGAGAACAGACGGACAGCCGGTCAGACATACGAAAGCATTTTTGCCCGAGCTGAAACTGAGACGCTTCGCGCTCGCTCAGTCAATCATTGCAAAGAAAGGACCGAATAATTAAAGTACAAGACAGATTTTTGCAATCGTCTGAGTAATATTTTGGATCATTTCAAAATCCAGTGCATCTTAGGTGAATCGCTAATGACCATCACTTTGCGCGTGCTGATTCGCTGACGTCAACAACTATGGACTGACGGATGCTCAGATTGGCCAAAGTATAAGCCATAAAGAGCTACCTCTTGTTTAAATGCCTTCATCGGCATCCTGCATTTAAGGTAACATGATCAAAAGGGTATGAAACTTTCATATGTCTTAATAATTTACCTACCGCAAAGGTCGTAACAAAAATCACACAAGAAGTGCGTAGGTACAGAACACAAGGAGCAGTTTAAACTATTTAAAATTATGTATTTGTACATATCAGACTGGTTATAAATTCCACCCGCATGTGGTTTCGACCGCAGGAACGTGTGGTCAACATAGCGCGTCGAAGATATCCCGGATAACGATTATTCATGGTAACCACAGCGCCCCTGTTTCCCGATCTCTGGAATATTTAATATTCTACTCTATTGTCTGTCAATTTTATGCATTTATGAATTATTTTTCACACTACAATAACGTTTTGAAAAGTATTTCCTTTTTTTACCATTTCTAGACTATTTTAACTGACAAGAGGCCGCAAGGCACTATAAAAAATATTTACCTGTACTTTTAAAAATAATAGTGTACCTTATATTTTAGATAAGGTACACTAAAAAAATATTTTTCAAGATTTTATTCTACCACTTTTTTGGATGTAATCAATAACTTAAATACTATACCGAAGCAGCGATTAATTATATTGTTTGCAACAAAATAACTTAAAGGGCGACAAATTTTGAATTAAGTATAAAAAAAACTTGAGATATATATAATGTGAGAAATAAACAATCTAAAGCGTGTATTTTAAAGTCGCCCATTTTCAATATGTGCAGTCGCCCTCAGTCTGTCGCCCACTTAGTATTTCAGTACGCTATATTCAGTATTTCTGATACCTACCTTGAATTGATTTTAATATGTCGCTAGGTTCAATACAACCCGTTAAAAACAACCATATAGTTGTTAAAATTACCTCATAATCTGTGCTGTGATAGAAAGCAAACAAATAAATAAGAATTTCTTAGATTCAAGACAATTAGAATCAAAACCGGCAACAAAGGCAATTAAACCTAAATTGGTAAGAATTACTAAAATTAACTAACGACTATACTCAACTTGACGATTTGAGAATGATAAATAATTACATAGATTCAAACCATGGGAATTAAAGTTTCTTCATATCAATTTCATGCATTCAGTTTTAAAAAGAAACTTTAAAGTTATCATAATCATCATAATCATAATCATTTATACTTTAATCATAAATCATAATTATAATATACAACATGTTACAAAAATACCCAATATAAAACTGAACAACTTTTACTATGGGACCAACTCTAAAATCGCGAAAAAAAAATCAGCTGTTTCATACAAAAATTAAAATCGAAAATATCAAAATTTATGAAACAGCTGATTTTTTTTCGCGATTTGAGAGTTGGTCCCATAGTAAAAGTTGTTCGGTTTGATGATCCCTATATACCATATTTGGCATTAGGGGTATTTTTGTAACATGTTGTTTAATCATTATCATTAATATACATAATAATTATGATTATGATCATTTATGATAATGATTATATTATGATTATGATTTATGATTAAAGTTATCTCATCCATAATCCGATTTCGAGATCAAGAATTGATTTCCCAAACATTCAATATACAAACTTACTTTTAGTGTAACTGTTTCTAATATTCTCACAAATAACCATTAACAATAAAATTTCGATCATCAGCCATTCAGGCCTTCCTTATGGGTGGATAAGGAGGATGGGCCATCACCCACCACGCAGGCCCAATGCGGATTGGTGGGTGTCAACGACTGCAAATGCAGCCGGGACCAACAGCTTAACGTGCCTTCCAATAAATTTTTGGTCACTCATCCCATGACCGAAACATGCGAAAGTTGCTTAACCTCCGCAATCGCTGGGCCAGGCGCTAAACCACTGCGCCACCGAGCTCCTCTAATAAAACAATAAAATTTAGATTTAATTAAAATAAACTTTTTGTAAGATCTTTGTTATTTCTTATGTAAAATTACACATAAGTTAGGTACTTGGGTATGGGTCAAAAGATTAATACCTACGAGTTTCATTTTCCATTATAATTAAGTATGTACATAAACACCTTAAATTGATTCTTTCTTCAATATAGGTTGGACTTCAATCTAAGTTGGAGGTAGACAGTATTAAGTAAAAGTTAAGAAGTCGATCTAAAGAAACTACTAAAGTAACAAAAGATTTATAGAAACAATAAAATTATCTCAAAATGTTGGCACTGTCCAATCAGCGACCAATTATAGTAAAACCGAACAGTTTAATACAGAAGGTTCAAAATCTCAGGTCGTGATTAACAAACTTGTTTACATTGTAGAAATAGACGAAATCTAAGACACAATGAGTGGCCTCGATCGCGACGCCTACGCAAATTCTACGGGTTTTTTTCACAGTTGATGTTAAAGTGGATATGCCTGTGACTTTTAAGGTAGTATTTTTCCGCTCGAATTGGAAAACAATACTTTTTAGGAGACTGCAGCCATTAAAGTAAAGTGATGACAACGCATATTTAATTGCGTTTATCATGTTTTTATTTAACATATGCTGTAAGTACCACTATTTTATGGTTATTATTAAGGACCATATTTGTTCACTTACTTCTAATCACAACGATCGTATACCAAATAGATAGGTACATCGGAACAATCTCTTACTTAACTAAAGTATTATATTAGTAACCTTTTTACGAGTATATATCATTCCATTTTCATATTAAACCAGAAAATAGTGCGGTCTGGAACTTGTTAACAGGCCTGCCATTACGTGTCTAGAATTTGACAAGTCTTATCTACAATTTTTTTAAATTTGGGATTTTAGCATTCACAATGTTATTTTTATATAATACTAAATAATATACTAGAAAAAAAACGTGACTCGGTAGCTCAGCGGTCAGAGCATTGGACCGGATATCCAAAGGTCGCGGGTTCGATTCCCGTCCGAGAACATGATCTGGTGCGAGTCGTATTTTTTCCATTATATTATTCAGTATTGTATAAAGTCTTATCTACGTTATGCCTTTCCTTCCGGATGCGCGTGCGACCGCGGCGCCGCTAGGTCGCAAGGCGGGCTCTCAAACACCGTTAGTGTTTGTGACATACAATCAACACTGATCAACCTTTGAAAATGTGCAGCTTTGTTTTATGATGATATATGCAAAAATGATTTAATTATACTCACCTAAAGTATAGAATTTTTATTAGTTATGCAACGTGTTAAAAGTCCTGCGAACCCCATACAAAGGTAATACCAAAATGATTTGCAATTTGAGTATAATTAACTTTTCTTGTGATGTTATTCGGATTAAGACAGTTTTTTACTAGGGTTCTATTAACTAAAAAATCCAAAATACCAAACCAAATAAAAATTAATGCGATTTACAGTTTTGTATGAAAAAAATGTAATTTATTTTGAATTGGGTACACAACTCTCTTAAGTACAAAACCCGACACATATTTATGTTTTACGAACATTTTTAATCCCCTTGAATATGACGGGCCTGCTTCATAATAGGATGATTAGAGTTTAAAAAATATATATATTTAAAAACACGACTGCCCCGCCAAAAATTAACCAAAAAAAAGTTGTTGTCCCCAGACTGCAATGACACTTGTTATTTAACTTTTAAATACCAAATAATATACTAGATAAAATACGACTCGCACCAGATCATGTTCTCGGACGGGAATCGAACCCGCGAACCCAGAGCATTGGACCGGATATCCAAAGGTCGCGGGTTCGATTCCCGTCCGAGAACATGATCTGGTGCGAGTCGTATTTTTTCTAGTATATTATATGGTATTATATAAAATAGCATTGTGAATGCTTAAATCTCAAAATTTAAAAAGTTATATTTTTTAATTTCTTTATTATTATTTCACACATTTTAGTGACAAATTACATAGGAATATTATCTCAAAGACAGTCGCCATATTGTTTTTTTTTCTAATTATACATCCAGTGTCACTCGGGATGATGTAAGCATTCTAACGATACCCCATACATCCAAATCCGTCAAGGCATTTAGAAGTTATGGTGGAATATAAAAGTCACATACCCACATACGAACATACATGAACCCTGAACACATTACACTATTGTTTTTTGAGCAGTCGTGTAATTAACTCAAAATATCACGGTTATACTCGGTATTTATTAGAATATCAGATCAGTATGTAGTGTTTTAATTAATTCAAAATATAACAGTTGGGTTAAACTCGTTAATTAGAATATTCTGAAACTCGCCAAGAGCAATTTTCTCTTGAAGTTTTAAGTCTTATAGTATGTGTTCGATAGTCAAAGTTAAAATGTAATGTAAGTATTTATACCTAAGTATAACAAAAGTGTGTACACTTCTAAGACTTTCGCGCGTACAGTTCACTAGAAATAAAACACTTTTTACGGATTACAGCGCGTATATTATTAATTCAGGTGTTGTTTTAGAATTATTTAGTTTGTATTTATTTATAACAAAAGCGTATTGACTATTTGACAAAGCTACAACAATGCAAAATATAAAAATTCTTAAAGTCTACATAACACGCGTTAACATGAAAATGCATCTGTTGCAAACTCGTACGAAGCAACAAAACGAATAATACAATTTTTCGTATGTAACTTGAAAATTCGATACAACTTGAGAAGCACAGAATCCTTTGTGTGAGAAGCAATACGGTTTTGAAATATGCAATTTTCAGAAGTTCTCGACCGAACAAGACGCACGCAAAACATCTAATAAATTCTGGTTAGGATATCTGGTATTTTTGTGACTAATTAGTAATAATAATATGTGTTATGTTTAAAACGTAAAATCACATCATAAATAATAACATTTAATTAGGGTTCCAAGGTAATTTTTATTTAGGTTTAAAGTTAGGTAAAATTATTTAGGCCGTTTACTCTTCTGAAAAAGTGACTGAACTAATACTTATACTTGTAACGTAATCCGCGCGCAATGGGGATGGGATGGAACCTTGTCAAACTGAGACGCGTTTGTTCGCCGGCCAGCCACAGGGATATCCAAAAACATGGTGTCACGCATTCGAGGTGGGGGAATTTTGCTGAAACACCTTAAAGTAAGATATCAAGTAAACAATTAGTTGATTAAATAATTAAAATTAACTAATTAGTCAATTTTCAGTTTACTTTGACAAAGTTCCATCCCATTGTCATTGCGCGCAGATTATACCTATGACATATAAGATATTGTTATATCAATAACATAAAGAAAGTTCTAAATGATTCGCGATTTCACCCTTGCCCTAAATTCACATTAATAAAAATTACATCGTAAAAACATCGGAAATAATCGTACCACTCATCCAATCCCGACCCCGTGGAGTAACTTTAAAAGGAAAATAGGCCGCCATTTTCTTGTCAAGTCCGCCATTTTGACGAGACCCCCCGCCCCGCTCTTTAAGCTTAATGGTAACCGAAACTTCGGAGAGCCCATTTTTAGTATCATGGTTCAAAATATGATTGTCATTTCGACCAGTAACAATTTAATATTTCATCGGAAAAGCTTTGGAAAATCCTTATTTTTTAATTCATAAGGTGGTTTTTCCATCGGTTGTAGTTGTAAAACGTATTTTGCAGCTCGTACTTCCATTCTTCACCTGTCTTGAGTTGGGTAGTGAAAAATGATGTCTTTCTCAAACCATTCAAACTATGAAAGAACAGGGACTTTTGGGATGTAGCCGTGAAAGTGCGAGCCCTGATTTTAATGTACAGGTGAAAATTTCCGGGGAAAAGACATTTATTTGGGAGCCCAAAGTTCGCGACCGTAAATCGAAGAGAGAACATGGATATAGGGTTTTTATCAACACACGCTAGAAGCGTTTCAGCTTGGGAAAAAATGCTTAGTCTGTCTGGTTGGCCGTTCTACTCAACATTTTGTATTTCGCAAACGATTTTTGGGGAATTTCTTGGGCATTTCAGATTTTATGTTTTTCATATTTCAGCCATTTCGAAAAATTTTCGCGAAGGACGTGAAGTCTACAGCTCGCAGAGCCACTTGTGTTCAATGCGATAATGTGATTTTGTAATCGTCACAAAGAAGGATGAAGCTAGAATTAACCATAGTATAAATAGTCTATGGAATTAACTTGATCTGAAAAAAAAAGTGATTTGATTACTTTAAACATGTCATACATTCATCATGTCAACCGCACGGCACCCACTGCAGGGTATACAAGGTGTTACAAAAATACCCCTTATGCCGAATATGGTATATAGGACCAAAAAACTGAACAACTTTTACTACGGAACCAACTCTCAAACGCGAAAAAAAAACAGCTATTTCATACATTTTGATATTTTCGATTTTAATTTTTGTATGAAACAGCTGATTTTTTTCGCGATTTCTGAGATGATCCCATAGTAAAAGTTAATCAGATTGATGGTCAATATACCATATTCGGCATTAGGGGTATTTTTGTAACATGTTGTATAATAGTGTCAAATACATTATACCTATTTTCAATATAATTTGACACAAACAAAGTGAAGAAGAAAAATGACAGCTTGAACTTGTACTGAATAAATGTTATGCTGATTTTCTTTTCTAGATCATTAATTATACTAAAAAAGATGATCTTTCAACAATGTCTTAAAGATGGTAAGTTTAATTCGTTGCATCGATGGGGTCCTTTTGATAAATGGTTTTTCAGCAAAGATCATATTTCATCTTGAAGGTTAATCGCGTAGGTACTAGCTTTCAGTTTCAAAGGAGGTGCCTTGTTAAAAATGGAAAAATAATGAAAATGATAAGCTGTTTTTAACCCCCGACGCAAAAAGAGGGGTGTTATAAGTTTATTATGTCTGTGGTATCGTAGCTCCCAAACGGATGAACCGATTTTGGTTTAGTTTTTTTTATGTGAAAGATATTTTTTATTAGAGAGGTGTTACAAAACATGGGTTTGAACATAACACCACGTTCGTTTACGACAAAACATAACATGTATGTAAGTAAGCACGTATATTTTAAACCGACTTCAAAAAATGTATGTTTTTTTTAATTTTTTTTATTTTGTTTAACCATAACTTCAACAGTTGTTAACCGATTTAAATAATTCTTTTTTTATCTGAAAGAACATAGTTCACGTGTTGTCCCATAAATGTTTTATGGAGATCTGGCTAGCAGTTTTTTCATAATCCTGAAAAATATAAATAATTTAACTTACCATCGCACGAGTTTTTACGAATTTTCAGGCATTACTTCTTAGAATAAAAAAAAAATAAGTTGTCCTCCCGCCCCACCCGACTTCAATAGACGTGTTTTATTAATATTGATATGCGTAGCTAACGATTTGAATATTATTATTTGCTTTTTAGAGGTATTTAATTTCGAAGCTTTTTTGTTTTCGTTTTCAGGTTTTTTGAAGGAGGTTTTTCTTTATTTTTTAAAAGCTTTTTTTCATAAATTTAGAATCTTCGCATTCACAATGCTTTTTTTATATTAAAATAAATAGTATTAGAAAAAATACTTGAAAAAATCGACTTACCTGTAGCACCACATTTTTCTAATATTATTTAAGCTTTTTTATGTACAAAAATTTAAAAGTCAAAATTGGGATTTTGTTACGTGTATCACTTCGATTCTTGAAATTTCGATTGTGATTTTGATTTCTTTTCCTTCAACGTTTTCTATTATGTTCGTAAAACGATTTTTATAATGTAGATAGTTATAGGTACCTACTAAAACACTACTTGTCTAAAAAACTTTAAGTTACTTAGGTATTGTCAACCGGATAAAAGTGAAACCAACCCCTATGGGTCAAATGCATGATCTAACTTATTTTGTTAACTTAATTTTATTGGTCTCAACTTAATACAAATGTCATCACATAAGTATTCAAAACAACAAGAAACACTTTGAATATACATCATCGATCGTTTTAAATTCCATTATGATACCAATAATTTACATTGTTATTGTTTACCTACTTTTCTCGTAACATTAAACGTAAACATATATGTTTGCGATAACAAATAACATGTGTTTGTTTATATAAATGTGTAACACTGTGAAATTATTATCAGTATATTGTCGGATACGGAGAGAAACGGATCAAATTATTTTATTATAAAAAAGTGATAAAATAAAATGGAAAAGGTAAGATCATTGAATATTAATTTTAAAAGTGCAAAAATAACATTTTTTTATGTTATAAAAATATTCAAAAGTTCTTTTAAAGAATTTCTTTAGAATAGACAACAATGGACAGTCTCTAGAATGAAACGCAAAATATATCTCTTATATTTTCAGATCGAATATTTTCGTATTTCGTGTGCTCTTCTCACTGGAATAATATTGTTGAGTTTTATTTAAGCTTTTTGTAACATCTACATAAAATTGAATTTATCTCTCCATCACAAAGAGTTATCGAGTCTTTATTATAACAGAGGTCACATTCAAAAACTATTAAACTAACATTTTATTTGAAAATCTTATTTCATAAGTAAAATCTTCTATTACAGATTAAGTATTTAATATTACTACTGATGTCGATATTAACTATTGCACAAGGAAGCCCAGTAATGACCAGGCAAGGCCTTATAAGGCAAAAGAGTAAGCAACAGTTTTGCTCCCAGTTGCTATATTTCAATAACTTTTACTATTCATTGGAGGAGAGGCGGAACATCAGCGGAATCCCCGCGGACATGAGCATCCATTGGAAAACGGAGAACATATTCTTCACACTAATTAACAATGAGATGAAAATGAGCCTTCAAGTTTTACACCCAAGTGGGGAATCGGAAGTAATCAAAGTGGCCGGCTTGGGACAGTCTACATGCGTTGATAACCTCAACGATATTGTATACTTAGCGACAGATAACGGGGTATATAAATACAAAGAAGACAATTCTCTCGAACTATACACTGCTTTAGGCGAAGACGTCATGTATATAGCGGTCACTAGCGATGGAACAGCGATGTACATAGCTACGTGGCCCCAGAACAGAGTCCATAAAATTACAAACGAAGGTCAAAAGTTGGAGTCCTTCTCAGCGGTTCCTAACGGTCATGGTTTGACTGTTGATCCGAGGAATAATTTATATTTTATTGCCACTAAAACTTCTTATATCCTTAAGTATGGTAACACGGTGCCAATTAAAATTAAAGGATTGCCTAGCGATAAAATGATCGGGGTTTTTGTTACCAGACAGGATGAAGTTTTTGGAATGGATGAAAATAGCAATTTGTATTTAATCGATGCTGATAATGCAAGTGCTCGCCATATAGGATCGTTCAATGTGACGGGTGTCAATTCATTTGCTATGGATTCGGTTGACAATGTCTTGATTGGCATCAAAGGAGCTATTTTGAAATTCAAAGCTCACGACAAGAACCTATGTTCGGACTTCGACAAGTAATTCCTTATACAGAGAATTCTAACTTATTTGTGTGTGAATAATAGATACCTATTAGATAATCTTGACGACCTCCGTGGTCGAGTGGTTTGTACGCCGGGTTTCAAAGTCAACGCCATCTCTGAGGTCCCGGGTTCGATCCCCGGCTGGGTCAATTTAGAAAACTAACTTTTCTAAATTGGCTCAGGTCTGGGTGTGTGTGTTTACCACCGTTGTCTCTGATTTCCGTAACACAAGTGCTTTAGCTACTTACTTTGGGATCAGAGCAATGTTTGTGATGTTGTCTTATATTTATAAAACTTTGTAACTAATGCTCAATGTAGTGTCATATTATTAACATTTTGTCTTTGTTTTTCCTATTCTTACAACAATACTTTATTCATTGCATCAATTTAATGGTATATTTCGTAAAAGAGTGCAGATAAAGGTACTTATTATTAACTAACTTATACAATCTTTTAACCCTTCAACGCCCGGAAAATGAGACACAATAGATATTCCATTGTTATCAGGCCGCATGCGTCCACTCGGGCGTTGAATTGAATTAAACGTGTTGTGGTGCCTAATGTAATATGGCTGGATACATAATTAACTAAATGACAGAATGTTAGTTACAATGTTAGTTAATATTTGTAACAATGTTATCTAAATTATACAACGTGTTACAAAAAACCCCTAAAGCCGAATATGGTAGATAGGGTACAATGCATACAGCCCTAGAAAATTATAATAAACCCTGAAACTGTCATTTTTTTAAAAAATAGTTATTTTATTTTATTTTCATGATAAACTACATAATGGCAACCCTACACCTACTTAGATTGTGTTTTGCTTATGCCTATTAATGGGATTGTTTATCGAAAAAAATTGATCATTTGCATCTAGGGTTCTCACTTTGCAGTTTTCCATACTTACAATTAAAAAAAATACGAGTTATTTTGAAACACCCTGTAAGTATGACGACCAACTAGCTAGGATACTCCAGTATGATCTGTTTTACCTATTATTAACTCTATATGGTTTTACGTCGTCCCTAGTACCTGTGTAAATAAACTACTTCTTTGTGGCTAGGAATTATTCATTTTTTCCTTTGTATAATAATGTTTTTCACTCCCTATATTAATTTTCGCGACAAATAGAGTCAGACGTCAAATCGCGAAAAACCGTAAAAGTTAAAACGTTGTCGTTTCACGTTTTCCGTTTACCGATAACCTTTTTTTTTTAATTACGCAGATAACCTTTTAGTACAGATGTTGTTACTGTGACGTGTGAGCTTTCTGAGTTGTCTATGCCAGAATTTTAATAACCATTAGGCCCTATGACATACCCATGGTTCAATTTATTGTTTTCTTAAAATTCATCAAGATCGGTTTAGTTGTTTAGGCGGGAAAATATAACAGACGATGAGACGTGCATAAATAGGTACCAAAATTTTTTTATACTTACCCTGTGCTAATAGCTCACCAAAAGTTGCCAACTGCAATGCACACATAAGTAGATGTAATGTGAGTAAGTAAGCACACACGTAATTCGTGGGCTACGATAAAATTGGATAATGTATGAGAAACACCACACCGTAAGCTACCCAACTAGCAAACGAGCTCAAATTAGAACCTTTTTTATAGTTTATGGTGGTACAGTGACTGTAGTAAAGCTTCAGTTGAAGATTTAAACTCTATAATAGATATTATTCAAATCACAAATATCTCAGTGCTGTATAAAGCACTGAGAGATATCACTTTTAAGTGATATCAAAAATATATAGCGCTATATATTTTTGATATCACTTAAAAGTGTTAAGAAGGGATATGACAGCTCTAGCTGTAACAAAGTAAAATTTGTGGCCTAATCCGGGGGTATAGCGGAGTTAGAGCAGGCTATATCATTACTCGTTAGCACTCTTGTACAACTCAATAGTACTATTTGAACTGGAATGCAGTGGCCCTACCATGAGTTGATGCAAACTGTTTTCGCTACCGTAAACTATCGTTTTCTCTCTTTCACTCACATTGACTGTGAGCAGTATATCCGATAGTTTGCGTTAGCGAAAACAGTTTGCATCAACTCATGGTAGAGCTACAGCTCTTGTATCTCTCATTCTTAGCGCTAGTTTGTTAGTTGGTTAGCTGTCCAGTGCATTTATAGAATAAATCAATTTCAATAATGATATTTTCAGACTAGAAAAACATAGCAAAAAAGGCAAAAAGAGACACAATAAAAAACGAAGGCAAAGACGACGCACAACAACCACCACAGAGCTTAACGAAGAAGACGACTCAGAAGAATAAAACTTTTAAATTAGTTAATTTAAGTAAATGCAGATAGTTTAAATTTATCTTTTAGTTTTGTTATGTTACACAGGAATTATTACATTTTGATTACAATTAAAAGTGTATTTTATTTTAAAGCGCCATCTAGATGTAAGCCAAAAAACTTCTTGTTACACTAGACAGTGTGTAGGTCGTCGTACACACGTATACCACGTTACATCGTTACTAGAACTCCTTTTAATGTTGGTAGATGGCGTTGCTCACATAAAATCTAAGTTTTATTGGTTTTACCTAGGTGTTGAAGTAGGTAGGTAGCTAAAAACACAGTATAAACTGTGCTAGTAGATAAATCATAGTGCTTATATAAAGACGAAATTCTGAATTATCTCTCTGTAGTGCACTCCGAAGAAGCTTTGTGGTACTTTTTTATCACTATTTTCTAGACTGTATTTTAGTTTAATGGAGTTTTATTGCTAAAAGTGGCTTAAAAAAATAACTTAACTAAAAAAAGTACCAAAATGCTCCTTCGGAGTGCACTACAGAGAAATTATTCACAAATTCGTCTTCATTTAAGCACTATGATTTTTTTTCAAATGGCGGCGCTAGTGTGCAGCCTATGCGCCCTTAAGTAAACCTTAACATTGTAGGGGCTAGAAGGAAAACAACATAATCTTTAAAGTAAATATATTATGTATATTCCATACAATCTTAATTGTAAAAAACTTAATCTTAAAATTTAATTTTACTGCATCATAATCATTCATATTAATCAAAGCAAACATAAAGATTGACGGCAAATTGGACTAAATCACAAATAATATTATAGTCACAACATAGTCATAATCTTTTTAACGCCAACACAGACGACTAGAGATGGCCAAAAGACCCGGTTTAAACCCGACTGGGTTCACACCCAATAAAATTCCATTATTGTATGTTATAGAAACTTTTTTCAGTTTTTCTTTTCCTTTGATATGTTAAATGTGACGTTGCTATGGAAACAACTTTTTGTTAAATCAATACAGAAAAATATTCAAATTACAGAAAATATCACTTATTCATAATTGTATGGATTTATAATCTAATATTTTGACAACATCACATACATTGCTCCGATTCCAAAGCTAAACCACTTGTGTTATGGAAATCAGATACAACGGTGGTATCACAAACACCAAGACCTGAATTCATTTTCTAAATTGACCCAACCGGGGATAGAACCCGGGACCTCAGAAATGGCGACACCTTGAAAACCAGTGTACAAAGCCACTCGACCACGGAGGTTGTCAATCTGAAATAAATTATTAATAATAATATTAATAATAAATATTTTATTTAATTCTACAAAATGGTCTATGGGCTTGTACTGGGTTTTAAACCCAGTAGTTAGGTTTAAACCGGTCTTTTGGTCATCTCTACAGGTGGACTTTTTACCTATTGTCTATGTATTCTGTACTGTTACATTATTTTTACAGAGAATAAGATTGATCATTCAAGCGTGATTTTTATGTGCGGAAAGTACAACTTTGCGCCCTCGGTATTAAAGTAATAAAGATCTTGACATCGACTAGCTAGAATCTAGCTAGCCCATCTAGCTGCTAGATAGTATTGCAACACGATCGGATAAGAGACAGTCGTCTGCGTAAAGCTAAAATCTATAATTTCGAGCCGAAGGTTTTCCAACATGAGAAAATCTATAGGTAATTCATATCTTCTTTCTGACATGACATTTAGTATAATTATTTTACAAATAACACAGGAAATACGTTTTGTATGTGTTTATATTTAAACAAAAACAATATTATAATAATTTAAAATAGCTAGGTTTTATTCGAATTTAGCTCAACAGTGAAAATATCAATAATTATTACAAAATATCATCTCAAAACTCACAAGAATCTCTAATTTTATATAGGTTATTAGAAGATGATTTATTATAATTCATTTTTATTTTTTTTATATTGCCATAATAATCAAGTGTTGGAAATCAGAAAAGCACGTTAACCACAGCATTGACTAAGCGTAGCTTCACATTTGCATGTTAAATAATACTATGAGCTCTATTTATATGGTCTTTAAGGCCAGTTTTCTTTGAAAACACTTTCTTGCAAAGTTTACAGCAGTGTCTTCCACCATGGGACATTTTCATATGAATATCTAGTTTACTCAAGGAGTAAAACTCTCGGTTGCATATTTGGCAAATATGGGGTTTAACTCCTATATGTTTTCTTACATGAGTCACTAAGGCCGCACGACACTTCAGCTTTTTATTACAAAACTCACATATTTCTTTACTTAAAATACTATGCACTTTTTTATGCTGATTCATATTAGATTCTGTATAAAACTGTCTATCACACATATCGCAACTGTAAGGTTTTATTTGCAAATGTGTTTTATTCACATGGACTGAAAGGTCGTTATCGCTTGCACACTCCTTTTCACAGAAACTGCAATTTTGGATCCCCTTTAGCCTAAGAACTTTGAGCTGATTTATATGACGTTGCATATGACTGTTATAATGTTTCTGAGATACAAATGTTTTTTCACATAGTTGACATCGCTTCGTCTCGTGGTGTTTCTGATGAGAAATTAAGCTAGATTTTTCTATAAAAGTCCTACCACATACTCTGCAAGAAACATTAGTTCGTTGTTTCAGTATGTGCCGAATTTTAGTATGTTCATAAAGATGAAATTTTGAGCTGTATACTAATCCACATGTTTTACATTCGCATTTTCTTAAAATATGTTTGAAAATGTGTTTCTTCAGGAAATAGTCCGAAATGAAATATTTATTGCACAGTGGACATGTAAACTTATATTTATATGAGCGTTTGATAAGCTTTTTATTTTTTTTGAAAGTGAGAAATTCACTACAAACATCTACTGAATTATATTTCGTTTTATTCGCAGAACGTACGCCATTGAATGTTATACTCCTCTCCGTTTTGTCATTTTGGCCTCCGACATTATATTTTTTATTATTAACCAATTTAATATTATTAATATCAACTTTAGTATGAGTTGGACTTTCTTCCTCACTATCCTCACTAACGGATTCTATACGAAATTCATCTTCTAAAACGTCAACTTTAAGTTCCGATTCATTTATTTCTTCAAATTCATCGACAAGTAGATTCTCATCGATTCCTTCTGCTTTTAATGGCATTATCAGTTGTTGAGATATTTCTACAATCAAATTGCCATCAACATTCCCTATTTCGTTTAGATTTTTCAACATATTGCTAATGCAAGTATTAAATCTGTTTCTAACGTAAAGGGTTTGTTGAATAAAAACATACGCTATGACCGCGTGGTTAAGGCACTTTTCACATATTTTTGTCCCTGTGTAGTTATGAAGAATATTCATCTGCAACAAAAAAGAAAAAGTTGAAATAATAAAGAAAAAGCTACTGCTATGCTTAGGGCAGATTTTTAACACGTTTTTATTAGGTTGCTTTCTCGTTTGTTTGTTTGTTTGTGTGTCCATAAATTTAGCAAACGATTTTATACTAGCTTCCCGATGAGCTAGAGACTTGAAACTTTGAACATAGGTCAGAACTGGAAGACATTGCAATATTATTGTGTCATTGATCTGATCTGATGATGGAGCCAGAAGAAAGCCACAGGAATTCTTTGATGAAACCATTCAACACCATCGTGTTTGGGCACGTTAGAATTGACTTGACAAGTACTCTTACGGGAGACGACGTCCAGGGTCTGCGGCTCTATCAGCTAAAAACATTGAAGTTCATGTTAACTGTGTTTTGACAGATGTATGTGATACATTGCTACTTTGTTTTGGCACAATTAAAAACTTACCAAAGAAAAGAAGCAATGTATCATATGTATCTGTCAAAACACAGTTATCATGAACTTCAATGTTTTTAAGACTATACCGCCGCTGATGATGAACAAACAGACAAACATTTTCAATTTGGCAGTATAATACGTTGTCAAACGTATAATGCTTTATCTAGGCATTGAAAAATCAGCCCAAGTCTTATAGTTAACTAAAGGAAAAAACATGCTAATTTAAAATAATGGTAGTAATGGTTTATCAATTACTTCAAATATCCTGGCTTATCATGAATTATGGAATATATTTTAAACATCTTGTTACATGGAATTTCCAATATGGTGCGCCAATTTTCATTCTATCATAAAATGATTATAAGACATTTCTTCGTTTGACGCAATTTTAATACTTCCTACATTCTTCTTTGATTTTAGTTTTAAACTTCTTAGTTCCACTATCGGTCAAGAGATGGCGCAGACCTAAAACTGCAATAGTTATTCTACTCTGCAGTGTATTTATATTATGATGGTACGGAACCCTCCGTGCACGAGTTCCACTCGCTCTTGGCCGGTTTTTTTGGGTAAGGGGTCTCTTTCCCAAAATAGTTTGGGCATCCCTGCTTTAGAGCCAATAAATCGACTCAGCTTAGTTTTTTCAACTTTTTTGGAGCACAGAATCAGTTGTAAAATTGATACATACCAAGCTCGTTAATTATTTTTTTTTAATGTATCAATTTTATTGAATTATATGTCAGAAAAAACTTAAAACAAAACCTCGCCGAGTCGATTTCTTGCACACTAGCGCCGCCATTGAAAAAAATATCATAGTGCTTAAATAAAGACGAAATTGTGAATTATCTCTCTGTAGTGCACTCCGTAGAAGCTTTGTGGTTCTTTTTATTGCTTAAACAATATTTTCTATCCTGTCGTTTAGTTTAATAGAGATTTTTTGCAATAAGTGGCCACTTTTAACAATAAAACTCCATTTAACTAAACGACAGGCTCTGTAGTAGAGAGATAATTCACAATTTCGTCTTTATTTAAGAACAATGTTTTTTTTCCAATGGCAGCACTAGTGTGCAGACTATGAAGCCTTAAGTATATTTCTTAAATCTAGATTTAACTTATTTACTGATAATGAATACAATATAGTATAACTAAAAGCAATTTTCTTTTCTTAAGCAAAGTCTCTTGAAATTACTTCCTAGAACGCTTTAAAATTTTTCTGCCAGGTATTTTAGGTATGGCTGCAACATTTCCTATGTTGAATTGAAATTGTTGTGATTGAAATTGGTTGTTTGAACAATTTGATTGTGATACCAAGTTTGAAGCATTGCTTGTGTCAGGTTCAGGTTTAACTTCAGGCGGATCCTCAGCTATTTCCATATCTTCAGTAAGAGATTCTATTGGTTGGGAATCAATCACATTTTCATTTGGATCAACTGCCATAGCATCATCACAATCATTAATAAAACTGCTTACAACACAATCATTGATAGAAGACATAGCAAGTTCTTGATCATTTTTGAAATCAAAATTCGTAATTTTGTCATTAATGCTTTCAATAAATAATAAACTGGCCTTTGTCAAATTAATGGTTTTGTCATTCATCAAAACTGTTTGATCTTCAAATATATTTTCAACTTCTGCTGCGCCTGTTTTGGATTCAGTTACTAAATCAATTTTTCGTTCCTCATTGTTATTATTCAAATCATTGAAGAAATCATTATTGAATTTGAAATTATATTTAGTTTTATTATACGTTCTCGGCGAATTACAACAAAAGCATAACTCTCTTTTCCAGTTGGTGGTCGAGCATATTTGGCACTGCCATTTTGACCTTTTCGCTTTGTCATTAGGATTTTCAACAATCATTTTACGTTTATTTGCTTTTAAAGATTTGTTGTTTGGATTATCGTCTAGATCAACTGCTGTTACAGTTTTAGAACCTACAGAATCTTCTCGCTCTTCAGTATTTTTACTTACGTCATAACAGTTTAAATCATCAGGTTCTATTAGACATTGCTTTTCATTCTTTTGAGATGAATCAAAATTATCACTTTCGATCTCAACATCAAAATTATCTTCTTGATTTTTTGGTGACTCTTCATTGCATATTTCTGTAATATTTGACTTTTCACAAAACTCACATTGCTTACAATTCTTAAAAAGCCAGCATAAAGTACATTTTTTATTTTTTACTTCATCAAGGGTTGAGTGCTCTACATTTTTCATGTTAATACATTCTACACAAGTTTTACCAATTGCTCTCTTAAATACCCAGCATCTTTTACATAAATTAGTTATATTGTCAACATTTTCCACAACTATAACGTCATGCATTTCAGTATCTATGTTTAAAATTGGTTCAGAAAACCCGAAATTCAGTTTGTCTATAACATTTAAAGATTTTTTAAAATAATTATCTAAAGCTTGATGTGTAAAATCTATTTTGTTATTGCTACGAGGCAACATTATATCAAGTTTTGCATTTTCAGGATTTGTTTGTTGGATGAATTGATGGACGTTTTCGACACCTTGAAATATAACATCAATTGGTTTTTCATTATCATTGATAAATATAATTTTCTTGTTACCATAATCGGGAGCAGAAAATACAAAAAAACTATCAATGTTTTCATCCTCTGACAATATAGTTGGTGGCGTTATGATGTTACAAATATTCATTGCTTCTTTTTTGCTGTGTTTGATGAGGCTTAAAATCTTGGCTTGCGAAGCTACAAGCAATTCTTGGTATTTGTATGATAATGTCTAGAAAAGATTAGTAATGATTGGTGATAATTATATTAGCAATTTTAATATTGCTAATGATGAATAAGTCAATAGTAATATCAGTTATTAATATATTCCTTATCATAGCATGAATAGAGTCAATAACCATTGGCATACTTTATTACAGACAGTGACAGAAAATACTTATTTTGTATTTGTACAGATAAAGCAGTACAGTAGACATTAGTCTGTAATGATCTTCAAGGAAACACTTTCCCGTTCCCTTTCATCTTTAGCTTTCAATTTGTATTGCATCAAACGCATGCCATACAAATTTTGATTTCTTTTGAGAAGATAGGGCATACGCTTTTGGACGTAGGGTTTTATTCCCGGGAACTACCGGGAATGACGGGAATTTAAGATACGCTTAAAAAGTTTAACTGTAATATTCGCTGTGTTTTACATTAATAAGCAAATAAAAAATACACTGACCGTGAGTTGTATCAGAGCGAAAAAAAAATAGTTTTTCTAGAGACAACTATATGACAAGTGAAAAAAGACCCTTGACCAAGGTGGGACCTACATATTCTGCTCATCATCAAAATCATTTCTTTCTTTATACTATACCTGGGAAATCAATAGTTATGAAGTTAATGAAGTTCAAGTATTTTCAAGATTTTTATGAGAAGAATTATTAAATGTTTTTTCTTAATTTTTGTCCAAAACAATGGCTACAAAACAACAGGACTCAATATATCTCATGCGCAAGCACAAACGCTGCCTTTCAACTCGGCCGCACCACCTACGCTGCTATGCAGCACCACAAAATAGAGGTAGCACAGGCGCGATCGGTTGCGGGCATTACATTGTGTGGTACCAATGATTACTTGCTTGCTTGTTTTCAATGCTTTTTAACACCAAAAATTAAAAATGGTTTCCCAGCAAGTTTTTAATGGTTGTTGTTTTACTTATAGAATGCGTAGACTTCGGCTTAGACAAAGGTCTTTTTACACCCTGTATGTTGTATTTTACTAAAAAATGCAATTACCCAAGAACTATTCATAAAAATATCGAAAGTTCCCGATTCCCTGGAATTCCCGAGTATTGTAATGTTTTTTCCCGGGTCCCGGGAACGTGAATAACCCGGGAATTATGAAACCCTAATTGCATGCCCTGAGGCATGTGTCTGATCAAAGCGACTGGGTGAAGAACAGAGCCTAAGGAGGGGCTGATATGGGTTTTAATTTTTACCTGACACTTTGATAGTAAAATAATACCAATTTAGACACCTGCTTATGAAACTTGCTCAATTTTTAAACCTGTACATAGAAAACTTTCGCCATGCAGCAATATTTCAACAAAAACCATAAAAAAGAGAAATAAAATTAAATAATGTGACTACTCACTTCAGGCACGGTAGATCCCAATATATTGTACAGGGTTCGGTCACCCATCATTTCAGGGTAGCCTCCATGAAGACAGACCATTTTTTCCAGCTCCACCAACTTCAAACCTTTGTTTAGGCATACAGCACAAAGTTTATCCATCTTCCTAGTAACTAAATGGTCCATAACTTCACGAAATTTATGTTTTTCAATATGCTGCAAATGTGTATGATAGTCTTTACTTACAGCACCACAATCATGGCATTTAAAATCGGTTTTTTGTACTTCATACAATTTTCCTGCTGCGTGTGAACAGTGGATGTGTCGCCTCAGATGGATTCGTTTTGGAAATGATTTACCGCACAAGTGGCAGTGGTACCACATACTAGTCGGATGAGATTTTTCATGGTTCAGTAAAGATGTTAGATTAGGCATCTTTAAACAGCATTTTGTGCAGATTAATGAGTCTGTATTTTCTGCCTCTAAAGACAACTCTGAAGCAATATTGATTATAGTAATAAGCGGTTCTGCATAATCTATCACTTTTTCATGTGCTGCAATTAAAACATTAGGATTTGGATTTGACTTTGTTCTGCCCCTTCTCTTTGTCTTTTCCAAAGGATCGAGTTTCTCCAATTTCTCAAATATATCCTCAAAATAGTTTCGTAACGCACGCTCGGATCTCTCGCACTGTTGAGTGAATAAGTAGCAGCTCAAGGTACGGTCTATGCACTTATCACATATTTTATTTGGAAAATGTTGATCCTCTGCTACCTGAAAAATATTAATTAGGCCATTAAGTTATGAAAATGTGTTGGATTGGAGGTACTTTTTTATCCCTTTAAGTAGTTAAGTTACTAGTGCGCTTATTATGGTACGCCATAATTGGCATATGAACGTCATCATATGGAGCACCCCTGACAATCCATATACAACCACTCCATTATAACTACCTATAACACAGTAGACGTTTTGAACGCGCACTTGTAACTGTGTGTGTAAAGCTAGGGCTTCAACGGGACATGTCACAGCACACACACAAATAAACATATTGGTTTTTCACCATTCAACAAAGAATACTGTATTTTTGGAACTTAAATTCACACCGCCATGTTGACAGCTGTTGACACACGTGACTAGAAGAGCACACGATTCATATGAACTTGTGGCGAGGGGTGAGGAAATTGACTCTAGGGAGGGCAGGGAGTCCTTTCTGTATGTAGTGCTAATATCTATTCTGTGGTTGTGGTACAAATATTGTTTGAAAATTACATCAATACAAATGCTCTTAAAACAATAAAGTAATTTAATGTCTTTTGATGGTAATGGAATGATAGACCCCTTCTTTTTTTAGGGTTTTACACCAAAATGGTAACAGTGGTGGACAGACTTGAGTCGAACCCTTATGGTGTGACTCGGTCTGTCTCTCTGTCTGTCCGTCTGTCACAGCAGGTATTAATAAGAATAAATGATGCTGTCAACTTGAAATTAAGAATAGTTTTAGATGACGTTTGCCCAACTATTTTGCAACTATGAAAGAAATATTGTTTTTCTATAAGAGGGACTGAAAGGGGGTCTTAAAAATTCGAAATGGGGCTACTAGGGCATGTGGGCTATCATATGAAAGAGCTCTGTTTGCACATTCTGAAAGATTTTTTCTTTTTTTAGGCGGTATAGTTTTCAAATTGAGATGAAAAATTTCAATTAAAAAAACCATTCCCTTTTTTTTATACGATAATTAATTAATCATCTCTATTAATTTCGAGTTGGGTGGGAATTGAACTCTTTTGCTATGTGGTAAGGTGGTATGGTGTAATATTTAAAAGCAATCATACTTAAAAAAATATTGTACCTTGAAAGGATGGAAGCTTGCAATCATTTCTCTGATCGTCACTTTGTACAATACTCCTTGACCCGCCACGTGAAGTACCTGATCCAATTCCGACAATGGTGAAGCCAAATTCAAGCAATACCTACAGACTTTCGATTTCAATGTCCCATTAAGAAGAAATTCTACAGCATTCTTGGCAGTTAAGCTCTTACTATGCAACTCTACTGATGGCATCTCTGTGGAAACCTCAGAAGCTTCCTCAGCTGGCGTACTAGATTGTAGTGTTGACGACAACGTATCCAACACGTCTTTCTCGGTCAAATTCGAGTTTATAGACGGGAAATCACTTGCCTCCATGTTATAGGTTATAATTATTGCTGGCTTACGGAATGTTATATAAGTATTATAACAAATAGTTTAAATCATCTTTCACTGATTGCAAATTGTGTAATGACATGGACTTTTGATGAGAGCAGGTAATTTAATTTTTAAAATATTACCCATTTAGCTACAATAAACTGAACTGACGCACCGCACGCACAGAATAACTAATTAGTCTTGTGCACAGAGTACATTGTAACATGAGGGTCTTGTGACAGAACCATAGACTTAGAAAATTTTCGCTGCGCTCAAGAAGACCAATAGAGCGTGGAAAAGAGAAGTTATCGTTATACGGACACGATCTATGAAAAAAAGAGACATAGGATCAAGTGACAGTGTGCCAACATTTTTTACAGTAAGAGCCCCTAGCGTCCCGTCTTGCAAATGAGCAATCACATTTTGCTTAAAATATTTGAGAATCTTAATTAGAATTTTTAATAAAGGTATCGTGGAGCCACGGTGTCTTGTTCTTTATGTAATTGTGATGTGACAAAAAGAAACAATCCAAGTAATCACACTTTTCACAGGTAAATAAGATATTGCCACACATTTCTTTAAAAACGAAATTTTGCTACATTTATTCGTTTATCGACGAAGAAAACAGTATGGAACATAGTTTATTAATTTCATTTGACATATATAGTCATATTTTATATGTACAATAAATAATTTAGTTTATTTTACGTAAAATAGTAAAATGTAGTTTTACGATAGGGCTTGACTAACTGATGACGTCACGAGTATCGATAAAATCGATAAACTAGGACTGGCAGTCCAATTGGCCATACTATTTATTTTTGATGTATTTTTATTATATTTTTTTTTAAATAAAGACCATTTTAAGAAACTAATTTCGTTTTTTTCAAGTTTTATTGATTCTGACTATTTTTAATACTTTTCTTAAATTTTACCGGATGTGACGTAGCTAGAGCTTGAACAACGAAATATGTCTTTGCCTACGAAAGAAAAAGGTGAGCATGCGAACGTCCGTGCCACTTGCATAATTCCTTCCTTAAACCACCTAGAAGTAATGTACCGATGATATACGTTCTTATTTTAGGTTTCGTTATGATTGTGACGGCTTCCCCGGCAGAATTATTTACAAAAACATGTGGGCCGGAGATCCGCCACTTTTTGAGGTAATGTTTTGGTTAAATCGTCGAATTCCAGATCAATCCGAGCCTATACCGGTGGGTTGATGTATTTGTAGCCGTCACATATTCATTGTGACAGCTACGAATACATTCGTTGCTCATGTAACGCAACCGGGACAAAGATATCGCGATCTAAAGTTTTAAAAGCATGCGAACCTCCAGTTCATACTATTTTTGTAATGTAAAGTCTAAAATATTGGTGAAAATTGTATTCAGATTAAAAATAAACAGATTTTCTTAACCGTTTGATCACGATAAACGTCCCGAAAACATATTTCCACGATATCTTCATTCGTTTTAGAGAAATTTGCAAATTTATTTACTATGAATAATCAAAATGTAGGGTGACCATATCGTCAATCGGTCGGTCGGACCTGGAGGAGCGGCAAGCGAATTCGGTAATCGGTTGTGACGACGAGCTGAGAGGCCGCCATCGATATAGCGTGCAGTGATTATTGAATTCGCTTGCCGCGCCGGTTGTTTTTAGAAAATGTAAGTTTAAGTTTTTAGATATTATGAAAGGCTAATTTTGTTGACATATTGTTGAGGTTTGATTTTCCTACGTAGTCGAATCGTAAAAAATTTATTGTTCATTAATCATTAAAAAGTTCATTAATCAGATTGTTACTGACTAGGTAGGTACATATCTAAGTACCTATGCAAAAGTTAAATACCTATTTTAGTTTTTGGTGGGTATTTTGCTTAGGTATTTTGTTATTTTATTAAGATGTGCCAGTAGTAAATTTACTAATATGATAAATGCGAAAGTCCGTTTGTTTGATTGTGACGCCTTCATGTCTTAACTACTGAACCAATCATCATGAAATTTTACATACACGTTGTCAGGGGTACAGAAAAAGTTATAGGGTACCTTTCATCCCGAAAAAATAATTGTTCCCGAGGGATAGCAAAAAACTTTCCACGCAGACAAAGTCGCGGGCGATCGCTAGTCATAATCATAATCCTTTATATCCCAGAATATGATAGTATACATTAATGACATATAAGATAAGATCTGCTACTCTGCCTCCGTCAGGTGTGGAAATCTGTTAATACTTACCTAATTATAGAATTTAAGAAAGACCTAATTAGAAAAATTAACGTCATCAAAATCAATTTACTTATTTACTCAAACAAAAAAGTACGTGTACGTAAGTGAAATCACGTTAATACTGTAGGTATGATATTATTTTTGTGCTTGTCCATATAAATATATTATGTCATACATTACACACCCATTAATAATTATTCGAACTATACGCAATGTTTTAATTACCTACCTACGAATCCTACGATACTGAGTTGAGTGCACTAACTACCTGCGCCATCGACCTACAATACAACTACGGGTTGTAGTTGTATTGTAGGTCGATGGCGCAGATGAAAAATTGGATTGAAAATGTCAATATCACCACTATGTAAGCCACACAGAAAGACGTAAGTAGGTACAGTCATCGATAACATTATTAAGTAGTGTACACAACACTATTTCACTCACACATTTGCACTTCGTTTTTCGGATCACTTTTTCATTGACATTGTTGTTCTTTGACATTCTATTTCTATGGACAGAACACTATTACTGACTGACCGACCGCACGGCACTACGGTTATCTATATCTATACGCCTTCTATACGCTATCTAGGGGAAATTGGGGAACGCAAAAAGTATCGATACTTTTGTTTCGATACCAAGTACTTTTGGAATCGATACTTTTGAGTTGTCGATACTTTTGTAAGAGTATCGATACTTTCGTTCTCCCCATTTCTAATAAATTTAACCTTTACTTTTACTTTTACTTTCGTTCTCCCCATTTCTATTACTCTAAAAACAAGAAAATTTATTAATCGATATTTTAAACAAAATATTTGTTACAACATTACTAAAACTAAGACATGATTCGGGGAATTCCCATTCATTGCCGAGCATTTATGTGTGTTACCATTTTATATAAAGATATAAAATGGTAACACACATAAACACAGAACTGCTTCAGTAATTTTTTACCAGTAACCTTTACGAGTTGAATAATGTAAAGTGTTTTTGGTGTTCAAACTATTTCAATTATTCAGTTTTCTGATAATTGTAGCCTTTAATTATGGTATTATTGCATTATTTGCAGTTTTGTACTGCATCTTTCAGTTTTTTAGCTATGGGAAAGTACTTCTCTAACATATACCGGAACTAACAAGAAGGTATTAGCCACCAAAATATGTGCGTACCTACGTTTACGTCACAGTGACTGAGTATCTATTGGCGGCTGTACACTCTCGCTCGAGTGCACTTGTACGAGAGTACGCATGAGTGCCCTAGGTGCGAGTGCGACAGAGAAAGTATGGCCTGTCTCGTGGTATCTCAGCGAGAGTGTATAGCCGGTATATTGGATATTAGTGACTATTTTGTGAGTCACGTTCCTGCTAGATTTTTTTGCGAAACATAGCAATGCAAACAACACTTCATTCAGGTATTTTATAAATGCATTAAATCATAATCATAATCATTTATTTGCTCA
The DNA here is from genome assembly GCA_963556745.1 of Catoptria pinella. Taxonomy (NCBI): domain Eukaryota; kingdom Metazoa; phylum Arthropoda; class Insecta; order Lepidoptera; family Crambidae; genus Catoptria; species Catoptria pinella. Next base: position 770,080 of record OY750782.1, on the reverse strand, counting down.
AAACATGGTATAGAAGTACTCGATTCTTTTTTGGTATCGATATTTAGATACGATACTGGTTTCGGGTAAATTATCGATACTTTGTTAGTGTTCATATGTCAAAGCACCAGAACAACAGAACACATAGAAGAGTAGAGACTAATCCTCATATTCTTCTGAGGACTAAGTGACTAAGTTAGCCACTTCAGTTCTTGGTAAATTATTCGCATTGTAAGTCTTTGATAAGAGACAGTAATCCACTGCAACCAAATAAAATGATAATAAAGATTTCACTGGCAACTGGCAACTAATGTCACAAATTAAAATACATCGTTTTGTACCACAAGTCCTCAAAAGTTAGTCACGCTGTGACTTCACTTGAGAATGTATGGCAAAGAGAAAATTTTACTGATTAAAATACGTCCCTTTGTGCAGCAAGCGCTCTGAAGTTGGTCATTTCTATGGTTCATTGTTAGTCTACAGTTCACATAGCATAGCAATAATATCGATATTATCGCGATAACAGCCGGTCCGCATGAACGTTAGCGGCGTTGTTGGCGCACTTACAATATTTAGCGTGACGTTACTCATGACGTCATTACTAGCGCCATCTTGGGCTCACAGCAACTATGCTTGATCGTAATCACTGAGGTGCGTTCCGTCGTTTTGGGTGCAGTTGTTTGGTTAAAGTTTAATTTGTTTGAGTTGCAACCAAGCCACGGAACGATTGAGTTGTTTTTATAACCTAAAAGAACTTTAGATGTCATTAAGCATTCACAATGCTATTTTATATAATACTAAATAAATAATATACTAGAAAAAATAGGACTCGCACCAGATCATGTTCTCGGACGGGAATCGAACCCGCGACCTTTGGATATCCGGTCCAATGCTCTGACCGCTGAGCTACCGAGTCACTGGTGAAAACGTCGAATTTCTTCTAGTATATTAACTAGCTCTAGTATATTATTTTTTATAGTATATTATTTAGTATTATATAAAATAGCATTGTGAATGCTTAAATCTCAAAATTTAAAAAGTTATATAGCTTTCTCATCTTAATCAACTGTTTAAAAATATCTGGAAAGATGTTCAGTTGAATGTCGAAGGTAATTCCTTCTACATTGGTGAGGTGGCGCTGGCTTGCAGCGTAAGAGTTAATATACTAGAAGAAATTCGACGTTCTCACCAGTGACTCGGTAGCTCAGCGGTCAGAGCATTGGACCGGATATCCAAAGGTCGCGGGTTCGATTCCCGTCCGAGAACATGATCTGGTGCGAGTCCTATTTTTTCTAGTATATTATTTAGTATTATATAAAATAGCATTGTGAATGCTTAAATCTCAAAATTTAAAAAGTTTCAAATGACTGTCAAAAGAGTCAAGTGTCAGAATTTTATTTCATCAAAATAACTAAAAAGTTATGGAGTTCGTTAGGAAAGGAGCTTTTTTTTTACTCCACAACAAAATGAAAGAGCATTATATTGGTTTGCATTTTGTTAATATTAATTTTGAGCTTATTAAAAAATGTGACTAATGTAAAAAGGTGGAAAAAAAGATGTTGGGTGTACAGAACATGACTTAATAAGCTAACGTTGTTCATAACTATCATTGCTTTCGAGAGCGAAAATTGTTAAAACCATCATTCCATTTTGTTTTTGAAATTAGAATGAAATATTATTGCGCTTACGAACGGCCCGCATCTCCCACTGTCATTTGTCGATTTTATCGATTTAAAAGTGTGATATCGAATGCGTGAGCCTTGTAAACGCCGTTATCGATATCATCGCCGCGCCATGCGGACCGCAGCCTTCAATCGCTTTATACTATATATAGCTCGATTACCACTCACTCACTCACTGACTGACTCATTGACATAATTGTTCTCCCAGAAGGAGGTGGAAAAGGGTATAATGATGTTTGGGAAAAAAGTGCAAAACCCCAATCGAACTGGGGAAAAATTATGACATTTGGGAAAAACAAGATGGCGGCTGTGGGGAGATTTGTAACTTTTTTGTTTTCCAACCGATTGTGTTCAAACTTTCAAGACTGGTAGATTTTGACGTATAATATTTAGAAAAATGAGAAAAAGTGACAAAAACAAAATGGCGGCCGCGCTGGAGAGCTTTGAAAAAATCGATTTTTGGACCGCAAACTGCGGGGCCACAGCTCTGAAGTGTTGTTTGGTTTAAGAAAAATATTTTTACCGTTTCACCACACTAGCCCTCAATTTTCACAAGATTAGGAAAATTAAAAAAAAAACAAGATGGCGCCTGTTGTCGTGGCTATTTTGTTTGAGGTACGAAAACATGCCATTTCTAAAGTCAATTTTCTTCCAAATGGCAACACTGGAGTGTTTTGAGGTCCATAAAACAGTTGTAGGTATAGACACAGTGTATAGATTGGTAGAATATTTTTACCTCATTTCGGGGTAATTTTCGAGATTTACCCCAAAATGAAAAAAAGTGAATCGACTACTTTTTGGGAATTTCGAGTATGAGGGTTTATGTATTGTCTGTATACAAATGACATTTTGGTACTTTGGTCGACAACGTCTGGCAACCCTGGAAACTGCTGAGGAAAAAGTCATTTTCGAGATACCCTTTTTTCAAGACCTATTGCGGCGGCTGGGTGCAAGTGAGAAAAAAAATCAAAACTTGGTTGCACGCAGTATATGCTGCAGAATATAGGAAAAATATGAACAATAGAAAAATCAATATGGCGGACGCGGTGGCGGCCATTTTGTTTCGAATTACGCAACATATCAAGGAGTATTGCCATGTAAAAAATAATTACCCATTTTCGGGGTACTTTTTGAGATTTACCCCAAAAATGAGAAAAATAGAAATAGCGCCATTTTTAAATATTTTTTATCAAAAACCATTAGATTTTGCCAATACTAATGACATTTGACTATTTTTATATCGATCGGATGGCAACACTGGAATTGGAAGTAAGGTTTATTTTCCGGGTACCGCCTTTATTATTACCAAACAGGAGCAGTTTTAGAGGGGTGTAATGTATGAAGAAAGTATTCAAGATTTAAAAAAGTCTCAGAAAAAATATTAATAGAGGAAGTCCAGGTTAAGATCTTCACGACGTGGTACTGCCCGCCAAATTGGTACTTCATAGCTAGATGGTGCTCAAACTAAAGTTGTAGAGAACTTTAAGCAGATTCTGAAGCAAGGAAAAAATATTCAAAATGGCGGAAAAACAAAATGGCCGTTCATTTTCCAGGTACCGCATCATTTTTATTACCAAAAAAGAGCAATTGTAGAGGGGTATAATGTATGAAAAAAATATAAAAAATCTAGAAAACTCTCAGTAAAAATAAAATTAAAGTGGAAGTCCTGGTTAAGATCCTCATGACGGGGTGCTGCCCGCAAAAATGGTACTACATAGGTAGATGGTGCTCAAACTAATATTGTAGAAGACTCTAAGCAGATCCTGAAGCGAGGAAAAAATATTCAAAATGGTGGTAAAACAAAATGGCCGCTCATTTTCCAGGTACCGCATTATTTTTATTATCAAAAAAGAGCAGTTGTAGAGGGGTATAAAGTAGAACAAAGTATTTGTGATCTAGAAAACTCTGAGAAAAAAATATTAAAAGTGGAAGTCCAGGTTAAGAACCTCATGACGGGGTGCTGCCCACCAAAATGGTACTACATAGGTAGATGGTGCTCAAACTTAAGTTGTAGAAGACTCTAAGCAGATCCTGAAACGAGGAAAAATTATTCAAAATGGCGGAAAAACAAAATGACCGTTATACAAAATTACAGAAAACCCAGCACGAGCAACTAATTAAGAAGGAAATTTCTCTCTCAAAGTTAAAATCAACAAACAAAACAATAAAATTAAAATGTTTCTGATGACATAGCATGAAGCATAGTAGCAAGCTAGAAATATGAAAACATTACTTTTTAAAGTACACATTACTGGGCATCTAGCGTTTAACTTCAAAACGTTTACTTATGATAACACGCAATGAATATTCATCGTCATTCCACGCACATGCAGCATAGCAAAATGATCGTTCACAGATTAAATAAAAAATTATGGGGTTATTCGTTTTTTTTAAATATTTATCGATAACCATAATTTCATTCATTGACATAATTGTTCTCACAGAAGGAGGTGAAAAAGGGTATAATGATGGTTGGGGGAAATGTGCAAAACCCCAATCGAACTGGAGAAAAATTATACCAATTGGGAAAAACAATATGGCGGCTGTGTAAAGAGGTAAATGTATAAAAAAGTATTCAGAATCTAAAAACTCTCAGAAAAAAGGAATTAAGTGGAAGTCCCGGCTATGATCCTCATGAATAGGTACTGCCCGCCAAAATGGCACTATACAGGTAGATGGTATTCAAATTAAAGTTGTAGAGGACTTTAAGCGCATGCTGAAGCGAGAAAAGAAATATTCAAAATGGCAGAAAAACAAAATGGCCGCTCATTTTCCAGGTTTAAATTATTTATCAATTACCATAATTTCATTCATTAACATAATTGTTCTCACAGAAGGAGGTGGAAAAGGGTATAATGATGTTTGGATAAAATGTGCAAAACCCCAATTGAACTGAAGAAAAATTGATATTTGTTCAAACTTTCAAGATCGGTAAATTTTGACATTTAAAATTTAGAAAAATGAGATACACTCTGCACTGGAGTTTTGAAAAAAAAAGATTTTTTTACCGCAAACCGTGGGGCCACAGCTTTGAAGTGTTGTTCGTTTGATTGGAGAAAAATATTTTTACCGTTTCACCACAAAAACCCTCTTAATTATAATCGTAATCGTGAAACCGTACCTAACCGTAACCAGAACTGTAGCCAACACCTTAACCGTAATCGTAATCGTAACCGTCACGAACGTTCGGGCTCGGACACCGACTCGGGCTCGGGCTCGGGTTTGAGTTCGGGTTCGGGTTTGGTTCGGTTTAGTTTAGGCGTTGTGTTTTTTTTACATAGAAAAACAACGTCACATTCTCATATTTATCAATATTCCATCTTATTATTTATTTATTTACAAACATAAAACACTAATTTGTTGTTATATTTCATTAATTTTCCTTATTCTATATTTATTGCATACATGCGACCTCATTTCATCCATACTCCAAATTCAAACTATCAACCTTCTTGTATAAAACTTCTTGGTTATGTATTTATTTTTTATAACATTTTAATTCATGTTCGACAACATTTAAAAATATTCAAGTATTCTACTATCCTTTTCTCACACATCCATTGTACATCATTCATCCTTTTCACTCTAATACTTTTTTCTTGCGTTGGCCGTTTTCGTGGTTTTTCCCGCCTTTTATTGGGAAAATTTTCACTGTTCACGGCGCGAAGCTTATTTTTACTCCGAACTTTAAGGAGACTTTTGAAATTTTGTTGATTCCTTTTGAGAATAACATATTTTTATTCAGTAAGTATTTCATAAGTAAATTAAATGTTGATTTTTATAAAGTCTTCACATGTTCGATGAAATCGTTCGGTTTTTTAGGCTTTTCATACTGTTTTCAAAAATCTCGTAGGAGAAACACAAACAGCTAATATTAATTTAATACTGTGAAAAACCGCTGTAAATATCATTTTCATGACAATTGCATTAATCAATAAAGAGTATGTATGTATTCTAAGTAATTTCTTTTAACAGTCGCAGTTCGCATTTATTTATCTATATTTATTATTCTTTTTACTAACTCCTTTTTTTCTTTTTCAATTCCAGGAGGGAAGAGGAAGAAAGATATCGATAAATTTTTGTTTTCATAATGTGATGATTATATTATTATCAATAGTACCTACATTATACGGGGCAGCTCCAGTCCTGATCTTGGAAGTTTTTATACGTGCTTTTCGTCTGTTTCAAGTAAGGGCGTTCTTATTTTTATGATTTTATTTAGCAAGAAAAACTGCGACTTCTGTGCAGCGAGACTACGGTATTAAATTGTATCATAGAAGACCATGATTTCGTAAAAACAACTCTTAATTTCAACAACCAAATATTATTTCATAATTTAAGAGAGCAAAAGATAAGGTGCCCACCCCATTCATTTTGTACAGTTAGTGTCATATCAATTATTTCATCACCTACCTACTTACCATACATAAGTCTTTGTTTTAAGTTTTTCTTACATCTCTTTTAATGTTTTAATATAACATACTTGTACATCTTTAGTCTACATGTTTTATTTGTAAATATTTAAAAATCTGCTCACTATTTCCTGTTTTTTCGCCGGGCCAGGAAATACTTGACAAGGTTCGAGTTCGTGTTTGCGTTCGGGTCGGGCCAGTTTTGTGCTAAGATTCGGTTTGGTTCGGGTTCGGGTCAATTTTGGGTTCGGGTCAATTTTGGGTTCGGGTTCGGGTTCGGCTTCGGGTTCGGGTTCGAGTTCGGGTTCAGGTTCGGGTTCGGCTTCGGGTTCGGGCTCGGGTTCGGGTTCGGGTTCGGGTTCGGGTTCGGGTTCGGGTTCGGGTTCGGGTTCGGGTTCGGGTTCGGGTTCGGGTTCGGGTTCGGGTTCGGGTTCGGGTTCGGGTTCGGGTTCGGGTTCGGGTTCGGGTTCGGGTTCGGGTTCGGGTTCGGGTTCGGGTTCGGGTTCGGGTTCGGGTTCGGGTTCGGGTTCGGGTTCGGGTTCGGGTTCGGGTTCGGGTTCGGGTTCGGGTTCGGGTTCGGGTTCGGGTTCGGGTTCGGGTTCGGGTTCGGGTTCGGGTTCGGGTTCGGGTTCGGGTTCGGGTTCGGGTTCGGGTTCGGGTTCGGGTTCGGGTTCGGGTTCGGGTTCGGGTTCGGGTTCGGTTTCGGGTTCGGGCTCGGGCTCGAAATTGGGTTCGGGTTTGGGATCAAGTTCGGGTTCAGGTTTGGGTTCAGTTTTGAGATCCTGTTTGGGTTCGGGTTCAGGTTCTGGGTTCGGGTTAAAGTTCGGTTTCGGGTTTGGGATCGAGTTTCGGTTCGCGTTCGGGTACTGGGTTCGGGTTCGGGTTCGGGTTCGGGTTCGGGTTTGGGTTCAGATTCGGGTTCGGGTTGAGGTTCGGGTTCAGGTTCGTGTTCGGGTTCGGATTCGGTTCGGTCTTGAGTTCGGTTTCGGGCTCGGGTACGGATTCGGTTCGGTTTTGGGTTCAAGTTCGGTTTCGGGTTCTGGTTCGGGTTTGGGCTCGAGCTCGAGTATGGGTTCGGGTTCAGATTTTGTAAGGCTACCGCGCAAGTGTCGTCGACTTTGCCGTCGGCTTCATTTGACAGATGGATGAGAACCATTGTTACTTCTTTTTGGCACAAATAAAAACTTACCAAAGAAAAGTAGCAATGTATTACTTGCGCGGTAGGGCCCCTGGTTCGGGTTCGAGTTCGGTTTCGGGTTCAGGTTTGAGTTCGCGTTCGGGTTTGAGTTCGGGTTCGTGCTCGGGTTCGGATTCGTTTCAGTCTTGGGTTCGGTTTCGGGTTTGGTTTCGGTCTCGGGTTCGGGTTCTGGTTTGGGTTCGAGTTCAGGTTCGGGTTCGGTTTTGGTTTCGGTTTCGAGTTCGGGTTCGGGTTTGAGTTCGTTTGGGAAAGTGGAAGTCCAGGTTAAGATCCTCATGACGGGGTGCTGCCCGCCAAAATGGTACTACATAGGTAGTTGGTGCTCAAACTAAATTTGTAGAGAACTCTAAGCAGATACTGAAGCGAGGAAAAAATATTCGAATGGCCGCCATACAAAATTACAGAAAACCCGGCACGAGCAATTAATAGATGTTCGGGTTCGGTTTCGGGTTTGGATTCGGTTCGGTTTTGGATTCGGATTCGGTTTGTTCTTGGGTTCAAGTTCAGGTTCGGTTTCGAGCTCGGGCTAGGGCTCGGGTTCAGGCTCGGGTTTGGTTCGGTTATGGGTTCAGATTCGGTTCCGTCTTGGGTGCGGCGGTTTTGGGTTCAGATTTAGTTCGGACTTTCGTTTAGATTCAGGATTGGTTTCGGGTTCGGTTTCGGGTTCGGTTTCGGGTTAGGGTTCGGGTTCGGGAGTGGGTTCGAGTTCGGGTACGGGTACAAGTACGGGTTCGGATTCGGGTTTGGGTTCGGCTTCGGTTTCGGGTTCAGGTTCAAGCTCGGGCTCGGGCTCGAGTTAAGGCTTGGGTTTGGTCCAGTTTTGGGTTCAAATTCGGTTCGGTCTTGGGTTCAAGTTCAGGCTCGGGTTTGGTCTGGATATGGTTTGGGTTTGGATACGGTCTGGTTTTGGGTACAGATTCAGTTCGGTCTTTCGTTTAAATTCAGGATAGATTTCGGGTTCGGGTTCGGGTTCGGGTTCGAGTTCGGGTTCGGGTTCGGGTTCGGGTACGGGTATGGGTACGGGTTCGGATTCGGGTTTGGGTTCGGCTGACTTCGGCTTCGGTTTCGGGTTCAGGTTCAAGCTCGGGCTCGGGTTTAGGCTCGGGTTTGGTCCAGTTTTGGGTTCAAATTCGGTTCGGTCTTAGGTTCGGGTTCGGATACGGTCGGGTTTTGGGTTTGGACGGGTTCGGGTTCGGTCGTGTTTGGATTCGGTTCGTGTTCGGGTTCGGGTTTGGCTTCGGCTTCGGGTTGAGGTTCGGGTTCAGGTTGGTGCTCGGGTTCGGATTCGGTTCGGTCTTGAGTTCGGTTTCGGGCTCGGGCTCGGGCTTGGGTTCAAATTCGGATTCAGTTCGGGTTCGATTTGGCTCGGTCTTGGGTTCAGAATCGGGTTGGGGTTCAGGTTCGAATGCGGGTTCGGGTTCGGGTTCGGGTTCGAGTACGAGTTTGCGTTCGGGTTCGGGCTCGTATTCGGGTTTAGGTTCGGGTTCGTGTTCCGGTTCGGATTCGTTTCAGTCCTGGGCTCGGGTTCAGGTTTTGTTTCGGGCTGGGGCTCGGGTTCGGGTTTGGTTCGTGTTTGGATTCGGTTCACGTTCGGGTTCGGGTTTAGCTTCGGCTTCGGGTTGAGGTTCGTGTTCGGGTTCGGATTCGGATTCAGTTCGGTCTTGAGTTCAGTTTCGGGTTTGGGCTCGGGCTTGTTTTCAAATTCGGACTCGATTTGGCTCGGTCTTGGGTTCAGAATCGGGTTCGGGTTCAGGTTCGGTCCGGGTTCGGATTCGGTTCGGTCTTGGGTTCGGGTTCAGATTCAGTTACGGGGTTTGGTTTCGGGTTCGGGCTCGGGCTCGGGCTTGGGTTCAAGTTTTAGTTTGGTTCGGATTTGGTTTTGGTCTCGGGTTCGGGTTCTGGTTCGAGTTCGGGTTCTGGTTCGGGTTCTGGTTCTGGTTCGGGTTCGAGTTCGGGTTCGGGTTCGGGTTCTGGTTCGAGTTCGAGTTCGGGTTCGGGTTCGCGTTCGGGTTAAGGTTCGGGTTTATGTTCCAGTTCAGATTCGTTTCAGTTCTGGGCTCGGTTTAGGTTTTGTTTTGGGCTCGGGCTCGGGTTTTGGTTCGGTTCGCGTTCGGGTTCGGGTTTGGCTTCGGCTTCGGGTTGAGATTCGGGTTCAGGTTCGTGTTCGGGTTCGGATTCGGTTCGGTCTTAGGTTCGGGTTCAGGATCGGTTTCGGGCTCGGGCTCGGGTTCAAATTTGGATTCGGTTCGGGTTCTATCTGGCTCGGTCTTGGGTTAAGGATCGGGTTCGGGTTCAGATTTGGTTTCGGGTTCAGGCTTAGGTTCAAGTTTGAGTTTGATTCGGTTTCGGTCTCGGGTTCGGGTTCTGGTTCAAGTTCGGGTTCGGGTTCGGGTTCGGGTTCGGGTTCGGGTTCGGGTTCGGGTTCGGGTTCGGGTTCGGGTTCGGGTTCGGGTTCGGGTTCGGGTTCGGGTTCGGGTTCGGGTTCGGGTTCGGGTTCGGGTTCGGGTTCGGGTTCGGGTTCGGGTTCGGGTTCGGGTTCGGGTTCGGGTTCGGGTTCGGGTTCGGGTTCGGGTTCGGGTTCGGGTTCGGGTTCGGGTTCGGGTTCGGGTTCGTGTTCGGGTTCGGGTTCGGGTTCGGATTCGGATTCGGGTTCACGTTCGGGTGCGGGTTCAGGTTCGCGTTCGAATTCGGGTTCAGTTTTAGGTTTAGATTCGGGTTCGGGTTCGTCAAAAAATAGGCAGACTACGCTGGGCCCACTACTTTCTCAATGTGATTGGATGTTTCATTACTATGATTTTAATATCAGCCAGCGAAACTCTTAAGAAAAAAAAATATATAGAGCATTAATTTCACCGGGCTGCAACACAAGTTAACCACGCACGCATCACCACACCGCACTGCAACTTGAAGACAAATCGCAATGTGATTTGATCTGATGGCAATACCGCATTCCACAATTCGCATTCCGACTCCCCAAAGACCGCCACTTAAAGACCAACAGAACGGTGCCCGCGGGCTGCTTCAGCAGCCCGCGCACCAGGGCGAAATACTAGTTGTAATATAAGATTGAATGTTGTGATTTGCGATCTGATAGATTCGGACAAATCTATAATAAAAACAATTGTCAAAGCTGCTGGCTGTCAGTGCTGTCACCTGTCAAATTTTGTTGTTTTGCCTTGCCAACTGGACAAAGTCCTGTCAATGGTGAAAATAATGCAATTTTCATCCAGTTTTAATGTTGTGAATCCAAAAATTTCAACTGCAACCCTTTAATTGTGATATGTGACTGTATTGATATTAATCTATAATGTCGTGGCTCAACCTTAATCAGAGTTTGAACAGTTTAAAGGGGCAAATCACTAACTTTGCTTCAGAAGTGTTATCTGAAGCTCCTCCTGAAGAAACCGGCTCTGTTACTGATAAAAGTGATTCTAATACGAAAGAAGTAGAAGATAAGTGCCGCACTCAAGAGCTCGAGGTATGTTTCGATAGTACACAAAATTATTTTGTAATGCAATGACAGCTGTTACATAGGTTATGTTTTTATACATAATACACAATCGTATCGGTGCTTTGAACCAATGGAGTACTCCCACACGGTAACTAAATATCGTTGCCTCAATTCCGCGTCAATTTAACATTTAACATGGAGTCTTCATGGCCGTCAGTTTCAATAGATGGTGTTAATCACTCCAATGGAAGTAGGAATGTACTTAAACAACATTGAATAATAGGTATTCTTGTAAAGTTATTTTCATACCAATTGCAAAAGAGTAAAACAATAGACTGTAATAAAACCAAATTTCTGTAATTTAGATATTTTTCTGTTTAGCATTAATTTAAAGTTTCTCATATGTAGTACCTAAATAAATAGATTTGTACCAAAATCCTCTTGAAAAAGCTTCGGAGAGTGTGCTATTGAGTTGCATGAGCTCATCCCGCCAGCTCCTTTTTACCACCAGGAATCCAGACATACTGCAGGCTATCACCGCAATGATATACCACAATATGATTAAGTCTTATACAGGGGTATTTGTAAAACACCAACAACCCCGTGGGAGTAGATTACTAACATCATAAAACAACAATGACTTTCTGAAATAAAAAACTTCTCATTCAAAGCTCGATCAGCTGTTGAGACATTTGTCTTTTTTTGGAAAAGTAATAGAAAAAATGTTATAGTTTTTCAATGACTTTAGTAATCTACTCCTGCAAAGTTGTTGGTGTTTTACAAAATAACCCTGTATAAATCACAGACATTATTGTATTGAATAGAATTGACAAGCCTACAACATGTAATTTTAGAGTTTTTGTTATTAGCCATTTGAATCAAGGCTCTGGTATGACTTAATCAAATGACAGATTTTCAGCAATGGCTACAGACATAGATAAGATTATGCTAGTTGCATTGGTTTTCAAAGAAGTATACTGTAGAAAAAGCATTTTTTTGCCATTTCATAAATTGTAATATTTATTTAGGTATTTTTTATTTATAGCCTTTATTATACATTTTTTTTTTAATAATTATATAATATCTAAGTATGTTGCTTGTGCTCCTCTGTGTGCCCTCCAAAGGCCTCCTCCAAGTTCTTCCACTTTTCCCTCTCTAGCCGTACCCATCCAGTTTCTTTATGAAATTATGAATTTTACAAAATTGCTCTAAAACAATAAGACTACCATCGTAACACACTGAACATTGTTATCTGTATTATGTGGATTTATTAATTAGTTTTTATTTATTAAAATAAATGTGTTTTATTGACCGAGTGTGCACGAAGCTCGAGTGAAGCATATCTGTTTCAGCTTGGGCGAAAATGCTTTTGTATGTTCTCTGCAGGTTGTATTTCTCAACCGATTCTCGGGAAATTTTGTGAGCAGGTTCTATGATTATATAGTTATTTTTGTCGATTCAGTTTTTCGAAATTTTTAAAAAGTTGGAGATATGGGGAAATCATTTTTAGCCATTTCTAGAACATTTCAAGTGTCACAAATGCGAGGTTTGCGTAGACACTAGTAATAAAATCTTAAAGAAATAAACAATGAGAAGGTAATTTAAGATAATGCATTATATAGTGCTGTGGTTTTGTCATGGTTAAAACTTACAACATGTATACAACATGGCGAATATGCGCGGGCCCAACTACGCGTAACGGGATATAAAGATTTAATGTAACGACCTGAGTGGTGCAAATGCCGGTACAATACCACGCAAGAGGTCCCGGGCTCGATTCCCGGCCGGGCAGAAATTGAAATGATGAATTTGAACTTCTGTGACGGGTCTGGGTGTTACTATGTATAATAAGTATATATTTAAAAAAAGTATATAAGTAGTATTCTAGTTGTCTAGCACCTATTTACAAGCTTTGCTTACTTTGGGGCTAGATGGCGCTGTGTGAAATTGTCTAGGCATTTATTAGGTTCGGATGCTGGGCAGTGTAAATAAACTAGTGTTTTCTGTAATATAGTAAATTACTTCACTGGTCAAAACTAATGATTGTACATTTTTAAGTTCACCACTTCTTCTTCTTCTTGCACTACGGGCGGTTTCCGCAACTCGACGTCTATTGCGCCTATTTTGCGTATGGAGGGTGTGCGGCCGGATCACTCCAGCCAGCCCAGCTCAGCCAGGAACGCTCCAAGTGCTTTCACATTTGTGATCGCCTCCTGGACGCTGCCCGGCGAGCCGGGGTACCTCGCCCGGTAGGGGGCCACCCCTCTGCATTCCAGCAGGACGTGGGCGGCTGTTTCTTCTTCCTCCATGCAACCTCTGCATAGAGGACTGTCCGTGACACCTAAATTAAAAAGATGTCTGTTAAATTGTCCATGACCAGTAATAGCACCTGTTACCAGGCGGAGTTGCGGTCTACACAGTTGTAACAGGGCCCTGGATAGACGAGCGTCCACGCGCGGTAGTGCGAGTTTCGCCTGTCCACACGAGTCCAGAGAGCTCCAGTTCTGTTGGTGTAATTCTATAGTGCGTTCACGGATCTTACTTGCATACCAGCTCGCCGGGATAGGAGCGATCGGCTCTGGGCCAACAGGCGTCGAACCAGATGCACATCTAGCCAGTTCGTCAGCTGCATCATTTCCCCGTGATCCACTATGACCTTTTAGTTTTTGTCGCTGACCGCTTTTTGTTTAGCGAAGCCCGTAATGAAGAGATTACGACGAGATGAGCGTCGTCCTTAAAGAACAACAAATAAAATCAGACTATTTTTTATATTTCTTTCAGAAATTAGCTTGTTTGAATGGAAAACCATATAGTGGCCCCTATTTTCTTTTGAGTAGTATATAAAGGCAAAATGATCAGAATTGTTGAATCATATTCTCATAACATTTGTGAGTGGTAGGCCACTAAAAACGCGAGCATACACTAAAAATAAGGAGCTCGATGCGCCGCGTGCGTTGAGCCCGCGCGTGGTACACACCACCCATAATGTTATGGACACCCATAAGTATGTCCTGTGCCGCAGCAGTGTGGACATTAAAAACCAGCCTAGTGCGTGTCGAGCCACGCGCAGTATAGGGTTCCATAGCAACCTCATACCATACCAAATGGCTGTCAACTTATATTTACTTCTAAATTGACCCAGCTGGGGATCGGACCCGGGACCTCAGAGATGGTGACACCTTGAAAACTGGTGTACAAAGCCTCTCGACCACGGAGATCGTCAATATATAATTATAATACCTAATTATTCAATAACATTCGTATCTACGAAAACTTTTCTGTTGATCGACTAATACTCGTCAACTTGTAAAGCCTACCTAGCAGTGATCGTTTTCCTTTTAAATTCTGAGTTTCACGTATCCAACAGCAACCGTTTACCAGGTAGAGGGGCGGGAACACTTGACTCTAAGAAAATTTTACAATTTTAAGCCTAATATTTCGCAAATGGATCCCTGAATCGAAAAGTGGTCTTTACAAACCTACAACATTTTTAAAAAACCTATCCAATGACAAACCGCACTATGAAAAAAATCATTTCATCCCCACTTTACATGTACACTAAAAAATATTTTTCAAGATTTTATTCTACCATTTTTTCGACGTTTTAATATACATATTCATGCCAAATTAATTCTGAGCTAAACCGCGACGGACGGACAGACGGACATAGCGAAACTATACATATAAGGGTTCCTTGTTGACTTGACTACAGAACCCTAATAATGATGAGGAACCACCAAATAGACAACCATTAGATAAGTATGCAGAAGTAGATATTCGATATTTGTGTGGCAGCGAACTTTATAACAACGCGAACGATATCGCGATTTTCATGGCCCCAATGTACTTCAAATGCAATAATCTAATGGCCGTTACTCCCATCACTTACCTGACACTTAAGCACCTGTAGATAAGGTACAAAATCGCGGGATGACATAAAGTTTAACTTGTGTGGGGTAGATAAAGCGTATCTGTTTGTACAGCGATAGAGCAGTGATAAAGTACAGCTTTTGGTTGACTGCGTGGTGCGGTTTGATGCTTGACAATATTATTTTGTAAAATTCATTTATAACATATTTGCTCGTAAAGGGTCTCTTATTACACGAATTTCAATATCATATTGTATCTCATTACGTACTTGTGCGTTATGGTAAAGTAAAACATACGGTTTATCAAGATGCTCCGTCTCAAACATATAGTACTTTTTTAAATCTTAGCAAAGAGTTTTTATGTCAGAAAAGAGGTCAGCATTTTATGAATAAAATTAACTTTGGGGGATAAAATATAATAAAGAAACATTTAATACTTTAATTTTAATAATTTTGACAATAAATTACAACCATTTATCTGTAACAAAAACACAAAAATATTAATTTACTTTATTAGTAATACTGACTGATTTTTATGCCTTTGCCTTAAAAAAGCGCTGATGCGCGCGCATCGCTAATTTGTGAACAAGTAAAAATTATTCCGCGCGGTTTTTCTTTTCGTTGTATTGTTTTTATTTGAAAATGTCGTCAAGTACTGATGAATTTAATAATTCGACACCGCCAGAAGTCTCAGAGGCAGCGAAAAAGGCTACTCTAAGCCTCTTGCTCGAAAAATATATAAGTCAAGCTCATTGTGGTGCTACTACAATTCAATGCTAAAAAGCACTGTGAAAACAAAACATGGTATTGATATCAAGTCATACTCCAACTTGCTGGCATTTCTAAAAAGACGCTTAAGTGGCCATGTGGCAATCCCAACTGACAACGTAATAATCAATTTTACAAATTGTTTAAATTTTTATAACTGCTACAAGTGATAAAAAATTTATTCGTTTAAGAAAGTCCGAGTTTTATTCATTTCCTCGCACATATGTTATAAAACGTCGTATGACATACGTTCGCTTTGATAATTACCGCACTTATATCTACTATCATAATGTACTATTTTGATAATTACGTTATTTAGCAAAAATTATCAGCATTACATTGGCTCGTTCCCAGTATTTCCGGCAAGTGCCAAATTCATAAACGTTTAAAAGGTGATATCCCGATATGGGCCACGACGACACCTCAGACTATGGTGACTTTGCCTTTATACCCTACGACTACGTAATAAAAGCTGATTTCACAGTTTAACTGTATAACCTGACGTGCTGTCGTGTGTACACCGTCTCAAAAGATGGAGAAAAATTTCCTGATGCTTTTGAATTGTCTATATTTTCCTACCACCCATTCGAGACTTTTTTTAACTGACAATAAGACTTTTTTATACTGTACATATGGACGCGTGGCCCAGACTTCATGCATTTTGGGACATATCTTTAAACATGTTGATTAAGTGCCTCCCTCAATTAATTTTGTTTGTTTAAAAGTTCAATTCTATTTATTTATTTGATTCCATCATCATAATGGATCCATTTTTTTTGCTTACCTCCTTTTTTTTGTTGAAATATCTTGCCCATATGTCCTGATGACATTGACATGTCACCTCATTTTATTTTTTGTTACGGTATCACTAAGAAACATGGCGAAAACAAATAGTAACCATCAGATTGATTGATTATTAAAAAAAAACTGGACAAATTGCGAATTCACAGGCCCTTAGAAGATAATGATCTCTTTTGATTTGAAAACAGGGATTGTCTCATGCGTTTTTTCGTCCTTTGGACCTTTCAAATGGTTCCATTTTTTAATATAATAATAATAGTTATCGATAGTGTTTTTTTTAATAAAGCTGTGATAAAAAAGGAATGTGCAGTTTTCGTTTTATTGTTTCTTATTTGGCAATAACACATTTTCATAAACAATTATAGAATGTGAAGCTTATATTTAATCACAAACGATTGTATTAATCAGAGCGTGAAAAGAGCATGTTTCGGAAACTCCAATATGTTATGATAGTGTTTTCGTATCACCACTGAAATATTTCATTCAAGTAATATTACCTGGGTGATATCACCCATCATACCAGGAGTAATAAGACGACATAATTTAGTGTTTTTTGTTCACCTCACAATTATATCACCCAGCCAGGTGAACAAAGATGTCTTTTTGGGGTTCCGTACCTCAAAAGGAAAAAACGGAACCCTTAACATCACTTTGTTGTGCGTCTGTCTGTCAAGACCCTTTATCGCGAAAACCGTATAGGTATCGAGTTGAAATTAGAACCACATACATACTCAGGTCTACAGTCCCTTGAAGCTGTGAAAAAAATCATACTTCTAAGTTAACATTTAAAAAACCTACGGCCGTTTATGCCGCAAAAATGCATATTTCGACACTCTCAAAGGAATCAAAATGTTTAGGGTACGTACTTCCCGTTGACCTAGAACTATGGCAAATAATATCGTCTTATACTACAAGTACAGGGAAAAGTCTGAAAACTATACATTTGTAATTAAATCATAAAAAATATAATCTTTATTTAAGTACCTACGTACGGAACCCTCGGTTGGAGTCCCACTCGCACTTGTCCGGTGTCTTTCAAAATGGAATAATCCAAATTAAAAGATCAATTTGAGTTCTTCAAATGTATAACAATGACAAATTACTAAACAAACAATTTATTTTTGTCTCAGACCTCGAGTGTGTGAATTTATTGATGAAATGCTAAAAAGATACACCCATTCGACAGATTTCAGCTAAACATTATTGGTGTTACGAAACGGACCATGAATGGTTTGACGCATGCGCATTGAAAATATGTTAGGAAACCTCTCTTTCATGGTTGGATTTTATGAATTTTATTTTGTAAACGCAAAAAATACATTAATGAAACACTATCCATTCAAAGATCGTAGTAAAAAAAATATTAAACTAACCTTTTTGAGTGTGACTGTACTCATTTCAAAATAGTTCAATATAGTTTTGATCACCTAAATTGACCCAACCGGGGATCGAACCCGGGACCTCAGAGATGGCGGCACCTTGAAAACCGGTGCACAAAGCCACTCGACCACGGACATCGTCAAAATATACACATTAATGCTAAATTAACTTTCTAGTACTTAGGACCTCTGAGCAAAGCCGCAGACGGACGGACGGACAGACATGGCGAAACCATAAGGGTTCCTTGTTGACTTGACTACGGAACCCTAAAAACAGCGAAAATATCGTTTTAATGTATGGAATGGAAATCCTGAAATAGAGAACTCTGATCCTTACAGCTCTAATGCTGATCAGGGTCCGTACCGGCTAACGCATCAAACATCGGAAAGTCTGCCGGGCTTCAAATTAAGACAGATAAATCGAGCGCTTCGGGCCAAAATGGCGAACCCCAATTTCATGATGTCACAGGAACATCGATATCTTCTAAATAACTTATGCGAATAGTACAATACGAAACTCCTTACTTCGATTTATCTGTTTTAAGTTGAAGCTCGGCAGACCTGCTGAAGTTCGAAAAGTTAGCCGGTAGGGCCCCAGATCAGAAGTCTGTATTTTATTAACCGACTTCGAAAAAGGGAGGAGGTTCTCAAGTCGACGGTTTTTTTACGTATGTTTTACCATAACTTCGTTCATGTGTGGTCATAACCTTTTTTTAATTGGTTCAGTAGTTTTCAAGTAATCCTG
Source organism: Catoptria pinella (assembly GCA_963556745.1). Classification (NCBI taxonomy): domain Eukaryota; kingdom Metazoa; phylum Arthropoda; class Insecta; order Lepidoptera; family Crambidae; genus Catoptria; species Catoptria pinella. The sequence goes on along the minus strand of OY750782.1, from coordinate 751,796 downwards.
AAAATACTATGATTTTGCATTAACTACCTTGACGATGTCGTTGTTTTTTATGAACCGATTTAGATGATTTTTTTTTGCTGGAATAGTTGGAAAGGGATAATTTACCTTAAGTAGGTATTTTTAATTTCATTGACTTTGGACTTTGGACTTGAAAGATACCCAAGGGAACCTCCAAAGTTTGACGACCTCCGTGGTCGAGTGGCATTGTACGCCAGTTTTTAAGGTGTCGCCATCTCTGAGGTCCCGGGTTCGATCCCCGGTTGGGTCAATTTAGAAAACGAACTTTTCTGTATTGGCTCAGGTCTGGGTGTTTGTGATACCACCGTTGTCTCTGATTTCCATAACACAAGTGCTTTAGCTACTTACTTTGGAATCGGAGCAACGTATGTGATGTTGTCAAAATATTTATATTTATTTATATTCATTAATTACGCTCGATTGTTTGTATGAAAATCGACTGGTGTTTCTAATCATGTGATCACCCACCACTATATGGTGATCTAAACTATATTGAACTATTTTGAAATGAGTTTTTTAAATTTAGATTTTTCGCATTCACAATGCTATTTTTATATTAAGATAAATAATATTAGAAAAAATACTAGAAAAATGAAATTAGTACAGTCATACCACCGTTATTACTTACTTTGGAATCGGAACAATGTATGTGATGTTGTCAATTAAAAAAAAAGTCAAATAGGATATGTATTGTGTCTGAGATATTGGTAGGTTTATGACAATCCAAAACATCGTAAAATATACACCTACATTATATAAAAATCGTCAAACCATTGAAAAACGTCATGTCATCGGCCGTACAAACAACGACCAATAGGAGATTAGAAAATGGTCCCATTTTGAAATTTAAATTTGGAATCGTTTTAAATGCGTGCTGCCAATAGGTCAGAGTGAAATGTATTCGAATCGCAAATGCGTGCGAGTGTTTATGTTAAGCTTTAGTGACGTTGTTCCTGTCATAAGTTTAAATTAAAAAGTCTATGAAGCAACTTTAAACCAAAAAAACATTAAATATCCAGTTAGATTTACAGAAATCACATAGTTAAAGACTTTTTAAAACGCCATGTTTCCATTTTTTTTTTTCAAAAACAACGTTTTACTATTTCGATTCAAACTACAATTGCTAATTTAGCTATTTTGTTTATAGATTGCAGCGCTGAAAAAGCTGAATGAAGAATTGGAAGCTACCTTGCAGTCTGAGGTAAGATTCCATTTAATTATCAGCCTAGCCTCTTTACTAATCCTGACGGTTCAATCAAATTGATTCATTTTGGTTGTAACACCTAAAAATACACTGGCCGTCAAAAGCACTTTTAAAATTGTATAATAACTTTTAAAATACACAAGATATATTTTCGGAATAAAAAGGTAATTTTTTTTTAAATAATAACTTCACAATCGTGAAGTTTCTTCACCTTCTTGAAAAAAAATCTTTTTTTTATTTCAAAACTAACTTCTAATGTTTAAGAGAAATTGCAATTTTAAAAGTGTGGTACTAAGTTTTAAAGGCAAGTATATGAATATTTTGTTGATCAATCACATTGCATGATATTGTTGATCAATCACATTGCTTGAATTTGTATGTTTACATGATTTAATTTGGTTGATTCATCCAAATTGAAACGAGCCGTTTCAACACAAACGGCGCCGTTCAATGCCCCGAAAATCATCAATGCAAGTAATTACCTCGACATTAAATTGAAATATTTTTCCAAATATTTTAACTATTATACATGTTACAAAAATACCCCTAATGCCGAATATGGTATGTAGGGACCATCAAACTGCACAACTTTTGCTATGAGACCAACTCTAAAATCGCGAAAAAAAAAACAGCTGTTTGCAAAGTTGGTCCCATAGTAAAAGTTGATCAGTTTGATGGTCCCTATCTACCATATTCGGCATTAGGGGTAGCTGGTCAGTTACTTCTGATGCTGACTGTACTCAGTGCAGTCGAGTATTTATAATGTAGGTAGTAAAAAAATTGTAAAAATCAAGGGGAAAAAAACTTTAAATAGCAGGAAACAATAAATATTGATGTGCAGTTTACCTATGTTAATTAGTTTAAAAAAGGCAGTTGCACTGTAATCTGGTTTAAGTTATGCCGGTCTCAAAAATTTATGTTAACTACAAATCGACAAGACAAAGACTCTAGCGTTTTTTATTGTAATGGATTCCGGAAAGCTCACGCTTATTATTCAATCCCAAAGTAAAGTTTGTAGGTAAGTATTAGGTCCTTACTTATTAACCGACTTCAAAAAAAGGAGGAGGTTCTATGTTCGTCTGTTTATTTTTTTGGGGCTTTAAGGATAAAAAAAAAATGAGAAAGTAGTGACTCGGTAGCTCAGCGGTCAGAGCATTGGACCGGATATCCAAAAGTCGCGGGTTCGATTCCCGTCCGAGAACATGATCTGGTGCGAGTCGTATTTTTTCTGGTATATTATTTGGTATTATATAAAATAGCATTGTGAATGCTTAAATCTCAAAATTTAAAAATATTATTTCTTGTTTTTTAGAGCTGTTGCTTTTTTAAGCTGTTTTTATAGCAATTTTTTTAGGGTTTTTTGAAGGAAGTTTTTCTTTTTAATTTTTGAAATTGGCGTTTTGTATGGAGAATGTAACCCATGGAACGTTTTTCACTCCAATACATTTTTCATCGAATTAAATCACTGGACTGAATGGTATGGGTACCCATTCCCCTGTTCTCCAATGCCCTTAGCTTAGTCAGTTATTTTGGGATCACATTTAAGTTTTGCCGTTGTCAATAATTCCAACTATTTAGTTTCAAATCGGTGACAGTAATGTTTGTTGGGGCGAATGTGGCAGATAAATGTATTGATCGCTCTTAATCGCTGAGCGATAAGGGACAATATAAAAGCCTCTGATAACGCTACTTCACGCTTTGTTCCTGTCGAGCACTGAACCTGGGGATCGGTATGTAGATTTTAGTTTTTTTTTACTATGTACTAATGTACTAATGCGCCGTGTGGTGACGGCCTAAGAATACAAGTGTCACCACTCCTTGACATGCCCAGGAAGTCGTAGGAGCCGACTGTGAGGCAAATACACCAAACACCAGTGTGAGAGAAGGAAAACTTGAAACAAACCCTCTATCAACCCGTCTGGCCAGCGTGATAGCAGTAGGCTATAATCCTCCAAATGTATAGGAAAACTAAGCCACGGCCCCCAGTTCCCGGCAGTCCCGCTATTCCTGGTCACGGTGGCGACCATGGTAACGGCGGGACAGGGGGTGCGAAGAATCCCCGGGCTACGGTAGGCCACCAAAAACAACTGACCATTGCGACCTACAACGGACGCACGCTGCGGCTTGATTCGCATCTGGCGCAACTAGAAGTGGAACTCGGAAAGATTAGGTGGCACATATTAGGGTTATGTGAAGTCCGAAGAGAGGGGGAGGACACCATAACCCTCGAATCAGGCCACCTAATGTACTTCCGAGAGGGAGACCGATTGTCCCAAGGTGGCGTTGGGTTTCTGGTCCATAAGTCCCTATCTGACAACGTTGTGGAAATGTCTAGTGTGTCGAACAGGGTAGCGTACCTCATTGTAAAGCTCACCGAGAGGTATAGCCTCAAGGTGGTGCAAGTGTACGCTCCGACCTCGACACATTCGGACGATGAGGTGGAGGATATGTTCGATGACATATCGAGGGCCCTCCACTTCACTACAAAAACCCAGTACACCGTTGTCATGGGGGACTTCAACGCTAAAGTGGGAGTACAGAATTGCGGTGAATCGGCAGTAGGATCCCATGGTTTTGGAAGCAGGAATCATAGGGGGCAAATGCTTGTCAACTTCCTCGAACGGGAGGGGTTCTTCTTGATGAACTCCTTTTTCAAGAAAAAGCCCCAAAGGAAGTGGACGTGGCAAAGCCCCGACACTATGACTAAAAATGAGATTGACTTCATCATGACGGACAAGAAGCGCATATTCAGGGACGTCTCAGTGATCAACAGGTTCAATACCGGTAGCGATCACCGACTTGTCCGAGGCTCTCTGAATATCAACTTTAAGGCTGAACGTGTCCGTCTGATGAAGGCCAGGCTCCGACCAACACTGCTCCAAACTATAGCCGGGTCTGAAACATTTCAGTCAAATCTGGAGAACCGATTTGCCGCCGTGGAAACTACAACAGACGTTAACCAGAACCTCGAAAATGTGGTTCGGGTCCTCAGGGAGGAAGGCTCGAGATTTTGTAACATGCAGCGTAAGGGTAAGAAGTCAAAGCTTTCCGAAGAGACTTTAGGGTTGATGAAGAAACGACGTGAAAACCCACCCGTCACTTCGTCCGCAAAGCGGGCTCTAAACCAAGAGATCACCAAGCACGTACGACGTGACCTCCGTCGCTCCAATACCCTTGCTATTGAGACAGCAATAGAGCAGAATCGGGGGTCAAAGGTGTTCGTACAATCTCTTGGAAGAAGCCACTTGACGAAGCTGACCACAGCAAGTGGAGAAGTCGTTTCTTCGGTACCGGCAGTCCTTTCGGAAGTGGAGAATTTCTATGGCCGGTTATACGCATCGCATGCATCTCGACCTGATCCCGGAAATGAGGATTCTAGAGCTCCATTAACACGCCATTTCACTGAAGACCTGCCAGAAGTCAGCAGTGGCGAAATCGAGATCGCTCTGAGGCAGCTAAAAAATGGAAAAGCCCCTGGCGAGGACGGCGTTACGACAGAGCTGTTAAAAGCAGGAGGCAAACCCGTACTGAGGGAGCTTCAGAAGCTCTTTAACGTTGTCCTGTTCGAAGGGAGAACTCCAGAGGCGTGGAGTAGGAGTGTTGTCGTGCTGTTCTTCAAAAAGGGAGATAAGACCCTGCTGAAGAACTATCGACCTATCTCCCTCCTGAGCCACGTCTATAAACTGTTTTCAAGAGTGATCACGAACCGTCTTGCGCGTAGATTCGACGAGTTCCAACCACCGGAACAGGCTGGATTTCGGAGCGGATACGGCACCATAGACCACATCCACACAGTGCGGCAGATTATACAGAAGACTGAAGAGTATAATCAGCCCCTGTGTCTAGCATTTGTGGACTATGAGAAGGCCTTTGACTCGGTTGAAATCTGGTTGGTTCTGGAGTCCCTACAGCGTTGCCAAGTAGACTGGCGATATATCCAAGTGATGAGATGTCTTTACGAAGCTGCCACCATGTCCGTCCAAGTACAGAATCAGCAAACAAGGCCCATACCATTGCATCGAGGAGTGAGACAAGGGGATGTCATTTCCCCGAAATTGTTCACTAATGCAATGGAGGATATGTTCAAGACGCTGAACTGGAAAGGACGAGGCATCAACATCAATGGCGAACACATCTCTCACTTGCGATTTGCTGACGATATCGTCATCATGGCAGAGACGCTGGAGGACTTACAACAAATGCTGAACGACCTAGCTGAATCTTCTCTACGCATCGGCCTTCGGATGAACTTGGACAAAACCAAGGTCATGTTCAACGAACATGTTCTACCGGAACCGATTGCTATACACGGCGCCGTCCTCGAAGTTGTTCGCAAATATGTATACCTCGGGCAGACATTGCAGTTGGGTAGAAACAATTTTGAGGACGAGGTGAATAGGAGAATTCAGTTGGGTTGGGCTGCATTTGGAAAGCTACGTCGAATCCTAACATCGTCGATCCCACAGTGCCTAAAGACGAAGGTCTTCAATCAGTGCGTCCTACCCGTCATGACTTACGGAGCCGAAACGTGGACACTAACGGCACGGCTGGTCCACAAGTTCAAAGTTGCTCAGCGGGCTATGGAAAGGGCTATGCTCGGTGTCTCTCTTAGGGATCGCATCAGAAATGAGGTGATCCGTCAGAGAACCAAAGTCGTCGACATAGCACACCGGATTAGCAAGCTGAAGTGGCAATGGGCTGGCCATATTAGCCGTAGAACCGATAACCGTTGGGGTAAACGAGTTCTAGAGTGGAGACCACGCCTCGGCAAACGTAGTGTAGGACGTCCTCAGACACGGTGGAGTGATGATTTGCGCAAGACGGCTGGCAGGAGCTGGATGCGAAGAGCCGAAAACAGATCTCAGTGGCGTGCACTTGGAGAGGCCTATGTCCAGCAGTGGACTGCGATAGGCTGATGATGATGATGATGATGACTAATGTCACATCAACGCCCGAGCGGACGCAGGCGCCCGGTTAACTATGGAATATTGTGTCTCATTTTCCGGGCGTTGAAGGGTTTAACTAAGCTGGAGCACTTCTTTTGAATGTGTTTAAGCAAAAATGCTTTCGTATGTCCGTCTATCCGTCTGTTCTCGTCTACAGATCAATTCTATTGGTGGGACCACAGGGTCCAAGAGAATGATAGTTTCAATAGTCCGATTAGTTAATCGAACCAACAGGAAAAAAAAGTTCATGTCGTCTGATGGGTAAAACAAAGGCAGTCGGACCACGTGGGCAGAGGAGAAAATTTGTGAGCAGGTTCAATAATTAAACATAATTTTCTTGTAACATACATTTATATTTCAGCCGTTTCGCAAAATGTTCAAAAAACAAGAGGTTTATAGCTTACAGGCCACTATTTAAAAAGTCATAGTTTTGACCGAGCGAGCGCGAAGCATCTCCGTTTCAGCTTGGGCAAAAATGCTTTCGTATGTTTGTCTGTCCGGATGTTCTCCTCTACAGGTCGCATCTCTCAACCGATTTTCGAGAAATTTTGTGAGCAGGTTCGATAAATGTTTATTTTTTTGGGAAATTTAGTATTCGAAATTTTTCGAACTTTTTTCGAATTTTTAGCTATTTCGAAAAATGTTCAAAAATATCACAAACGCGAGGTCTACAGCCCACAGAGCCACTTGTTATAGTATGTTCATCACACAAACATCCGGAATTTGAGTCATGTCTTTTGAAACAGTTGTGTTTTTATATTTTTTTATCGTTTTGTGTATTTTTCATTTTACACGGTTTAAGTACACCCTATATTAATATTAGACAAAACATCAACAACACTCAAAATACTTAACTTTTATTGTTTTTTAAAATGGCTGACCTTTGGCAAATTAATTATGACTATTCATTCGAATTCGAAACATACATACATATAGCTCTGGTGTACATGTTATTTAATCAAATAGTTTCCTGCGTACAGTAGACTGCGTTTCAGCTCTACATTTCCGGTTTACCAACCTCTTTAAAAAGAGGGGTGTTATAAGTTTGACGTGTGTGTGTCTGAGGCAAGTAGCTCCCATCGAATGGACTAATTTTGGGTGTTTTTTTTCATTTGAAAGATGGTTAATGAAATCTGTTGTTACAAATACTTGTTACTTTCTGAAACTTGCATTATTTGTTTTATTTTTCTCGACAATGTTTATGTTACCATACACCACGCAGTTGTTTTCAACCCAGGTTACTGTATACCTAAGTAAAGCTAGGTATTGTATAAATCGTGTCATGTGTGGCTTTGTGTCTATTGTACTGCATTGGTGTCGACGATTCGGATGTTTGAACAAGTGTATGTGTGTCGGCAAATAAGTTAGTGTTGCCATAAAAGGCACACTGAATTCTTATGGTAGGATTTTGTTCTTGATCTAAATATTGGTTTAATTTTGTCTTTAGGGGTGACTTCGAGATTTAAAATTATTGAGTTAACAGAAACAAACTTGAAATTTATTATTTCAACAATATTAAGTTCATCGATATAACAAAGTTAAGATATAATTTTTTTATAAAAAGCAAAGAGTAACATGAAAATGAAAAGTAACGAGTCTTAACACAACTGGAGATGTTGTAACTTCAACAAAATTCAGCATTATTCTGTAGCTTAACAATGATCTATACAAGGTGTTACAAAAGTACCTCTAATGCCGAATATGGTAGATAGGGACCATCAAACTGAACAACTTTTACTATTGGACCAACTTTGAAATCGCGAAAAAAATCAGCTGTTTCATACATAAATTAATTACGAAAATATCAAAATGTATGAAACAGCTGATTATTTTTTCGCGATTTCAGTGTTGGTCCCATAGTAAAAGTTGTTCAGTTTGATGGTCCCTAACTACCATATTCGGCATTAGGGGTACTTTTGTAACACCTTGTATAGAATTTAATATTTACATGACATAGCGGGACTTCTAACCGCATTTGCATTACTATTAAAACCGTCAGCCACTTTACTTCAGTTTCAAACGACGCGTAAACGTTATCGCGAACATCTTTCAAAGTAGATAATCTTCAAGTTTAGTGACTATTTGAAAATGGTTTATTTGACCTTACGATCTCGCACCAACGTTAGTCGAACGCGTTGCATTTTCATAAGGCTTCGCGACACACACGTAGGCTACCTACACCCGTGTGTGAAGGCGTATCTAGCCCTGCGCATGCGCCGCCTAAGCTGCCCCATCATCAGTCGAGCGCCTGACGCCACCGCGCGCGGTCGTCTTCGCCAACACCGTTTCGATTCCCAAAATTCAGTAACAGTGACGCCGAAGTTCAAATAAAGTTATCGCTTTTTGTTTGCGGTTAGGATATCCTCGGAATATAGGTAAGTTTGTAATGTTTAACCTTTTTTGTCTATTGTTTATTCTTTTTTTTTTGCTGTAGCCGTTGTTTGTCTTTGATTAGCGGGCGGTGTCGACTCGGTTGCATAGGTTAAGTTGGGCGGTCTTTTGAAATATAGTTCTTTTCTAATTTTATTTTAGAGTGACATGGTATACGGCTCTTCTTTACGTAGAATAATGATGTTTAACTGTATTAGTCAATGAGTTTATTTTATCAGCGGCACTTGAAGGCGTATTGTGCGTTGAGTCGTGATTCATATTATTTGTGTTGGATGACTGATGTTAGTTTTTCTCATTAGCACTGAAAACGAGATTTGACCTTGCGAGTGCTTTCTTTCATCTTACGGACCTTTTACATTGAACAAGGTCTCTTCTTAATTTCACGGAGATTATTCCCTTCCTTAACCTTTCACTGTAAGTTACTGTAACCATTCCATTAACTTTTGCAATGTCATTCTTAATAAGCGGTTTGGTATATAACTTGGTTCTTACATAATTTCCTATTGTAAATAACGTGTTAATAGTAGATGGTTTTCTTAACTACATGTTAGAGCTTCACGTCAGTAAACGTAAGAAAATATGCCAAAACCGTTTAATTTAGCACCATTGCTTTCTGACATTTCTAATATTCTTGAAAACAATTATTTTCTACGGAAAAAATAATTCTGGAATATTAATGCGATAAAGTAATAAAAATTGAAACCTACGTATGTATTTTATCCCCTTATCCCGTATTACGCCTAATTTTACACTTTTTCTATCAAACGCTTATCTGAAATCCGATTCATTATGTATGGTGCGTCATGAATTAATACAGTGCTATATAGCAATAAAAGAGAGCGCTATATTAACTATTTTCTATTACTAAGACCACAAGCTCCATAATATTAAGATGGATTAGGCACATTTTGATAGTTATTGACGACCTACGACTATTGTTTTCAAGGTGTCGCCATCTCCGAGGCCCCGGTTCGATTCCCGGCTAGGTCAATTTAGAAAACGAACTTTTCTATATTGGCTTATGTCTGGTTGTTTTTAGTTCCACCGTTGTCTCCGATTTCCATAACACAAGTGCTTTAGCTACTTACTTTGTGACCAGAGCAATGTTTGAGATGTTGTCTGATATTTATTTATTAATGTTAACTCATCAATTTATCTATAAATAATTATCATCTCATGATAAAGCTTTTTCAGGCGTAGCTCATTTAATCTTATTATCTTTACTTTTTTACCTTTCGATGTTAGATGAAAGAATCTTAGTTTTCGGCAAATTTTTACATTGCTTGCGGGAAGTTCAAAGTCTGAAATTTATTTAAATTCAGACATATTTTAAACATCATTTGCGTAAGAATATATACCTTCATTATTAATTAATACTTAACACTTTGTTACTTGGTTATTGTTACTGGCCAGAAAAATATATGTGCAGTCAAAACAAAAATACATCTTAATATAGTCTTATGATGTGCAGTCAAGAGCACGTTAGTTTATACAAAACTGTCTGCAAATATCTTTAATCTTGATCCAGATGAAAAGGTAAAACTGCAGTTAGACTTTAACTCTAAAATCTATGGGGAAATTGAAAAAAAAAATTGCGTTGTAATAAATAAATATACAAGGTGTTACAAAAATACCCCTAATGCCGAATATGGTATATAGGGACCATCAAACTGAACAACTTTTACTATGGGACCAACTCTGAAATCGCGAAAAAAAATTCAGCTGTTTCATACAAAAGTTAAAATCAAAGATATCAAAATGTATGAAACAGCTGATATTTTTTCGCGATTTCAGAGTTAGCCCCATAGTAAAAGTTATTCAGTTTGATGGTCCCTATATACCATATTCGGCATTAGGGGTATTTTTGTAACATGTTGTATATTAGACAACATCACAAACATTGCTCTGATACCTAAGTGAATAGCTAAAGCACTTGTGTTATGAAAATCAGAGACAACAGTGGAACTACAAACAACCAGATCTGAGCCAATATAGAAAAGTTAGTTTTCTAAATTGATACAGCCGGGGATCGAACCCGGGACCTCAGAGATGGCGACACCTTGAAAACCGGCGTACAAACCACTCGACCACGGAGGTAAATTGTTAAGATACAGGAACTTCTTTGTCATAAAATCTTTAGCAAAAGTATACGTATAGTGCAGGGCCAACCGTAAACAACTTTCTCTATTTTGATCTCAATAATAAGTTAACAAAGTTGTTCAAAATAATATCTATTTATTAGCTCGTAACAAGATTCCGTATTCGGCTAATAGCAGTCATTTCTTCTTTTAAGAAGTCAAATCATTTCTGCATTATCTTTATTTCTCACTGGTAACATTCACCGAAAAGGCTTCATAGATCATAATTACAAGATTACAAAAATCCACGCCGATTATGAAGCTGAGAACAAACATATTGACGTTGTCCTAACAATACGGATGTATTATTGCTTAAAATCTAAAATTTCAATATAAACCCCTGTACTATTAAAGATAGTATAGCAGATGTATAGTTATAGGTACAGTGTTTTGTTCTTCTTTTTAATGTCAAACATAAATAGTTTTACAGAGAGTAACCATTGTGTAACTATGCTATACAATCTTTATTAGTAAGGATGATAAAAAAATGTGCAACCTTCTTCTAGGGAGTAGTCTCTTCAAAATCGAATAGGACAATGCCTAAGAATTTAGAAAACTAGGTACTTACCTACTGCCTATAGTTATGATGAAATATGTAAAAGGCAACGAACCCGTTAAAGCTTACTACTTCTAAGCTTAGTGACATTCCTCAAACAGACAAAAACTTAATTATCATACTCAGTTTTGACCCGCACAACCTTTTCTTAACATTAGTTATGCGCTTTCCCAAGCTTACCTGTTGTTCTAGGTTTTTGACTACATTAAGATCGAACTTTAAGAATGTATGTCTCTTGTATGACTGCTCATACCTTTTATATTATAAAAAAACGGTCAAGAGCGAGTCGGACTCGCGCACCGAGAGTTCTGTACCATCATTCTGAAGAAGTTTACTATTTAGAGACATCGTTTAATTTTCCTGTAATCTTTACATAAACTTCTATCGCATCAAATAATTTCAGATTTTTCTTTGTACAAACTTTGGAGATAAGGAGGGAACGGTATTTTTTTTACATTTTTCATCAAAAGTCGAAAACTATGCGGCCTACAAAAAATTGTTTGAGAATGTGCAAGCAGCGCTCTTTCATATGATACCCATTTTCCCTAGTAGCCTCACTTTGAATTTTTAAGACTCCCTTTCAGTCCCTGTTGCAACAAATGTATAAATATTTTTATTTCTCTATTATTTGCAAAATAGTCGGGCAAACGTCATCTAAAACTATTCCAAATTTCAAGTTGATAGCATTAGTAGTTCTCGAGATACCCAACTGTAACAGACAGACAGACACACGTGTAAGACGCAGGGGTCCCTGGATCGATTCCCAGGAGTTGGGTGAGATTTGTACTCGGTTTGGTTAGTCCGCTTGGCTAGCTACCGTCATCTTACCTAGTCTGACGCCATAGCAACAATTTATAAATTGCTGTTCCGGCAGTCAGAGGTAAGATAGCCAGTTCCTCAGCCAGTTCCTCAGTGGTGAGGATTCCGGGTGTAGTGCGCTTACACTTTCGGCCTTATCGTCACTTAACATCATGTGAGGGGAAGGCCAATCACTATCCCTTTGTGAATAAAAAAAAAGGATAACTACAGAATAAGTTAAGGTCATTTTGCCATTTGATATATCAAATGAAATATCAAGAAAAAGGTTTTTTAAATTTCAAGTGCTGTTATTGTGGCCATTCATATTAAGCTGCGGCAAAAAAGAGACGGATTGAAAATGTTTTGCGAACTGAGTACCGATCGGTACCAGGAATTGATAAGTAATCAAATTTTATTCTTCTTCTTCTACTACGTCTTCTTCTGCTCTTCGTTTTTAGTTTCTCTTGTCATTTTTATCTTATTTTCTGTATTATATTCTATTTCGCCTTACTCTGTCTACTTTATTTTTATATCGTCAGTGGTTGGTGCTATTCTACTCTGCCGGACTCCACACCACACGGCAACCACTTGACTTACCTATATTATTAAATAGATCAATATAAGCAAATTCATAGCTGGTCACAATCGGTCATTTTTTTTACCATCCTCAATTACGTAAAACAACATCATCCATTCATCGAATAAAAACGAATGGCCACAGACAATTAAAGATGTCCTCTTTTTTTCAAATGCCACACAATGGAACTGTGATTCGCGTGCCGCAAACAGCCGCTGCAATCTGTAATTTTATTACAAGTACCTACCTAGGTACCTGCAGTTACTGAGTGACAATTGACTGAGTAGTGATGGGAAAGATGCATCGGTTTAAAACGACCTTGGTTCTCGCACTTAGTGCTCGTGCGCACGATGATGCCGCCTCCGCGCCGCCGACGCCGCCGTACTACCGCCGCACCTCTGCGCAGTGTATACGAGACGCGTTAAGAGAGCGTAGTCTGCACACTAGCGCCGCCATTGGAAAAAATATCATAGTGCTTAAATGAAGACAAAATTGTGAATTATCGCTCTGTAGTGCACTCCAAAGAAGCTTTTTAGTACTAATTAAAGCTTAAACAATATTTTCTAGCCTAGAAAAGTGGCCACTTTTAGCAATAAAACTCAATTAAACTAAACGACAGACTAGAAAATATTGTTAAGTGATAAAAAGTACCATAAAGTTTCCTCGGAGTGCACTACAGAGAGATAATTCGCAATTTCGTCATTATTTAAGTATTATGATTTTTTTTCAATGGCGGCGCTAGTGTGCAGACTACGCTCTCTTTAGCCCGCCACCGCGCCGACCACAGCGCAGAGGTGCGGCGGGCGGCGCCAGCGGCCGGCGGTATGGTGTCGGCGTGGGGGCGGCATCGTGTACACGAGCCCTAAAGCCTGTCATAAGAGGAATGACTTGAATATATGATCTGAAATAGAATAAACGAGAAAGCAACCTAATAAAAACGTGTTAAAAACAATTCTTTTGATTCAATAGCTTTTGATGAAACTACGAGTACATTCTTAAGTTGTGTTTGAACTATGATCGAATCCAAATCGGTTCGGTAATTAAATTGAGCTGGAAATTTCTGATGAAATGATTTCGATTTTGACTTTTGATGTCAATTTATCGAAGGCCAACTTAAAGATTACGTCTTGTTTAGTATATAAAATTTGGCGTTATTGTATTTAAAAAAGCATTGTAAAATAAATGTGTAAAATCTTTACATTCAAACTTTTTTTCAACCTAAAAGATCTTTACGTTCACCGTAAATAAATGTACCCTGCTATTCGCTTTTATTTTTTAATTTTTGGCTTGGATACAAAGTCCTTTAAGCCATGTCAGTGTCTTCTCGTAAAAATATTTTCAATAGCATAATATAAACATTGTCATAGAGCTTAAAACTATTAGAAATGTTTGAAATTTTGATATTTAAGCATTCACAATGCTATTTTTATATAATACTAAATAATATACTAGAAAAAATAGGACTCGCACCAGATCATGTTCTCGGACGGGAATCGAACCCGCGACCTTTGGATAACCGGTCCAATGCTCTGACCGCTGAGCTACCGAGTCACTAGTGGGAACGTCGAATTTCTTCTAGTATATCAACTCTTACGCTGCAAGCCAGCGCCATCTCACCAATGTAGAAGGAATTAACTTCAACATTCAACTGAACATCTTTCCAGATGTTTTTAAACAGTTGATTAAGATGAGAAAGCTTTTTAACTATTTGAAATTTTGAGATTTAAGCATTCACAATACTATTTTTATATAATACTAAATAATATACTAGAAAAAATAGGACTCGCACCAGATCATGTTCTCGGACTGGAATCGAACCCGCGACCTTTGGATAACCGGTCCAATGCTCTGACCGCTGAGCTACCGAGTCACTAGTGGGATCGTCGAATTTCTTCTAGTATATCAACTCTTACGCTGCAAGCCAGCGCCATCTCACCAATGTCGAAGGAATTAACTTCAACATTCAACTTAACATCTTTCCAGATATTTTTAAACAGTTGATTAAGATGAGAAAGCTTTTTAACTATTTGAAATTTTGAGATTTAAGCATTCACAATGCTATTTTTATATAATACTAAATATTCCCGTCCGAGAACATGATCTGGTGCGAGTCCTATTTTTTCTAGTATATTATTTAGTATTATTAGAAATGTCTGACTCGACCAAAAGCTGAGATCCATCGTTTGTAATATTAAATTATAAAAACATATCTAAAAAGCTAAAAATCTACTAGAAATGTCTTGAGAACCAAGTACCACGGGTAATATGTACTATTACCATGTTCAATGTCATGGCTGCAGATTGTATAGTTTGTAGTTTCTCATGCTTAGATAACCTTAATGTTTTGTCATCGCTGAGCGCCTTGAAATCCGCTGTAATTGTCGGAAACAGCTTAATAATTATCTGTAATCGACATATTTAATAAACATTGATTTAATTGTCAATAGCGAAAACGAGGATCCGAGATCATAGATATTGATTGATAGTTTATATTTTTAATTTGTTTCTGTATGTATTTGATTGAATCAGGCATTACTTGGCGGAAGTCCCAAACCATTGTGAAAAAGAAATATATGTAGCTTACTCCCGCAAAATTTTTTTACGGGAGTAAGCTACATATATTTCTTTTTTCACAATTGTTTCTGTATTGTTAAAGGCACATATGACTAAGAGATGACCTCCGTGGTTGAGTGGTTTGTACGCCAGTTTTCAAGGTGTCGCCATCTCTGAGGTCCCGGGTCCGATCCCCGGCTGTGTCATTTTAGAAAACTAACTTTTCTATATTGGCTCAGGTCTGGGTGTTTGTAGTTCCACCGTTGTCTCTGATTTTCATAACACAAGTGCTTTAGCTACTTACTTTGGAATCAGAGCAATGTTTGTGATGTTGTCTAATATTTATTTATTATTTATTTACTAAGAAACTAGATAGTTGAAGGTAATTCGTCACTGTCATGTCTTGACTTTTTTTATCCTCAACGGGATAGTGCTTGGCCTTCACCTCACCTGATGTTAAGTGACGATAAGGCCGAAAGTGTAAGCGCACTACACCAGGAATCCTCACCACTGAGGAACTAGCTATCTGAAATGAAATGAAATGAAATGAAATGAAATGAAATGAAATGAAATGAAATGAAATGAAATGAAATGAAATGAAATCTATTCTTTATTCAAATAAACTTAGATATTAAGTGCTTTTGAATGGTCTATATTTTCCTACCACCCATTCGAGACTTTTTTAGCTGACAAGAAGAATATCTTACCTCTGACTACCGGAACACAATTTTTAAAATGTTGTCATGGCGTAAAACTTAGGTAAGATGGTGGTAGCTGGCCAGGTGGACTTGAAATAACTCCTGCCACCAACCAAACCAAACATACAAATTGTACCCCCCTCCTGAGAATCGAACCAGAGCGTCTTACACGTGTGAGCGAACCACTAGACCACAGAGGTGGTTAAAAATTTGATATAGAGAGGGTATCGAACTCACTGATAAAAAAATATATACTTGCAATAATTAAGTTACCAACCTAGTAGCTAGTGCAATACAATTAAACAATAATAAATAATTTTCTATAATAAAATTATTATAGAAAAAAACAAAAGAAGAAGGTTACCAGACGACAGGAATTTTCCTGACTTTTTAAATCCAAAAAAAGTTATACACCTTAATGTGATGAAAACACATAAATTCTAATAATCATTTTGGTGAAAGAAAATAATCAAGGTCAACTAAATAAGGAATGTAGATGTACAAAATGTCGATCAAAAGCCAGGAAATTTTCTGGAAAGTTAGGGAAAAATTCAAGCAATCTCATTTTAAGAACTGGTAACCCTACCCTAACTATACCGTTTCAATGTATTTTTTTAATATGATCGTTACTTGTAATAAAGTATTCTTCGTAATTGTTTTAAACAGTCAAGCTGAAACTTAACGTCAATGTAATTTAACTATTTTTAATGAGCGTGTAGAAAATTCAAGTAGGTACGTAAGCCACCTTCATGCATATTCAAGCAATAATTAGCCATTCTATTTATCAGAAACCACATACGGCCTCGCGTAAAGTATGTAATGCCATCAATTTTATTGACTGCTCACGCTTTACGAATTTCGAACGCAATTTAAAAAGCAAATAGACCATAGAGCACTTTTACACCTCGCGCGATAGATAAGTGTAAACGTGACAGTAAAAAAGGCGGGAAATAACTTTGACCGTTATTTTCTTATCGGCCGTTTTTTATCTTTGTACAAAGTTGGGTGTTCCTAACAAGAATATTTTCGTAGTATTACAGCGTTTTGTAATCTTAAAATACCGATTTTAAGATAAGTTTAATATAAGGATTAAGTTGTACATTTATTATTGTTCTAAGATTAGTTCCAATAAGACTCCAAATAAAATATTATAGGTATTAGTTTGTTTTATAGTCAGCCCTTAAAAATCAACACTGCTCCGAAAAATGAATTATTTTGGTGTATCAGTGACGACCTCCGTGGTCGAGTGGCTTTGTACACCGGTTTTCAAGGTGTCGCCATCTCTGAGGTCCCGGGTTCGATCCCCGGTTGGGTCAATTTAGAAAACGAACTTTTCTATATTGGCTCAGGTTTGGGTGTTTGTGATACCACCGTTGTCTCTGATTTCCATAACACAAGTGCTTTAGCTACTTACTTTGGAATCGGAGCAATGTATGTGATGTTGTCAAATATTTATTATTTATTTATTATTTATTATAGTCAAGTTTATCCTCTTCTTTCGGTTTTTTGTTAATATCACTAATTCTGTAATGCCAGTCACCTTTTAGCAACAAACCGTTTACATTTGCATAATACATACACGTATGTACGCAATTGTTTTTTTTTTTTCATACATAAAGCTATCTGCCGTCACGTTTCACTTGCGGGGTAGATAATGAAACAAACGGATGTAAGGTGAAGCGTAAAGTTTTATTTAAATGGCTTCAAAATATGTTTTCAGGACCTGTAGCTTAAGTTTCTGGAATCGAGTCCTGTCTGATGGAGTTTTATTGCTAAAGTGGCCACTTTTCGCAAAAAAAACTTCATTAAACTAAACGACAGGCTAGAAAATATAATGTATGCTTAAATCTCAAAATTTAAAAAGTTATAAAGCTTTCTCATCTTAATCAACTGTTTAAAAATATCTGGAAAGGTATTCAGTTGATGTCGAGGTAATTCCTTGTACAATGGTGAGATGGCGCTGGCTTGCAGCGTAAGAGTTGATATACTAGGAGAAATTCGACGTTCCCACTAGTGACTCGGTAGCTCAGCGGTCAGAGCATTGGACCGGATATCCAAAGGTCGCGGGTTCGATTCCCGTCCGAGAACATGATCTGGTGCGAGTCGTATTTTTTCTAGTATATTATTTGGTATTATATAAAATAGCATTGTGTATGCTTAAATCTCAAAATTTAAAAAATAAATAGAAAATATCCTTCAAGCGATAAAAAGTACCACAAACCTTCTTCGGTGTGCACTACAGAGAGATAATTCACTTCGTCTTTATTTAAGCACTGTGATTTTTTTTTCAATGGCGGCGCTACTGTGCGGACTATGCGCTCTTAAGCATGATTTTCAATAACTGAAGACATTCTGACATTCGTTGTTCTTCCCGCATGGTCTTTGAATGATTTGCAGTGACAATAAGCGTTCGTGCTTGAAAAAGCTAATTGTATTAATTTTCAACGTACACATAACAGCACGTCAGGTTATACAGTTAAACTGCGAAAACAGCTTTTACTACGTAGGGCATAAAGGCGGTCTTAAGGTCAACATGTAAAGAGGTGCCGTCGTGTGTACAAGAAAAACAAGTATTTCGTAGGTTGTTTATATTTTGATATTATCCATCAGTAAATATGGTGTCAAATATAAAACCATGATTGACATAAATAATGCGGCAGATTCCTAGAAAATCATAATTTAGGTCGATTTTTATCAATTAGATAGCGATAAACTCGTCAACATAAAGAGATCTTGATGAGCATTGCTAAAATATCATATCAAGAATTAACTTGTTGATTATCAACTCCACTATCAAGACTTCAGCGCTAGTTAATAGCTAATCTCCTTTCTGTTTTTAAGTAATCTATATATATAAAAGGGAAAATCACTCACTCACTGATCACGAAATCTCAGAAACTACAAGTGCTAGGAGTCTCAAATTTTGCATGGGGGCTCCTTTTAGGGCGTAAGTGCTCACTAAGACGGGATTTTGCGAAATTCAACCCCTAAAGGGGTGAAACAGGGTGGCAAAGTTTGTATGGGAGAACGCGATTCCTTGGCCCGATTGACTTGAAATTTGGCATAGACATTCTTTCACAAAATTAATTGAAAACGTGTTTCGTATTTTTTAAATATTTATCCCTTAACAGGGTTAAAAAGTGATAGAAAGCTACTTTTGGGGTGATTGATTTCGACGTCGGAATTGAAACTTCTTTGTGCATTTGATTGATTAATTAAGAAAAATAAATATCATTTGTCAATAGTATTACATTCTCTTTGGTCGTTTCCCCTGAAAGTAGGTAGAATGCGTTTCATTGAGTAGCGAATATTCAATGAAACGTACTATGAACATTGGCTATTTTGTATGGGAATCGCCATTTTGACAGTTAACTTTTGATAAAGTGGTTTTAGTCTGAATAATGATCTTAGAAATGATAAAAGGACCGTAGTGTTGCATTCGTTTTAGTATTTGGCTGCTTTGTTATTAACTTACTAATTAAAAAGATAGCGCTGGTTCTCAAGGTAAAATTGATAATCATTAAATTTTAGGTGATACGAAGTTCACAGGGTCCACTAGTATAATATAATCGTTAATATAATTTAATTTTAATATATTTATTAATAAGATTACATTGATCCATATTTGGTAGTAACAATTTGGTACTTACATTCTATGTTAGTATTTAATTCGAGAATTAAATAATAATAATTTACAATAAAAATGTCAATAAAATTAATAATAACTGAAACCAACATGTCAATTTTATTTTATTGCCCCAATGCTTATATTACTTGACACTTCAGATTGTCTGCAGCATGTCATTAATCAACATCTAAAATCATAATGTCAATATTTTTTTATTATTTTTTGTCTCATCAATGTTTCGTCAAGTAATATTCGAAGTCGGGTTGGCAAAGGGAGCTTTAAAGTTCTTGTTACACTTGGTAACTTAAAAATACTTTTCTGTCATCAAAGTAACACATAAGTAATGTCTTAGTCAACAAAAAGCAAGTGTGAGAATTTTACATGATACGCGATGTGCATGCAGCAAAACACCATTTGTTCCAAGAATGGCACAGTATTATATATTTATAAAGATTCATTTGTTTTTGTTATCGGTGAATTCCTAAATATTTGTCAAAAAACGGTCAAGAGCGAGTTTGACTCGCGCACCGAGGGTTCTGTACCATCATTTTGCTAAAGTTTATTATTTAGAGACATCGTTTTATTTTTCATGTAATCTTTACATAAACTTCTATCATATAAAATAATTTCAGATTTTTCTCTTTGCAAACTTCGGAGATAAGGGGGGAGAACGATATTTTTTTACATTTTTCATCAAAAGTCGAAAACTATGCGGCCTAAAAAAATGTTTAAGAATGTGCAAGCAGCGCACTTTCATATGATATCGCATTTGCCCTAATAGCCTCACTTCGAATTTTTAAGACCCCTTTTCAGTCCCTGTTGCAATAAAAAAAATTGTTTCTCTCTTATTTGCAAAATATTTGGGCAAACGTCATCTAAAACTATTCCAAATTTCAAGTTTTAGCATTAGTAGTTCTCGAGATATCCAGCTGTGACAGACAGACTGAGTCGCACCATAAGGGTTCCTTTTACCATTTTGGTACAGAACCCTAAAAATGGACGATCGTTACAGATATTTATAGTAGTTTATGATACAAGATTGGTAAGGAGGTTTTTAAAATTAGTTGACGTTTTATAATAATAATAATCGTCACGAGTTTTAAGAAACCTTAACAACTGTGAACCATACTACGTTTTTCAGTACATTTACGAGAAAATGTTATATTGAAATTATAATAGAAATTAAAAAAAACCGTATACAAAAAGGCACGGGGCGTGCGATTAAATTAAAAGCACACATTTTCGAGAAACTGTTGTAAAACAAAAATTTTGGTCTCCCTCGAAAATCTTCGTTGTCTGTGGGTCACTGTTTGTCAAACCTCATTTTTCAAACGGCACTTTTCGCAAAGGGTCTTTAGTTTGCTTTTCGAATAACTTGATAATCCTTTTTGAGTGTGAAAGTTTTGGTCGTCCCCAATTTTATTATAATCTTTATTTTCGTTTCAAAGTTATTTATGGTACTATATACTTATATTTTCATTTCCGGAAGAGTACCATTATAAAAGGAAATTGCCATGTCTTCAAGGAAATAAAAGAAAGCTTTGTTCTGTTTGCAGGGCACTGAAGTCCATGACTTTGCACAATAAAGTTCACGACCCTAGGAAATGGCGAGCGCTCCATTTCCATACAATTATAACAATCCTGCGCACCGAAGTTATTACTTCCCTAATAAAATCCAACTCGTCACAGCGCGGAGAATGCGAGTACAGCCTTTATCGTTCAACAAACCCTTTAATACATCCGTCTCTCTCCAACACATGCGCTTGCGCATACTACGGTCTCTTTCGCGAGCGCCTGTTGCCTGGCAACTGTTTTGTTTACACAGCAGTGCTCACCCGCGTTTGAACAAGCGACATTAAATATGAGCTGTAATCTATTATTCAATCGTATAATTTTTATATTTGAATTCGATATTGCTCAAAATATGCATAGATTAGAACAATATAAAAGTACAGTGATTCACAACATTTATTTAGCCCCAAACTAAACAACATTTGTAATATGGTAACGGATAGAATACGGAGGTTAAACAGAATATAAATAAACGTTAATGAACCGGGAATAAATGCATATGCTTGTAAATAATTGAATAATGAAGCAAAACGTAGAATACAACAATTTCTCGAGAAAAAATGCTAAAAGACATAATATTTAGTTCGTTTATGAATATAATAATGCACGTCAATGACGTATTAAAAAAATCTTGCCATATTTACAGTTTAATGCTCCATCGACGGCTAAAAACCGCGTTCAAATGACAGGTACACGTTAAATTCTAGCAACCCACAACTAATTGGCATTAGCATGCGAAATACGCTCGGACCTACCACAAGGTGCAAGAGATGAATACTACTTATTTCCACTCAAAACCTCATTGGTGTTGAAATCTTACTGACACTTCATAATGTTGTTTTCCCGCCAACTTTCGTGATGCAATAAAACAAGTCAGGTCTAAAAAGTTTTAATTCTACGTCGTTCTTTTTTAACCGACTTCAAAAAAGGAGGAGGTTCTATGTTCGACTGTTTATTTGTTTTTTTTTTTTTTTTTATTTTTTTTTTTTATGTATGTCCACCGATAACTCAAAAACGGCTGAACCGATTGACATGATTTAAATGCCACTTTATCAGGTTTGCTCCCCAGGTGGTCCCATTTTTTGAAAATTTTAAATCGGTTCAGTAGTTTTTGAGTAATCCTGAAAATACTGTAATTTTTTAGGTAACTTTTGCACGAGTTTTAACGAATCTTCAGACATAACTTCTTTGTTTATAAACCGATTTAGATGATTCTTGTTTCGTTAGAAAGGGGACTAACGAAGGGGTTACTTTAAGGATGTTTTCATTTAAATTTCCTTCACATTGGACCTTGGACTTCGAAGATACACAAGAGAACTCTTCAAAATCAAATTGGATAGTGTATTAGTGATTACTCTACGGTATTGAAAGGTTTCGCATCAGCCATTTTTATTGTCACTACTGGGGCTGGGATACAAGCCTTACTTATGGGCTGATGAATGGGATGGACCATAACCCACCGCGCGGGCCCAATGCGGATTGGTGGGTGTTAATGTGCAAATGTAGCTGGAACTAACGGCTTAACGTGTCTTCTGAAGCACGGAGGACCTCGAGATAATACACTTTGGTCACCTACCCCATGTCTGACCCTTGCTAAAATTAACAGTGCAAAAAGTGGATATTGAGTTACTAGGCGTATTATACCATTGAAATGTGTGAAATATGAATAAAATATATTTATATCATCGCTCTTATTTACTTATACATACCTACCACAAAAAAGTTAAAAATAAAAAACTTTTAAAAATTAAAAAGAAAAACCTCCTTCAAAAAACCTTAAAAAAATGCTATAAAAAACAGCTTCAAAAACAGCAGCTCTAAAAAGCAAGAAATAATATTCAAATCTGCATAATTACTATTCAAGTACCTACGCATATCTGATATTAAAAAAAACGTCTAATGAAGTCGGGTGGGGCTTTAAGAATTAAAAAATCAAATTGAGAAAGAGAAACCACGATAAATGTTATTATGATTAAAAAAGAAAAATATCTGTAGCCCCACCCGACTTCAAAAGACGTTTTTTTTAATATCAGATATGCGTAGGTACTTGAATAGTAATTATGCAGATTTGAATATTATTTCTTGCTTTTTAGAGCTGCTGTTTTTGAAGCTGTTTTTTATAGCATTTTTTTAAGGTTTTTTGAAGGAGGTTTTTCTTTTTAATTTTTAAAAGTTTTTTTTAAGACTGATGAATTTATGCTAGAACCGTATTATGTAACAATACTGAAACAAGTGATAGTGTTGCTTAAACTGAACAACTTTCTTCAAGTCGAAATACATGGGAAGGCGAAAAAAAAAAAATTCAAACTAGTTTTTATTTCAAAACTCTAACTATTGCTATTTAAAAAAAGTGTGGTACTACGTTTTAAAGGCCAGTGTATATTAACATTTTACTATCGAATATAATTAAGATTGTTTTTTATCGAATATGCATTTTTACAAAAATAATAATTTTTACAGCGACTCTTAAAAACAAACATAAGTATTAAATACCTAGTCTACCAACATCAAAAAATCATTGTGGTGTTATTGTCTGTGCAAATATTTCATAATCTTTTATAAATAAGTATTATGAGGATAAAAACTTTTTCAGTAAATTTTCAGAATATTTACTGCATAACTATTTTGTTAATAAACTGGGAAGATACGATGAGAGAAGAATTTATAAGTGGTAAAAACAAATGTGCGACTATGATAGTGTGTATGTGTACGTGTGTACGTTGTCGTGTGTGTATGTATGTGTGTATATTATTAGCCTCCTTCTGAAAAACATGAGCTGGGGACGTTTTCACTACTCACAATTTTAAAGTAGCAATTAATTGTTAATTTCTGTTTTTTTTCATGTATGCACAGTTATAATGTGTGAAATAAATTATTTTCTTTTATTCATTCTTGCTTTAACGTAAAACGAATAAATAAAATGATTATGTTTTTTATTGACAAAACTATTGGTAAAATTGTAAATGATATTGCAAAGAGCCATCCCGCCGATGCAGCTGAACAACACGGATTTCTATACACATATATAACAAAAGAAAACGCTAAGATTACATCATTCCAAAGAATATACGGTCCATCGTTGCTTCACTGGTAATTTAAATTTATTTGAATCACAAAGACTACTGTGTGTATTTACCTCTTATTTACTTGGTAATGTCTGTATATTGTGTAGGTTAACCGGGGTTATGTTATGAAATAGTCTCTAAGTTTGAGATAATCTGTGGCAGACGCCATGCCTAAAATTGGGCATCGCTACGTTGTGAAAGGAAGACTGGAGTGTCAAGCCTGAGTTAACAGTTTTGTCTATGATTTTGATTTGAGAGATGAATTTATTGTTCATAACTTATGAAGAATAGAAAGTGCCTTAACTTATCAAGAAATACGTATTGAGGCCACTGAAATGTGTTAACTCAAAAGCTGAAAACGATTTTCCACTTTAAAAAATTTAGATTTTCAAATCAATAATAACAATGAAAACAGTAGCAAGCGCAACAGCATAAAGATCTGCACGTCCATAAATAATGGAAGGCTGTACAAATGGAACCTCTTTGCGCAAGCTTTCATAACCGGCAGCTAGTGACTAGAAAAAAAGAAAAATACCCCCTTGTCACTTAACAGGTGTTTAGGCGCGAAGCCCGCATTCTTTTTTGAATAATCGCCGCATTCTGGTCACGTTCGTCGTGCAGTACCGCCATTTTAAGTTGATCTGTAAAAGTTTACACAACCAATACAGTTTTTACTGTTATCTTATTCAGCTATCAAAGGTGATCTGGTTCTTGTTAAAATGGTTGTGATAGTCAGTTGAAATTGGCCGGACGCGACTAGAATTATGGCAGATGCTTGAAAGTAGACAAATTAGTGAAACAATAGATGCGGGAAAATAATGTGCACTCAGAATCTGTATTGATTAATGTTTACTAAGAGTTAGTCACCGTATCCCATGAGTGCTTACTGTACGTAGTATGCTCGGTTTCATAAACAGCTAAAAGCTTTTGGGCTTCTTGCGAACTATAAATAAATAAATATATATTTGACAACATCATATATTGCTCCGATTCCAAAGTAGCTAAAGCACTTGTGTTATGGAAATCAGAGACAATGGTGGTATCAAAAACACCCAGACCTGGGCCAATATAGAAAAGTTCGTTTTCTAAATTGACCCAACCGGGAATCGAACCCGGGACCTTAGAGATGGCGACACCTTGAAAACCGGTGTACAAAGCCACTCGACCACGGAGGTCGTCATAATTATAGATAACTTATTTTATGAGATCCATTTCCTTATCCCTTTTAATGCTCTGGCAACTCTTACGCAGATAAAAGCAGATCACCACTATAAGTTGTCTGTCATAGTTAAATAAGTCACATTAAAACAGCTTAAATAGTTATTTAAGGAACTTAAAGTGACGGTTTGGTATTCCGAGCTTAAAAAACAATGTAGGTACACTGTTAAAATAAAGCCTCATTACTATTCAACTTGCCGTCTGCTACCAGTGTTTGCGGAAGAAAAAAATAACTTTTGACAGATGTCAAATGTTTGTCTCGACGCCATCGCCATGTTCTGTGGTCGCGGTCGGAGGAATGTTTGAAAAGTCAAACGATTGACTTTTGGTGTCGTTAACCCTAGTAACTCTTGGGTAAGGGTCGGTTCACAGTTTAGCCGTTTTCAGCGTATCTATGTATATTGTAAATTTTTCACTGTATGTAATGAATTTGTCGTTAAGATTCAAAATGTGTAATACAACGAAGGAATAATTAGATTAGCTTTGAATTAAAACAATGCATTGAAATCGCTTGATCCGTTTAGGGACTATGAATATTCGTACAGACACACAAACATAGGGTTCAAACTTATAACACCCCTCTTTGCGCTGCGTCGGGGGTTAAAAAGACTCATAAAATAATTAATCGAAAAAATTGCAAACTAGGTTCTAAAAAAATTAACTAGAAATGGATAAACAGCAAGCTAATGCTAAAGCTAATAACGAGAAGATGAAAAACCAAAATCACATATTTTAAAATTGAGCTTGCTAAAAAATATTCTTCAATTTCTTTCGAGTTCACACATTTTGTAGTATTACTGTATTACCCGAGTTTCAAAATCGATTTCGAATCAAATGCTGAACATGATCGCATGGGAATGGAACCTTCCACCTTATGTTGTAGAGTCAACAAATACATCTGAGTCAATATGATGCCGACTGAGTATGTACAGTCAACCCAACTGAATCATGACCCACTTTGCCGATAATTCCTTTGAAACCATAAAAATTGTTAGATTTACTTCTCTACCTTGTATGTTGCACTTAGTACGTTTTAAATATGAATAAAAATTCATCATTACCGGTCAGAGATCTATGCAATTTTAAACTTTGTTATCACTGTACTAGATAAGTTTTTAAATATAGCAGTCATGATTTGAATTTTGAATAAGATATGGTTTATAATCCACTCTTTTCACTGCAGAAAAAGTATTATAATTTTAAAATTAAAATGACACTATGACAGTGGTCAGATGTCAAGTAGTAGTCAGTCAATGAGAAAAAATCATAAACTTATGATAAATAAGTCTATGGAAAAATATAATGAATGACAGACAGAGACAGTGAAAGCATTTCTCTGTTGTCACGAACTAGTATAGTCGAGTCTGTCCGATCCATTTGTCATAGCCTAGTCAGTGACTGTCAGTGTCTAATAAAATGATAACAGGTTAATGTAAATGTTCAAGCAAATTTCAACATACTTGTATTTGATGGGTCATGATTCATTTTGGTCGACTGTACAAGCGGAAAACGCAAAGGACCATATATAAGAAGTGAATACGCTGCATCTAGTCTATGTACTCGTATTTAAGTATATATATTTTTATGCATTCACTAGATTCCGCCTGCGACTTCGTCTGAGTAGAATTTCACTTCGCATGGAATTTGTCACCCAAATTATCTAAAAGTATGCCAAATTTCAGCCAGATCCGTCCAGTAGTTTGAGCTGTGCTATGGTGAATACAAATGCCATATTTGCCATCACCTTTTCATCCAAGAAATATGAGTCAGTAAATATTTACAAATAACATGCATTGATTCATGAAACTTTAAAATAACATTCATCCTATTCTTGCAAAAGGTGTCAAAGAGTCATCGAACACATTTAAATAACAAAAAGATTCATCTAAAAAACGTCCAGTATCGATAAAAACACAAAGAAACAACAAAAAAACTAAAACTTGGTCAAAGTATATGTAAACTGGACTTTTTGAATGGGTAATGTAGTGCGCTATTTTGAAATTGTAATTTGTGCGGTGGTATATGCCATTTACATATAATACAGGTCAGATGTTTCTGATATTTGACACAATGTAACAGGAAAGTCTTGGCTTTGTAAAGTTTAGTTAATAAGAGTTGCTATAGTACTCAGAGATAAAGATTATCTAATTGGCGACAAACTCGACACAACAAAAAACAAACGATCTTACAAAGAAATTACTTACAAATAATTCAATATTCACTTATAAGGGTAAAGTAACCAATAAAACTATGAATATGCTTCTAAAACAAAACGAATATAAAACATAAATCCATTTCATACTCGCACAACAAAACTATAATCATATTACATTGTTAATCGTAAAGAAATCACAAATGTCATATTTTCCGCTCACTAAATTGACTAGTGTCGATCAAAGTGTTTTTATTTCAATTCCAACAGATTCGTCCATTGAAACTGATCTCTGAGATGCAAAATATCTTTCTAAAAATCTATATTAATTTTACAGGACAGGTCCGACGTTACAGTACAGTGTAAAGTTACAAAATGCCACTGACCCAGCCATAGGCTGGTTGAAACCGCAGCGCGCTTTAAAAATGTTTTGTGCATGAACTTGCATCACTGCGGTTGTTGGGTTTCCAGTAGCCTCCCTTATGTGCTTATTGCTATCGATAGTAACCCAAGGCTTGTCTACTTTGATATTTTTGCTGTGATTTTCAGAAAAACTTCCGAATACAGCCAGATAATGTACCAGGTAACCTTAATGTCCCAGGTAGACCTCACGTTTGTCCAAGCTGAAACGGAGACGCTTCGCTCTAGCTTCGCGCTCGCTCAGTCAATAACTGGGTTCTTTTTTGTCAATGCAAGACATCCTTACTAGAGATACTTGTTGCAAAAAGCTAATCACCAACAAGTGGTTCCCAGCCAGACAATAGTGATGGTGACGTGTTGAAAACGGTCGGCCGCGCAACCATGTCATGAACTCATGAGGCCAGTTATGCAATAATGAGGACGTAAAATACCAATAATCAATCGCCCCAGTAAGTACTAAAGTTGCTTAGACGATTTCTGTTGAGGAATGGGAAAAGGAACTGCCCCCGTATTACAACCTCTTAAAACCTGCCAGTTTTCTGAATGGCTATCAATGCGTCTCTTTTGGTCGTCATCATCAGTGTAACCGCCAGGCCCAAGGTCCTAAGGAACTTCGCCGATCTCCTTTCGGTTTAAGTGGTTTCAGCTGTTCTTCCCGAAATGGTTCTATAAAGCATTCCAATAGCGTAATAAGTGTTTAAATGACATATCTTTATAGCCGAAATGACCTAAGTTTCAAACAGGTTAAACGATAATTCAGAATAGTGTCAAAAGCATATTGCCTTTACAATGCACGTTGCGGTCGTGTCGCAACGCGCAGGACCGAAGCGTAGACGTTTATATAATGATTGGTCCGCTTGAAACTTTGTCAAGAGCTGAAGATTTACTACTAAATATTTTTGGAATACTAGAGACACTATGTTCCTACAAAATAATATTAACTTCTACGTCCGCCTATGAAACGCACCGTTTTGTAGAATAATTTTTAATCCAAAGAGGTCCCCCGACTGCAATGATACTTGCTATTTAACTTTTTATTAGTTCGTTCTTGGCAGTGCAGTCGCGTTTTTAATATTTTTAAATTTGTTTAATATTAATCTTATTTTTTTGACAAACTGACACATTTTAGTGGCAAATTATATTATTATAGTTGTGGAACGTGCTCATCAAAGGCCTTTCATTTGATGCCCATATTGTCATAATTGAAGAAAAATTTTTTTTTATTCACATTTGAAAGTGGCGTCGTACAGTCGGCTATATTGTTTTTTTTTTTCAAATATAGCCGGTGTCACTCGGGATGATGTAAGGATTCTAACAACTCTCTGTTTTCTGGGCAGTCTTGTGATAAGGTCAGTTACTTCTGGGCTCGAATCTGTTTTAAGGTTCTAGTTTCTAAAAAATTTAAATAATTTATTCACACAAAACAGAGTGCATACTGATAGTCATTTACGGTAATACTGATAATTCTTAACGAAAAACAGAATTCCCATGTGGATGAAGATGTTTTTATTTTTATGTAACTTTAATAGCAAAACTATAGGATTAAAAATGCCATTGCCAATATGGAAAGGGATTGGGTAAACCTTTTTAAATTGTTCGGAGCCTTTTTCAAGTTACTTCTTATCCCTCCGTCCACTTGAATCCACCGCCAGGCTCCACCGGTATATCCATGGATACAATTTTGTCCTCTTCAATCCACCGGTATATCCATGGATACAATTTTGTCCTCTTCAATCCACCGGTATATCCATGGATACAATTTTGTCCTCTTCAATCCACCGGTATATCCATGGATACAATTTTGTCCTCTTCAATCCACCGGTATATCCATTGATACATATTTGTCCTCTTCAATCCACCGGTGGATCCATGGTTACAATTTTCTCTTCAATCCACCAACGAGGGAATCCGAATATAATCAGAGTGTAAGAACGATTTCATACTTTGTTCCCTCCATTATAAACCGCAAGTACCTTAGCTACAAATCTGATTTTAACTTCGCCATTCCTCGTCAAATCTTCTGAATATTTATCGGCGACTATAACTGAGACCTTGTAACCGTTGCTGGCTCTAACAAGCCGATTTTATTGACAATTAGGTGTATACTGCAATGTACAGTACGCCGTCGAATTTAAGTGTGTATGCGTGGATGATATTTTATTTGCATAGGTATACCTGTGATTTTTCTTATTAACCTTAAAAATGTTGATAGAAAAAAAAAACCGGACAAGTGCGAGTCGGACTCGCCAACCGAGGGTTCCGTACAAACTCGATGATTGTTTACGTACTTTAGATAAAGACTATATTTTTTATGTTTAATTACAAATGTATGGTTTTCAGATTTTTCCCTGTACTTGTAGTATAAGACGATATTACTTGCCAAAGTTTATAGGTCAACGTAAAGTACGCTATAAATTTTGATTCCTTTGAGTGTGTGGAAATATGCGTTTTTTGCGACATAAACGGCCATACCTTTTTTCGTTTAACTTCGAAGTTTATTTTTCTCACAGCTTTAAGGGACTGTAAACTTGAGTATATGGTTTTAATTTCAACTCGATACTTTCACGGGATCCGAGATAAAGGGTCGTGACAAACAGACACACAGACACACAACAAAGTGATCCTATAAATAAGGGTACCGTTTTTTCGTTTTGAGATGTGAAACCCTAAAAAGAAGTTTCCCGAAAATTGCATGATGTTGCATGAAGGTTTTTCAGATATCGATTAGTCAAGTCAACAAGTATTTTTTCATTTAAAAATATTTCCTTAAACGTAGTAATTCTGACGACCTCCTTGGTCGAGTGGCTTTGTACACCAGTTTTCAAGGTGTCGCCATCTCTGAGGTCCCGGGTTCGATCCCCGGTTGGGTCAATTTAGAAAACGAACTTTTCTATATTAGCTCGGGTCTGGGTGTTTGTGATACCACCGTTGTCTCCGATTTCCATAACACAAGTGCTTTAGCTACTTACTTTGGAATCGGAGCAATGTATGTGATGTTGTCAAACATTTATTTATATGATTTATTTAATTGTCGATTTTCACTCATTTGATTAACAATTTAACGACCTCCGTGGTCGAGTGGCTTTGTGCACCGGTTTTCAAGGTGTCGCCATCTCTGAGGTCCCGGGTTCGATCCCCGGTTGGGTCAATTTAGAAAACTAACTTTTCTATATTAGCTCGGGTCTGAGTGTTTGTGATACCACCGTTGTCTCCGATTTCCATAACACAAGTGCTTTAGCTACTTACTTTGGAATCGGAGCAATGTATGTGATGTTGTCAAATATTTATTTATTTATTATTATAACCTTGTAGTTATGCAAGGAAGAATTTCGAAATTGTCTACCCAATTATTCCGCAGTTTCTAAGTTATTGTTTTAAAACATTGTTTTAACTTATCATAGAAAAGTTATTTATACAAAGTAAATATTTAGTTTAGAGCTATTATGACATCAATAAGTGCTTGTACAGATTTACACTCATTTCTTTCGTAATTTGATGGACCGACATTAATTTATAGTACCTATCATTTTATCTTTAGCTATCTGGCTTAAAAGCATATTTATGTTTATTATCTCATTAATGAAAGTTTCATGACTATTCATTGATTTATAATGTGCTTATTATTACCTAACATTTTCAATGGAAACTAATATTTATTGCAATGATCAAAAGTTGTTGATAGCTCAGCCTCACTATTAAGTTGTACAAGCATCGCCACTTCAGGTTATAGGTGAGAAGCACGCTACTGATTTTAAATGGAAAATAATACTTCCACTTATCAGTAGCTTCTAAATTGCTTAATAATTAATGAATATAATTAGTCGTGCAATTAAAATTTTAGCTGAGACTAACGAAACTAACTAGAAACCTTGCAGCAAATTAAGGTTCGTATCGGATAATTTACTTACAGTATCTCTTTTTAATTACCCGACTGCAAAGAAAGGGTTATGTTTTTCGCGCGTATCTTGTTTATATGTAATATTCAAACGGCTGAACGGATTTCTATCGTTAGATTTGTCTTGACAGGTGACGTTAAAAAAAGCAATATGGCGGCTGTGCGGTGCTATTATATGAAGTACTTAAAAAAACTAGAATACCGCAATATGGATATCAAATTAAAGAGCGTATCATAAGGATTTCAAAAAGGTTTATCATGACCGTAATAATCATATAATAACTAAAATAAAAACATTTACAAAACTAAAAAATCCGCCTGCATCAAAAGACAAGTCAACTGAAAAGATGGAAACGAGATCAAATATTAGAGGTAACAAAATAACATGCAGTCGGAGGCATAGAATTTGATGATAAGTCAAATCATTCATAATGATACATTATATATGCTTTCGAGTGCATGTTATATGTTGCCTTTAATATTTGATCTTGTTTCCATCTTTTCAGTTAACTTGTCTCTTGATGCATGCGGGTTTTTCTTAGTTTTGTATTTTTTTTCTATTGGAATTATTTTGTATTGAATCAAAGCGTTTAGTTAAAAGAGCTAACTCCATTTGAAACCATCCCACGGCCATCGGCTCAGGTGGCAGCAGGAACACCATGTTCGTCAATTTGCCGTGCGTGTGCGCCTAAATCAGTTTTATTGCGGTCATGGTGTTACCATCGCACTATGGTCTTTGTTATTATGGACATTTCCACGAGAGTTGTGTTTCAAAATGAGTCTAAACACATCGGAATAAGGTTGCATTGCATGGCTTGTGATTGGTTTTGCTGTTGGTGATTTCCCTTGTCTGGTGATGGACGTTTATGGGGGTTTTCCTCTTTACGTTTGTTGGGCTAGAAATTAGGTACTGTGTGAAATCAAATTGTTAAATAACGATCTTATAGAGCATGTGGAATGTAAACAATATTTTTTCTTAAATAATTTCTGAAATCGGTTTATAAAAGTTATAAGGTAACAAACATAATAAAAATAAATAATTCAACCGAACTGAGAACCTCCTCCTTTTTTTGAAGTCGGTTAGAAATATGGGACAGATAATAATCTTCTTTTATTTCATTAACAGCCGACTCAAAGGCTTCTTAGCTAAAATCTAAGGTCTCCTTAACTTGAAAGAAGCTGTCAGCTTCATAGAGTTTCTGTCAAATCTGACAGCCTTTTTTGAATTTGCCTTAACTTTAAAAATCGTCTTGAGTATTTGGCCGTTAGGCTCCACGTTTTAGTGCCGTTTCACCGGGTTGGGGATTAATTCCGGATATTTTTTTGAATGGGTAATTTTCTGATTTCAAACATAAGGGACGTTTAGTAGGTACTATTATACAAGGTGTTACAAAAGTACCCCTAATCCCGAATATGGCAGATAGGGACCATCAAACTGAACAACTTTTACTATGGGACCAACTTTGAAATAGCGAAAAAAAAATCAGCTGTTTCATACAAAATTTAATTACGAAAATATCAAAATGTATGAAATAGCTGATTTTTTTTTGCGATTTCAGAGTTGGTCCCATAGTAAAAGTTGTTCAGTTTGATGGTCCCTATCTACCATATTCGGCATTAAGGGTACTTTTGTAACACCTTGTATATTCTGTGACAAGGGTGATAACTGGAATCTGTGATACAGTGTTAGAGTACTTTGTAATCTTATTTTTTCGAACTGGCTAGATGCAGCAGCAAATCAGCATCCATACTCCTTTCTTTGTCTCTTATTTATAATAATATAATATTATTAACTTACCTACTTATAATGTTCTTGGAATAATCTGGGTGGACACGTGGAGACTTTCATACATAGGAACCATGTTTTGTAAGGTGTATGTTTGTATATTAACCTACTTTTTGATCAGTTATTGTTTGACCGTGTATCATAGCAACACAGACTAGCAGTAAATCATACGCACGGACGAACCGGTGCGGCATTGGCCCATACACTTTGAATGGAATTCAAACTAGTGACAAAAGGAGTAACTCGTGTAACAGGCACAACACAATCAAGACCTTGCCTCAGAACAAATATGGTTGAATTTAGCTTACAATTTTCGCAGGTTAGCTGCACAGAGGCCGCAAACATGTCATTTTAAAACCTTAAGATTTGAAACTCAATGGGAAAATTGTTGTACGAGCAATAATGGTCACTACTGCTATTATCTTTGAGAACAAATTGGCTTGGAGTATAAAATGACTTAACAAGTATAATTTGATATTGGAAAATGAGGTTTGATGTGAAGGTCGCAAGGTTGGCTTTCCGCTGCGCGGGCGCCGCCGCACGCGACTCGTTCCGCTTGCGATCGCCAATGAAGGACGAGCGGCATGTGAAATTGATTCTGAGTGATTATTGCAATGCATCAGGATGTTACTATGCTTGTCTATGATCTATGATCATCCTGAACCATATAAGTTAGCATAAATCAATAGGAACAGTAAGTGTTAGATGAAAAACCCTGTAACGAAATGTTTTTAAGTTTCTATTTTGTTGTGAAAATTTACCCTACCTAAACTAGTGGCTCTGTTGAGCTGTAGACTTTGCGTTTGTAACATTTTTTGCAATTTTGATCATTTTTCGAAATGGCTGAAATATGTTTTTATATTATATTCATATCCCATATCTTTTGAAAAATTTCGCAAAACTTCAGAAGCATCTCTGCTTCAGCTTAGGCAAAAATGCTTTCGTATGTCTGTCCCGCTGTCCGGTTGTCCGTTTATTCTCCTCTACAGGTGGCATTTCTCAACTGATTCTCGTGCAGGTTCTATAGTTATATAAAGTTTTAATACTAATTTACATACCAAAGTTCAGCTTCACAGGAAGTACCTACCTTAAGATTTTTTTTGATCACCAGTGGGTCATTAACGAAATTGGGATTTTTTTAGATATCAATAAAATCTAAAGTATAAGAGCTATGCAATTGAAACTTTATTTGTATAATAAGTCCACTATCGACATCATATCCCGAGAATTTTGTTTATCTGGTATAATCCAAACCCAAGTTATGATGGTTCTTAAAAACGACGAAGCGCTTCGAGAAAAGGTAGGTAGTGCCCTAGCGCTTCGCTTGATCGTCTTGGCGGGGGCCACCGTTCCCCCAGATGGGACAGATATTCTAATCGAAAAGACAAAACCCCACGTTCAATGAAGCTCAAGTTACAACTGAATTAAAATGAATGACAGCAGGACGACGCGTCATCATTATTACAAGATTCAAAGTGTATAAAGACAATCTAATTTCTTCAGTGAATTGTTTGAATAATATCACACCCGAAACTTGCGCTTTCTTTCTACCTCCATTGTCTCAGATCGAAATAGTTTAAATAAATCGTTTCGCGCTAAGTCTAGTCACAACACTGCACCTGTGCTGCGATTGTTTTGAAAACTGCCCCTGCGAGCCAGTGCGTAGGTTGAGTGCGCCATTGTTCCTTGTGCTGTTAGATTTAAAAGTGTAGTGCAACTAGTGCAGTTCTCCTCTTAAATTCCAAAAAGTATGGGTTTTAAAAAGTTTTGTGTCATAAGAATGTCGTTCCAAAGTGTTTAAGTTTTGTGTCAAATTCTAAATTTAAATGAGTGTGACGATTCGGAAAGTTTAGATTCGCGTGGCAGATTATTATGGCATGTTTCATAGGTTTCCGTTAGCACCAATTTCTGATTAAATTTTCAAATTGAACAGAATTTCTATGTAATTGTTTGTCTAGTAAATTAACTGCAACTTGACCGGAATCTGAAGCAGACCCTCAGTGAGTGGATTTTGGAGAAATAAAAGAATAGTGTTGAGAGTTTGATCCAGTAGAAGACGTATAAATTAAAGTAGAACAATGTAAAGTGCGTCCAACTCGATAATATCTGGTACAATTCAAAATTATGGAATTATGTTGAAACCTCAAACTAAAACATAATCTGTAAGAGCCAGTTCCTATATTTGAAAACGAATAGATTTGCTTACGGATTTACTATTGATTTTATATCTATATATATAAAAGGGTAAATCACTCACTCACTGATCACGAAATCTCAGAAACTACAAGTGCTAGGAGTCTCAAATTTTGCATGGGAGTTCCTTTTAGGGCGTAGGTGCTCACTAAGACGGGATTTTGCGAAATTCAACCCCTAAAGGGGTGAAACAGGGTGGAAAAGTTTGTATGGGAGAACGCGATTCCTTGGCCCGATTGACTTGAAATTTGGCATTCACATTCTTTCACAAAATTAATTAAATACCTGTTTCGTATTTTTTTGATATTTATCCCCTAACAGGGTTAAAAAGTGATAAAAGGCTACTTTTGGGGTGCTTGACTTCGACGTCGGAATTGAAACTCCTTTGTGCACTTGATTGATTAATTAAGAAAAATAAATATCATTCGTCATCTCAACGTAGTATTACATTCTCTTTGGTCATTTCCCTTGAGAGTAGGTGGAATGCGTTTCATTGAATATTAGAAGTTAAAGAGGAGAGGGGCGTAGTGACGTACGGGGTGGAGAGGACACGACAATAAATAAAAAATGGTGACATTAGTTCACAGGAGTATTTTGAAATTAAGCAGGTATCGAATAATTCCAAGGAAAGAAAAAAAAATTTCAAACAAACTAAATTAAATAGCACCAAAATTAATTCTAAGTACTAAAACAATAACTAAAAAATATTTCCTGTGACTAAAATATATTTAATTTATTGTCGTCTCCAGTGCCCTATTTAAATAACATTTACAATTTGTTACATCAAGCAATTTGAAAATAAAACAAACTACTTATAGCTGCACTGCAAAGTTAACCAAATTGTCACGTTATTAAATAGGGCCCAGGTTCTATAAATTGTAGGCGATACGAAGTTCACAGGGTCCACTAGTCTTATATAAAATCAATAGTAAATCTTTCAAAATTCTACCATCTGAAGCAAAACATATCATTTTTCGAATAAAGGAATTTTTGTTATTTGGAAAAGCGAACAGGCAGTTGACTTCGGCTTAAAATGTTTCAAGGAAAACCTTCGCATAAGTGTTCATTTTACATTGTTCAATTCTTAGTGAGTCTGTCAAAGAATGCTTAATATAGCTACAAGTGAAGGCTGTGTCAACAGTTCATATTGTTTATCTATTAAAACTAAATTAATAATAGTTTAGTTTGTACGGAGAGTTAGTACCAATTTGAAATTTAAAATCACGTATATTACAGAGTACAATAGCCGTAGATTTCATATTATATTAGTTGATGAGCTCCTGCCCTTATCTCAATCTATTTTATTTGGGGTTGACACAATATCTTTTTCTTCCATACATCTCTATTACTGTCGTCATATCAGATTACCTCCTTCCTCTCTGGCCATTTCATCTTTTATGCAATCCATCCACATTCCCTCTACATGCTACAACCGATAAAATATAATACAACTTACATCACACTATTTTCATAAAAATTGTACATGAACGATTTTAATAATACTCAGCTATTGGGAACTAAAAAGCGTGCAACCTTTGTGATTCTATAAAAATGATAGACGAAGCGTAAAACAACCTAACAGCTGCATATGCGTATGAAATATGATATAAATGGAATAATTCGACTTTACGATATGCAAATAGATACTCGACAGTAAGTACCACAGAAAAAAAGAGACTTTAGTTAGAAAGTTCTAATCTAAACGTAACTAACTACATAATGTTTTAGTTCTTTACATCGAAACTCGGCACTGTTTCGCGTAGCTCCCATTCAGTAAGCAATGCTTATATACCTCAAGCCCTATTGCCCTATATACCTCAAGTGGCGCCCTCATTTTAATTAAATTTATTGCTCGCTAAGTACATAATGTACCGAAAATTCACATGTACAGATTGAAGCTAAGGTTCTATAGTTTATTTACAAACAATAACCTCAGTAAAATTTTGTTCGTTGTAGAATTAGTTCGCAAAAGTGCTTAAAGTGGCCACTTTGGGCACTTTTGCGAACTACTACTACAATGAACTATATTATACTGAGGTTATTGTTTGTAAATAAACTATAGAACCTTAGCTTCAATCTGTACATGTGAATTTTCGGTACAATATGTACTTAGCGAGCAATAAATTTAATTAAAATGAGGGCGCCACTTGAGGTATATAGGAGCCTTAATAGAAGACACTGAATATAGCCAGATAAACTATCACAACGAAAGACGGATAAAGATATTCCTTTTTATAAACTAAAAGGCTTAAAGAATATAGCTATATGTAAAATCATACATCGGTTCCGCTTGGTTGATGTATATGTTACGGCTCGCTACAGACAGACGGACGGACGATTGTGGAATTGACCGTCACACGTTTTGTATCAAGTTGTTCACATAGTTTTGCACACATATTATGTTTGACAATACGTTGACCTCAATTTTGAATACGTTGAAAAACAAGCTTTGGAGGAGATAACGACTGTCCTTAGATTTCTTAAGACGGCTGGTTAACAAACGCAAATCCGTAGAGCCCATAATTGACCGAGCGTGCCGGAGCGCGAGCGAAGCGTCTCTGCTTCAGCTTGCGCAAAAATGTTTTCGTTCTGTCCGTCTGTTCTCCTCTACAGGTCGTTTTCATCCGATTGTCGTGAAATTTTGTAAGCAAGTTCGATAATTATATAGAATTTGATGAGCCAGTTTTTCGAAAAATTTCAAAGTAAAAAAATAAAAGCTTGGACAATTTCACGCCATCTAGCCCCAAACCAAGCAAAGCTTGTAATATGGGTGCTTTTAATATTATACAACGTGTTACAAAAGTACCCCTAAAGCCGAATATGGTAGAAGGGACCATCAAACTGAACAACTTTTACTATGGGACCAAC
The DNA here is from genome assembly GCA_963556745.1 of Catoptria pinella. NCBI lineage: Eukaryota > Metazoa > Arthropoda > Insecta > Lepidoptera > Crambidae > Catoptria > Catoptria pinella. The sequence continues at coordinate 713,120 of OY750782.1, read as the reverse complement.
TCTGAAATCGCGAAAAAAAAATTAGCTGTTTCATACATTTTGATATTTTCGTAATTATTTTTTGTATAAGTTGTTCGGTTTAATGGTCCCTATCTACCATATTCGGCATTAGGGGAACTTTTGTAACACCTTGCATATACTACTTATTATACATAGTAACACCCAGACTCCAGACCCGTCACAGAAATTAAAATTCATCAAAATGGCGGAGAAATATCGAGGTCTACAGCTCACGAAGCCACTAGTTTTATTGTTTTTAAATTCCTATTTGTTATAAGGATCTCCTGTGATCCTATCCTGGGGCCCAACCGGCTAACTTTTCGAACTTCGGCGGGTCTGCCGAGCTTCAACTTAAAACAGATAAATCGAAGTAAGGAGTTTCGTATTGTACTATTCGCCGAAGTTATTTAGAAGATATCGATGTTCGTGTGCCATTATGAATTGGGGTTCGCCATTTTGGCCCGATTGGGGCTTGATTTATCTGTTTTAATTTGAAGCTCGGCAGACTTTCCGAAGTTCGATGCGTTAGCCGGTACGGCCCCTGGCCTGTAACTATACCGACAAACATTAAAAGAAAAATAATAATTTGTGAAGATAAAGAAAATCTTTATCATTAGCAATATTACAGGATAGAAAACAATATATTTTCATAGAAAGGTATAGACGATACACAACATAGAAAGGTATAAAATTACTGTCTGTTACTGGATACAAACTTTTGACACGATCAATGCCATAAAATATAAAAGACGATAAGGTGACACAAAATGAAGACACTAAAATGAATATAACAGTGATAATATTCGTTCTGTCTGCACAAGTGTTCCTGGGCATATGCGCTGTTACGATTGGTGAAAATTTTGAGGTAATTAAATTCGTTCCATCTACAAAACAATCTGTTACTAAATAATATTTATGTATTATGGTGAATGAGGCTTTAATAAAAACGTATTTTAAAAACACTTATTAATAAAAGTACCTACTCGTCAAATTGAGGAATTTTTCTTCGATTATATTTTCGGATTATTTTTTTTTTGGGAAAAAAGTAGAGGAAAAAAAGGAAGAGGTTCCTTACGTTATTTAAATTTTGTGACAATGCAATTGTGACTTTATAATTTAAGTTCTATAATAGCATTTTATTTGACGTAGAACGTTATTTTCTATTGCTTTCTGAAATACCTCATCACCTTGACCTATCAAGAAAGTGCTAGTACTCAAACCGCCTTAGCAACAAAGTTACAAAGAAGCAAAAAATATGTAATTTTATGTAAGCATCGTTACTTGACAATATGCGTTACGTAAAGTAACCACTGTGGAAGTTACTTAAACTGGGCCAAGGCGACTAGATGCCGCCTCTGTGGCTTAATCAGTCTATGCTTTACTTATCCTTCTAATGTTTTTTGCTATAGAAATGGTATTTTTATTATGCTGGGGCGACACTAAGGCTTAACGGCACACAAAACTTATTTTGGCCAAAATGGTGGTTACGCCCTTTGAGCCGCAAGGTATCGATAAGGTTCATCAATTCGAAAATTCAATGGCGTTGGCCGTTAGTGTGGCCCCAGCCTTACAGCGAATCTTTCGTTTTGCTAAAGAAAAGCCGTGATTCAAAGGCTGGGCTTCCGATTGGTGATATTTCTATATTTATGATCTCGAAAATATTAAATTTCTATTGGTTTGAAAATACGCTTTGTCGATCTTAAAACCTTGCAAACAGCCTTTAGCCCTTAAAAAAGCCTTTTATTTACATTATCCTATTGAACCCACAAACGGTCCAAGTTTCCTCACACTTCGTGCGTCAACAATAGCTCGTAAATACAGTTCTAGAATATTTCCCAAAGACTAACATTTGCTTTCGCAAAACCAAAGAAATTGTGTAGTAAATCCCTATTCTGCAGTAGGTTATTATTAGTTAATATGGCTGTCGACAGTTTTAACGATCTAAGCTTAAACTCCGGCTGATAAATTGCTATCAATTCTAATTGATATAAGAATTTGTACGAAATATCTCGTAAATAAAAAATGCCACCTTGCAGGTACATAATACTACAAATTATGAAAAACAAAACATTAAGTAAACATAAATTCGCATTACTATTTAAATTATTATACAAGCAGTACAAAGTAGTACTCTCGAAGTTGTCACGAAATATGTCTACCTCGGGCAAACATTGCAATTGGGTAGAAACAACTTCGAGAAAAAGGCCAACAGAAGGATACAGCTGGGCTGGGCAGCATATGGGAAACCTAGTCGAGTTTTTGAGGCGCCTATTCCACAGAGTCTAAAGACGAAAGTCTTCAACCAGTGCGTCCTGCCTGTCATGACATACGGAGCCGAAACGTGGACACACACTGTAGAGCTGGTTCACAAATTTAAAGTCGCGCAGCGAGCTATGGAAAGGGCTATTCTCGGAATTTCTCTAAGAGATCGGATCCGGAACGAAGTGATCCGGCCATATTAGCCGTAGAACCGATGGCCGCTGGGGCAGATGAGTTCTTGAGTGGAGACCGCGTATCGGCAAACGTAGTGTGGGACGCCCTCAGACAAGGTGGAGCGACGATCTTCGCAAGGTGGCTGGCAAAAACTGGATGAGAGTAGCCGCGGATCGTGCTCGGTGGCGTGCACTTGGAGAGGCCTATGTCCAGCAGTGGACGATGATAGGCTGATGATGATGATTTAAATTATTCATTGTTAATCTGGCATTCTTGGCTTTACGAGATTAACGTGCTTCTGACCTACTAGAATTTAAGGATACTCTTATAAGAGAAATGCTTGGAGTGGAAACCCAGCTGTTGATTATAGATTGTCTGATATTTTTTGTTCATGCATTTCTGAAACGTTAATATTGCACAAGACGTCATAATCCACACACATTGCTTCACCAGCTTGCCAGCATATCCCCATTTGGTCATAGGACATGATAACAGATAACGATAACGTATCTTAATCCCTGAGCAATGGCTAGTTTAAACTGGGAGATGCGTTGTTCATTATCTGATCTAGTACCTTTTACTTTATGGTTTATTTCAATATCATCGTTAAGGTGGATCAAATACTTGAGAATAAGTGAGATCTAAAATCTTCTTTCTGAATTCGTTCTTTCCAAGTGGTGCACTATACTTTGGCGTATTTGCCACTCTTCTTTTTCAATGAGAAGTTTCATGGTCTTCTTTTGTTTTGGTATTTATACCTGTTTCACCTTTTCATGTAATGTGACTTAAAATTATCTTAGACTATCATAACTATTTAAAAATATTAAACTATCTTAGGTTATGTATCTGACTTTAAAACAATATCTGCATTCAACCTATCATAAAATTATATTACTATATTAATAGCGCATTATCTATGTCATGCAATAAGTTTATGTGTTCTTAAGTTATGTAAAAAGCGTGACTTTTTACTATATTAATGTTACATGTATGTACTTGTATGTATTACGTCCTCGGGCCAAACATTGTAGGATGTGTCGCTGATTCAATTTAAGCTTGTCCTTTTATTAATAAGACTGGATTGTCGTCCTGAAATGCGTTTATATTCGATAAAGGCATTTCAGGACCACAATCCAGATAGTGATTTATTTACACAACATGTTACAAAAATACCCCTAATGCCGTATATCTGTACTGATCAACTTTTACTATGGGACTAACTCTCAAATCGCGAAAAAAAAACAGCTGTTTCATACATTTTCATATTTTCGATTTTAATTTTTGTATGAAATTGCTGTTTTTTTTCGCGATTTCAGAGTTGATCTCATATTAAAAGTTGATCAGTTTGATGGTCCCTATATACCATATTCGAGTATTTTAGTAACATGTTGTATATCGACATATTATTATCTCCTATCTATCTTTTTTGTATGGAAATTCATATGGTGGCCCCTATTTTTTTATGAGCAGTAAATAATTTTTATGTGCTTAAACATTACTTTAAATAATAAAAATATTAGCTCTCTCAGGCTAGAGCTACTTATAATCGACCTCTCAAGAGTCTCAAGCAATTGGATTTTTTTTTAATATTTTTTCGCCTTCTGTTCTTTGTCAGGCAGAATTATCATTTTGTGATTTTGATTTCGTACACTACTATCATTTTACCCTTCATATAGATCCTCTACTATTTCATCAGTCTTATTTCTTGACTGTAACTCGTTGGTCTACAATCAGTTGTCCTGGTGATTATGTCACCAGCCCGTATCGTTATCTTCACGCGTCACTTACCAATGGTTAATGTTTCCAACATACTGAACCGGATTTCGAAACTTCAAACACATCCTTTGGGTGCGATAATGCTATATCGTTTTTTACCTTTAAAAATTTCAAATCGGCTAATTATAATTTCATTTTATGGTTGTTTCTTGAATGCTGGATCAATCTTTTCTATGAACTAATAATCTTGTTATTCTATTACATGTATAAGTAAGTAGCTGTTTAAATAGTCACTAAGTCATCTTTCAAGCGATAATTTTGAGGTGTGATAATATTAATTTCCTAATGTTGAAAAAAGTGATAAATTTGAACAAGTTCAGTAGACAACAAATTTTGTCAACACTGAACATGGTTAAGTATAATCAACCATTTGGGAACCAAACCAACATAAAACACCTCATTGTGATTCAGTCGCAGTTGTAAAATGGCTAGCAGATAACGTATCACGTATTTGCACAAACGGTTTAACATTATTCAAAATGACAGCCGTATTGTCAGCAATGTAAAGTTCAACTTCGTTCATACGTTCAAAGTGAAAATTATTAGTTGTGTTATTTATTAATACATATTTTTACGTTTGGTTTTGGTTGATCGTGAAGTCTATTAAATGCAAATGGAAAAAATAAGCAGATTCTGTAATCAATCACTGTCTAAATGTTTTCTCATTTTAGTCAGACCGCCAATTATGTGAAAAAGTAGAAATTTTAATACTATTTTTTGTGTTTATTGTTCTTTGTCTCCTTAAATTCTTTTTTTTTTAAACTGTACTAGGGTTCATCAACAAATATTGATTGATGTAAGGTGAAATTATTGCTGAGACATTGCTCCAATAAAATATTTTCTCTCTTTTCAGAGGCTCTCCAGAAAAAATGGCGTGCGAGAAGATGAAGCCAGTTGGTACTGGGACCCACCGCCTCAAAACGCAAAATCTGTCGACCATGATACTGAAAACCAATACAAAGTACAAATCAGAGCTTTACAAAATGAATTATCCACCTTGAGGGAAAGAGAAACAATAGACCTCAGACCTGTTGCTGAAGAGGAATTACACAGGCTTCGAGAAGAAAACAAAAATTTGACAACAAACCTAGAAGACTTAGACAGTCAACATCAAGTTGCTATGGAAAGACTTTTGGCTCTCAAAAAAGAGTTGCAAAAGAATTTCGAAGTTCTAAGACAAGAACATGAAGATTTGAAAAATGCAAACGATGAGTACGCGGATAAAACAACAAGTCTGCTACATAAATTAGGTGAACGAGATAAAGAGATCGAAAGCTTGAAAACAATTCAATCAGACTACGAAACATTACATCATAAATACCAACATTTAGAAAGAATTCATAGTTTACTAAGAGAAAATGCTGAGAAGTTTCAAGAAGAAAATCAGGACTTACATGAAGAGATATTCAAACTACAGGAGCAAGTGACAAAATTGGAACATGACTTAGAAATGCCCAGCAAAAATTCAGAATTATCAGTGCCAAAAGAAAAATACGAAGATTTAATTAGAGAATTGAATGATTTGAAACATAGGAGAAACTCTAAACACGACCATTCTGATGAAGTGAATATAGATGACAATGCTAAAAGTGTGATAGAGAATTTAAAGAGAGAAATAAATGACTTAAAACATCAATTATCTTTAAAAGATACTGAAAACTTTGATTTGGATCATAAATCAATAAAAAGTGAAAAAGTAATGCAGCTTTATAACAAATATGTTAATTTTGAGCTTCCTGTAGATTATGTAGGAGAAATGCCGTCTCGCAATGATAATATTGTTTTATACAAACTAGAAAGCGTTTTCAAAACTGTGAATTCCTTCAAAAAAAACATAGACGCATTAGAACATCAGTTATCTGAGAAAAATCTCAATATAAATCATTTACAAACTCAAATAGATGATTTGACCAACGAAAATGATTTTCTCACTACGGATATACAGCATTGTGAAAGAGAGCTTAATGAAATGAAGAAAAATAATGACTTTCTGATATCTGAAATAGCCGCCTTAAAGAATACTTCAAAGCTAGAACCAATAATTGAAACTCACGAAGATAACTTAGCTAAGCTAGAAACTGAACTAGCAGATTGCAACAGAATCAATAAAACATTTGAAAGTGAAATAAAACGAATCGAAAAGGAATTGTCTGAAGTCAGAAGTGAAAAAGTTATCTTACAAGAAAGTTTAAATGATCTTAGAAGCAAATGTACTACTATGATGACAGAATTAGATTTGTGCAAAAGTCAATCTAAAGATTTAGAAGAATTGGAACACGCAACCAATACAGAACAAGTGAAAGTACTTAAAACGCAGCTGGATGACATCGAGGATCTTAAAAAACGCTTACACGCGTCTAGTACCAGGAATGAACAACTTTCAATTGACATTCATATTATTGAAAATGATAAAGTATTGCTAACCAAAGAAGTGGATGAGTTAAAACATGCCCTAAAAGAAAAATCCAATGAACACAAAGAATTAGAAGTCTTAAAAGTAGCATTGGATCGTAAATTAGAAGACCTTGGAAGCAGACTTGATGAAGTTATAACGCATAAAAATGAACTTGAGGACGAAAAGTATAAATTGGAAGAAAAAATATTCAATTTAGAAAAAGACAAGTTATCGCAATACACACCTACACTTGGCAGTGGTGATGTAAATAAACTTGAATCGGAAAAGGTCCTTTTAGAAAATATTAATCAAGCCGCATCAGAAAAATTTGTGTTACACGACACTGTTGAGAAATTAAAATCAGAATTATCACACCTAAAGCAACAACACGAACAATTGGTTATTGAAAATATGGCATATAAAAATAACACCGATGCCAATAACAAAAGTTCTATCTTGTTACAAGACACATTAAATGAATTAAAAACTAAAATGATTCAAGAAGAATTGCTCAACAATGAAATATTAGAGCTAAAAGAAGAGAATAAAAAAATCAACGAACAAAAACTCCAAACTGAGGCTGAACTTTCTAGCACTGACTCTAAAATTCTTCATTTAGAGGAAGAATTTGACAAATTAATGTCAGACCTTAATGAGAAAGATTCTTTGATAGATAGTCTCAACTCCACTATCAACAATAATAGTTTAATACTACAAACATTAAATAAAAATGTGAGTGATCTTGAAAATGTCGTGACTGTTAAAACAAAAGAAAACGAAGATTTAAGAAACTATTTAGATGAGTCTGAAAATAAATTAAAATGCATTAGCGAAAACGCCAATCTCACATATGAGGAGATGAATAAATTACATAAAGAAAAGGAAGAAATGTCAAAATTTTTAATATCATTAAATGATGAACTGTCATCTAAAAATGATCAAATATCAAATCTTACAGCACATGTTGAAGAATTGAATAACATCAAATCTACATTAAGTTGTGTAGTAGATTCTAAAGACAAAGAAATAAAGGAACTAAATCAGACAATAGCAGAGTTGAGAGAAAAATTAAAATCAACTGAAAATATGACCTTTCATAATGATGAATTTACGAGAATTTCACAAGAGAAAGAAACAATAGAAAGACAGGTCTCTGAACTCAATAATACTATTGCTATTAAAGACAATGAACTATTAGAAATGAGGGGTAAATTTGAACTATTAGAAAAAACTTGTTTAGAGTACAAAACTATGATAGACAACACGACAACTGAAAAGACAGAATTAATCAATCTTATCAATTTGAAACACAATGAGAGTGTTCAGTACCATAATGAAATTCAGAGGTTAAATTATGTGCTTCTGGAACAGAGCAACGAATTCAAAAGGACTTTAGAAGAAAAGGAAAATATACGAAATAATACGGAAAGTTGTGAAAATTGTGAAACTTTGCGAATTACGTTGAAAGAAAAAGATGAGATCATAATGAGTTTAACGCATAAAGAAAGTGATAGTGAAACATATAAGGCCGAGCTGCTCAATGCCAATGAGTCTGCAAGAGTCTTAAAAGAGAAATGTGATAATTTAGATAAGAGTCTTGCTATACAGCTTGAGACTGTTAAGAAATTGACGGCAGAAAATTTACAGGTAAGGAAACATGCACTCAAATACTCAATTTAGACGGTTTCAATTTCGAGGCATTTGACTACAGTTTTTGAAAGCGTTTTGAAGATTTTTTTTTTAATAGTACTTAAGTCAAATGTTCCTTAAAAAATGTGAGTAACTTACTACTATTTAAAATTTTGAGTCCTATTTTTTCTAGTATATTATTTAGTATTAACTTACTACTAGTTAACCCTTTAAAAAGTTTTTTATTGTAACGTAATTTTAAAACTAATCTTCTAAACTCCAGTTGTCAGAACAAGAGCAAAATTCTACGAGAGAGTTGGAAAGGCTCAGGCATCACTTAGTCGAGATGGAAGAGAGTTATACGCAAGAGCTGATGACATCGGAACAGAAGCTCACGGAGTGTCAGGCGAGATTACATCAGGTGGAAGAGCGATTCAAGCAAAATAGCACCGTGTATACTAGTAATAGGTATGTATTTTCTTTATAGTTGTTTGTAATATTTACTTATAAAACGTACAACCTAAGATTAATGAAAAACTAGTTTTGACATGAGTAACCAAACCATACTAACAATACTATTTTGCACACATTAAATCTAAACTAGTCCACTTTTATGATAAAAATTAAAACCATATCCATTAGTACAGCCATACTCAACCTGCGGCCCTCGGGCCGCATGCGGCCCGCCGGGCCTTTGTGATTGGCCCAATCAGAAAAACTGTGGGTGCTCCTCAGAGCTTTACTCATAAATAAAATAGGTACTAGCTCGATAGCCTTACCGCGGTGCATTGCATCTCTAGTGTAAGCGCGAGAGGGCAGGAGTCGTTCCAAATCGCCAATTTTGAATTATGTTTTTTTTTAACACCTAAATATTTTAGCGGCCCGCCCTTCAAGATCGAAACGTGTTTGTGGCCCCATAAAAAAAAACGTTGAGTACGGCTGTATTAGTAGTAAACAGTTATTCACAATATTATTTATAGCGCACGGTTAATAATTATTTATAAATATTGAATTAAAAATCATGTTTTGAGTGTATACACAGATATTTTAATTGTAAATTCGTGATTTACAGCATTCGAGCCAACCAAGAAGTAGAAACATTGAGAAATCAAATCAAGTTATTGGAGAAGCAAAGAGAAGAAGTCCAAGCAAAGCTCGGCGAAGCAGAGGACGCCCGAAGCAGAAGCGAAGCAGCATTAACAAACCTCCAAGTCGTGTTGGAGCAGTTCCAATTAGGTAAGATTTTAGATAGGTAAAAAGTGTTTTATTGTTAGTACTTACTTAGGTAAGAAGCTAGTTTTAGTTGAAATATTTTCTACTCTGATGCTCTATACAACATGTTACAAAAATACCCCTAATGCCGATCACCGATGAAAAAAATCAGCTGTTTCATACAAAAATTTAAATCGAAAATATCAAATTGTATGAAACAGCCGATTTTTTTTCGCGATTTCAGAGTTGGTCCCATAGTAAAAGTTGTTCAGTTTGATGGTACCTGTACACCATATTCGGCATAAGGGGTATTTTTGTAACATGTTGTATATTCATATCTACTTCTGGGAAATTAAAAATTTCATAAATTATAACTGTTTTCAGATAAAGAACGTGATATTCAAACAGCCACAGAAAAAATAAAAAATAAGATGGAAGAACTTAAACGAGAAAACCACAGCCTAATGGATGAAATATCCAGACTGAATTCCAAACTCGAAGAAGTAATGGCTGGTCTGCAAGCAGCCTCTAGACTTGGAGATCAGGTCGAAACCAAAACAGCTCAGATAAACGACTTGAAAGACCAAGGTAAGAAATTGTATGTGTTCGATTCGTATTTGTATTAAATGCTCGATGATTTTTTTGGCTAAAGTTTTGTTTAAAATAGATAGTAGATTTTCTGTGTTTCTTGATTCATATTTTTGAGAACAGTATAATTATTGCTTGTTCAATATTGATATTTTACGTCATATAATGATATGAAAACAAAAAAAAAATAAAAATTATTGGCCGTACAATATTGGACAATGTTTGACAATACTGTCTGCATAAATATTTTTCTAATGATTAATAGTTTTCCTTTATTTTCTGTTTGTTTTTATTCAAATGTTCTATGATAAATATTGCTATCGATATCAGTAATCTTTGATTGACCATTAATCTAGGATTTTAGGAGATTAAAATAAATGCATTTTTAATATGATTTATTTCCTATTGATATATTGTAATTCCTTAGATAAGACTTTATGAGTTAGGTCTGATTTTTTTTAGATTATACCATCTTATCAATATATGGATCATATTTTTATAGCTAATTCATATTTGTTTGACAAATAACTCAATACACAAATCAAATTTACTAGTGTATCATGGTACTTATTATTATTTAACTGTAAATGAAGAAGTTCTTAAATCAGAATTGGTATTCAATGAAATGGAGAAAAAAATATAACCACAGAACAGTTTTCATTGTCAAATGAATTCTATTTCGTATTATTTCCTAGTCTTGTGGTAGAAATGCACGCACACCTTTGAACGTGCCACACCATAATCATTTCAAAAGTATTATATCATCGAATTTTTAACTGTCTTATGTAAATATAGTCTATTATCCGGAATGTTAAGCGGTTCTCTGGCCAAATATCAGCTGGTAATTCTGGGGTCGTTCACCACCCAGAGTATCAGTTGATATGCGGCAAGTAACCGCGCGACTACGTTAGAAAAAAACAAAATGACACACACATGTAAGTTTTGTATCGCTTCCGAATTTGTGTTGTCAAAATTTCGCTTCCGTGTGTCTTATTTTGAGTAGCATGCGATGTAGTGTCCTGTAAAATCATCAGTTTTTTGTTTGCTTAGTAAGTTTTTATCTGAGATATAGTCCAATATTGATGGCGATACGAAAATTAAATTCAAACACATTTTGATAGATATGAAACAGACCAAAATCAGAACAGAAATAAATTCATCTTAGTCCAATTAGTCAATTTAGTTCCAATCGAAATACAAACAATGCGATAAATACTAAATACCAAATAATATAAGCCAGCAGACTCGAGACCATAGCATTGCAGAATTTGAACCCACGACTAGGAGTTAGACAAACCACTAAATAGCAAAAGGTCCCATTTGAAAATTATTCCCTAATGTGTGATAGTATTGAATAGCCAGCTGGGCCTAGATTCAAAGTTTATTTTAGGTAGATTTATTTATAATTGTTTAACTTATGTTCGAAAGTCAATAATAGTGAATACCAAGTCATTACCATCAATCAATGCGTAATTGAATGATTATGTTAGTTTGTCCTGGATCCTGCTCAAGAGTCAAGCTTCTGCCTGCTTCGGTCTAATCTCATTTGGTAACTGTGAGGCATTATCACAACGCGGCTGCGAACTGTCAAACGACTGACAGCTGTCAAAGTGTCAGCTGCCCGTGTGACTGGTAGCAAGATCGCGATCTACTCAGATTACCATATGGGGTTTGATCGAGGTTGTCGGCTTCACATCGTGACGTCCCTGTGTTTTTTTCACCGTTACTGCTTTTTTTGGGAATGTTAAAACCTCTTGCGTTTGATTTAATAAAACGAGGTTTTATGTTGATTTCCATTTTGCACCTGATAATTATGTCTTGCGGCACATTTTGTTTACATGTTTGTGTTTGTCTTGTTGCATTGAAAATTTACAATAAAAAATTGCGCTTTATTAAGCATTATTTTCAATGCGACAACTTTTATGTTGTTTTTTTTACTTTTTGTATATTTAGAACCCAAGTAGAAATTAGAAGAGCCTTCGAGAATGCTGCACTGTCTCTGAGTATTACTTCAGGTACTGGTGGAATTGATAAATAGGAAATGAAGATCATTTGCACTTGAAACTAATTAAAAATTCAATATAAAATAATACAGTACTTTGATTCGTTTGATATTTGAGCTTTAAATCTGTCAGACGATTGGTTTCAAAATTGTCTCGACGTATTGGATTTAGCATACGCATATTTTCAAATAAATATAAACAGGATTGCTGAGATTAAACTGAAAAATGACCAAGAAATGCAATTCATTTCATGCATGGTTTTTGGTGCAATCTTCTTTTATCTACAGCAATAATAAAAAAAAACACTATTCAAGATAGCTATGAATTATACACACGTATCTTTTTAGATGTCATGGTTGTAGTCATCAAATGTCATTTGAAAATTTTTGCACAAATGTTGAACTAGTCAGACGAATCAAAATTCTTTGATAATAATTTGATTTAAAGTACTAAATAAGTGTGGGTGATCTATCGTTTCCTTCCCAGTGGCTGAATAATACTTTGAGGTCGTGTTTGCGAATGCATCGTGCTACGTTCAGCGATTTGTGCATGGTAAGATTAGAGTGTAGAAATTTTGCTGTAAGAATGATTGACGTTGTTTTTTTATTGTACAGCCAGCAGCACCTTGGGTTACCATAACATGTCAAACACGATTTTCAAGTTTACGACCAAATAAATTTTATACACCAATCTATAATACAACATGTTACAAAAATACCCCGATTTCAGAGTTGGTCCCATAGTAATAGTTGATCAGTTTGATGGTCCCTATATACCTTATTCGGCATTAGGGGTATTTTTGTAACATGTTGTATACCAAGACCAATAATAAAACTTAAAATTTAATAAAAAAAATATTAAAAATAATTTGTTTAACATGATGTGTTGCTTGCTAACTGTACTGGAAAATAAAAATAATGAAATGGTAAAATAATATATTATAATTTGTATTTTCGTATTTTGGAAGAAATGATCATGTTTTTTTAGCTAATATTTGTTATAGTAAATAGCAAATAGATGGAATATTCATATTGTTGATTTAAGCAAAATAAAGTATTTTTAATCAGTTGTTTGGTTTGACGACCTGAGTGGTGCAGTGGTCAACATGCATGCATCTACCACGCAAAAGGTCCCGGGTTCGATTCCCGGCCGGGCAGAAATTTAAATGATGAATTTTAATTTCTGTGACGGGTCTGGGTGTTACTATGTATACAACATGTTATAAAAATACCCCTAATGCCGAATATGGTATGTAGGGACCATCAAACTGAACAAATTTTACTATGGCACCAACTCTCAAATCGCGAAAAAAAAAATCAGCTGTTCCATACATTTTGATATTTTCGATTTTAATTTTTGTATAAAACAGCTGATTTTTATTCGCAATTTCAGAGTTGGTCTCATAGTAAAAGTTGATCAGATTGATAATCCCTATATACCATATTCGGCATTAGGGGTATTTTTGTAACATGTTGTATATTAAAAATATGTATAAAAAGTATATAAATAGTATATCAGTTGTCTAGCACCCATAATTCAAATTTTGCTTAGTTTGGGGCTAGATGGCGCTGTGTGAAATTGTCTAAGCATTTATTTATTTATTATTACTATTTATGTTAGTAGTAATTATGTTTTCTCATTCTACGTAGTGAGAACGCTCCAAGCTTCAGTCACTGCGGCGGAAGAGAGGTACTACAACGCGATTTCAAATCAACAAGACAAAGTTGATAAGAACTTGGTTAAGAATCTAGTGATAAACTACGTAATCACCTCTGCTGCTAATAATAACAAGTAAGTATTTTTTCTTTGTTAAGTGAAACTTATATTATTATCTTGTTTGGCAAAAGACAGTCAATAGTCAATAGATTTTTTTTTTATTCAAATAAACTTAATAATTAAGCCTTTTTGAATAGTCTATAATTTTCCTACCACCCGTTCCAGATTTTTTGCAAAAAGATTGCAATTATTGCAACAAAATTATGAATTTTATAATCCTATAGGTTCAAAACCATCTCTGAATCGGTTTAACTAGCTAATGGATGACTATGGTATAATTGTTTAATATGTTTAAGCGCATTCCAAGAGCGAAAGTGTGTGTACTGTAGTTTTAAAGCGCTTAACGTTGAAATTCGTAATGGTTTGGCCCAAATATCTCTAAAACGTGACATTTTAGATATTTATGTTATACAAGCTGTTACAAAAATACTCCTAATGCCGAATATGGTATATATTTCGATTTTAATTTTTGTATGAAACAGCTGATTTTTTTTCGCGATTTCGAAGTTGGTCCCATAGTAAAAGTTGTTCAGTTTGATGATCCCTATATACCATATTCGGCATTAGGGGTACTTTTGTAACACTTGTATAAGCTTCACAGTACGGCGCGATTTAAAAAAACATGGCGGGCGGCCGACTGTGCCAAAAACTTTCAAACCCCTTTAAATTCTCAAATCGAAATCTTCTTTTTGTATTTGGCCGTTAGTTTTTAAGGAACATCCTTCTTTCCAGGACCCAAGTGCTAAGAATCCTATCAACCGTCCTAGACTTCAACCAGCAAGAGTGTGAGAAACTCGGTCTCGTCCGTTCTTCAAAAGCCACTGACAGTCTCGCGGCGGAATTCGTCAAATTCCTGCAAAACGAGTCGAAACCGAGACCTCCCCTGCCGAACATGATGGGCATAGCTCAGTCTAGCAGTAGAAGCACCACGCCTACTTCGAGAAAGAACTCTACGATTGGTGAGTTAAGGTTTATTTTTGTCTAACAGTATTTAAAAATTTTTAGTGCTCACCTGAAACTGAAAGATTTAAATAACGTTTCTTATTTATTTTACATATAGGTATTGAAACAATTCGTGGCCAGAAGGGCACAGCCTAGCTTCTCTACTTCTAAACAAAAGCTAGAGAACTGTCGTTCGTATTTGAATTTCTTTTTATCTTTAGTCTGTAACTAAAGAGTTACAGATGCCAAGACATCACAGTTTCTACCCTCCAAAAATGGTGTCTCTACCTACAGCAGTTAGGGCTCTAATCGTAAAAATGAATCAATTTAGAGTTTTATATGTATAGGTTACATTTCTCTTTTGTTGCAGGCCCTCACAACTTCGAGGTAAGTCACAAGCGCAACCCCTCTACCGGTTCCAACAACCTTCTCTTCCAGAACCTGGACTCCATAGAGACCAGCTCCCAGCTCTCCGTGGAGTCGGACCAGCCAAGAGTGGTCACGCAGATGGACACGGGGGTTAACCAGACAAGGAACACAGAGAGCGCTATCCTGAAGCATGTGCTTAAAGACATGTGATGGATGTTTTAGTACCTGTAAAATATAGTCTGATTTAATAAAAAACAGGGGTTCTAAACTCATTACAAATTGCGGCCTGCTTTATTCCCCTAAAGCTGACGTCCGCCTGGCGGCCCTGCGCTTGAGAACTGCGCGCCTCATACGGTCAGCAAAGAAAGTTGCTTAACACTTATTTTTTATTACATAGTGCTTGGCCTTCACCTCGCCTGATGTTAAGTGACGATAAGGCCGAAAGTGTAAGCGCACTACGCCCGGAGTTCTCACCAGTGAGGAACTGGCTATTTTAGTGCACTACACTTTAGTATTTTGTCATAGTTAATATTTTGACTAATGTTTCAAAATGTCAGACACCAGTTAAAAAAGTTGCTAATAAAGTACTAAAGTGATAAGCTATTTTCTTTGCTGACTGTACCACAAAACTCTGTGCGCGCGGCGATGAGCGATGCCTGTCATACAGATTGCGATGCACTCCTTCACTTACAGAAAAATATATGAGTTCTTAGTTCCGAGGGTTGATATTATTGGCAATATAATTAAACATAATTATCAATTTAAATATACTTATAACATTATACTATTATTGGTATGTTAATTCATTTAATTATGAAATCTTATTTTGCAAAATTATTAAATCATCGATTTATTCATAATTCATTTCAAATTAAGTCACTATCTTTTGTGTACAAATTAATTATAATAAAATTTTACTATTTTAGAATTTATGCCTTGTATAAAAATTATATGTTTGTAACTTTTAGCTCTAGAGTAACATTTGTAAAAATGTATTATGATTGTATGTATGTAAATATTATTATTATTTGTTATTTTTCTTTATTTGGAAGAAGACATAATATGTACAGACAGCAGCACGTTGGGCGACCACGACATATCAAACCTTAATTGATTTAAAACTTAAATGCTGAAGCTTTAAGGTTCAACATCAATTGGAATTTGTTAGTTTTGTATAACTTGATGTGTCGTTGACTGTTATTCAAGCATTTAAAGTCATTTCATATTAAATATAGATTATTTACTATATTTTATGTCATCGATTACAAATTGTGATACTATTTAAGTGACACATTGTTTTACTCATATTTAAATGTTATTTTGATTTTTCATTCCAGGGCTTTAATATAAATAGTCCAGTAGTCAGGTAACTTACCCAGTACTCACTAACTAAAATAAATGAAAAAAAAAATTCAGATTATTATAAAAAAATACAAGGGCTCGATCACAATTGTTTTTTTTTAAATATACAAAAAAAAAAACTATATAATAAAACGTAGGTAGCTGGGTAACTAATTGACCGCACGAACGAGTGCGAAGCGTCTCCGATTCAGCTTGGGCAAAAATGCTTTCGTAGTATGTCTGTACGTCTGTTCTCCTCTACAGGTCGCATTTCTCAACCGGTTCTCGTAAAATTTTGTGAGCAGATTCGATAATTTTATAGTTTTTTTTTGTAGAGCCAGTTATTCGACGTATTAGAAAAAAATCCGCCCATTTCGTAAAATTATCAAAATTAGAAGCGCCATCTAGCTTCAATTATATCAAATAATATACCAAACAGCACAATGAAAACCTCGTGGCGACATCTATCACATTAATTTTTAAACAACATACAATTTAAGCTACCTTTTAACCCACAAACGCGAGGTCTTTAGGTCACGGAGACAGTTTAATTTGCTGTTCAAAATCACAATATAATGTATTCCTTTTATTCAATTGCTTTCTGTTTAATGTAAATGATTTGTGAATATTGTTAATAGTAATTATTAAAATATTGTATTGGTTTTTAACGTAAATATACTACAACTGTAAACAAAATGGCGTTCGTTTTATTTACTTTAGTTAAAACATTTTAATTTGAGAAGGATAATCTAAATATTTATTAAAAAAATGGTTGTCTGAAAAGGCAAGTTTGTTTGTTACATAGGTAGGTGTAATATACAAACTCATATGATTCGTTTCTCGAATCTTAAAACGATTATATGAATAAGTAAATTGAGATAAAATAATATCAACAACGACCTCCGTGGTCGAGTGGCTTTGTACACACGACGGCACCTCAGACTATACATGTTGACCTTGAGATCGCCTTTATGCCCTACTTAATAAAAGCTATTTTCGCAGTTTAACTGTATAACTTGACGTGCCGTCGTGTGTACACCGGTTTTCAAGGTGTCGCCATCTCGGATGTCCCGGGTTCGATCCCCGGTTGGGTCAATTTAGAAAATGAACTTTTCCATATTGGCTCAGGTCCAGACCTGGTGTTTGTGATACCACCGTTGTCTCTGATTTCCATAACACAAGTGCTTTAGCTACTTACTTTGGAATCGGAGCAATGTATGTGATGTTGTCAAATATTTGTATTTAATATTTATTTATCAATATAAAATTATGATTCCGATATGAATGAGTTGCAGATGTTTTTTTTATATAATAATAACCATTTAAGGGTTTTCAAAAGATTTTTCTGCAAATCAGAAAATGATTCATTTACAATCTTGCCTTTTTAGATATCCTGCACAATGTTAATTATACGCTTTCGAGACTCTCACCACTTTAATACTCCTGCGTGTAGGGTGTACCCGAATGAACGAACATCTTACACCATCAGCCATTTTTAATGTCCCCACTAGGGCATCCAATCTCGGTATACCGAGATCCCGCGTCATTTTCCAGTCCCGCAAGGAGCGAGATTACCAGCGCGGGATTTGCGGGACTGGAAAGTAGCATAGAAAAGTCATCTTGCAAGCGCTGGCGCGCGAGTACTGTAGACAGTAAGAAGAAGTAAATACTAAAAGTAATAAATGGATACTTGAGAATTTTATTTTAACATATAAATACCTCTTTACACAACACTTAATAGGCAGCTCATCTTACACCTGCGGGATCCCGCAAATACCGAGATCCCGCGGGATCGTAAATCATCGATCCCGCAAATACCGAGATCACAAATAACATGCGAGATTGGATGCCCTAGTCCCCACTACTACATAGGCCTTCCTTATGGGTGGATAAGGAGAATGGGCCAAAACCCACCACGCGGGCCCAATGCGGATTGGTGGATGTTAACGACTGCAAACGCAGCCGGTATCAACGGCTTAACGTGCCTTCCGAAGCACAGAGGAGCTCGAGAAAATAAACTTTTGGTCAGCCATCCCATGACCGACCCTTATGCGGTCAACCACTGCGCCATCGAGCTCCTCAAACGAACATTTACCGAGAAAAAATGAAAAGCTCGATGATCTCAGTTCACTCGGCGGTAGATGGCGCTATACAATTTTCTCACACAAAAATGTCTATAGAACTAAGGTTACTGGTTTCTTGATATTTCGCGCTGCAGTGGCCTATCCATATTGTCGATAATTATCAGCGAGTGGGTGCGACAGGTGGCGCATCAGCCGATTAGCTAGGAGTGGCTTCCGATACTCCAATCAATCGGCCTTAATGTAGGTACCGAGAATTTACCTACATGTTGCGGTAACGATGGTTAATAGTTTGGGGATATTGTTGGAACATTATGCTGCCGCAGGTTGAGGTTTTTTGCTGTGTTGCGTGGAGTAGAAGGGACTGTTATCTTATTTTAAGGCTCCTATATACCTCAAGTGGCGCCCTCATTTTAATTAAATTTATTGCCCGCAAAGTCAGAGCCGGATTTAGAGGTGTGGAGGCCCCGGGACAACAAGGGAGTGGATACCCCTAATTATTTTTCAAATAGGTTATACAAGGTGTTACAAAAATACCCCTAATGCTGAATATGGTATATAGAGACCATCAAACTGAACAACTTTTACTATGGGGCCAACTCTGATATCGCGATAAAAAAATCAGCTGTTTCATACATTTTGATATTTTCGATTTAAATTTTTGTATGAAACAGCTGATTTTTTTTCGCGATTTCAGAGTTGGTCTCATAGTAAAAGTTGATCAGTTTGATGGTCCCTATATACCATATTCGGCATTAGGTGTATTTTTGTAACACCTTGTATAATATTTTTCCTACAAAGTGTTTCAATCATTTATTTATTTAGTCGTATGGCACAAAATAAATGACACACACCGCTAGTAATAAATAATATTAAAATCAAAATTACTAGGTATGTTTTCAAATCGTAATATTAGGTAGGTACTCTTTCGTTGTGTATATAAGATACTTTTTTTAATATCAATTTATGTGGAGGCCACTCTCTTGTGGAGGCCCCGGGCGGTTGCCCCGGTTGCCCTCCCTTAAATCCGCCCCTGCGCAAAGTACATAATGTATCGAAAATTCACATGTACAGATTGAAGCTAAGGTTCTATAGTTTATTTACAAACAATAACCTCAGTAAAATTTTGTTCGTTGTAGTAGTAGTTCGCAAAAGTGCTAAAAGTGGCCACTTAGCGAGCAATAAATTTAATTAAAATTAGGGCGCCTCTTAAGGTATATAGGGGCCTTAAGCAATTTTGGCTCGGTGACAGAGCGACGCTTTCCTTGACTACCTAGCATAAGTTTTGTAAGTACCTCCCTATCCACTTTTACAAAACTTCGTATCTTCGTATCAATCGAACTTCCTTATGTTGATGTGAAACTATTTTCTGCTTTTCCGTTTGAACAAGCAGAATATTACAACAACGTTCATTTGAAGCATTAACTTAAAAGCACGTTGTCTCACTTTTCGCAAAAAAACTCCATTAAACTAAACGACTAGAAAATCTTGTTTAAGCGATAAAAAGTACCACAAAGCTTCTCCGGAGTGCACATTTAAGCTCTAGGGTTTTTTTCAAATGGCGGCGCTATTGTGCAGACTACGCGCTCTTAAGTAATGCACTCAAAGGAATCAAATTCACGGGATGACAAAACTCACCCACCAAACATTTAGGTGTTACAATGATCATGGTTAAACCATTGCCGTATTACTATATAAGATACTTTGAAATTGTTATGCCCCAACGGGGTTCCATGTCTGTACTTTTTTTACCTTGTGACGTTGTAAACTATGGAAACAATAAAGAATTGAATTTAATTGGTTGCTTTTCTTGCTCCCTAAAAAGCTAAAAATATTGTTGGATCCTAATAAGGTAGATCCTGAAGTACCGACATCGTCATATTTTAATGTACTCATTGGTTCAGGGGGTCTAGCCAAAGTAACATTTGCTAATCTTCGTTATCGCTTCGCTTTTGAAACATGTATGGGATTGACATAAGGTTTCGTTATCAATCGAAATTTAAAACGTCAAATCCATACATTTTTCGAAACGAAGCGATAGCGAAAATTTGTGCCGACTGGTTAGACCGTAACTTTGATTACTAAAAGTTTACATTCTCAATTCTGATCAATGATCTCTGTAATTTTGTACCTAACACATAAACAACAATGAGCGAATATGATTAAAAGTTGATCACCATCTTAATAACATAGGTCGTTACTTAGATTAATGGAGCTTGGTGACTGTATGGAACATATTAAAGTTTTTAAAATAATTAAATGGCGCTGCATAAAAGTTGTCAAATCCTGAAAATTTATATTACTAAGTAGGTAACAACTAATCTCTTAAACGTTGTCTAAACATGGCATCATTAACCCCAATAAAATACCCTACAGCCACAATAAACTGTGAAATCAGGTTTCTGAACGCACTCCGGTATAATTAAAAAGTAAAATTATTCCACCCCAAGTGATTAACAACATACCCCTGCCTAGCGCCTCCCCACACCCCATTTCTTCATACAATGGTCAGTAGTTTCAGAACTGCCTTGTAAGTGTAAGCTATGTCGTAGCCTTAGAAACTAAACGCAAAACAAAAATAAACAATATTTTTACTGCATTCTCCTTCGTGTCTAAGAAAAAAAAAATAAAAGCTGTCAAAATAGTTTTTTAATTTATTTTTTAATCTACCATGAAGGTTTTCAACTTATTATTTTTTTCAAGTGTTTCAGTGTGCTAATTTTTATCATGGCCGACCAGCTAAAATATAACCTTCACATGTTTGAGCTTACTTTTTCTACGGGGAAACCGTTATTTCTTAATCTTCCACATAAATTTTCACTAGCGTGATGTTGGTGTAGGGTTATCGAAAAGAGTTTTTTTTTTTCGAAAATGTCATCTGTGCTGACGTATTTTCGCGCCAAAAAAACAATGATGGTGGACGCATTTTCCGTTATCTATTACGTGTTCAAAATCAAGTTGAAATGACGACTCTGGAACTGTGCTTTGTGATTTGATAAATTAGCGAAAATGTGAACTTGTGAATGTGGATTTTGTGATTTTCCCCAAAGATTTTTGACTGTGTTTAGTGTTTATGCCTGTGGCTTTTGGCTGTCACTGTTTTACAAGGTTTGTATGCAACTTTTTTATTAATAGTTATTCTCGGTTAGCAGACAGTGCTTTCAAAATCATACACTTTTACAGCAGTTACAAGTGTAAAGAATAACCTCTAAATTAATGTAAAATTATAACAGTATAATGAAAATTATACACAAGGTCTTTGATTTAATATGACTGCAAAGTTAATGTACCACTCATATAATTAAACGAAAATGGTTGATAAAAGGGTACTTTACCCTTAAAGCAGCATTATTATAAATAACTTTTTCTCAAAAAATTTGAATTATTTTCTTAACGAAAAAAAAATGATGTAATAAAAAAAGAAGTTCATGAATTAGCAAGACAAAGAATCTCTAAAAATTCAAACTTCTTTTAGCTTCGTCCGAAGCTGAAAGAAGGTCGAAGAACTAGGTCGAAAGTACCTTCTAAGTTTTTATCACAAGCTGTTAAATTTTTCTTCACTTTGATCTAGCATTTTGAGTCATCTTCTTAGTTCTTACCTTATAAGTGTTAATTTATCACTGAAACGTGTTGGGTGGGATGGCAGGCATCACTTTTAGAATTATGCGTGTTTGTTTACAAAGCCTATAATTTACTGTTTAAGTATTAGTTAAGAAATGTAAGTTTTTCCATATTTTCCTTTTTTCTCAATGTGATACGTCTTAGGTTGTCTGGAAGCGATCTCTTTTAGAAATTAACCAACATTTGCTAATAATTTTGATTACTGTTCATAAGTAACAGTGTTCTTAGTGCAAATAAATCGAAAATGATATTTTTCTAAAGTTTTTCTGATACCCGCGTGTCGATTTCGTGTGGCGATCCAATCTCAGCTGTGGCCAGCAAGGTCGCCTGGTGTTTGGCACATTAAACGCTGAAGGACTCTCTCGAATAAATCAATCCCACTAAAACCATTATTCTTATACGTAATTGAGGTGGCAATAGTTTTGGAGCAGCGTTACCGTAACTAAAACTATCGGATATCCGAAACTTTACCCTAAATTGTAACCGAATCCGATATAAAAGTTATAGGACATCTTAAATAACCTGAAGCTGTCGGACATACCGTAAGGTCATGTACACACCGTCAGGTGGCTAGCTTGGCGCCTAGCGCCTAGTCACCTAGCGCCTAGAACGCTTAGAATGAAGCGCCTAGAACGTTTCTTTTATTTCGCTACACGCTAGGTGACTATCTAGGGCCTAGCGCCTAGCGTCTAGATTCTAGGCGCTAGGCGCTAAGCAAGCCACCTGTCGATGCGTACGTGGCCTAACTGAAACTGGTATAACATTGTTTATAAAACATAATCATCATAATCATAACAACCCATTAAATAAATAGACTACTCCAAGACCCTGCTGCCCATTTTCTGGTCCACGGGGTGTTAGACATCTAATTGACCCATAGTTGCCTTTTACGACACCCCTAACTATGAAGGGTTGGTACGTATCCTACTCTGCCGGACGCCACATCTGAATCCAGATCTGAAATTTCATAGTTCATAACATCCCTGCTCTAGCATATAGATGCTCGCGACACAATCGGGGTACACACACTGGTAACCATGACCTCCTTTCCAAAGTTTTTATGAACTTGCGCACCATACTCACTGAAAGAAATCAGCAACCAGCTTTTGTTTGGGATTTCGAAAACGTGGAATGTCTTTTCCGGTTGGAATTTCAGGGATAATGACGTAAAGTACTGCTCTATGGGCAAAGTCAAACCTATCTCTTTACCAAAATTCCACAAAATTTGTTTGGCGGTTTAAGTGTGAGAACGGAACAAGCAAGAAGAGAGACATAGCTACTTTCACATTTATCGACCCATTATGATTACCTAAGTATAGATGTTTAGTTGGTGGTGACAAAATTATCACCTATCTTCAATTTTACACCACCGTTGCCTCTGATTTCCATAACACAAGTGCTTTAGCTACTTACTTTGGAATCGGAGCAATGTATGTGATGTTGTTAAACTATTTATTTATTATTATATTTATCACAGTTTATTGTCATCAGCAAAAACAGTATTTTTCGTAGACATCGTAGCCGATATTTTGCTATTAGCAATATTAGCATTAGATTCTATTACCGAGGAAATCAATCTTACTGCACTCTGTGCTATTTCATAGAAGTTATATGAACTATTGTAGTGATTGACTTCCTTCGTGTGCCTGCACAGTTTAATTGCCTTCATTTTAATTACTAACTTATAAATGTAGCTAAGCTTTTAATTTACAAAGCTGTAATAGTGTTGTTGCTGAGCGCACTGCGTCTGGCCCAGCGATTGCGGAGGTTCAGCACTTTCGCAAGGGTCGGTCATGGAATGGGTGACCAAAAATTTATTATCTCGAGCTCCGTGCTTCGGAAGGCACGTTAAGCCGTTGGTCCCGGCTGCATTTGCAGTCGTTAACACCCACCAATCCGCATTGGGTCCGCGTGGTGGGTTATGGCCCATCCTCCTTATCTACACATAAGGAAGGCCTGTGCCCCAGCAGTGGGGACATTAAAAAGGCTGATGGTGGTATTGTCAAGTAGTTGTATTTTTTTCCTATATTTTCATTTGATTTTCTCAATTTGCTATGATGTTCTTGTTCTGCCTTTAAAGCCCATATATATCAGTAAAAACACCTTTTAATCGCTTTGTGTCTTATAGCACTTACAGTTTCCAAAAATTGTTATAAAATATATAACAATAAACATTTATCAAGAATGGACAAAAAAAACTGCAGAATAAATAATTTAAAATAATTGATATTTTTCAGGATTATGAAAAAACTACTACTCTGAGTTTTTTTTATGGGACAACACACGATCTTTTTTCTTTCAAATAAAAAAAGAATAATTGAAATCGGTTAACAACTGGTGAAATTATGTTAAAACATACATAAAAAAAATAAAACTAAAAAAAATACCGTCGACTTGATTACCTCCTTCTTTTTTTGAAGTCGGCTAATAAAAGATTTCGTATTTCTGTGAGTCGCAAAAGCTTATTCATGTTAAATTTTGAATAACAGCTCTATCAAATCTTCTTTTGAAAGACTTCTATATTTTCCAACTTTATAAAATTCATGAGCAAGTAGGTAAATATACTTGGGTAAGAACTTCCTTTTCGGCCATGACGCCTCCTAGCCGTGACTCCACCAAGTGCTCAAATCAAGACAGTGAACTGTGTAACGTCAGCAAGTCAGTTACAACTCACAACTATTTCGGTGAAACCATGAGTCATCTATTGATGACGCTTCCATTTCGTCATAATGTATTAATTTCTATTCTTTACTGTATGACCTCTGAAATGACATTTATAATTTAACAGACGACGAAGGGTGATTCGCTATACCGTTCTGAGTTCGCACCATCACCACAAACTATAAAAAACATCATCATGTCTTTCTAAATAGCTGAATGACATAAAGTTTACATTGCTAACGTTATTTTTTCCATAATTAATACCTCATTTTCAACGTTTATGCTGACGGTTTACTGCTGTTTGCTACTGCCGCGATCAATATAGACACGTGCACAAATTAGCATGCTGCAAGCCACCATAATGCACGTGCTTTAAACTCAACTTAAAGCTTAACTTGACACCTAAACTCAAGACGTAACTTTTAGAGAGATCTCATACTGAAAAAATACAAAGTACAGTAAAGTTTAACAATTGAACGCCCGGAAAATGAGACAATAGATATCCCATTGTTATCCGGCCGCATGCATCCGCTCGGGCGTTGATGAACTAAAATACTTGTGTAAATTTTCTTGTCCGTTGAGAAAAGATTATAACTTGAGCAATATTATAATTAAAAGTTCATATGCTGGGTTTTATTTGCACTTCATAATAGCTTAGCTACATACGGGTCGTCTGTCGTGGCATCTGTCTTTGGTTTTAGTACATATTTTCAGTAATTTTGGTGAGTGGTGCGGCTTGTTTAAGCCCGCTCAAGAACAAGTTTAGACACTTAGAAGCCTACCTCAATCCATCTTAAGAGTCCGTTTCTCAGTTTGAGTGAAAGAATTTTAACCGGCCGCACTTGAACTCATTTAGGGGAACACCCTTTCCCCTAAAATAGGATACTAACTAAGAACTCCACCCGAACGCCCTATAAACTAGGACAAATCCGGGGAAACCCGGACGGATGGCAGCCCTAGATGTAGGCCAACCTTCAAAAAGGCGGACAACATTTTTCTTTGCCATCAATTTTCTCTTCTACACACTTAAAACTAATAGTTAAAACCGTATCAGCAAATCCACCTTAGTGTAATAATTTCATTAGTTATTATATTAATCTGCTAAATAATAACAATAACAACAGCTCCAATAAAGTGGAGTTCAAAAAACTGTTTAACAATTATAACGAACCTAGAACGTTGGAGCGGTGCCAAGAGTTTAAATCTAAAACCACCCTGGTGTCACCGCACTCGCTTATCATCTAGTAATATATACCGCTTTAAAACTAACCTTGGAGAAATACACCTCTAATCATAAACTTATGTTTCTGTAAAGAACATTAATAAAACTTTCTTTCAGAACCCTCTGAGCAAAATTAGATTTTCCACTTACTTATTGGGTCGAAAAGTTTTCAATTTTGTTTTACAAGCAATAATTGGTACATAGGAGTTGAATAAATATCGACGAGGGAGCAATAGAAGCCAAAACATTAAACTGTTATATAAATTTATTTTGACACTACCTGTTCGTCAATGGCATATTATATGTCATGCAAACCTTTCCTAAAGTCATTTTTTTTTCAAAAAAAGTCAGTTTTCCCTTGGGAAATAATGTGATTTGAATTTGGAATGCAACTCATGTAGACGTGCTTGATTGAGGTTGGTTTTAAAAATGTTTAGGTGCAATGAGATTTTATTCTGAGTTAGGCTGCATGTTATGTTATGTACAAATTAAAAAAAATATATGAAAACTTTTTACGAAATTCATCTTCACCCGCGCATCAAGAAGGATTTATTCGAATGTCGAACTGACCACTACAGAATAGACGACAAAAAAAATTAAATAAATACTTAAGTACTTTCTTTATAACAGTCATTGGTATCAATTGCCTCGCAGAAAGTATAAAAAGTAGAGTATTAAATGTGTATTTGTCTCGTACTCAGGATTCTAGCCTTAACTCTAGCGCCCGGGACATAATACACTACTTTAAGCCCTTATTGCATAATCTACTATATCGTTTGTTTGTCAGTCTCTAAGTTAGTAGGAGCATCACGCAAAAACTACTTCACAAAATTAGATGCGGTTTGTGGTATTGCTGGAGTCTGACTTAAAATTGAGCGTATGTTTCGTTTTGATATGCCACCGCCTAGATTTCGAGTTATTAATAAATAATCGTATTGAGACCTGGAACTAAGTCCAGGAAGACGAAGTAGCAGGTGGCTTCATACATAATAAAATCACTAGCTCAATTATTTTACTAAATTAAAGACCTAGAAATGTTGTTGTATGCGAACATTTTGAGATGTATTTCTTTTTTAAGGAAGGGCTGTTTACGGAAAACTTATGAGCAATAAACAATTGCTTTTTATTATTTTGTAAATAATAAAAAACAATTGACAGTACAGCGTAGACCAAATAATAATACTAAGGTTAATCTTCAATGAAACTGCACAAAATGAAATAAATTGGTGAAAAACAATGACCCTGCAATGTTTCTTGTCTCCTCATTGCAAGGTCAGGCTGATAAGCATGCATTTTTTATTCTTCTTATTTTGCGTGGAATGCCCAATAAATGATCTGTTTGACGTTGAAAACTTTAAGTCATCCATGATCAGCCTGTGCAAAAATTGCTTAACATCTATTTGTAAAAAAGTGATGGAATCTGCCTAATTAATAATGTCTCCCCTACACATCGACAGAGGCATCAGCAGAGTCCATCCGCCGATGTGTGGACAGGGGTATATTGATGTTTCTGGGCGGTAAACGAGCAAATACCTTCTTCTCCCTCTATCACATTGGTGGACGCATCCGCAGAACTCTTTACCATTTCGGCGGATTTATCCGGAGATGCATCTGTCAATTGTGCCTCATATGTGTATATTCTTATGAATCTTTTACTCAAATAAATGTCGTCTGGATAAAGTAGATTTTAACTGTCATAGTTGTTCTATCTCACGAAGATCATTTTGCTATGAATATTGTTAGGCGTGCACATGCGCATTACTTTAGTGTGCGTAATACGAGAGAGTGCAGACGCACACTAAAAAAATGTGCATGTGCACGCCTCACACATTCATAGCAAAACGGTCTTCGTGGGGTAAACCATACATGTAAATTAAAAGTTAAAAATTTACGAAAGATTATTTGATTTGGAAGGCAAATACTTAAGATAAATAATATTAGAAAAAAGCGACTCACCTGTAGCACCTCTGACGGGACTCGAACCCGCACCCTTGGGATTCGAGTCCCGTCAGAGGTGCTACGGGTGAGTCGATTTTTTTAGTATTTTTTCTAATATTATTTATCTTAATATAAAAATAGCATTGTAAATGCGAAAAATCTAAATTTAATAATTGTAAAGCTATTTCATCTTTATCGATTGTCAAAACATCTGGAAAGATGTTTCTTTCGAATGTGGGGGTATTTCCTCACATTGATGAAATTGCGCTGGCTTGCAGCGAATAAGTAAAAAGTACTAGAAAATTTCGCCGCTCCCACTAGCGACTCGGTAGCATAATTGGTCAGTGCATTGGGCCGGAATCCCAAGGGTGCGGGTTCGAGTCCCGTCTATGGTGCTACGGGTGAGTCGATTTTTTCTAATATTATTTATCTTAATATAAAAATAGCATAGTAAATGCGACAAATCTAAATTTAACAGTCGAATACTTACCAAAATATGCCTATACACATATAACAACAGATGAAGTTATTGCCATCAAAACACAACATTAAGAATGCGACCCAATCCTGTATATTTAACGAATGCGTAGAAAAAAGGCCGTGACACAGAAAAGGCGAGATATTTCGTCCGATAGCCGCTACATAAGGAAACCGGCTGACCCAAGGACAGGGGTCGTCCTTGGACACCACAAAACTGTTACGTGGTGAAATATACGCAATCGTATATTAAAAAAGATAATTGAAACTTGAATAAGAATTCCTGATCACAAACATGCACAGCAACAAATTGCAATTTCCGAAGAACTGAAATTATTATCTACTAGTTCTGGGTGTGTGTTTACCACCGTTGTCTCTGATTTCCATAACACAAGTGCTTTAGCTACTTACTTTGGGATCAGAGCAATGTTTGTGATGTTGTCTAATATTAAAAAAAAAGTTCGAACCTACATTACTTTGGGATCAGAGCAATGTTTGTGATGTTGTCTAATATTTAAAAAAAAAGTTCGAACCTACATGTTGAATTTGTCGGATACTATTATAGTGGCTTAGTACAGCTGTAGACCTTGCGTAGTAACATTTATGAACATTTTTTCAAAATGGCTGAAATATGATTTTTCCCCATAACCCCGCCATTTTGAAAAAAATCGAAAAACTGAATCGACCAAAAATTCCCTGCTCACAAAATTACACGAGAATCGCTTGACAAATACTACCATGTAGAGGAGAACAAACGGACAGACGGACGGACATACGAAAGCATTTTTGCCCAAGCTGAAACAGAGACGCTTCGCGCTCGCTCAGTCAATGACATGACTTGTTCAATTTTAAGAGAGCGTAGTCTGCACACTAGAGCCGCCATTAGAAAAAAATCATAGTGCTTAAATGAATACGAAATTGTGAATTATCTCACTGTAGTGGACTCCGAAGAAGCTTTGTGGTACTTTTTATCGTTTAGACAATATTTTCTAGCCTGTCATTTAGTTTAATGGAGTTTTTATGCGAAAAGTGGCCACTTTTAGCAAAAAAGCCAGCCATAGCTTAGAGACAGCATTGGGAATGATAATCTAACGCTAGAAAAAACCACAAAACTTATTCAGAGTGCACTACAGAGAGGTAATTCACAATTTCGTCTTTATTTATGCACTATGCTTTTTTTTCCAGTGGCGGCGCTAGTGTGCAGAATAAGCTCTCTTAACGAATGAATAGAAAGTCATTTGCTACTTTTCCGCGCTAAAAATAATCCTCTTTGATGATATTTGCAGCACGCATTCTGTCAATGTTATGTCAAACGTAACATAAGGTTGCATTAAAAAAGTTTAAATTGTCAAAAGCGCTAAAGTTACATTAGAAATGATTTAATATGGTGGTTAAGTATTCTTAAATTTTCTAATTGCCCGCGCAATTTTCTTCATTTTTGTCTTTCATAAGAACCTTCTCCTGACAATAACAAACACAACAAAAAAGAATTAGCGAAATCGGTCCAGCCGTTCACGCGTGATGCCGTGACATAAAGAAATAGGGATTATTTTTTATATACATATATGTATAGATTATGCATCTAGGTCATTAATTAATTTACTACCTACTCTTATTCATAACATAGCATACAACGTCTATGTATGGTTAGGAAAATGAATACAGTCATGCAAACTGGTTATTTAGCAAATATGTATGTCTCTTAAAAGCTTTGCAAGCTGCATTTTGCATTTAGTTTGCAATTACAAACTACGGAATGAAATAATGTCAAGTGTTGCGTTCCGTAGAAAAAAAACAAATTTATATGCTTGAATAGGTTTTGGGTTTTATATACCTTTTATTGCTTTGATGTGTGGTTCCTCTGCAAGCGATTTATCGAAATTTAAAATTTTGTTGCAGCCTTAGGCGGTATTTGCACGGGTCGATTTAAGTAAATTAGCTTTTTATTGACAATAGCTTGTAAAATTGAATCGCCACCTCATTTAAATTAGATTTGAGATTAGATTTTATAAGCGATATTGTCGATAAAAAGCGTTAATTGATCAGTCACCTGCCAAGTTGCCTGTCAAGTTGACTAGTGTAAATAACACATTATAGAAATCTTCTGTCAGCACGGGTGCATCCCAAAAAGATAATTATCTATTCTAACAATTTAATTAAAGCATTGTTTTTTTTCTTGATCTTGGATGAAACTGTTGTTAATTCTTTTATCAAAACGCAACATTCAATGTTGTTCTTAAAGACACATGAAAGAGATTTGTTCGATATACTAAGTACCTATATTAATTTTAGAAAATGTGTTTTCATAAAAGAAAAAAAAAATTATGCGAGACAGCTCGAAACGGTTCGTCTGCACTACTTAACGATTGAACTCGCTTCACCTCTTGCGCGCTATCACTGCGACCACACCTCATCATTATATTCGCAGCACGTAAAATGAACCAGCGTTCCAAATATTTAAGACATAAGTACCACAGCGTTATTACAACTTCTATGCAACATTTTTCTAAACATTTTTTTTCGTTGACCTATATGTAAATTTGGATTATCTGCCAAACATTATGTTAGTAATTATACCACAAATTAACTGTACTATATTACATGCTTACAAAAAAATACTGTAACCTTCAGTCAGTCAGATATCTTAAAGGTTGCATTGTTTAGTGTACATACCAATAAATTATAATAAAATAAAACGTGTTAAAAATACGAGTAATGCCGAATATGGTTGGTAGATAGGTACCATTAAACTGAATAACTTTTACTATGGGACCAACTCCGAAATTGCGAAACAAAAACAGCTGTTTCATACATTTTTATATTTTCGTTATTAATTTTTGTATGAAACAGCTGAACAAGATTTGGTCCCATAGTAAAAGTTGATCAGTTTGATGGTCCCTATATACCATATTCAGCATTACTCGTATTTTTGTAACATATAATATAGTTATCAGTGAGTATTGTAAATGATAGACGTATTTTCGTCAACTGTTTTATTTATGGTAACACAATAAAGTATAAACATATAAAGGTCTAAAAAGGAGGTTGGCTTGATCGCCAACAGATATTTTGATGAAAATGTATTTTCGAAAATGTGGAGAAATGTAGATTTTGAAAATACCTCTACGACCTTAATTGTACCAATTCAATGAATTGCGTAATTACTAAAAATGATATTTTTCTTATGAAAATTATTTTGACGATCTCCTTTTCTTTTTGCTATAGCTCATTTTCAAAAGCAGCGTTGTGTGAAAATGTTATGTCAAAATAAGGTACCTATCTATCGACTATTTTTAAAATTTTGTAGATATTCGACCAAGAATGAATTTAAAAACCATCTTAAAAAGACGCTCATGAGTACAGGTTATTGTAAAGTAGACGATTATCTAAAAGACCGAAATGCGTGGAAATGATGTAACACATAAGTACTTTGGTGTTAATAATCCTGTTGTACTTTATTAGGTAACGTGACTCAAGATAATGAGGCGCATGACAGTTAAGTTCATGACACGTTTTGGTAATAATATCTAATTTATTAGACTGTTATTGATACAATATAAGTAGTAAATACGACTGTCATATGCCTAATTCCTTTTTTGTCCGTGGTCCACCTGCCTAGTTCATCTAGGTAGACTACGGAAATCGAGGCCAAGCGGGCGATGGGGGGTGACCCATCGCCTGCCTTGCACGGTCTCAACCGTCTGGGGAGATGTCTAAACTTACTTGGCTATCTCCCAACCGCGAGGAGGCCCGGGAAACCGGGCCGCCGCCGGGTCTAATGAGGCGAATCCCACAGGGGACCCTCAGGGCCAACCGGCGGCGTGAGGGCAAGTGCCGGAGTTTCTAGTGGGTATTCCCTCCTCCCGGGATCCCACCGAGCCACTCGGCTGGGTAGGATCACGGGAGGCAGTCGTGGAGGGAGCCGCAACATTTGAATGTTGCGGTCCCCTCTTGGTGAGCCTCACATACCCCCTTCTCGTTCACCTACGGGAGGGGAAGCGCGTAAATGCGTTTTCTTCGGCATAAAAAACAGGTAGACTACGGGAATTTTTTTTTCCCGTCGTCCACCAGACAGTCCATATGTTATCTTGGTCGAGTACCTAGTACAAACATACGGAAGCTGAATTTTATTATTGTTATTTTTTTTATTTTTTTATAGTGATAATGGTGCTGAGTTTGATGTGACAATATCTGAAAATGCGGGTTCCTTACTGGCAGGCAAAGGACGGAAAACATTTTGCGACGAAAAATGTGATAAAAACATTCCCGGCCTAATCAATGAACTTATCTTTCATTGCCTTATGTGAAGTAAATTGTGATAAATCGTTATTTTAATAACGACGACCTCCGTGGTCGAGTGGCTTTGTATACCGGTTTTCAAGGTGTCGCCATCTCTGAGGTCCCGGGTTTGATCCCCGGTTGGGTCAATTTAGAAAACGAACTTTTCTATATTGGCTCAGGTCTGGGTGTTTGTGATACCACCGTTGTCTCTGATTTCCATAACACAAGTGCTTTAGCTACTTACTTTGGAATCGGAACAATGTATATGATGTTGTCAAATATTTATTTTTATATTTCTGTTTTTTTTTGCATATTTGTTTCTAAACTTAGAGCAATGTAGGTATGTGACTGATTTAAGATGCTTTGGACTTGCACTGTAGGTAGTCGGAAAAGTTCGCGGCCTTTTTGTATTAAAAATAATAAAGATACCACAGCGAGGAACATCTTTATCATCAAAATTACAAGAACTGAATCTGCTGAACCATTTTTTGCAGTAGTATTCGACAAAGCATCTTCTCCATTAACATTACTTTCTTTAAGCACTAGCAGCATTCATTTTTAAATAAGGGTCTGAACCCTTATCGAAAAAAAAATTGCATAATGTATCTAATAAAAAAAGGTCTAAAAGTAAGAAATTATCAATTTGTTTGAATTTTATCGCTATTACCAGAAAGTCAGCTGTCAAATAATATATTACATTCCTGCCTAAGGTTAATATTGCCAGAAATATAACACACTTCAAAAAGGCCGCGAACTTTTCCGACCACCTATTATTATGTATTTGTTTCGTGGTTATCCGAAATCCAATCCCTTAGGGGGTAAATGGGGTAAAAAAACTCCAGGTCAATATGGGTGTCGTTATTGAGGTTTTATGGGATGTTGATTGCGAAAATGGCATTTATTTTTAAGTCCAACATGGTATACATTATTCAATCCCTAAAGGGGTGAAATGGAATTCAAAATTTGTATGAAATAAAATATAAAATAGACATTACTTCTTGAAACTTCGTAGGAGTACTTCTATATAAACAAGTTTTTCTGAAAATCAACCCTTTAGGGGTAAATAGGGTAAAAAAGCTTAAAATCGATATGGATGTCGTTATTGAAGTTTTATGGGATGTTGATTGCGAAAATGGCATTTATTTTGGAACGGGAACTACTAATATTATAAATGTGAATGTTTGGATGTTTGTCAATCACGTAAAAGCGGCTGAACGGATTTGGAATGGCACACAGATACTTAGTTATGTTACAGACTGGGGTAAAACATAGACCTTACCTTTTATCCCGATGAAAGGTTCCCTAGGGATTTTCCGAATGTCCACGCGGATGAAGTCACGGGTAAAAGCTAGTGTATTATATTGTGTGCACATGTTATGTGCATCAACTTCCTAAAATAAATCAGTACTTACCATTTTAATAAAAAGAACATCTTTGTGACGTGTAAAGAACTTTCTTTTTATTTTTAAATGGAGGTAATTATCGTAGTTAACATTTGTTGTACCAGATGTGCAGGCAGCGTTGCGTCTAGAACTCTGATAATATCTGCTAGGGGCGTATTCGTAGGGATGTGCCAATTTTTTTAATAACAACTGAGTGGTTTTATACAAGGTCTTATTACACATATTATGTGAGTGTTTTTACGACTCAGCCATTTGGTTGAAGGGTTGGTTCTATCTGCCGGACGCCACAATAGAGTTTAATAATAATAATAAATATTTGACAACATCACATAAATTGCTCCGATTCCAAAGTAAGTAGCTAAAGCACTTGTGTTATGTAAATCAGAGACAACGTTGGTATCACAAACACCCAGACCTGAGCCAATATAGAAAAGTTCGTTTTCTAAATTGACCCAACCAGGGATCGAACCCGGGACCTCAGAGATGGCAACACCTTGAAAACCGGTGTACAAAGCCACTCGACCACAGAGGTCGAAGTTTATACTATAAGGCTCGGTTGCATCATCTTAATTTAACTATAACAGTACATGACACAAACTTATCTGAGCCGGTGGCCAAAACTAGAACTAAATGTTATTACATATTGTTACCTAGGTTACGCTATAGACGACAGCGCCGCTGTCACCGAGTCAGATAAGTTGGTGTCTGTTAAAGTTAAGGTTAAATCAAGATGATGCAACTCAGTATAAGTGTTACAATATTACCAATTTTGTCTACAGATCCAACGATGAGGTAGCACCATGGCCCTAAAGCTGAAGTACAAGGACGAGCACGGGGTCCTGCACATCAACATGAGCCCCACCAGCAGTCCTACCAACTCCCAGGGCCCGCAGGACATCGATGGCCCTAAATTTGACACCATTAATAACCGGTGAGACTGAAACTAAGATACCATAGCCTAGCTAGGTAGAGCTTTGTTCCCGCCGAGCTACTTGGCTGGGTGGGATGACGGGAGGCAGTCGTGGAGGGAGCCGCAACGTTGAATGTTGCGGTCCCCTCCTGGCGAGTCCCACATACCCTCTCGCTCACCTGCGGGAGGGGAAGCGCGTAAATGCCTTTTCTTCGGCATAAAAAAAAATAAAAAAAAGGTAGAGCTTTGGTGAAGTAGCACCATGGCCCTAAGTTCGACACTAATAACAGGTGAGGAATCGCGTTGACAACCCTGACCCAAAGATCAGTAAAACTAATAGGTGATCCCTGGCCTAATCAAATTCCGATTAACACTGAATCCCTTGATTTGCTAATGCAAAACAACAACATTGATTTCAACTCATATTATAACTACATGTTTTTCAATAATGATATTATACTTTCAAAGACTTTCGCGCGTACAGTTCATTAGAAATAAAACACTTTTTACGGATTACAGCGCGTATATTATTAATTCAGGTGTTGTTTTAGAATTATTTAGTTTGTATTTATTGCTTTTTTCAATGATTATGTGTATTATAAAGTAATAGTTTTTTATTCATTCACAGATTTGGCCAATACGACCTCTTCGGCGGCAAATATGAAGTGGAAGGGCAAACCGACGCAGAGGGGCAATCACTGTTCCGCAGCCGCTACAACAGTGTAGAGGAGGAGTTGGCGAACACTCCGTACGCCTTCGAGCGCATGCGCCTCAACAACTTAGACGTCACTATAGAGGCGCGAAACTTAGACGCGTCCCCTTCACAAGACTTGGAAGACGATCGGTTCTTCAATCGAAATTACGATGACTTATTCGGACCTACGTTAGATCCGCCAGCGTTTACGGTCACACAGTTGATTCACGCGCAAGATCGATACTTCGATTTGTCATCGCGACAGGGTAGTGTGGACTCTCCGAGAGTGAACAGTTTGAGTTTGGAAGTGAGTGCGAGGAAGAGTGATAAGGATGGAGCTTTCAAGGTGCTGGCGAAGGACACAGCTGTGAAGGCGGTACAGGTGGAGCCACCGGTCACATTGCCGTAAGTTCTGAATTTGATATTTTTTTGTAGAAAACGTGTAACTGAAATAACTTACAACCATGAAAACCTGTAGTTGCAGAGCTCGTCGTTACAAATAACTATTGTATGTAAGTAACACTGAAATATTGAATATTTTTTATATCAGACGTGTAACTGAAATAAAGCACAGCAACACTGAAATAAAAAAGTTTTCCTTTAAACTTTGGTATGCTCCCGATCAAATTAGGGAAATATTATATAAACTGTCTGATAAAATACGTAAACACATTAATTATTTTTTCCTAAATATTTCTTTCGTTGAGCCGATTTATGTTCAACTTATTACTGTAGTTTATAAATCGACCTTTAGGAAATTTAAGTTTATAAATCGACTTTTACTTTTATACTTCTATTAAGAAAAGTTTGTTTCGAAATTGAGCCAACTAGGGATCGAATCTGAGACCTCAGAGATGGCGACACCATAAAAACTGGTGTATCACGAATCGCGAAAGTCGTCAACATAGTATTTACAAATATAACACTTAGTAATAAACATGTAGAGAGTTAACCGCGAATTTCGTTATTTCATTATACATTGTTACACTTTCAAGCCGCTAGTGATGTAATTGTTTCGCAACCCAGCTATGAATATGTAACGAGAGAAAAAAGCAATGTGTTTTCAACCAAAATTTATTAATTAGTGTAGGTATGTATTTTTTGGACGAACGATATAAATATTTGTAACTGAATATCATAAAATATCGCTGTAATTTTTTATAATGCAAACCAAAACCGTTTTGATATTACGAAAAAGGTATGTAGTACATTTTCAGAGAATGTAAAGAAAATTAAAGAAAAGCTTAACTAGACAAATAATTTATTAATCGTTATTTAAACTCGCAAATTACCGACACACTGATTTACCGTATCAAAACGTTAAAAACAATATAAAAAAATTTAAAAGTTTTCTGTAAAACCTTCAACTATGTCAGTACAAACCACATGAATGCTTAAAAAAACGGTCAAGAGCGACTCGGACTCGCGCACCGAGAGTTCCGTGCCATCATTCTAAAAAAGTTTACTATTTA
Source organism: Catoptria pinella (assembly GCA_963556745.1). Classification (NCBI taxonomy): domain Eukaryota; kingdom Metazoa; phylum Arthropoda; class Insecta; order Lepidoptera; family Crambidae; genus Catoptria; species Catoptria pinella. Next base: position 675,896 of record OY750782.1, on the reverse strand, counting down.
GAGACATCGTTTTATTTTTCCTGAAATCTTTACATAAACTTCTATGACATAAAATAATTTCAGATTTTATCTATGCAACTTCGGGATAAGGGGTGAACGGTATATTTTTTTACATTTTTCATCTAAAGTCGAAAACTATGCGGCCTAAAAAAATGTTTGAGAATGTGCAAGCAGCGCTCTTTCATAAATGATACCCCATATGCCCTAGCAGTCTCACTTCGAATTTTCAAGACCCCTTTTCAGTCCCTGTTGCAAAAAATGTATAAATATTTTTATTTCTCTCTTATTTGCAAATAGTTCGGCAATCGTCATCTTAAACTATTCAAAATTTCAAGTTTATAGCAGTAGTTCTCGAAATATCGAGCTGTGATTGACAGACAGACTAAGTCGCACCATTGAGGGTTCCTTTATACCATTTTGGTACGGAACCCTAAAAAAAATTTTTTTTTCAGGATTTTTAAAATACACGTGAGAAAACTATGCAACATAGTTATTGCTCGAAAGTGGTACCTGATATTATTGAAAATAATAAAGGTACTTTCTACTTATATAGACAATTCACGAACCTCCTCTAGTCTTGTTACGTGCGGCATTTTTTATTTTCCTGAAATACAGTGTTGTATAATTTTTAGATCGCAAACCCATTATGTTTTTGTGGACTACTGCTGAAAGTATGACAACATTCTTTAATATAAACGTTGTACAAACTGAAGATACATTATTTTTGGTTTTATAATGTAGAAGATTATATGACAGCAAGTGCCTGTTTCTCAATAAAAAAGTAAGTTCTGAGTAGCTTACTTGACAGATGATTTGACAGTTGTGATATGAAAAATATGTCAAATCATCTGTCAAGTATTATTGATTAGATTGTGAAACAGGCCCTTAAGGGATGTAGTTGAAGGTGACTAATAAATAACTAAGAGGTATACACCAAATATACATCGTTTTGTACCGCAAGCGCTCTGAAGTAAGTCACTTCTGTTGTACATTGTTAAGTTAATCGCATTGTACATTCCAACACTGTGATCTTCAAACCACCTGCCAAGCGTGGAAATTATGAAAAACACTTTTTAACTGCAATAGACTTTCATAATTTATTTGCAAAGAAAAAAAATCTTAAGGCATCTTGTCACAGACAGAAAATAGTACACAATATTTTGTATAACTATAGAATGTTGCAATCATAAGTAGATAAGAATCAAAGAATAAATAAAAGTACTTACTCTAAATGGAATAGTAGATAAAAAATATACTGACAACTATTAGCAGGTACAGTCATTGATTGCAATACCATATTTTGACTATTTTATGGCTCCAAATTATAAATGTGGTTTTGCCATAAATTGGAAGTTCAGCGACTTCAACCTACGTATTTTTTCTTAAATTGCTTTATTTAGTCTTTCATCGAGTATAAACATACTCTTTTATAAAATAAAAGTATTTTAAGAATATAGCTTTAACTTACCACCTTTGTTACGTTTTCATTAAGTTAAATTCAAGAAATACCCAAAATATGTCATAAGTAGAGTTCATTCGTTGTTTTCAGTTTTTGTTTTAGTATCTATATAGGTATTATGAATTTACTGTTTATCACACATATTAAAAATTGTGTGAGGCAAAGGACGTGTTTTACAGGTTTCAGATAAAACCTCTTCGAATCTACTCGTTTAATTATTTAAAAATAAAAAATCTAAATGAAAGTATCTGTCCGGTAACTCGAGCACCATTTTCAAAACCTTTGAAATTGGCCCCAATTATGTGAATACATCAATAAAAATATATTCTCCACAAACTTAAGATTTTAGTTGCCTTATAATATGTACATTTATGGCCGTTTCTTTCGTCTATTCACACAATAATGTAATAATGGGCACAAAATTGAACGTATTATGCGCCATTATACGACGATTGAACAGTTCTCTATTAGAATATAGACTACAATAGACGAATTTTGACGTTAACCGTGTCAAACATAAAACTAGCTGTAATGACTTGACTGAAAATAACAGAAGTTGGGGGAATGTCAAAAATAAAAAAAATTGGAAACAGAATTAAAGAACAAGAGATCAATGCGAGGCCAGTTCACGATCTGATGAAAAGATTGATTTTTGAGCTTCCAATGTGAAGAACTGATGTAGAATTCTACTTCACAAATACTGTAGACTGAAAAAGAAACAAAGAAACACAATAACCGAACAGAATATTGAAAAATGGCTTAGTAACTCTGTAATAATCCTAAATAACACCATAAAAACTTTAAATAAAAAACTTCCAGTCGTCAGATTTCGTAATTTTCAACGACAGAGAATTTTTATGCAAAAAAGAAAGACTTTTTTATTGATCTAACTCAATAACCGAGTAGGATTTTTAACAAATGATCCAGTATTCCAAAAATGAATAAAAATCTTATGCCTAAGTTGATATGATAAGTAGTACTATGGAAAAATATGTTTTAATACTGTCTGGTGGTTTGCATAAGTATTTTTTTTTAGTTTACCTTCAGATTTAATTTAAAATTTAGTACAGATTTTTTTAATCTTACAAAAATATCATCGGCTACATAATCGTAACCTAATTAATGCCTGATATTAAACATGTAATTGAAAACTAAACAAAAAACCATCTAATAACTGTCAGTAAGTGTAAATAGCTAAAAAACATTGACAAAAAACATATCGAAAAGACAATTACCAGCAAAAATTACAAGGTGCTGATATTTTTTAACACATAATCACCGTTGTTCTTCACAAAAACAACAATTGTTCTTCACAAATGACCCATAATGCTTTGTAATGTGGCCTCCAAATCACTATTTCCTAATTTATTTCCCTATTTTATCAATTTTAATTTAGGAAAAAAGATTCAATTAGCTTGGAGTTGACAAACATTCATTTATTTCATCACGAAACCAAAATCAGTCTATCATAAAGCAGTGTTATAAAAAAAATAAGTAGAAAATTGGACTTAATTCGATTGATATGTAACAAATAATATTAATTATTATTCTTATTAAAATTCAATAGGCAATTTTCTTTAAATTTAATAAACTTCTTCTTGCTCGTATCCTCATGACTGTCATACACATGTCAACGCAATGCTACGCGCTGTGCTGAATCCGGCTTGACCCAGGCTCAAACCGCTGAATAAAATTAAAAGGATATTTTGGTTACTATTATTTCAGTTGGCACCGAAAACGCAATTTTACGTAAACAAAACCACGGGAAAAGCTAGTTTTTCAGAAAATTAAAAGTTCAGTAGAACACAACAGACTTCACATTTTATAGTTAACTATTTTATCAATTTTATGTTAGTTTTATGCAAAAAAAACCGTTCAGACTGTATTTAATCGAGTACCTAAAAGGCTTTCTTTCTTTCATTAAAGTTAACAGAATTGTGTTTTCAGTCTTCAGTCAAAGAAGTATTAAAAATCGTTTTTTTTTCTATTAATTGTTAACATATCAACATTTTCACCCGGTACATACATATATTATACACAAATGAGTACTGGCACAACTCACTCATTTAATTAGACTCCTTACTCGGTCCACTGCGTTTGGCCAGACTCGCTCGGGTGGAACTCCGAGTAAGAAACGAATCATTTATTGAAAATTAAATTTCAGAAGAAACTGCTAAAGACTAATGTTATTTTTATGACAAACGATTTTCTGAATGCAGTGATTTTATTTGTTAAAAAATAAGAAATACCAAAAACTTACAGGTTTGGCAATTTTAGACCCAACCTGGGCTAAAGTCAGTTCACTAGCAGATCCTAGTGCCTCAATCAAAACAAATGATCTTCTCTCTTCGAAAGCCGCAAGAGCGGCGCTTCTGTCGAGAACACAGCGACTGTTTTTTACAGGGTGGATTTTTTTAAGTGATCCTGGATGGAATGGTTCGAATCGTTCGATTCTCATCTACAATAAGCGTATTTCAAAAATTTCGCAAAACAAATTTGTTTTTAAATAGTTGTTTGTACAACAAGTGCATAAAACGCACCATTTTATCCGGCGAGGGTGGATAGTTAAGTCGACGGTAAAATGGGTTGTATGTACGAGTAATACACTCTGCTTTTCACTTCGATTGTAAATTAAACGTAAATATTGTAAATATGCATGAAGAGCGATTTTATGCAGCCTATACCCAACATAAAAACGAACTTTACGAGCCTGAGAAGTGAAAAATAAATTAATGTCTCCTTTGAGTAAAACTTCTATCTTCGATATTAGTTGTGTCTAGTTCCAAGTCACAGATGATATCCCCTGGATGTTCAACCTGTGGTATTCTCAGACAGTCACGCGCCGACCTTCTCGCCGGATAACAGCCGGTGGCGTTTTTGTCGCCAAACCTTGTGTTTTGCCCGCAATCATCTGATTCAGCGATATTATTATTGTCTTTGTTCTACACCGGAATTGAGATTAGTGTACACACGACACACGTCAGGTTATACAGTTAAACTGCGAAAACAGCTTTTATTGCGTAGGGCATAAAGGCAGTCTCAAGGTCAATATGTATAGTCTGAGGTGCCGTCGTGTGTACATGGCAATTTTGGGTAAAAACGTTGGTCTTATTTTTAAAAATTCTGTTCTGTATTATTCGTTTTTTGACTTACTTTTATGTTTATTGTTCATTCGAATAATTGTCTTTGATAGACGTACACACCCTCTTATTTAATAATTTGGTGGTTAATAAAATAAAAAAGAAATATCATTTTAAAATTGTTCAATGCTGCAATCTTAGAAACATGTTTAGTTAAGACTCACAATGAGTTTAAGACAAAACCCATATCTTCTCAACTTTTTTACGTGATTTAAATAAACTACATAATTCACCTTTTCTTTCGTTTGTAACAAGTTAATTCTGACGACCTCCGTGGTCGAGTGGCTTTACACCGGTTTTCAAGGTGTCGCCATCTCTGAGGTCCCGGGTTCGATCCCCGGTTGGGTCAATTTAGAAAACAAACTTTTCTATATTGGCTCAGGTCTGGGTGTTTGTGATACCACCGTTGTCTCTGATTTCCATAACACAAGTGCTTTAGCTACTTACTTTGGAGTTGGAGCAAAGTATGTGATGTTGTCAAATTTATTTATTTATTCTGAATCAAATCAAATTCTGAAAACAATACATCAGCTACGTCATGCCGAAAGACGTTATAACAAAAAAATAGTTTTGAATTATTTCCATAGCCTAGTTTATAGCAGGTTGAACTGAATGTTAGTTACGGGAATCCGAATAATAATGATGGCCGTGAAGAATGACACAAAGTTTTCCACCAAGGTCAGTTTTAAAAGTAGAACCCAACCGACCGTAAGATGCACGGTCGGTAATAATTAAACAAGTACTTACGTAAACTGTGTGTACAATTAATGAAAATTGGTGAATTGAAGAAACAATTTTCACAAGTAGACGTACAAAATCCGAAAATTTAATTTTATAATATTTCAAAGCATTAAACAAAGTTATGAGCTTTGTTTTTGTAACCAAATAAAGATTTTGTTTTTTTCTTTCATTAAACTAAAGAATTCTTAATAAATGATCTCTCTCTCTCTTTCATTCACTTCGAAGATTGAAATAACACACTTTCAAGCTGCGATTATGTTAAAGATTTGTGGATGTTTTTATTAGATTTTTTAATTACTGGGAGGTTCTTTAGCAGCTTAACGTCACGTCAAAAGCTCGCCTTTGAAAAAGGTTTATTTTCCTCTCTCTCTCTCTCTCTTTCTATCTCTTTTTCTCAGGAAATCTCGAAAGTCGAAATGTAGAGTAACACTATGACATACATTTTTATATCAATGAGTATTAAATAAATAAATAAATATTTGACAACATCACATACATTGCTCCGATTCCAAAGTAAGTAGCTAAAGCACTTGTGTTATGGAAATCGGAGACAACGGTGGTATCACAAACACCCAGACCTGAGCCAATGAGAAAGTTCGTTTTCAAAATTGACCCAACCGGGGATCGAACCCGGGACCTCAGAGATGGCGACACCTTGAAAACCGGTGTTCATAGCCACTCGACCAAAGAGGTCGTCGTATAATTAATGGTAATATTAATCTGATTCTGATAGTTTGGTTCCTAAACCCAAATATTTCCGAAATAATTCAAATGTCTTCGGATCTTCTTATATTCGCAACAAAAGTATATCCTACGTTCAACAACCTTTTTGTTCGAATGACATCACGTAATGTTTACGAGTTTATAATGATTGTCCGAGTAGAGTGAATTTATAGCTATTTTCGTTATTATTTATAAACACTAAAATTAACATTAATGATATTGTTAGTTAAATTATTAACAATTGAGTTGTGTCTTTAACGAGATTTGAGGACGACTTTACAATTTATCTAAATACCTTACGTATTATTCACAATTTGATAAATTTTATTTTGCTATGTATGTAAAGTGGAAGAGAAATCCGACTACACGCAGTTCGACCCAGATGAATTTATTGAAAATATTCAATAACTTAATTTTTTTTTTAAATTTTGAGATTTTAGCATTCACAATGCTATTTTTATATAATACTAAATGATATACTAGAAAAAATACGACTCGCACCAGATCATTTTCTCGGACGGGAATCGAACCCGTGACCTTTAGATATCCGGTCCAATGCTCTGACCGCTGAGCTACCGAGTCACTAGTGGGAACGTCGAATTTCTTCTAGTATATCATCTCTTACGCTGCAAGCCAGCGCCATCTCACCAATGTACAAGGAATTACCTCGACATTCAATTGAATTTCTTTCCAGATATTTTTAAACAATTCGATTCCCGTCGGAGAACATGATCTGATGCGAGTCGTATTTTTTCTAGTATATTATTTAGTATTATACTAAATTGAACTTAGACTCAAAACGATTATGGTATTCATGTTAAAGTTTATATTATTCTAATGTCTTGCTTCACATGACTGTTCTGGTTACCACTATCTTCTATTTCTATGAAATAATCTGTCAAGTTAGTTAATTAGAACTTATCCGGCACTTATGAAACTGGCCATAATCAAACAAAAGTTTCTAGTAATTGTATATGTATACAGGGTGTCCCAAAACTTTGCCATATAGACCTTAAATATTGAAGATAGGAAATTTTACTTGTTTTTTAAATATATGGAACTGCATACCTTTCCTTTCGAATGGCAAAGTTTTAGGACAACCTGTATATAATTCCCCTAATTTTACGAGTTGCGATTAAAAACCGTAAAGAAACTAGCAACAAGCGAAACGACAAAGTAACTGTAACATCCAACCACTTGTTTGCAATTGTCCAATTCACGTAATACTACCAATTATGCCGTAGATTCAATTAGACAACACAATAGAAGGAGAAATTACCAGCACATGTAATATGCAGGGCTGTTGTGATATGTCGCTGTGTGTCTCTTGAGGTATTGTGTAAAACATAGGTGTACGGGCTTTTCCTATTGGGGTTTAGATTAGGTAAAACTTTAGAGTTTATTATAATTGTTGAGGATAACGCACGAACCACTTAAACACGTGTTTCCCGTTTTTGGTTTTATTGACAACTAAAACTATTTACAATTGTTTTATAAAAAGATGTCACTGGCATTTAGAATTTGGAAGGTAGACCAAAGAGAAACAAAAAAAGGCTATAATGTTGCTGGTCGGTAACAATTATCAATACCCTATCTGCCTTATAAGTTTACACCTAGTTTAACCAAAAATATTGCTTAGCAATATTACACCTTAAGTTTGACGTCAATCGTCGTATTCCTAAACATTAAAAAAAATACTAGTTGGAGGGAAAGTACCCCAAATATTGATGATGGCAAATTTTACTTAAAGGAAACATTCCTTTATTTTTAAAAATAAGTAAAACTACATTTAAAGATTTTTGATAAATCGCTTATCGCAGCCGGGAATAGAACGGGCTAAAACCCGAAAAAAATAACATCCTGTACTTTTATGATACCAATCGATAGGGTCAATGATAAGGGTCAATTTCTTCTTAATAATAAAGTTTCTTAAGGCATCAATAAATAATTAAAAAAAAAACACGACTGCCCTGCCAAAAACAAACTAAAAAGTTAAATAACAAGTGTTATGATTGCAGTTGGGAGATCTTTTTGATTAAAAATTGTTTTACAAAACGGTTCCCCGACTGCAATGACACCTGTTATTTAACTTTTTAGTTCGTTTTTGGCAGGGCAGTCGTTTTTAATATAATTTTTATTTTTATTTTTTCATTTGAAAAGGGCGTCGTATAGATAAAAAAATATAGCCACTGTCACTCGGGATGATGTAAGGATTCGGACGATACCCCATGCAGCCAAATCCGTTAGGTATAATGCATTTCATTGAATAGTACCTATGGCGTTATGTTGGCAGTGCTGACATTCTTTTCTTATTGCGTTGTAATAAGGTGCAAAATTATTCCATCTGAAAGCATTTTGAAGTTATGGTGGAATAAAGAAACTCACATACCCACACACAAACATACATGAACCCTGCACACATTACACTTCCTGTTTTTTGGGCAGTCGTGTAAAAATATTTGTTTCCCAGATAAATTTCCAGCTGAGACAAGTGATTTTTCAAATTATGATTATTTTTTTTAATAAAGGAATATTTCCTTTCAGTAAAAAATTACCATCTATTAAGGGTACTTTCCCTCCAACTACCGTATTTTTTTTCCAGTCTGTATTTTAAAAATAAATAAACATGCACGCAATTTTCTACAGTCCATGTTGCATTATCTTTAATGACAATATGACACAGAAGTCGTTCAGAGCCATTATATCTGTTGCCCAACAAATATACAATGAGAATGCGCAAACGCACGTTATCGCATTTGTTATTCATAAACAGAACAACCAATTTCTGTTTTTGTATCAAGTGTTGTCATATTTGCGTTACTGAAATTCTATGTTACCATTGTAGTTGTTGAAAATGCAATGCGTTTTTTTGCAAACAAAGTATTGCTTAAGATTTTCTCAATCCATGTTGGTTAGCATATTCACTTCTTGGTTGATGGACTTGAATTTCAAATGGGATGAATATTTCAATTTTGTTTTTGATCAAACTGTAATGTCAATAATCATTCAAAAATGTTTTTCGTCATTCGTCAGACTATACGTACATCTTTGTGTAGATATTTAAGTGACCATCAGCCATTTTTAATGTCTCCACTACGGGGGAACACACAGGCCTTCCTTATGAGTGGATAAGGAGGATAGGCCATAACCCACAACACGGGCCCAATGCGGATTGGTGGGTGTAAATGACTGCAAATGCAGCCGGGATTAACGGCTTAACGTGCCTTCCAAAGCACGGAGGAGCTCGAAATAATACATTTTTGATCACCCATCCCATGACCGACCCTTGCGAATCGCCGAACCAGGCGCTAAACCACTGCGCCATCGAGCTCCTCGTATTTAAGTACCTCTTTCTAAATATAATGTTAACTCTACCGAAAAATAGTTTTGCTAAATTACGTGTTTAACTATAACCCGTTATTAAACAAACATTTTACATTACATGTTGCCTAATGTTGTTATTTGACATAATTGATTGCGTTAGATAGGATTGGATAGAATAATATAAACCATCATCCTATCCAATCATATCTAACTTAATCAATTATGTCAAATAACAACTTCTTACTTTGTTCGGCAACGAAAGAAAAACAGTAATGATAACTTTTTAAAACGGGAAGCGTACACTTGACTTTGAAAAAAGTATCGACTTGCGAACGAATAAAAAATGTATTGCATTTTTAGTTTTTAAAATACAAATTGTCGCCTACATGAAAATTACCATTCTTAACACCAATCAACACATATTAATTATTTTCAAAACTCACATAGAAATAAGCATTTCTGCATCGTTAATTGAAGTATCGAGTATTGCCCAATCGATTACAAATTACAATTGTAATTATTCGATTCGGCCCGCTCGGATGTGGGACGCCGATTTAGTAATTTCGTAATACAACCTAAACGATTTATTGATTGCAAATTTTATTCGCATTCATGTGTTATTTGCAGAAATTGATAATTTGTAACCTTATTCCCGCAAATTTTTGACTATACGAGAATTACCGTGTGGCGTAGCTCTGCCATGAGTTGTTGCAAACTGTTTTCGCTATTGAGTTCTATCGTTTTCTCCCTTTCACTCGTATTGGCTATGAGCAGTTTATCCGATAGATTTCGATAGCGAAAATAGTTTGCAACAACTCTAGGAGTGTCGTAAAAGGCGACTATAGGTAATGAAATAACTTACAAACAGTATATCTTTGATAATCTATTACTTGCAGTATAATAACCCGTAAAATATTGTTTTTTATTTGTATGGAAAACTGCAAAGTGACAATCCTAGACGCAAATAGACTATTGTTTCGATAATACATCCACAAAGCAAAACACAATTTAGGTCTAGCCCACTTAGAAATTGTAGTGTTGCACCGTTTTTAACAAAAAACGCTGTTATCTATTTTTTATCCACGACAGTTTCTAAACAACCTTAAGCTTGGGTTACCACTATGCAGTTAATAATGAAAAAAGAAATTTTAAAGGTGTCGGTTTTTAGTGTTTAAGTATAATAGTTTTCCAGGGTTGTGTGCATGGTACTCTATCTACCATATTCCGCTTTAGGGTTTTTTTTGTAACACGTTGTTTAGGAACCGTCGTGGATAAGAAATGGACAACGGCGATTTTGTTAAAAACAGTGCAACACTACGATATCTAAGTGGAGATTTAGCAATAATGATATATATATTTGACGACCTAAGTGGTGCAGTGGTCAACATGCCGGTCTACCACGCAAGAGGTCCCGGGTTCGATTCCCGGCCGGACAGAAATTGAAATGATGATTTTTAAATTCTGGGTCTGGGTGTTACTTTGTAAATAAGGTTATATTTAAAAAGTAGTGTATCAGTTGTCTAGCACCCATATTACAAGCTTTGCTTAGTTTGGGGCTAGATGGCGCTGTGTGAAATTGTCCAAGCATTTATTTATTTTTTTATTATTTTATTCTTATCGCATCTAAATCAATCCAGCCTAAAGACTCAATATATATTTTTGATGAAACCAAAATTCTTTCATGTCATTCAAAATCTTTCTCATTCTAAATCTAATAACTTTTTGCATAACACTAAAACTAAGTATTTAATCAATTAAGTAATCTCCAAGTACCTGATCGGTGATTCACCGGAGATAGGCGCATCACCTGCCTTGCAGTTTCCCAATGCACGTGGGCTATTGAATAATAAGAAGGAACAAAGGATCACCTTGGATGAAATGCAACGCCCACCACAGCCTGTCACTGTATGTCTGGTATTGTAAATAGTCGTAAAATTGACAGTTAAAACAATTAATGTAAAGATGAATAGCTTTTTGCAAAAAGCTATTCATTCTTAAATCTCTGAGACTAATAAATAAATAAATATTTGACACATCACATACATTGCTCCGATTCTAAAGTAAGTAGCTAAAGCACTTGTGTTATGGAAATCGGAGACAACGGTGCTATCACAAACACCCAGACCTGAGCCAATATAGAAAAGTTCGTTTTCTAAATTGACCCAACCGGGGATCGAACCCGGGACCTCAGAGATGGCGACACCTTGAAAACCGGTGTACAAAGCGTCCGTTCGACGTCTGTCACCGTACAGTAAGCAGCTAAACCATAGAAACTACAGTCTTCATATTTGATCATATATGATTGCCAACCCAAAGCCAGGTAAAGTTTAAAAAAAGATTTTAAAATATTTTAGAAAGGGGCTCCCATGAAGGAGGACGTGAACAACATTTTTTTTATTGCGCTTAATGTCAAAAATCAAAATGTTTCAATTGTTTAAAGTTATAATTATTTGCAAAGTTTTACTATAAGAAATATAAATTATACTAAGTATTTTAATATGGCTTTGAATTTTATGGGTTAGCATGACAAACCATTCACTGTTTGATAGAATACACGTAAAAATTAAAAAGAAAAACCTCCTTTAAAAACCTTAAAAAAATTGCTATAAAAAAACAGCTTCAAAAAACAGCAGCTCTAAAAAGCAAGAAATAATATTCAAATCTGCATAATTACTATTCAAGTACCTATGCATATCTGATATTAAAAAAACGTCTTTTGAAGAAAAAAAAACATTCGAACATAGAACCTCCTCCTTTTTTTGTAGTCGGTTAAAAAAGGAAGAAGACGGTACATAAAGAATCAGATTTATATAAAACACTTCTCGCAATTCACGCAAACATTTTGTTACTTTTGTTAATGAAGCCGACATGAACATTACACAACGCGAAAACATGCAGTAGCGATTAAAGGAAGCTTTAGATAGCATCTGATTCGCCAAGGTGCATCACAGTTTACGCAAACTAAACGAACAATGGATTATGCGCACGCGTCGGCGGGTTGCGAAATGCGTGAGCGACGCTATTAATCATATGCATCGCATTTGGTTAACTGTGAATGACCTGGCTATTACACTAGACTAGAGCAACATAATAAAAAGTCTGTCTGCCTATATGAGCCTAGAATGAAAAATATTGATTAGAAATATTATTCCTTACGTATAATGTTTCAAAGCATTATATTCCTTGGGCCTACTCACGCTAATTCTGCCCTTCTTACATGACCACCGAAACACGATATAAATCGCGTGATATAGCGTTTTATCGACACTCAACTGTCAAAATCCATTGTCTTTTGACGGTTAAACGTGATAAATCGCATATCGCGTTGGTCATGCTAGGGGGCTGAACGATAAAACCAAAACCATTACGTTGTCATTTAGGTTATATATACCTAAAAATCTTTGGTGTAGCTTTAGAATTATCATTTAAATTGTTCGAGATTGGCATCTTAGGCTCCAAAGGCATAGTTTTCAACAATTTTAACTAAACTTAAGCGAGTATTTTCCTGTAAATTAAACTGAAACTGTAACGATTTAGTTTTTGTTTTGTCTTTGAGAAGGCCCTGACTCAAAGTCAAAGGAGTCTGCAAAGGATAATGACGCGTTTCAGGTGTTTGGATTATCTTTTCGCATTACATTACTGTGTAAAAACAAACAAAAACATCTAATCTCTGTAGACCAGAAAATGATCAACAGCAGCATCAGATGAAAACGGTCCAATGCGATCTCTAACCCGCCTGCGCAAGCGTGGAGATTATGGCAAGTGGAGGCTACCGTCCGACAGTCGACTGTAATGGCTGTAGTCCAACAAACCATCTAACTATTAGAATATATAGTGGTGGCCTGATAATTAGGGACACCAGTTGATTTTCAAACAAACGAGGTAATTTTGAAGCCTTGGTTCTCCGCCAAGGATTGACCTAGCTGTGATCTGATGATGGCCATCCAGGGAGTGGATGTAGGAGATTCGGATCGCTATACACACCCAACTGATCAGTATTCGAAGAGATATAAGGATATGTTTAAAAAATTTGCTAAATTAGCATAAAAATGTATGGAAATCCTGAAACTGAAAACTCTGATCCTTACAGCTCTTAGAATACTGATCAGATCAGTTAGGTGTGTACAGCGATCTGAATCTCCTCCATTAATTCCCTGGATGGCCATCATCAGATCACAGCTAGGTCAATCCTTGACGAAGAACCAAGGCTACAAAGTAACCTCGTTTGTATGAAAATCGATTGGTGTCCTTTATTATCTGACCACCACTATATACACACGTTAAGCTAAAAAAGTGACACAATTTTAACTATTTGCACTGTTTGAACACAATTTACATCAGTTTTCCGTATAAAAGACATCAACGAGCTTTGTATGCATATTCTATTTTTTTGGTAAATTAATAAGTGAAATCTCAATCAGTATTCTTTCCTTTAGTGTAATCAATAAATATTCGTTCTGTTAGTGTTTCCGCAATGTTTGTAATTAAATGCTATTGTTTTAAATTAAATACGTTTGTTGGCAATTTCTATGGAAACGGAATTGGAGAATTTAAAGACAAGTGTGTTCTTTGCAGGATTCTTGATTTGCTTATATTTAATAATTATTTGTTTTGATACAGATTTGACCGTAAAATTAATAATAGAGTGATAAAAGAAATCTTATTCTGGTTTGAATCGTAAAAATAACGATATTTTTTAATAAATACTATCAATATTCACATTGATTTAGTAAAATACAATGAAAAAAAAACAAAGTATTATGGAACCAAATATATACCTAAGCAATTTAAAATCATATAATATCATAAATTAATTACAAACATTATATTATTAATATTTTTACTCTTCTCTTCTCATCGTATGAGGATTAGTGGCCACCTCTGGTGTTAGAGTTTATCAAGCCGCTTGTAAGGCCTCTGTCGTGACTTAACGACTGTTATCAGACGACAACAGCCGGGACCGACGGTTTAACGTTCCCTCCGAAGCACGGAAGCGCTCAGTTGTGATGCCACTTAACGGTCACCCATCCGACACCTGGCCGGACCGAGCGTCGCTTCGAGTATGAGTCAAGCTCCACCATGAGCGCTTCAATATTGTTACTATATATGTCACTGGAACTCTACTTACTTACATAGTCACCTTACGGTACTCATCTAACAAAAGTACTTCTTATCTTCCATGTAAGCCATCTTGATCTTCGCAGTTTCTCTACTCTGTGGTTTCACTGATTTAATATAGCTACGCCAGTCTGCGGTCACACTGTGGTAGTTTCGCTTCGTATTCAAGATCCCTCTATTTTCACTTAAAAGTAGCAATAAGACACCTGTGGCCTAATCGCGCTTATTTTCAACGATAAAACCAATAATAAATCGTTATCGTCTTAGTTTCGTTCACAGATAAATGCTCGCTTCAGATTTGTTAAAATTATTAAATGGGATGCCTATTGAGCCAAGGATGTCAATCTTGGAAAATTAAAATGAGATTGCTAAAGCTAAACGAAATGTTTTTAGGTAAAATATATCTTGACGACCTTCGTGGTCGAGTGGCTTTGTACACCGGTTTCCAAGGTGTCGCCATCTCTGAGGTCCCGAGTTCGATCCCCGGTTGGGTTAATTTAGAAAACGAACTTTTCTATATTGACTCAGGTCTGGGTGTTTGTGATACCACCGTTGTCTTTGATTTCCATAACACAAGTGCTTTAGCTACTTACTTTAGAATCGGAACAATGTACGTGATGTTGTCAAATATTTATTTATTATTATTATAAATGACAACGTAACGGTTTTTCTGCTTAAATTTTTTAAAAGCAACTATTGACAAGCTTTTCAACCCTGAAAAATTGCAAATTCCTGAAATTTTCAATATGAATTTTGTTCCAATTTCAGCCATTGTGCAAACACTAGTTAGCAGTGGCGAGGGGTGAAATTATGGCGAAGGTAAGCCGTTCTGCCGTATCGGTGGGGGGTTGGTCGGTTGGGCATTTTTAAATGGTAAGCCGATGGGAATCGGCTTGTATGGATCATTCGCCACTGCTAGTTAGTATTATATAAAATTCACACATTCGAGATTTAATGCTAGATCGAAAGAAAACTTTGCTGAATCTCCTTTCTAATATCATAAAATATATCATTCAAAAATATCTCAGTAATTAAAAATCCCATAAAATTTAACTCGGCCGTAAAGTTTCTAAAGTCACCCATATGCACATTTTACGAGTTATAAATAAAACGGATGAACAGTCACGTCTATAAATATGTATACAGTTAAGAACTTTGTCGCTCTAAAAGCTATTACTTTTTTGAACTGAAATCAATGACAAGTGACAACTACAACAAAGTGACGAAGTTCTAAACTGTACACGTATTAAAATTTATAGACGTGACTGAACATGACACGATCGTAAATTAATAAAATAGTAGGATTCTCGTAAAATATTTGATTTAATAATATGGATTCAAATGGCTATAGATAAATCTCTGTTTTTATATAATACTAAATAATATACTAGAAAAAATAGGACTCGCACCAGATCATGTTCTCGGACGGGAATCGAACCCGCGACCTTTGGATATCCGGTCCAATGCTCTGACCGCTGAGCTACCGAGTCACTGGTGAGAACGTCGAATTTCTTCTAGTATATCAACTCTTACGCTGCAAGCCAGCGCCATCTAGCTATTTTTTCTAGAATATTATTTAGTATTATATAAAAATAGCATTGTGAATGCTTAAATCTCAAAATTTCAAATAAATCTCTGTTGTTTTCCCTTCGATCATGATTATCCTAGATAACACTTCACCAACTAAAACAGCACGCAAATGTGGCACCGGCTGTCAAAACAAAAAGTGATTAGAAATTTTGAAATTCGAATCCCCAAATGAATATTTTTATCAGGGTACAAATGACTATTCTTTCCAAATTCAACCTTAAACAGTACAAAACAAAGAAGATTATATTTTGTACAAAATAAGCGCCCAGTCTGTAGTAAGTGGGGCGTTATTACGAGGTGCCGTTTTTGAGATTCTGGCCCTAATAAGAGTTATCCCTAATAATATGCGCCCGACTATTAATATTCAGACGTATCTATAATAGCGATCAAGTAAAAAGTTTTATCAATACGAAGATTATATTATTATATATAATTAAAAACAAAATACCATAAATAATAATCAAATTGGACATAAATTATTGTACGTACATCTTCATGGTAGCGAATCGCAGTTACGAAAACGGCCGGAGGGGAACTTAAATACACATAACCACTATTGTATCGGAATCAAACTATTCAAATTATAGAGGTAAATAAAATTAGTAGAAAATAAATAGCGATTGTATGCTGCAACAATGTTTCAAAAAAAGTATAGTGTAAGTAATTTTTTTTTCAGAAATAAATAATCCCACCAAAAACATTTTCATGAAAAATGTTGCCAAGACGAGACTATTATTGCTCACACTGTCAAAAAGTTATCAGACCTCGTGTCTGAGCCAAGCTTCTCTACACGCCATGACTCTACGTCGAATGGGGTAATTTTTTTTTCGCAAAATTTCGAAAGCCTTGAAAGACAGACTTACGAAAGAATTTTTGTTCAAGCTGAAGCAGAGACGCTACGCTCAGTCAATAAAGAGTCCCTATATAATTTTTTCAGACCATTAAAATTTGCGGAAGTCTCAAACAAACTTTCATCCCCTAGTTTAAGGGATTTGAGGTAAAAGTTCCAAGTTTAGTATTTTTTTTTTTATTACTAATAATACTAACTTTCATACCAAATTTTAGCTTTCTAGGACTTCAGGAAGTATAGTTTAAGAAATTTATTTCAGAAATAAATAATTTAAGTATATCGATCATTATCTTAATACGTGTTATCGTCAACAGTTAACTCGTGACATATAATACACTACAACATTAGCCGGGTTATTGGGCTATCACCGCACGTGTCTCCGGCGCCGTGGCTGCGTACGCGCAGGCCGCGGGCGTACGCAACAATACTTTCCCCGACGCGCGTCGCTACACACACGCGTGGAAGCGATAGGAGTAAGCGGGAGCGATTTTGTAAAATAGGGACTTTTTATAATCTACCAAAATAAATGTTTCTTATAGAGACAAACAATAAAACCTGATCTGGGATAATCTGGTTTTGATAGACAGAAATTGGAAAGAAAATAGTTAAATTAACTTCAGCAAATAAAACTGTGCTTAACTGACTGAAAAAAATAGTTTTTTTTTTCCAACCGAAATCAAAAAGGCGGCATTCACGTGGCGTTAATTTGACTCGAATGAATGAGAATAATCTTTCTTCAAGAAAAACTAAATAGAACTCTTGAACCGTCCAGTTTATTTAATTAAACCCCCAAGACACCGCGTTATTTTTTAAACCCCGACGCAAAAAGAGGGGTGTTATAAGTTTAACGTGTCTGTGTATCTGTGTATAAATGTCTGTGGTATCGTAGCTCTTTGGGTGAAATGGTTCGGATTAGGGAGACTGATCACCCGTCCGGCTTCGCTGGCGTCCCCCCTTCTAAATAATAATCGTAGCTCTTAAACGGATGAACCGATTTTGGTTTAGTTTTTTTATAAAAACATACTCACTGCATAGTTTTACAAAGAAAAAGGTTTCTGGTAAACTATCTGGTCAGTCGTTTTTGAATAACCGCTACCTGCCATGACTTACGCTGGCAACCCTTCACGCACCGCGGATGACCACTCGCCAATTACGCCAGTGTTGCCAGTTGCTTCACCTCGGGCCTCGGGGGCGTACCGCGCCAGTCATTGGTATCACTTAGTTCACTAATATGTCATCTACTGGTGAAACTTTTATACCGAAGAGAATAATAATCATGCATTCAACAATGTATTATTTTGGATGCAAAAAGTTGAGTTTTCTTCTGCAATTTAGAAATAGAATAGAATAGATATAACTTTATTTGCGTATGACTGGGGTACATTTATAAGTCTCCTAATAATTATCACCTCCCATTCAGCCAACAACAGCAGCATGCAAATATTTATCATGTCGTACACAAAGGAAAATCAAACAAAAACAAAAGAATAAAAACAATAATTCCTGGACCTAATGATTCCGATCCCTTCGCCATACTTTACAAGTCCATAAATGTCAAATTTTAATGTCAAACAAATTAATAATTGTCTATGGATGAATGAATCATGTTAAGAAGAAGTAGAATTATTTTTATAGAATGTGGCATGACTGGAAATTTTTGAAAATGATTCGTATATTAAAAATTTCTTTAGGCACAAACAATGAATCAATTTTACTGCAATTGTCATCTATCCCACTTTCGGACCAGAAAATGGACAGCATCTGTTTAACATGGCAAACGTAGACGTAGTGGACGTAGACCTCCCCACGTCCTGCAGTGGACTATAATGGCATGTTCTGCTGATGTTTCTAAACACTTTGATCAAAGACATCTATGTATATACTACACTAGACAGGCTGTACAGTACCGAAAAATTGCTCATTAAGTTACGGTGCATGCACCGAAACTCCTTTAGTCTATTGCGAGCGACCGAGAGAAACAGTTGATGCGCCGCGAAGGTTGCTTGTGACACAATTTTAGTTTTGAACAGCTCGTCTATGTGATTATAAAAAACTATGGGCCTATTCCACAATCAAATAATAAGTTCTGAGTAGCATTCTTAATTTGACAGTTGTGAAGTGAAAAATATGTCAAATCATCGGTCAAGTAACCTACTCAGAACTTATTTTTTGATTGTGAAATAGGCCTTAAGTATTTTATATGCTTTCCATAAGTTCCAGTGGGTAATTGCGTATAATTATTTCCAGCCCCGTATTTCTTTCATTATCAACAATTTCATACAATAGAACGATGCTTCGTAGGTTATACTTTCACTCCCATTATACAGGGTGAGTGAAAACAATAACCATAGAGAAATTGAAGGGACAAACAATGAAGCTAAATTAACTATGAGATGAGACCGTGAAATCGTTACCTACCCGTTTATATGAATTGAGACGCCAGCGAAGCCGGACGGGTGATCAGTCTCCCTAATCGAAACCATTTCACCCAGAAATTGTGAAAAAACCCAATGCTCTTAGCATTGTCATTTCTTAACACAGTAAATTATCTTAGATTATCATATTTCATAGTAATTAATTAATTCGTTTCTAATGAGTATAGTATTCGTTTTTAATGAGTGAGTTAGGGATTACTTTGTGGCATCGATGATTCGGCATTTTTGAACATTTTTCAAAGTGACTGAAATATTACATTTCCCAATTTTTTTTATTTCGAAAAACAGAATCGACAAAATAAAAAATACATAATTATATAACCTGCTCACAAATATCACGAGAATCGGTTGAGAAATGTGACCTATAGAGGAGAACAAACGGACAGCCGGACAGCGGGACAGACATACGAAAGCATTTTTGCCCAAGCTGAAGCAGAGACGCTTCGCGCTCGCTCCGTCCATTACACAAATCTCATTACACGTTGAGCAATATTTTTTAATCACCAAAACTACATAAGTATTAACAATAAGCACAGATTATGATTCAAAAATTGCACTATTATTTCTAAGTTAGCCAATCCCACGCCCACTTCTGCAGCCAAATTACTTTGTGTAGCGTGGTGGGTGTGATGAGAGCTATAATGACATGAGTCAGCCCACGGTTATGGCAATTTCTTTATAGATTATTCATACTGTAAAGGTCGTCTTGTGATAACAATGCGCATAATTAATCAATAAAGTTTATGCCACCTGAATACAAAACTTGATAACGATTTAATGTACCTATGTAGATACTGGAATTAATTAAGGTAAAATTAAATTACATATAGCATTATACTATCGTTTTTAGAGTTTCGTACCTCAAAAGGAAAAAATGGAACCCTGATAGGATCACTTTGTTGTCCATCTGTCTGTATCTGTCAAGACCCTTGTCAGAGGTTCGAGTTGAAATTGAAACCAAATACTCAGTTCTACAGTGCCTTGAAGCTGCGAAAAAATTAAACTTCTTATTTAACGTAAAAAAAGATACGGCAAAAAACGCACATTTTGACACCAAGTCCACCTGGCTAGCTACCCATCTTACCTAAGTCTGATGCCATAACAACAATAATAAAATGTTATGTTCCAGCAGTTAGAGGTAAGATAGCCAGTTCCTCAGTGGTGAGGATTCCGGGTGTAGTGCGCTTACACTTTCGGCCTTATCGTCACTTAACATTAAGTGAGGTGGAAGGCATGTACTATCCCGTTGTGGAAAAAAAACCCGCCAAGTGCGAATTGGACTCAGAAGGTTATAGTGGCAACAGAAATACATCATCTCTGAAAATTTCAACTCTAACTATCAGGGTTCATGAGATACAGCCTGGTGACAGACAGACTGACAGTCGGACAGACAGTGGAGACTTAGTAATAGGGTTCCCGTTTTATCCTTTGGGTACGAAGAAGAATAAAAAACCTACTAACCCCAAATTCAATGAAACGTCCAAAGAAAAGTACAAAATCAAAACGTTCGTTACAAATAAAGTTGATTGCATACGGAAATGAAGTGATATTATGGAGATTGCTTTCGGCGATAAGACCCAAGTTTTTAGGTCAAACAAACGACACAGTATATATCACTATTAAGGGTGTTAGCTGATATTAAATTAACTATTCTTGGATAGCAAACGAATAAAGAAATCCCACAGTTTTACAATCACACGTTGCATTTTAAATTACATTAAAAGCATATCATATAATTTTTTGAGATTTTAGCATTCACAATTCCATTTTTATACAATACTAAATAATATACTAGAAAAAATTAGACTCGCACCAGATCATATTCTCGGACGGGGATTCTCGAATTTAAAAATTATATAGCTCTTTCATTTTCATCAATTGTCAAAATATGTGGAAAGATATTGCAATTGAATATCGAGGTAATTCCTCACATTGATGAAATAACACTGGCCTGCAGCGTGGGATATAAGACTACTATAAGAAATTCGACGATGCCACTACTGACTCGGTAGCTTAGTGGTAAGAGCATGGGACCAGACATCCAATGATAATATGATCTGGTGCTAATCGATTTTTTTCTAGTTCATATAGTTAATATTAATTTTAAATTATATTTTATGCTTTTTCTAATAAATTATTTTTTAAACTTCCCTGGAGCTTAGCCCGCCTTTTGCGTGATTTCCTTATGTTGGTTGTTTTTCTTTGTAATGAGTGTGAGCAATAAGTGTTATTAATAGTAGAAAGAAAATTAAAAAAGAAAATACTATATATTTCAATATTTTGTTACTTATAATTTAAAGTCTACTCATAAACTTACACTCGTAAACTCGTACGAAAGGCTTGGACGAAAAAAAGCACATAAAACTATTAATTTTTAGGGTTCCGTACCTCAAAAGGAAAAAACGGAACTTATAGGAACACTTTGTTGTCAGTCTGTCTGTCTGTCAAGATCCTTTATCTCGGAAACGCGTGGAGGTATCGAATTGAAATTAAAACCATTTACTCAAATCTAGTCCTTTGAAGCTGTGTAAAATCAAACTTCTAAGTTAACGTAAAAAAAAGATACGGACCTAGAACTACGTAATTGGGCGAGTAATATCGCCTTGGTATTATTGGTATTGGTATTGGTGGTGGGCACTTTTCTCCGCATTTAGACCAATTTGGTCCGTTATGCGTGAAACCTCATAGCATCGGTATGGCTAATCGAGCCATCCCAGCTCCTTCCAGAAGCGCAGAAGCCTCCTGGGGCGTTCACAGGCTTCTAGGAGCGACCTAAGGAAGTAATATCGCCTTATAACTATATCGTATACTACAAGTACAGGGAAAAATCTGAAAACAAGACATTTTTAATTTAATAAAATCGGGAAAAGCTCTAATAAAACAGCTAGGTTCGATTCCTAAACTATTTGTAATAAGTACATACACATTTGTACAGAACCCTCGGTGAGAGAGTCCGACTCGCACTTGTCCGGTTTTTTCACAAGGTGTATGTTTCACAGACCATCAATCACCCCCGAGTCGCGATGACTCGATTATTCGCGTAATTTCGATATCCTCACTCGTTTCCGTAATCGAGTTGTACAATCGCAAGTCACGTCGATGTGTCCCGTACAATAGGTGCAGTTCGCTTCCGGGGTACAATTAATAGCGTACAAAAAGGTACATATCGGTAATTACGATACATATAGATATATAGAACCGACTTGGGAATATGAGGAGTTCTTTTTTCACATACGCCATCTTTATTAAGTAATGCGCCTAAGTTCTTTATTACAAACAATACTTATCAATAAATTGTTGTTTTTCACATTATATTTAATGAATATCCTCTACTTTAAACTGAAATACTTCCTTACAAAACTTTTAAGCCCAATAATTAACTTTAGAACTTTTAAGCCCGATAATTAACTTTAGAATTTTTAAGCCCAATAATTAACTTAAGAACTTTTAAGCCCAATAATTAACTTAAGATTTTTTAAGCCTAATAATTAACTTTAGAACTTTTAAGCCCGATAATTAACTTTAGAATTTTTAAGCCTAATAATTAACTTTAGAACTTTATAAGTTAACTTTGAAAGTAGACATATTATGATACCTAGCTTAGGTCAGTTTATCACAACAAGTCATGTTGTTGACCATAAATCGGAGTATTTTCAATGAAAATAAATTCTTGGTACGAAGATAGTGTACCACATGATTTATTAATGAGCATAAGATTAACACGTCACTATCTTTCTCAACAGCGTGGTGCCAACAGCGAAAAGAAAGAAAGAATCTTCATTCGCGATACTCACCGAAACGCCCGGTTCCTCTCGACCGACCAGCCCGAGGTCTCTGCCCGTGGAGATCAGATCAGACAGGAGATCCCCGTTCAAAGGTAATTGAAAACTATAAATTTCCAATTCCTACCTAATATACCTTATATATATGTGCATAGCTCGATAGCTTTCCTTACACTTACATAGCTCGATGGCGCAGTGGTTTAGCGTCAGGCCTGGCGATTGCGGAGGTAAAAAACTTTCGCAAAGGTCGGTCATGGAATGGGTGGCCAAAATTTATTATCTCATGCTCCGTGCTTCGGATGTCACCTTAACTCTTGGTCCCGGCTGCATTTGCAGTTGTTAACACCCACCAATACGCATTGGGCCCGCGTGGTGGGTTGTGGCCCAACCTTCTTAACCACCCATTAGGAAGGCCTGTGCCCCAGCAGTGGAGCCGATAAAGATGGCTGATGGTCAATGGTCATACTTACATAAATTGGACAATATGACGTCCAGTAAAGTAGAATAGCATAGCATGATGGCATTTAAAACATCCAATGCTTCGTAATGTAAATTATAGTATTCATGTCTGATTTGCTTTCCCTACCAACTTGATTATTTTTTATGCTTTAACATATTTGTTTTCTTTATTCAAGGTCGCGGCTTCAGAGAAGAATCTTCTCGCCATAACACACCGAGGACATCCGCTGCCAACTCACGAGCGAACTCGCCTCCCAGAAGAAGAACTAACTCCTTATCAAGGATCGACAAAATGGCACAGGCAGACGCCCTCCCGATGCCAATCCACAACCTAAGTAGACCTCACTCCCCAAGGAACTTCCTCAAAGAAAATATAGAAGAAGTCAGAGAGCTCAGCGAACTGAACAGAGAAAAGAATGAGGCAGAAGCTGAAAAGAAAAGGTTGGAAGAAGAAGAGGCTTTGTTAAAAGAAATGGGCTTGTTGGACAAGAATGCGAAAAGCGACGCTATCAGAAGTATAGTTAGTTCAAGAACGACTTCGAGGAGTAACTCACCGAGCAAAATCAATCTGAGGTCGAGATCAAACTCGCCTTCAGCCATTTTACATTACGAAAACATACCCGCCGATAGTACAGAGTTTGTTAATGTTCCAGATGGAATATCTAAACCTGTCACACACAGGTCTAGATTAAGGTCGATTTCGAAATCTCAGCCTCAATCAAATGAAGGCTCTCCAAAACATTCGAAGATACCTAAACGCCAAAATTCTGTGTCACCCGCTAGAGTAGGTAGCAGGAGAGGAGCTTCGAACTCGAGACGACCTGCCGAAAGTGGATTAAAGAATCAGAGATTCATTTCAAATAGTACAAGTAGCATTCATGAAACCATAAAAGTTGGAAGTCAAATGCATGACAAGCGGAATATGAGTAAAAGCGCACAATTTTTAAGTATTTCGCCTTCACATATAAAAGGTAAACCACCAATATCGCCAGGAAGAGGTGGTCCACCTCCATCGAACAAGGCTATTAATCCTAAACGACTGTCGCCCATTGTGGGTACACCAAATAAAAGTCCAATTGAAGATTTGAAACCCAGGTCTGCAAAAAGACCAACGAAGCCATCACCTTTAGCCACAAAGCCAGTCAAGACTGCTGGTAATACACCTGCTACATCTAGATTGAGTTCTAGACAGCCAAGCAGAACTGTCAGTAGAGACCATAGTCCTGATAAACGCAAAAGTACAGTTAAGTCTTCTGTTTCTTCTAAAACGACAAAACCCATAACAAGCAAACCAGTAACAAGAGTACCTAGTACCAAAACGACACAAAGACCAACACCAAAACCAACAAATAGTAACAAACCTGAACCGAAAGCTCCGATTAATCGCACCAACAGTATGAAAAGCTTGATAAGAACGCCAAGCACCAAGAATCTGATGGAAAAACCTCCGTTGATGAAGAGAAGTAGCAAAAAAGATTTATCAGATAAAGCCAAATCTACGAGTAAAATTGATGAAATCGGATCGAGAAAAGGCTCTGCGAGAGAACCAATAAAATCTGGAAAAGAAAAGGAACCAATTAAAAAAGATAAACCGAAAGACGGAAAAACAAGTGTTGATTCAGGAACGGACACAGAAGAAATTATCAAACAAGATAATCAAACTCAATACGATAAAATAACGAATGAAAAGGGTGAGTTAGTGATAATGACTAAGAAGAATATTGTTTCTATGACAACAGCTGCTATTACCTCTCAGCCTTTGGAAGTAGTAACGACAGTCACCAATCAACTACCTGCTGCCTTAGAAAAGGCCAGAGAAAAAGCTATTCTTGAAAGACTAAGCTCCAAGGAAACCCTGATGCCCAAAGATGATAAAGACAAAGACTTAGATTCTATAACTACAAAATCAACTGAAGTGGAAGCAAAAGAAATTAAAGTAGAAGTCGATATAGAAAAAAACAGACCAGAAGAAGCAGAGAAGAAACCGATAAAAGTGGATGATAAAAAACCAGTTTCCAAGCCAAAGGATTCCGCATTCGTTGATGACAGCATAAAGTTAAAGCCATTACAACCACCATACAATAATCCTCAAGTAGAACGTGCAAAACAAAAAATAGACGAAGTATTAAAATCACCAGAAGTTTCTGCAGAAAACATACTCGCTCCACCACCCAAACCACCAAAAGAAACAAAAAAATCATTTAGAAGTATAGCAAACAAGACGAAAAGTGACTCAAAAGATGACATCGCTAAGAAGTTAATGGATATGAAAGACCAAATGATGAAACAGAATGAAAAACAAGCTGCAGAAATGCGTTCGGAAGCTACTAAAATCATCGATAGTATTATAACACCTATTGAAGAACCGAAAATTAAGACTGATGAAAAAACAAAAGAAGTAGTAAAAGAGAAGGCAGATACGGTAATAACGGTTGTGAGTGAGAAGAAAAATGGGCCAGCTGCGATAACAGAGAAGGAAACTTTGGTGAAAGGAGAGCCGGACGTTGAAGTACAGAGCTCAAATGTGTCGACGCCTGGTGACATGATGGTGACTTCCAAGAAGATGTCTGAAGGAAATGGGTCAGATAAATCATCGCACAGTAACGGAGGGTGAGTCTTTATTGTTTAACATCTTTGGTTTTATACATAAATTTATTTTAATACAAACTTCATTATGTTCATTGGACTATTTCATCCAATCATGTGCTTTACGGTAGACGTTGAATAATTTGTACTACATTTTACTTATTTGATAAAATCAGTTTCAATAATCATCAGTTATAATTATTATTATTACTATTGATTTTACCAATTAACCCGCCAATCGTCCAGGGGACAGACCCTGTCCCTAGGACAGGAAAAGGAATGTTGGCTATCATTTGTGCATTTTTAACTTCCGGTAAATTATGATTGGTCAGTTCAAATATGATGTTATTAGTGGAGAGGTTTTTAACAAAGTTGATGCATTGGCCTTTGACCGCGAGCGAGGTGGATTTTTTGTGGAGTAAACATTTGTTTATTGTGAAGTCATTATGTGTTCTTTCGTAAATCAAATTAGACAAATAGATTCGTCAATTATCAGGCTTTTAAATAATATGTGAAACTGAGCTAAATGGGTTTCTAAATAATGAAAGTTAGTTGGTAGTAAATGTACTTTTATTATTGTAAACTGATGAACACAACTTGACATAAAGAAGAAAAAACACAGAGTACAAAACAAGGAAAATATGTTGTAGTATAAAAAGTACGGAATTCAAAAATATAAGTTAAAAGTAAAAAACCATAAACTAGTAAAATAGAGGCCGGCTCGGCAACAATATGTTTATAATGTGCACAGCCACTAGCTGTAAAAGGCATCTTGCGTGTGAAATACAAAATTCGGAGAAAGAAAACAGACATTATAGATTGAAAAAAAAAATATTAATCATAACAAGTAAGTGAAATTGATGCAATAATATTTAATGTATCGAAAAATTATCTAGCTCTCTAATAATATATATCCTAATACATATTTATAGGGGAAAAGCACAATTTCGATTATTCTATGACAATTGGGATTTTTTTCCCTTGTTTCTGACACTATCGCTGGACGCTTGACGGGCTAAAACAGTAGTGGTTAGAAATGCACATTCCTTGTTGTGGTTTAAAACCGATAATTTTAATGCTACCCGATTGACATACAAAAATGTTATCAAGGATACGAATACCTAATTTCTTCTGATAAATCAAAAGAGTTGTGAAAAAAGAAATATAATTATGTAGCTCATTTCCGCAAAAAATATATGCAAGATGCACCGCCCGCCCGCCCGCAAAAAAATGCTCATGCAAACCACAAAATATCAGTGCACAATACCTGCATTTACCAAGACAGCGACACTCCTTGCACCTTCACCAATTAGACTACTCTACACGTGTTTCGCCCCAACCCGGAGCATCCACAGGAGTTAGATCGTGCGTGAACCAACATGTTCGGTGTTGGTTACATATTATATTTCTTTTTTCACAATGGTTTGGGACTTCCGCCAAGAGACGTCTGATTCAATCAAATACTTAAAATCAGAAGAGCTTTTTGCACGCATTGTTCTTACTATCAAAAGACGTGAAAATTTACTTAGGTATAGCACGATTCAATCTTTATCATTTCTGTAAGCATCGCGCGAGACAATGCACATAGTGGCTAACTTCACAGCGGCCAATAAGATTGAATCGTATTATAACTGAAAATTAATAATGAAGTTGCCAAAATTGTCAATGAATAAGAATGCAAGGAATACGTGACTTTTCACAACCACAAATGTGGGTACGTAACGAAATGAAAGTATGTGGTAATCCCGTGGAGAAAACTAAGGCAGGTAGCTTTCCCCGTTGTGTCTGAACCAGGAGAAACCGCTGTAATACTCTTGAGACGCTGCGGTCTGCATGCTTGATGGTTGTCGACGACCTAGACAACGAAGATGATATTGATCAGGGATGTCAGACGTACCAACTTCTTGGTAAACATACTAGTTTTTAGCGTCACGTACCATGTACCAAGACTACTCGGTCCTTGTACGCAAAAATACCAAGATTGGCCGTTTACCGACAAACATACACCGACAATGGCGATAATTAACTAAAAATGATGTATTGTCAACTTTTCTTTTTGAACACGAAATTAAATATAACACGGACAGAAAATCGCAGTCAGCTGTCAGTTTTTTGTCACTGTACGGTTGGTGAAACTGCTTGGCTTGGCTATGGCTAGTCGATTACTGCGCCATCTTCGCATCGTACTGAAATTGAAATATATTTTTTTTTCACTAGGATGCGATTTCCGACATAGTTTATATACCAGTGTTGGCAGCGCCGCAGCGGAGCACAGGCGTACCAGTTTTTCGTTCTCAATACCAGCTTTCAGCCAGCTCGGCACAAGGATTTCTGAGTGGCCGTCTAACATCCCTGATATTGATATTCATGACAGATGACAGTTGTTGATTCATGATTGAAATTGACAAATAATCATATCTTATTCAAATATTAAATAAATAAATAAATATTTTGACAACAACAAATACATTGCTCGGATTCCAAAGTAAGTAGCTAAAGCACTTGTGTTATGGAAATCAGAGACAACGGTGGTATCATAAACACCCAGACCTGAGCCAATATAGAAAAGTTCGTTTTCTAAATCGTCCCAACCGGGGATTGAACCCGGGACCTCAGAAGTGGCGTCAACTAAACCGGTGTACAAAGCCACTCGACCACGGAGGTCGTCGATTTCATTAAACAATTGGAATTTTATGTAGATAAGTATAAGGGTTATTTGTAAAACACCAACAACCTCGCAGGGGTAGATTACTAACATCATAAACAACAACATTCTATGTTCTACAAGTTTTCTGAAAAAATAAAATTGAAGCTCAAGAACATCCTTTAGAAGAGCATCCATAGAGACTCCTTTACAAACAGTAGAAAAGTACAATTTCTTTTAAAACTGCTCGCGTTTTTGACCCAACCGTACACAATGACGGATCGGTAAGGACAACCGTACCTTTTCTTCGAGTTATCAGGATCCCCTTTGCGTGTCGCCGTCCGGCTAGTTTGCATAGCCGCGATACGTCGCGCCTGACAGTATAACTGTGAGGTGTGCTAGTTGAATGTTGAGACAGTCAGAAGATTTTGAAGAAATACGCTTTCCTATGGCACTAATTTTTTATTTATTTCATTTAATCTCTTTATTATACAACAACAAACCAAAGGCGGACTTAATGCTAAAAGCATTATCTCCTAGTCAACCCTTAGAGAACAGATAGCCACGATTGCGGTACATTTTTTATAATAAACTAAACTAAAAACGATTATTTTAGCGTACTTAGGTCTACCAGTAATTTTTTATGTCCTAGTTAAAAATGAAGTGCTTTTGAATCGACGATATTTTTCTGTCATGAGACTTTTCGAGGCGAGGTCTTTATTTTTTTCCATGAACCAGTTTTCAACCCATAAACGTATGTCTTTACAATCTTAGTCGTTTCGGTCCTTAATGCAGTGGAGTGGTCATATCGAACCGTTTTTGTTCGCTTATCGCAACTCTTTTTTCATAGGTAAACCCTCTGTTTTTCATGTCCATAAATCAGTTTCCAACCCTTACGGATCCTTACAGAGTCCTTAAGCATGCGTTGGTCATATCGACCGAGTAGCGTGACCGGGTAGTCAGGGCTGGCACGCGACGGGTTAAGGGAGGCCGAAGATGAAGTGTGGTCATACATAAAGCGCTTAGTCTGCACACTAACGCCGCCATTGGAAAAAAATCATAGTGCCTAAATAAATGAAAAGTGACTACGGCTAGAAAATATTGCTTAGGCGTTAAAAAGTACCACAAAGTTTCTTCGGAGTGCACTACAGAGAGATAATTCACAATTTCGTCTTTATTTAAGCACTATCAATGACTTCAATTACATAGACGAGCTGTTCAAAATTAAAATTGTGTCACAACCAACCTTCGCGGCGCATCAACTGTTTCTCTCGGTCGCTGGCAATAGACTAAAGGAGTTGCGGTGCATGCACCGTAACTTAATGAGCAATTTTTCGGTACTGTACAGCCTGTCTAGTGTAGTATTCATATATATTTTTTTGGGAACTATGTTTTTTTCAAGTCGGCGGGCGTTAGTGTGCAGACTACGCGCTCTTAAAATCAATATTTGTGTAGTCTAGACTGAGTATAATTACTTACTAAGATTTAAATTAAATGTTAAATGCAATTACTATATTCAAATAAGTTCACAAAGTAGTTTTTCTTAGACACGTATTGGTGCAGTTTTCTAGTCTAACAGTATAAATTAAAATATTGCATAGCCTTCCAAAAAAAAAAAAAAGTTCTGTTCTATGTTCAAAGTTTCAAGTCTCTAGCTAGGTCATCGGGAAGCTAGTAAAATCGTTTGCTTTTGTGGACAAACGAACAAACAAGAAAGCGACCTAATAAAAACGTCGATGCTTGGACAATTTCACACAGCGCCATTAGCCTCAAATAAAGCAAAGCTTGTAATATGGGTGCTAGACAACTGATATACTACTTATATACTTTTAAAATATATACTTATTAAAATTCATCATTTCTATTTCTGCCCGGCCGGGAATCGCACCCGGGACCTCTTGCGTTGACCACTGCACCATTCAGGTCGTCAAAATACATTTAGCGGTGACCAAATAGGGCCGTTACTATTTTGTGACCAAACTATTGGTATGCCATGACTAAACTTCCTTCGCTCGACGCCTTTGACCCCTCGATTCACCAGTAACCTTTCCATGTGAATTTATATCTTGAAGTTTGAGTCAAGTACTTTAGCGTTTACAATTTAATCAAAGTCAGACCTGCCCCTGTAGCATGATATACATGATACATCGCGTGATATTGCGATTTATCGACACTTAACTGATAAAATTCATTGGCTTTGACTGTCGTCAAAGCGAAAAATCGCTATATCATATCGCGTTTTGGTGGGCATGAAAGGATTACACAGTACGTAAATATGTTTTAGATAAAGTGTTCTATTTGATTTGACACTTACGAGCCGAAAAACGTAAAGTAGGTAAGTACATACTTTAACTATACAAGGTGTTACAAAAATACCCCTAATGCCGAATATGGTATATAGGGACCATCAAACTGATCAACTTTTACTATGGGACCAACTCTGAAATCGCGAAAAAAAAATCAGCTGTTTCATACAAAAAATAAAATCGAAAATATCAAAATGTATGAAACAGCTGAAATTTTTTTCGCGATTTCAGAGTTGGTCCCATAGTAAAAGTTGTTCAGTTTGATGGTCCCTATCTACCATATTCGGCATTAGGGGTACTTTTGTAACACCTTGTATATCTATGCTATACGCTTTATTAATTTAAACATGAGCCAGTGTGATGAAACATAAATGTATCTTTTGCATATTGTAACAGGAAATACTGTAAGTTACAATAGATTACTTTTTCATACAAAACGTTATGATTGTTTGTGAAGTTGAGGTTAGGGTTGACTATTTTATAATTATTATTTATTTAAGGTTACAAAATTCACACCTTACAAATATTAGCAAATAATTGTCTTACAGATCTAACTTATGGATTTCCATTTTGTTGCATAATTGTGATAAATTACCTAAGTTTTCATAGGTGTCAGTTGTGCCACTAAGTATTACCTTATTAAAAACCACCCCATGTAATTCAAGCGACATGTCGAAACAGATAATGTTAGATCAGAGCCAAGGACACCCCCTGTCGTTACTCAGAATCACTCCGATACACGTTAATCATAGTTTAATTTCCGTTGCGTAAAATGGCTGCATTAAATTTGGCCAACCCTGGGCTATTACACGGTTCAAGAATTAATGACGACTTTAATTTTTCATGGCTTATTCGTATTAGAAGAGATTGAGGTCGTATGGCCTAGTATTTTAAGACTTATACTGTGTAATTCATGGTCGCAGATTCGAAGGTGTTATAAACACTATAGTGTACATAATAAACTACATTGTACATACATTGCTTGTTTAATCTATACTTAGTACAATACAAACGTTGCTTAATTCGGTATTAAGCGGAATTCACAATAAATATTACTTCAGAATTGTCCTTTCCTAAGGTAATTTTATTTCACAATTTAAGTAAACCTATTTTTAAATAACTTCCACGTTCACGTTCTCTTTTTGAGCCTTTCGTTAATTGATTTCGGAAAAGTTTTTCCATAAAGTTTGTGTGAAAGTGTAAAAGTAAAATAAATATCCATTTTTCCCCCCACATTCTATTCAACCTTTTTTTTTAAGATTGAAATTAAGACCTCTATATACCTCAAGTGGCGCCCTCATTTTAATTAAATTTATTGCTCGCTAAGTATATTATAATGTATCGAAAATTCACATGTACAGATTGAAGCTAAGGTTCTATAGTTAATTTACAAACAATAACCTTAGTAAAATTTTGTTCGTTGTAGTAGTAGTTCGCAAAAGTGCCAAAAGTAGCCACTTTGAGGGCGCCACTTGAGGTATATAGGAGCCTTAAATAGAGCTTTCAGTATGTATTGTGATGCTTGACTGCATCGCTTACAAACTTCTTGGCCATTTGGCGTAGTAAATTTTAAAAAAAATGTTTTATTTATAATTATCTTTGAAAGCTCGTCCTGACAGGTTGAAGAAAAATATGTCGAGAGTAATTACCTACAGTCGTTTTATCAGGTTTTACATGAAAACAAACATAAGATGGTCTAGTCTAGTACACAACACATTTCATCAATTAATGTTTTGTTGAATTCACCGTGACTTTTTAATTGTATTTTTTTTTTCAATATCTGTACCGTATCACTCACTCGTACCAAGTTATTTCACCTAAATAACTTTTGGCGAGTCACGACGGTGTACAGCGGCATTTTTGTGTGGCCCTTATATAATTAGGGTCAACAAATAAAATCAATGGAACTCGTAATGACTTAGAACTTATAGGTGTTGAAAATTATATTTTCAATATAGAATAGAGTATTATTAATCACCTAAGTACTTTTGGTATTTAATTTAATGATGGTTTTTGTTGACCGAGCGAGAGCGAAGCGACTCCGTTTCAGCTTGGGCAAAAATACTTTCGTATGTCTGTCTGACTGTTCTCCTCTACGCATTTCTCAACCGATTCTCACGCAATTTTGTGAACAGGTTCAATAATTATATAAACTTTTTTTCAATTCAGTTTTACAAAATGACAGAGAACGTAAAATAAACATAATTTAGATATTTATAAGACGTTCAAAAACGTCTCAAGCGCGAGGCATACAGGTCACAGAGCCACTAGCTTATTGATAGGCTATGTGTCGCCGGAGTTAAATAGCACCAACCAACCAACCCTCCACATTTAGAGGTGTCATGAAGAGCAATTATATTAATGATTCAGTATTATGAAAAATGAAAATCTTTATTGGTGCTTAGTGTATCTAATACCTCCGTGGACCAGAATAGGGACAGCAACATTTTCCATAGAAAACAATAATAATAATAAATTAATTTGACAACATCACATACATTGCTCCGATTCCAAAGTAAGTAGCTAAAGCACTTGTGTTATGGAAATCAGAGACAACGGTGGTATCACAAACACCCAGACCTGAGCCAATACAGAAAAGTTCGTTTTTCTAAATTGATCCAACCGGGGATCGAACCCGGGACCTCAGAGATGGCGACACCTAGAAAACTGGTGTACAAAGCCACTCGACCACGGAGGTCGTCAAAATGGTCCAATACTGCAATCTCCAACTCCAACATAGTAAAAGTTGTTCAGTTTGATGGTCCCTATATACCATATTCGGCATTAGGGGTAGTTTTGTAACATGTTGTATATTATATCCAATCTGATTTTATTTGAATTTGTTATTGTTCGAAAGCTGTAATAGTCAACTTGCGGACTTTACTGTCGAATTTGCTGTGTAATTTCTCCTTTCAAATTTGGTGCAGAGATCTCTGTACCCATCAAAATCGGTGCAGTAGTTGAGGCGTGAAGCGTAACAGACAGACAGACAGAGTTACTTTCGCATTTATAATATTAGCATGAATTGTTATTCATAATTGTCTTCGCGTGACTATTTAGTGATAAAAACTTGTACAGTACAATGAGTTAAGGGGCTGACATGAGCCCACTAGCACCGCCTGTCAATTTTATTTTATTTATTCTAAATAAGCCCGATTTCTTAAAAAAGGAATCATTCAAGGTCTTGTGAATGACGTCTAATATTTATTGAATAACTTTACACAGTTTGAAAAGGCATTTAAACAGTTTAAAACGCGATTTTGTTAAAAATGGCCACTGTTGGTTTAAACCCGTTTTTAAACTATTGCACGCATTTTGTAATGTTGTAACGTTATTCAATAAACACACTGATTCCTTTTTTAAATTGGGCTTATTTAGAATAAATTAAATAAAATCGACTGGCGGCGCTAGTTGGCTCATGCCAGCCCCTTAATGAATATTCATTATTTATGAAAACAACTCCACTTGAGAACTTGCGAAAATGTAAATGTTTATAACTTGTCAAAGGTCAAGGATTTTTCTATAATTTTAAAGCAAATTTTTCTTTTCGTTGTTACAACAGTTGTGACAGCTAAATTAACTTTGTCCTACACTTTGAGAATATCATTTAAAAGGAAAAATATCTCTGTAGTTGTGGAACGTATTCATTAGGATTCCTTCACCTAATCTACAATTTTATTCACATGTGCTTGTCCTATCTTGAGCTTTTCCATGCTCCGAAAGACACTTAACTTAAGGCCCCTATATACCTCAAGTGGCGCCCTCATTTTAATTAAACTTATTGGTCACTAAGAACATAATGTATCGAAAATTCACATATACAGATTGAAGCTAAGGTTCTATAGTTTATTTACAAACAATAACCTCAGTAAAATTTTGTTCGTTGTAGTAGTAGTTCGCAAAAGTGCTAAAAGTGGCCACTTTTAGCACCTTTGCGCAATAAATTGAATTAAAATGAGGGCGCCACTTGAGGTATATAGGAGCCTTAAGTTGCTGGTAAGTACCAGTTACACTGGGCCTGTTTCACAATGTACAAGTAAGTTATGAGTAGCTTACTTGGCAGATGATTTGACAGTTGTGATATGAAAAATATGTCAAATCATTTGTCAAGTAAGCTAGTCAGAACTTACTTTTACATTGTGAAACAGGCCCTTAAGTTGTAACGGTAGTCACACACCAATTCGCCCTGGGTCCGGCCGCAATCATCATTAAAAAATCTTTATTAGTGATGATACATATAATTTGCTTAATACGGGTATTTGTATTTTAAAAAAATAATAACAATAAATAAATATTAGACAACATCACAAACATTGCTTTGAGCCTTTCATTCCAAAGTAAGTAGCTAAAGCACTTGTGTTATGGAAATCAGAGACAACAGTGGAACTACAAACACCCAGACCTGAGCCAATATAGAAAAGTTCGTTTTCTAAATTGACCCAGCCGGGGATCGAACCCGGGACCTCAGAGATGGCGACACCTTGAAAACCGGAGTATAAACCACTCGAGAACGGAGGTCGTTTTTGTTATATCAATGATTAAGATACAGGCATTGTCATGCTTAAAAGGGGACTCCAGCTACTAATTGTTATGTTTTTGCATGGTAAAGTAAATAAAGATTTTTTTATACAGTCCTAGCAAGTAGGTACTTTCGTGGATACAGGCTACCACCGCCAAAAATTATTCATTATCTTAGCAATCTAGATCCATCAAATTACCAACACTATTCTGGCGCAGTTGTCGGTCTGCGGGTCAGTCCTCAGTCCTCAGTCGTCCCGTCCCTCCGTTCCCCGATAGTCATCTGTCTGTCTCTCCGGTACGTCATCCCTGTTACCATCTGTCAGCCTGTCAGTCACTAGTCGAAAGAGGCTGGACGCCGCGACAAATACCTTGAGTACCCAAAAGACTTCTTATAACCCTTCAACGCCCGGAAAATGAGACACAATAGATATTCTATTGTTAACCGGCCGCCTGCGTCCGCTCAGGCGTTGATGAATTAAACTGCAAACTTGTAGATGCATTCGCGTTAGATGCATGGAGCCTTTATCTCAATCTTGCTAACGGGCGTCCTTCGCGTTAATGGCGATTTACGTTACTATTATTTTCTTTATATCGACAAGCTCATTATGCCGCACGCCACAAACCACGCAATACTTGGCACTCGACTCAACTCAACCCTAAGAAAATTCAGGCTTTAGTTCGCCGTGGCGTGCCGGCCGTCTCACACCCACCCTACTCAATCCAATATGGCGCGAACTAAATACTTCTTGGACAATAAAAATGCTAATTTATAATCTGTGTCGCTTCGGAAAACGCGCGGGTGAAATTAAAAAGTGAAAATGACAACTTTGACGTTCCAAATGCGCTAGTGATGTTGCAACTCTCGATATAAACCATAGTATAAATAAGTCTATGATATAAACAGTCAGGATGTGAAGTGTTTAGGCAGTTTTGTGGATTTATGAAAAAAAACATGTTACACAATAGAACAGTTTATATACTCCCAAATGAACTTCTTCCAAAGCGGTATGACAATGATAACGGGTAAAAATATAAAAGAAAATGTATATTATATACCGATTTTCCTATATTTTTCTATTCGCTTACCATTCTTACTTTCCATGACTGTAAGAAAGCTTTGTTTTATAAACGATACTATACATTTGCTTTGTTTATTTCTCATATAGTTATCTTGGGCCAGCTGCATTGTTGAGGTAAATGCGACTATTAGAAAGTGAATTATTGCATGCAATCACTAATTCAATTCATGTTATATTTCGCACCAGGAGAGGTACTAAGTAAAATTTAATAATAACCTTATTTTTTCAGAGTTTATTTAAATTCTCATAAAGCATTGTACTACTTAATTTGAATCGCCTTAATGTTTCGAAGAATTCGTCAATAACATTCCTGAAAAGCCATAAGTTGGCCATAAGTACATATTTAACTACTTATTTATTTTCATCGCCCTATTACTGAAAATAGTGTGTTTATTTTAATGGTATTTTTCAAGGTCTGATTTCCGCATAGAGAGATTCTCTGAACACAGCAAACTTAAATACCATTTTATGTAATTGTTCCTAATAAAAACAATAAATAAATAAATAATAATAATTTCGTAACGTAACGAAATTAGTTTAAAATAAACTTAATTAACTATACAAATAAAGATGATTGTCCAAAACAGGGCTATTGTTGTATAACAATGGAATGAAGGGACCAATACATTGTGTTTGCTTTGAGTCTTTACTTAAGTTAAAACTTGGAACAGATTAACAAGACACATTTGTGTGTGCACAATTACACAATTGTGCCGAGGTGATCCATCACAGAGGAGTGGTCGATAATAAGAAACTCATTCGGAGAGATAGACATCACTAAACATTGTTTTTACTAAATGGAAGGCGGTGGCACATAATAAACGGCCTTGCCATAAAAGATTTTCAAAACACTGTTTAATTTAGATACTGTTTAAATGTGATGCTGGTCTCTTTCAAACAATATTGTCAAAAAAGTGACAGCATCACATTTAAACAGTGTCTAAGTTAAACACTCGTTGAACAGAGTTTTATGGTAAGGCCTATATAAGGCCAAAACTCACAACTTTTTAAAGTATGTGTATTGTTTAGTTCAGCAGTTGTGAACCTTTCGTTTCATTCATCCATTCTGCGCTTAAGGCATAGACTTATACAATATTTATAGCCTAAGGTCCCGCCTCAGAATTTTTTTAAAAGCTTGAAGTTTGCTTGTTTTACTCAACGCTCAGATTAAAAATAATCTTATTCCTGTTCCAGACAATGCTTTGAAGTTCCACCATTAGCTTGTTTTTCATTGCACTTTCAAATTTATTTATTTACGAGTAGGTATAATAACATAAGAGAACTTCAATTAATATTATAATTATACACAAATATCGTTCCATATTTAAACAATTAAAAGATTTCATATAAACAATAAAGTACTTGTCTAAAAATTTGGCAAAACACAATACCAAAAATGCGCCCTTCTTGCTAAATATATGCACAAATTCTAAAAACATTCAATTACTTCCAGCTTCCCCCAAAGCACCAGCACCACTCCGAAACCCCCAGCAAGGACTAGAAAACAGTCCAAAGATGAGAAGGCAGCAGAAACAGAAGCGACACCTCCAGAAGATAACAAGAAACCCAACATTGGCTCACGACTCATGGGCAAGTGCCGGAAATGTTGCTCGTGCTGTGTCAAGCCGGAAGTTGACGAGGGAGATGTGGAAGAGGGAAAGAGAAGTTGGAACTGCTTCAAGAAGAAGACGGCGGAGAGACCTACGGAAGCGGAGAGAGCTACGGGAAAAGTGAGTTACAATACAACTTGTTTATTGTAAGATTAAAATGTTGTAGGAAAGTAAATATACAGGGTTATTTGCAAAATACCAACAACTTCACAGGAGTAGATTACTAACATCATAAACAAAGTATTTGAAATTTTGAGATTTAAGCATTCACAATGCTATTTTTATATAATACTAAATAATATACTAGAAAAAATAGGACTCGCACCAGATCATGTTCTCGGACGGGAATCGGGAATAATCAACTGTTTAAAAATATCTGGAAAGATGTTCAGTTGAATGTCGAGGTTAATTCCTTCTACATTGGTGAGATGGCGCTGGCTTGCAGCGTAAGAGTTGATATACTAGAAGAAATTCGACGTTCTCACCAGTGACTCGGTAGCTCAGCGGTCAGAGCATTGGACCGGATATCCAAAGGTCGCGGGTTCGATTCCCGTCCGAGAACATGATCTGGTGCGAGTCCTATTTTTTCTAGTATATTATTTAGTATTATCATAAACAAAGTTTGTTCTACGACATTCCCGAAAACATACAAAAAAACGACTTTCCATTCAAATGTCCGAAGCTGAATTTTGTATAAATAGTAGATTATTTGTCTGTTTTCAGAAAAGTCGTAGAACAAACGTTTTTGTTTATGATCTACTCCTGCGAGGTTGTTGGTGTTTTACAAAATAACCCTGTATATTAGTATGAGCACCTCAATTAAATAATAAATAACTTGATAAACTACTGATTAACTTTAACTTTAATTCAATTACACAATAATTCAATCCATACCAATACCGATTATATCGACACTGTGGTGCAGCACTAATGTACTCGACTGAAAATAAGAAATAATGAAAGAAGATGAATTTTAATTACTATTGCCTTTTAGGGCCACACACGCACTACCAGGCGGCTTGCTTAGCGCCTAGAGCCTAGCGAGTCGCCTAGCGCGTAGCGAAGTAAAAGAAACGTTTACGAATGTTCACAACGTCTGCACTGCTTGTTTGGCGCCTAGCGTGTAGCAAAGTAAAAGAAACATTCACGAATGTTCGCAATGTCTGCACTGCTCGTTTGGCGCCTGGCTAGTCGCCTAGCTTGTAGCAAAGTAAAAGAAACATTCACGAATGTTCGCAATGTCTGCACTGCTCGTTTGGCGCCTGGCTAGTCGCCTAGCTTGTAGCAAAGTAAAAGAAACGTTCACGAATGTTCGCAACATCTGCACTTCACGTTTGGCGCCTCGCTAGTCGCCTAGCTTGTAGCAAAGTAAAAGAAACGTTCACGAATGTTCGCAACATCTGCACTTCTCGTTTGGCGCCTCGCTAGTCGCCTAGCTTGTAGCAAAGTAAAAGAAACGTTCATGAATGTTCACAACTTCCGCACTGCTCGCATGGCGCCTCGCTAGTCGCCTAGCGTGTGACGGAGGCGCGAGGCATGGGTGTTAGCCATTAGGCGCTAAGCAAGCCGCCTGTCAATGCGTACGTGGCCTTATCAATCGTAATAGTGAAAACACTTTTAAAAATCTCTTATTGTTTCCTTTGTGTAGAGTTAAATTAAAAGGTTTAGGTAAATAATGTTCCATAACATTTTCAGTAGTTAATTATTTGTAAAAGTCACGTAGTAAAGGTTCAATAACAACAAACAAGAAATTGAAACTTAAGCACAGAATATATAATAGTACTAACGTACTTAAGTACCTAACTACTATAAAGTATTATAAAAGAAAATTATATTTATGGAAAACGATAGCTTTAAGCAGTTACTTGAAATACTTATTGCACAGTTCAATATTCGGCCTAATTTTGAATTGCAGTGATGGTACAAACTTATTTATTTAATGGGCCTTGAAAAGTGTATATTATTAAAAAAACTCTTCGCTTGATAGTGTACTCGTTTTACGAACTATCATCTAATTCAATATTTGACCTACTTGAGCTTATTCTCTTGTGTTATAGAAATAGACTCTATTACTTTATCATAGGGTTTTGATCGAAAGCTAATTCATATCAACAATCTTATATGCTGAGATTGAGTGTACTGTAGGAAAATAAGTTGGTAATGTCTAACTCAAATAGGTACATACCTAATCAAATGAAAAATGTTTCGTGGAAGAAATCGTTACTTTGCATTATAATTTCTACTACTTACCTAGGTACCAAAATAATTATTGGGTGTGGTTACTTAATTGGTCAGTAATTATTTTGGTAACAACTACCTTTCTTTGTTTCTTTGCCCAGTTGTTTTCCTACTTGTTAAGTAAAAAGTTAAACTTGAGTTAGATGCTTTTCATTTATCTTTTTAATTCGAATATGGACATTGACACTGCCGAAAACAACTCTTATGTACCCAACAATTATTATAAATAATAAATAAATAAATATAAATAAATTTTTGACAACTTCACATACATTGCTCCGATTCCAAAGTAAGTAGCTAAAGCACTTGTGTTATGGAAATCAGAGACAACGGTGGTATCACAAACACCCAGACCTGAGTCAATATAGAAAAGTTCATTTTTCTAAATTGACCCAACCGAGGATCGAACCCGGGACCTCAGAGATGGCGACACCTTGAAAACCGGTGTACAAAGCTACTCGACCACGGAGGTCGTCAAAATTATTGTTTTTGAATTCTGATATACTGTTTGTTTCTTTTCTAAGCCATAAATATTTAGTATAAAATATTACCTCACAGGCAGCTACAATCGAATACGAAAACGAAACGCACCACAAGCGATCAATGCGCGAGCTCCTATGCGGTTGTTGCAAGCGACAGCGCCGCGTCAGCGATGCTTCGGCGCTGGCGACGCGTGACGTCACGCCGATGGGCGTCGTCAACGAGACCAGCTGTTGCGGCAGGAGAGGCGTGGAGAGGAGGGACAGTATACTGAGCGATAGGCCCCCAGGAGGGTGAGTTTTCATCATCAGCACTAAATGACACTTAATGGGTTCTTCAAAAAAGCTCGAGAAATAAATCAAATTCGACCATTGGTCACCCATCACACTACCAAGCCTTGCAAAAGTTGCTTAACTACCGCAATCGCTGGCTGAATGCGCCATCGCTCCTTTGCCACTTCGCTAGTGAGTCTTGACACTTTTTTGATCCCCTATCTATGACTTTTATGCCTTCAAAGTCGTCACGTCAAGCCAATTTGTCATGGCTAATCGTTTAGTCAACTGTTGCAGCGTAGAGATTCCTCTCTTCTTCTTCCGGACAGTACACTGAGGGATAGGCCTCCGGGAGGGAGAGTATGAGTTTTCATCAGTCGCGCGTACGTCTTGACAGGGTCTTAGGGCTGTTTCACACGTACCACAAACACTACCGAAACCAAGTGACTACTGCAGTCTTCTTGCAGTCCCGTGTTTATTGAATAGGTGTGTTACTCCCCACAGTATATGCGCCCGCATGACGACGTGGGCGCGTGGCATCTGCCGCCGCCACTCCGAGCAGTCGTCCAGTCGACGGACGAGCCTGTTCTCAAAGAACAAGAGCATGTCACCGACATTACCACCAGAGGTAAGAACAAGGCAATAAGATGATTTAAAAACCGACCCGGGCCAAAAATAACCTATGTTTTTGTAACACTTGCGTATACTGTTGTATTGTATGCTACACAGGTTTAGAGACAGAATGTTACGTTCTGTATTTGGCAATAAAAAATGTCTACCAATTTGTGTTATACACTTTGCATAGAGTACCTATAACCATCTGGCGTAACGAGCGAGTGGCGTGCGATTTTTTTTAACGAGTAAGAACCTAGCCAAATTAACGGCTATTTACACGGGGCAGTCAATTTTAACTGAAATAACATAGGTATGTATGCTGGCTGTATACCTAGGGAGTGATTATAGTTTTACAATGTTTTGTCTCTTTTTAATGACAAAATTTAGGCATAGAATAGAGTTACCGGCATGTAACAAATTCATCTGTTATACAATAAGGAATCAATGCTATGACATCGTTGAAAAATAGTTATGATAATCAAGCTTTATGCTCCAAATTTCTAACGAGCTTTGTAATTCCAGCTTTCATTGAATACTTAGTCCGTATAAAGCAACAAAACCTCATTTCAAAGTTCTTCATTTAAACTAAACTCGAGGCTGACCTTGTGCAAGTTCCTATTACGTGCAAACGCGACAAGCATTTCTTATAACCGTGAAGCGAAGTTACATAGGGTGCCAACGGTTTTTGTACAGTCGACGGCACGTCCGACTATACATGTTGACCTTGAGACCGTCTTTATGTCGTACGTATTAAGAGCTGTTTCTGTAGTTCAACGTTAACTTATCGTGCTGTCGTGCGTACCAAATGGAAAGCTACCATCTTCTCTTGAATAAACAAAGCTGAAAAACTATTTATGTTGTCTTTACTAAAACATTCAATTGTTTTTAAAGTATAGAAATAGAATTAGTTAAATCCTAATGAAACAATGGGACACCTTTTTATACCTTCATCAACACAAAAACGGTTAAGAGCGAGTTGTACTCGCACATCGAGGGTTTACCATCATTCTGAAAAGTTTCTTATTTAGAGACATCGTTTTATTTTTCCTGATCAGATAAACATACATTTCTATCACATTACTCTATGCAAACTTCGGAGATAAGAGGGGGGGGGGGGCCTAAAAAAATGTTTGCAAATGCAAGCAGCGCTCTTTCATATGACACCCCATATGCCCTAGTAGCCTCACTTCCAATTTTTAAGACTCCCTTTTAGTCCCTGTTGCAAAAAAATATAAATATTTTTATTTCTCTCTTATTTGCAAAATAGTTGGACAAACGTCATCTAAAACTATTCCAAATTTCAAGTTGATAGCATCAGTAGTTCCAGATATCCAGCTGTGACAGACAGACAGACCTCAGTCTAGACAGACTGAGTCGTACCATAAGGGGTCTGGGACTATCCTTTTCATCATTTTGGCATTAGTCAATTGGTCAGTTAATACGTGAAGTTATTTTGTAGTAAACTGCCAAGGACAGTCCCATAGGTACCTAGCTACACTTGCCCCCTGGCATGACCACCGAAACGCGATATGATGTAGCGATTTATCACATTAACTGTCAAACACAATGGATTTTGACAGTTAAACGTTAAATTGACGACCTCCGTGGTCGAGTGGCTTTGTACACCGGTTTTCAAGGTGTCGCCATCTCTGAGGTCCCGGGTTCGATCCCCAGTTGGGTCAATTTAGAAAACGAACTTTTCTATATGGGCTCAGGTCTGGGTC
The DNA here is from genome assembly GCA_963556745.1 of Catoptria pinella. Taxonomy (NCBI): domain Eukaryota; kingdom Metazoa; phylum Arthropoda; class Insecta; order Lepidoptera; family Crambidae; genus Catoptria; species Catoptria pinella. The sequence goes on along the minus strand of OY750782.1, from coordinate 632,200 downwards.
TTTGTGATACCACCGTTGTCTCTGATTTCCATAACACAAGTGATTTAGCTACTTACTTTGGAATCGGAGCAATGTATGTGATGTTGTCAAATATATATTTTTTTAATTATATTATTATCATATCGCGTTTCGGTGTTAATGTTAGAGGAGCTGAAAACTAGTGCTGCTAAAACTATACAACTTAAAAACGTGTCCATATGATAGTTATTTGACAAAGTTGTGCAATAAATAAATAAACAAACAATATTTTCAGTTCTCAATCATTTCCACTTTTAAATTCCAGTTTGAATTTATACAGACTAAGAGAGCAGATATTATAAGAAAATAAGAAAGAAAAAATTAAAAAATCCACGCACAGCAATAAAACTTAACAGCTTAAGTACCTTAGTGTCCGTCTACAACTTAGCCTTGGCGAGTTGGCGACATTCTCACTATTTCAAGCACCGGTCAGCGACGAAATACAACGAGGACACGCGAACAAACTTGACTCATCAATTACAGAACCACGAAATGAGGGACTTGATTCATACCTGTTTTCTAAAAACCAGTTATGTTTACTTTTTTGCTACAAAAGAAACAATGTCATTTTTCGCCTTTTGTAGGTATAACTAATTATTATACAACTTTGATAAAAAGTTGAAAGAAAGAAATAATAATTTGGCGCCCAACGTGGCACATAATTAACTTTTAATTTAATATAACACGAAGCTTTAAGTAAATAACTATAATCAACTTTATAGATATACATTTAATGTAATTAAATTAACCCTAATCATTTTCATTACTTTAGCCTTACTAGGTACACACGACGGCACCTCAGACCGCCTTTATGCCCTACGTACTAAAAGCTGTTTTCGCAGTTTAACTGTATAACCTGACGTGCTGTCGTGTGTACATAGATTTTTATTACATAACTTCTTTCGTAAATAGGTTCTAAGAAGAAACTAGTATAAAACAGAGGTACCTATTATATTTTCATAGGTATAATGGCAATAAAACACACCTTTTGAATAATAGTAAAGTGGCGCCCAACGTGGTGTTTTCTTACACATTTTGATATTTTGTAATTAATTTGTTAGAATTTAAACTTATTGTTACTAAACTTGCCTCAGACGAAAAAGAAAAAAAAATTTTTATACCAACCTGCAAGTCTTGCCACCTAATACTTATTGACCGAGCGAGCGCGAAGCGTCTCCGTTTCAGCTTCGGCGAAAATGCTTTCGTATGTCCGGCATTTTCGCTATTCGTATGTTCTCCCCTTCAAGTCGCATTTTTCAATCGGTTGATTTTCGTGAAATTTTGTGAGCAGGTTCAATAATTATATATTTTCTTTTGTTGGTTAAATTTTTCAAAATGGCGGAGATACATATGTCAAAGCGTGGTCAGCTCACAAAGCCACAAGTTCTATTAATAATGAATGCAAAACATTCGCGTGATAAAACAACTTTTCCTCCGCGATTATGATCTGCTATTAAAACTTATTATAACAGCTCACTGTTAAAACAGTTTTCACATTGAGGGCAAGTTGTACTTGTTTGTATTATTTATATGACAATATCCAGGTTACAAGTCACAAGGTCACTTGGATATACAATGGATAAGAATCGATATATTTCAATTCGCAAAATGCCTTCAATGTTTACAAAACGATTTTGTTTGACCTGTCTTCCATTAGTGAAGTTACAACTGTCATTGCGAATGCATCTTCGTAAGCAATCGCAGTTTTAAATACCAATAGTTGTCACTCAAGCTTTCAAATAAAACCGTATCAAGTCAGTTATTTTTCTCAAAACTGGTGTACGAGTGTGAAACAAGTGGTCAAAGTTTCAAAAATTGCATTTTCATCTTTCTGCTCTTGTCTCAAATTACATGGGGTCATTTTTCCCTATCAACCGTTGTCACGTCCGTCATTTTTCTTAGTACCTAAGCATCAGAAATTTTTTATTAGGATTCAATACTTATTTAAAAATTTCTCCAGACTCCAGTTAGTGTGTTTTCTTGACTGGAGGGTGATATTGTGACCCCGTTCTCCGTCATCGTGACTTAAAATAAGATCAAGTGACTAATATGAATAACATGGCAACATTACAAGTAGAGGGGCTTTCCCCGGTCCCCTCTCCGCAACCGTCGCGGAAGATGAAAGTGATGATCACTACAGAGTTCATGAAGAAGGACACTGACGTTGATGAGGATCCTGAGGTAGCATCAAACTCGTATATACTTAAAATATTGAAAATATACATTGTACAATCGTGCTGGTCCCTTTTAGCTACTGCTCTATATTTAACTTGATCAACCTTGAGACAGCAAACTACTCACATATTTTTGGTACCTACAAAATTCTCCTACCGTAGATTTATAAACAAATTCATAATGACATCCCTCGTCCGCCCGCTGGCTCGACTGAGCCGCGAGCAGTAGGCTGATATAAAAGTTTAAGCGCAAAATGATCCCCCCTGATAGTACCTACAATGCATAAATTAATATTGTCTTATACAACATGTTTGCGTCATGTATGATTTTGATTGATTTTTTTTCGAGATTTTGAGTTGGTCCCATAGTAAAAGTTGTTTAGTTTGATGATCCCTATATAACATATTCGACATTAGGGGTATTTTTGTAACGTGTTGTATAGTTCTTTACTTTAATGTCTTTATCCCACAGGATACCCGCAAGAAGTTGGACACTACCCTGGTGGAGCATACAAGCATGATGAAGGGCGCCATCCCGGTGCTGCCGATAGTGCTTGCCTACTTCTGCCTGCTGTGCAACGTGCTGATTCCAGGGCTGGGTAAACGATGACTCAGATTTATAGAAGACCATAGTTTTGTCATCCGGCTTGTGGTCTCGATGTTCTTCCACCCGTGTAAGACGCAGGGTTAAATTCCCAGAAGAGGGGTACATTTTGTTTGGTTGGTGGTAGGGCCCTGATTGATAGTGCTCGCTTGCATTGCCTGTTATGCAACGTGCTGGTACTGGTACATACTGGCGGTGGGTGGCTCAGATTATAAAAGATTATTCACAGTTTAACCTCAAGTCTTTACAATTCAGATTCTTAAAAACCGACCTCGAGTTCACAGCGCATCGTCACTATCTGGGGCAGTACTAGAAATGTTGAGAATTGATACACTATGCCGTATGTGGAAGTATTTGGGAGAGGATGTCCAGAAATTAACTCAACGAGCTTCAAGATGATTAGAATTTACCTTCATCGTATGCCGAAAATGTCGTATCTAAAATACGATTCATGATCATCTGATGTGAACGAAAAATGTTGTTTAAAAAGATAAATTAGTAGATTTGTTTGTTGCAGGTACGATATTGAGCGGAATGTTCTGTGTATGCTTCGGCATACCAAGGTTCGGAGTGCACGACGGAGCCAAACATAGAATAGGTATGAACATTATTTGAACTTATTATCATCAAAGCTACGCAAGGAACAAGCCTTCTCCTACGAACCTTCCACGTTAGGCGCAATGTCTTTTTGACTTTCTCAAGCATGAAGGTAGGTACACCCATTTTTGGTCAACCATCTTCTAAAAATCTTAATGGCAATGGTGGATTAACTAATGGACTGTCCGCGCCCAAAAACTTTTATCACAAAACATCTATTGTTATGTTCTCTTTTAATGTCTTCGGAGATCTTAATATTATATGCACCAAGTAAAGGAGAAGGTACTTAAATGTTGTGTTGTATCAAAAGGGCAAGTCAAGACGGTGGCAATGTGTGGAGTGGAGAAAACTTCGTTGACAATAAAAGTATTGAGTCTAGGTGCCACTTCCACGAGGAAGTGAATCGCAACGATACTATCGCTGCGCTACTTTAATAATAAATCAATGAGTGTCTCCACGAGTGCAATATCGACAATACCCTGGCGAAATATTGTGGAAATTATACGGCGATAGAAAAGTTGACTCATCACAATTCATTTGCTTGTACAACGTGATGCCTTAAGTTTGAATGAATGTAAGATAGCCAGTTCCTCAGAGGTTGATTCCAAGTGTAGTTCGCTTCCACCTTTGGTCTTATCAACACTAATCATCAGGTGAGATGTAGGCCAAGCACTGGCTCGTTGTGCATAAAAAATGAAATGTTATTTACCTATAAATCCTAGTGTAAGACTTGTGTTGTCACCAGGCTCGCTGATGATCAACCTGGTAGTGGGGTGCGGGCAGTTGTTCACAGTGCTGTTCTGCCTCGTGGGGTGGGGCTGGTCCATCTGGTGGGGCGTCATCATGGTCAACGTCGCGCGTGCGTATATACATAATATAACTACACATCACACTACCATATGTTCCATCATACATATACATACACATCACTCTGCATTACTTTATGTTCTGCCTCGTGATGCCACAGATCTTCCTTATTAATAGATAAGAAGGATAGGCTATAGCCTATACATTTGGCATCCTTTTCAATGTCAAATATACAAAATCGTAATTATATCAGTAACACCACGTTGGGCGCCAGTAATTAAATGTCGCCCAAAAATTTTGTCTTTGTAACAGATGGGTAAACGGCTCTTTTCGGATCAGTCTATTTCTTATGTATTTTTTTCTACAGGTAAATATCGTAAACTAAAAGCGGAAGAGGCCGCGGAAGAGGCCGCGGCTGAAGCCGAAGCGGCGCCGCCCGTCACCGCCAACAACCACGCGCGACCGTAACCACACACGCCACGAACAACGCCAACGAAACAGCGACACAACAGCGATGACCAACATTTTGCAACACAATAACACTAACATTCGGTACCGTGTGGTCACGGCAATATAAGATGACCTTTTTTCCCATCGAAGCCCGCTAACATTTAGAAACGTTGCGCTACAAAATATAACTTCGGTGTAGATGCTCTATAACAGCGACACAACAGCAACGCAACAGCGACTCGATAGCGACGTAACAGTGACGCAGTTACAAAAACGACTTAAAAGTCAAGTGACTCGAAATTTTTTTGTATAATAATTACTTATTTTAAGTCGGCAAAGTTATAGAATAAAGAAAAATAAAGAATGAATGCAATTTAAACTTGAAATGTGGAAGAAAAATAAGATTTGTGTAAATATAATAAGATTGAATTTGAATTACCACGGTGCGCATGCGACCAGCGGATATGGAACTTGTAAATTATTAGAAATCTGCAGGTCAGAATAAGTTAAATTTAACCATTGCAAATGGTTTTTCGTATAAATCACTTCCAAATGAAGTTTTCCGACCTTTCTACGGTCTTTTTGTAGTATAAGTAATATAGAGTTCGCCATAAAGATGCTACTTTAAATACAAACAAACATGAACCATATAAAGCAGTATATAACCGTATAACTTTTACTCTAGCTAGCCCAAAATCAAAGTATTATACCTGAGTTATCCTCTAGAGAAGGCAAATTTGAGACAGAATACTGCAGGCACATTTTAGTGTGATTATAACGTCCATCTCGTGACTATTAGCTCTGGACGACCGACCTGTGTGTATAATTGTATGTAATCTCAACTATTAAATGTATGTTATCTAAACTATTTAAATCTCAGCTTCTAAAACCATGAAATTTTTATAAACGATTTGTTCTTAAGTCGCATCTCTATGGCGAGATAATAACTAATGTATATGATATAAGCCCCAAGTGCTTCAGTACTCTTAATTACAAAATATACAAGATAGAAGACATGTCTTGAGGTTAAAAAAAACATTGGAATCTAAATTATTGTTACAGACGGACAGCAGGATAAAATATTAAAAAATGCTGCCTCGATTATTTATAAATATTATCAAAAAATATGTAAAATAAACTGCACTTTAATATAAAACATTTTATGATAGTCTTCTATCTTGCAGTGAATCTAATAAATAAATATATATTAAAATAAATAAGTTAAGAACATTTTTCTAAACGACCAAAATATAACTTTTTTGACAAACCAATTCCGTAGAATCACGACATTGGTCACTTTTTTAGCAAAATAACAGTAAGTTGTAGATTTTTTGACATTTTTCCATAACGTTAATATTATTAATATAACGCAGTATTAGTTATTAATACCAACCAGTATTTTTATATCCATTCCAATAATCACAATCATTTACCTATCTACTGATTTAAGTCTAGTAACCATTTTTGATAAATCTGTCAAAAAAAACTAATTAAATGTTATTGGATTTCCCCTAATCTCTCTTTAATTGTATTTTTTCGTAAAAATTTCATTGAATTAATATACAGGGTGTCCGGGAAGTCATGGATAACCTTTAACCTGCCGATGGGCCACATTGGGATCTACCAATAATAAAAAAATTACCATCGTAATAAGTCTTATGGTTTCCGAGTTGTTTGATGTTTTATGCATTTTTGGAAAATTTCTACCTTTGATCAGTTTTTTTCATGCCATTTCTACGAATGAAAACTTTTTCGATTACGGTTTTTTTTATTTTAATCATGAATCATCCTGCTATCGAATTAATACAAGAAAGTTGCAGATATCCTCTTTTGAACACCTAAAATTTAGGTCTAACTTACAATTTTCACCTAGAATGTTTTTTACTCTGCTTTTGATCGGCCCTGGTGATAAAAAAAATACCACATGGGGTAGGCACATTATTTTAAAAAGTACCTCATTTCATAAGGATTTTAAAATGGTAAAACTATTTCTTTTAAACTCTTGTTATTAAATTTAAAACATAATTTATTTTGGAAAATACATTTATTTGCGTTTGATTGGGGTACATTTACAGGTCTCTTAATAATAATTATCACCTACAACAGTAGCATGCAAATGAAATCAAATCTAAAACTATTTATCATGTCTTGTACACAAAGGAAAAATCAAACAAAAACAAAAAGAAATAACAATCACAATAATTCCAGTGCCCTATGATTCCAATCCCTTCGCCATACTTTACGAGTCCACAAATGTCATATTTTGGCGGTAGCTTCACTTTGTTGCGACGACACGTCCTCTGTTTTGCTCGAGATTTTCTAAAAAAACTGACGATTGTGCTGTGCTTTTGGACTTGTTTAGAAAGTGATTTGGATTTAGTGAACTCTGGTGTTAAAACTACTTTGCTTTTCTACGGACTATTGATTTTAAACATGCCCAGTTCATACACACCAGCTGAATATGCGCATATGCATTTCATTTACGGTGAATGCCAAGGCAACGCCAATGCTGCTGCTCGATTGTATCGAGAGAGGTAAGTGTTTTGTTTGCTACTAATTTCCTTTAAAGTTTATTTTGAATGAAATTTTAAGCTGCAATAAAAAAAAATCCTTGTTTTTTAACAAGGATTTTTTTTTATTGCAGCTTAAAATTTTACTTTTGTACCCCGACGCACGTCATCCGGATAAATGAGTTTTTATACCCTTTTGGATTAAAATTGTAATAACAAGAGTTTAAAAGAAAAAGTTATTAACTATTATACCATTTTAAAATCCTTATGAAATGAAGCAGTTTTCAAAATAATTTGCACACTCCATGTTGTAATTTTTTTTTCACCAGGGCCGATCAAAAGTAAAGTAAAAAAAATTGTAGGTGAAAATTTTAAGTCTGAACCTAAATTTTAGGTGTTTAATAGAGGATATCTGTAACTTTCTTGTATCCAATCGATAGCAGGATGATTCAAGATTAAAATAAAAAAACCGTAATCATAAAAAAAAACATTCATAGAAATGGCACGAAAACAACCGATCAAAGGTAGAAATTTTCAAAAATTGCATAAAACATCAAAAAACTCGGAAACCATAAGACTTTTACTAAGGTCATTATTTTTTATTTGTAGATCCCAATGTGGCCTACCGGCAGGTAAGGGGTCATCCATGACTTCTCTGACACCCTGTATTTAAAAAAAGAAACATATTAATAGGTTCTACAATAGGGGGAAAATAAATAGAAACCACGTTTTATATCTGAATCGAAAAGAAAGACGAAAATAAACATAAAATAGTACTTATTAAGAATGGATAAATATATATTTGGTCAATTAAAATGTTGTAAAATTTTTTTCGACTTCGTAACTTATCAATTTCTTCCTTAGTTGGTAACTTGTATGTTTCCCATATTAATTGTTACTTACATTAAGTTTTTATATATAATTATAGTTGCTTGTACAACGAATAATCAATAAAAAACAATGCATACCAATGTGTCTTTCTTAAAAAAACAGTGTTTAATTCTTTTCTTCTTTCAGTCTTTACAGGATTTTAACAGAAAGTAAAACAAGTCATGTAAGTAGATTTTTTATATTACTAAACTATCGAATTTTGTACAGCGCCACCTACCTCCGTAAAGTGAACTAAAATTTGACATTAAGGACCCTATAACACTTAAAGTGGCGCCCTCATCTTATCCTCATCATACTCGAGTACAGTCATCAGTATGCTACAAACGCTCGTTCGTGAAACGAATGCTCCCGGTGAGTACAGTCCGTAAATTAAATTTATTGCTCGCTAAGAGCGCTCTTTTGCCTACTACAACGAACTATATTTCCCCTGTTTACCGAGGTTATTGTTTGTAAATAACCTTAGCTTAAATCTGTACGTGTGAATTTTCGATACATTATGTACTTAGCGAGCAAAAAATTTAATTAAGATGAGGGTGCCACTTGAGGGCTATAGGAGCCTTAAAGTGCTCGATACAAATTCGCAGTAGCTAGTTTTTGTGCGTCCTAGAGGCCCTGTTTAAAAACATGACAATTCGGTTTACGTTGCGTAGTAGCTATGAGTAGTTTGTTCTATTTTCATATTGGTTGACGCAATGGATATAAAAATTTTATATTTTTGAGATTTAGGCATTCACAATGCTATTTTATATAATACCAAATAATATAATAGAAAGATACGACTATCACAATGGTGAGATGGCGCTGGCTTGCGGCGTAAGAGTTGATATACTAGGAGAAATTCGACGTTCCCACTAGTGACTCGGTAGCTCAGCGGTCAGAGCATTGGACCGGATATCCAAAGGTCGCGGATTCGATTCCTGTCCGAGAACATGATCTGGTGCGAGTCGTATTTTTTCTAGGATATAAAATTGTCATGACAGATGACAAATTGTCGTTTATTAAATAGGGTCCTGGATGCTTTACTAAGGAATAAAAATAAAAGTAAGTATAGTTTATAATATCACTTTATTACAGTCGTAATACAAATAGCGTGTACACTCGATACAGACGACTATGGCCAAAGCTCAAAAAAACTACCTGCATTTTGTTTCCATAAATCATGATTATATTTCGCATTTTTCATTTACCTACTTGGATCGTAAGGGGGAAATTTTTAGTACAATTTACAAAACCAATAAGAGCGAACCAACCTTAAAGGATAATGCAACTTTTCCATAGAATCTGGTCTAAAAAAACTTGTATTGTAAAGAACAGTGAGCGATACCAGTGAATAGATATTATTGTTACTAATAACTTTTAATATGGTACAAAGAAAATATCTCCCAAAAGTAATAAGATGTAGTCACGCAAAATATAAAAAAGTATACATTACTACAGTACAAAAATAAGATAATATCTTACTATACCGGATACATGCAACACATATCGTCTCTAGCTTCATTTTTAATCAAGAGACCATACAAATCTGACTTACCAATAAAGAAATATCATCAGTCAAAAATAGGTATTTCTGCAAGTGGGTATGCACTTATTTACTAGCATCTTAAAATCAGTGTTCAGCTAGCTTTTTCTGTACTTTTCTTTCCTACGCTAGCAAACCTCTCTGTATGAAGCTAGAAATAATATTGTATTAGACAGATTTATTTAAATATAAAAACTTTTTACTGTTCAAAATATATAGTTTTTAATATTTTGAGTAACTATAACTTTTTATCTCCAGGTCAGATTTTCTTGATTCGATAATAAAAGCTACTAGTTACAATAATATCTATTAATTGATATAGGTTTAATTTTTATAGAACATATCTATTTTTTAGACCAGTAAGATGCATTGTCCTTTATGAAGTGGCTTTCCATCGATTTCTATAAACCAAAATATTTTTAAGTTTATATTTATAATATCCACAAGATTGTAAAATAGATGCATACAATTCATCATAGATATGACCGGATTTTGTTTATTAGATCAAAAAATCTCGATAGATGGAGTTATATGAAAGGCGAGCCGTCGCGTACAGATGCTTTTATGTCTATAGCCGTATGACTCCCCCGCCTCGTTTATCACTCTCCAAGGCATTTACGACCAAAATTTTTTTTTAAATCATGTGATAAATTGCTTAGTGTGAAGGGGGTTTAACTTTACTGCTCGGCTTACATAAAACGCCATCTATCGAAATTTTTTGAACTATTTTTTTTATTTGTCAGAAAATCGCCCATTAACAATAATGTAATTTGTAGTCAATGATTTTTTTCTTTTTACAGTACAATATTCACATAAAAAAGTCTAAAGAAGCAGTAACTACTTAACTAAGTCTCCGGAGTCTGACCGACGATTTAAATATATCCCAATTAATCCCTTTTGGTTGTATTTATTTTTATTAGGTGACGAAAACTATCGGTACGATACAAAAATAAAGTCCGGTCGCGAAGCAGAGATAATTTCGTACAATGTCCTGGCAATACTTGTCTCACTTGCACCCTCGCTAACATATTGTTGTCGCAATCACACAGACGCTATGACGTGCGAGTGCATCGGCAATGTGTTAGCGCGCGAGCGACAGAGACAAGTATAGACGGGTCATTGTACGAAATTCTTACTAAAAATTGTACGGACTTTACCAATCTTACAAAAGATATTAAAAATTATTTATATTATTTTTGAGATCCGGTTTTATGACAGTATTTATTTTTAAAGCCATACATAACTAGTGCATTATGTACTTTGTTCAAATGTCTATTATATGTTGGTCAAACTCCTTGATATAAGATTGCACACCACCGCCGTTTCATTGCCAACGAAAATCCAATTAGCACCTCGATACAAACCGACACTTTTATTATTACAATATCGAATAATCTACTGTAAAACACAATACGTATACGAGGCCCATAAGTTTAAGAAATCTAAATAACAAGTTTATTTGTACATAATGATGAGTCAAAAATTAAGTATTAACGGCATATCTACACTATTTAAACGTCTATGGCAATACACGGTAAGTAAAAAACGCTACAATGCACATTACTTTAAGTTCGTTTTTTGTTTGACAACCATTTTCTAAACAGACTTCAAGTTTCTAAAACTGTGTCCGACTCTGACATTTTTACTATTAATGTTACTCTTTCTCTCTTTTAGGAATGAAAAGAGTGGGTTTGAAAATAAGTTTACATTTTCCTTCAAGAAATTTAACACTAATATTGACTTTCCTTGTTTTATCCGAAAGATTTTAAAGGTTATCACATTTTGGTAATTCCTTATGTCAAAATCGAACCCACTTTTCAATTATACTTTATATTAGCACGCATATTTCACTAAGTGCATTTTGCAAACCTAGGCATTAAGATTCCACATCTAATTAAAAACATTTTAATATAGATTATTGGATTTCAATATTTAAAATGTGATCATTTACAATTTATGATTTTATTATGATTATAATTTATACTTCATTGGATTTGCTTCCCAAGGCAAGAGGCGAGAAATAAATTAATTAAAGACTAAAATAATATTTACACATTTTAAAAGCGTTCGTCTTTAAAATAACTACTTACAAAAATAAACACTACGACATGGTAGTTGTTCGAAAAATCAAATCATTTATGGCATATTGTACTTGCATATCACCATTTAAAAAAACATAATGATAAAAAATATTGTGTTTAAGTATCTTTGGATGGCTGACCTACACAGTAAATTGAAAAAATAGTCAAGAAATAAAAATAAAACATTTTCAAAAAATTTTGAGACTGTCACTTTAGAATTCAAAATTGAATTTCATTACGTAAAAAATATAATATACTTATGACACGTCACACAGCTTAGAATTGTTAATAAAACAATCACTTGAATTTATGTATTCTGTACCCCTAGCACGAACATTTATCGATAAAAAAAGCGCGTAAAACTAGGTACTCGATAGAGTAATTCGGCGGTAGATGGCACTGCACAAATTTCTCACACAAAATTATTACTGTAGAAAAAAAATACGCGCGTTTTTTTTCTTTATAGATGTTTATGCTAGAAGTACTGATATTCCAAAAGACAGTGTTGTTTTCAATTTCAATGTAAAGTACGCGCCTAAATCTCAGAAATGAAGTTGTCCTTTGGTTCTTATCTAACCAGCAGAACAACATAAAATTAAAAAAATATACGTTAATTATTATCTATGTCATCCGCAGACCACTTAGCACTCTTTGGCAAACACCAAATATAATTTAGCGGTACTAACACTAAAAATAGAGCGAAGTAAAATAAAATGCGATAAAAACTAACGCGTCAGCTACGCACGGAACCACTCACATGAGTATTATCTTCTCACAACGTACTTAGACTTTTGATTGTACTAACAATAGGGCATATGTTCTGTCTTTGTCACACACATACAAACAAGACAGGGAAAGATATAGATACATCCCCTTAGATAATGTAAGATTAAAACTGACTGGGAACTTTTAATACAGGACTAGAAGACACCTTTGCACCATAATTAAACGTGATTAAAGCTTAGATTATGTCTTTAAATCAATGGTAAATAGAGCGATGAACACCATAACCAAATTATAGCCATTTTTATAAAAAAAAAACACTCCAATACATAAACGCGTACGCCTATACCCTATTGTTAAAAGTACCATCAAAATCGATACATCAATAATAATAAAACTCGAAGATTCACGAGTTTTCACACGTTTCGACAAACATTTTATATTTAGCACATAAAAAATAAAATTTAATTATTATTTCACATTATTATTCCTAATGGACTCACTGATACGAGATATAAGGACGCCTCTCATATATTTCGTCAATAAATCTAACTTTTAAATAAATTTAAATTACATACATGCCATTTATTGTGGTCACGCGCAGAATACGTTTTGATTCTATCACACTTTTTTTAATATTAGAAATTATGAAAAAATATTTTTATAGTTATTGATATGTGGTTTAAATTGAAAGTAACAGAACCAGATAAAAAAATGGCATTTGTTTCACAAAAACTGTTTCTATAGTTGTTACATTCAATTTTATTTTTTGTTTTAATATCAATTTCACGTGAAAAATTAAAGAAAACATATATTATTCGTTAATCCATAATATTTATGAATTCTATGTTTTTTAATTATTTTAGTGAGTTTACAAATGTTTCCCCTTTCGTGAATTTTTAATTTAGTTTTTCCCACTAAACAAAGTCCGTGTTATTACAAAAGATTTTTAAACAGTGTTAATCTTAGACAACTGTTTAAATGTGTTGCTATCACTTTTTTGACAATATTGTTTGAAAGAGACAGCATCACATTTAAACAGGTGTCCAAGTTAAACAGTGTTTAAGAATCTTTTGTAATAACACAGAGTATTTTTACGTTTTTTCTTGCAAATATCTTTTATTCCAATTCATTATAGCACCGAATTGAGTACAAAACGCACTCCACGCGCGACACCAACGTATGACAATAAATAGCGAGCGTGCAAGCGTCCCTCGATTGTGGTACTTATTCACTGGAGGATACAGTTGTTTTTGCGTTGAATTTCTACCTGGGAGAGGTTACGTTCTATCGCATCGTCATCGGCTATCCTGTAAGAAGTTAGAAAGAGATTAATATACCTAATGTAATAGAATACAAGAATAACTATAATTTAAATGTAAAATCGCTCCTGAGGAGCTCGATGGTGAAGTGGTTTGGCGCCTGGCCCAGCGATTGCGGAGGTTAGCAACTTTCGCAAGGGTCGGTCATGGGATGGGTGACCAAAAATTTATTATATCGAGTTCTTCCGTTCTTCGGAAGGCACGTTAAGCCGCTTGTCCCGGCTGCATTTGCAGTCATTAACACCCACCAATCCGCATGGGGCACGCGTGGTGGGTTATGTTATGACTGTGCCCCAGCAGTGGGGATATTGAAAATGGCTGATAGTCGTACGTAAAAATTGACGTCAACCCCAATTTCAAGTTAATTAAGTTCAATCCTAAGGCGTTATAAAGATACGAAGAATAAGTCTAAACAATTTGCTTAGCAATATTGTGGCTTACGTTAAAGTTACTAAGATATAATATATCTTAACAACATTTTCGCTATTGCTAAGTATACACTTTTACTTCATTTATTATCTACCTTTGCATAAACCAATTAAAAAGTTATTGCAAATCGGCATGATGAAAATAGGCGTGAAACTTTTTACGAAGTATAGTGAATGAATGCTTGGATGCTTGAACAATTTCACACAGCGGCATCTAACCCCAAATTTAGCAAAGCTTGTAATATAGGTGCTAGACAACTGATATACTACTTAATATATTTTTTAAATATATACTTTTTATTTCAATTTCTGCCCGGCCAGGAATCAAACCCGGGACCTCTTGCGTGGTAGACCGGTATGTTGACCACTGCACCAATCAGGTCGTCAATAGTATTTCCCTTCTCCTTCTTACCGTATAAGGGTTAGTGGCCACCTCTGGTCTTAAGAGTTTATCAAGCCGCCTGTAAGGCCTCTGACTTGTCTTAACGACTGTTATCAGATGACAACAGCCGGGACCGACGGTCTAACGTGCCCCTTAACGGTCACCCATCCGACACCTGGCCGGACTGGCCGTTGCTTAACAAACGTAGTCGAGTACGATCAGTCTGTCAAGTTTCACCATGAGCGCTTCTGATTTCCCTAATCGTGTATTTGACGAAATGAATATAAAAACTTACGCTTTCTCCTGTTCGTCCATTTCTTGCACCAATCTGTCCCTTTCATTGACTGCTGATAACAGCTCCTAATAAGGTAATAAAAACAATAATTAATACAAGTTGTTGGAAAAAACCTTTGCTTATACATGAGCAAACAGACGTGATAGTTCTAAATGTCAATTTACTAACTCGAATCAAAAATCCTACTTTAGACCAGGGATTGAAAACGTTACTTGAAAATTAGCGTTATTTGGCATAATTACCGTTATTTTCAATAAACAACGTTATTTTATCGTAATATACCAGTAAAATACCGTTAAAACCGTATTTTTTTGGTATCGTAATTTTTAACGGTATTTATAAATACATATTATTATAACGTCACAAACATTGTTCTGATCCAAAAGTAAGTAGCTAAAGATCGTGTAATGGAAATCAGAGACAACGGTGGTAAATACACACACCCAGACCTGAGCCAATATAAAACAGTTAGTTTTCTATGTCGACCCAGCCGGGGATCGAACCCGGGACCTCAGAGATGGCGACACCTCGAAACCTGGCGAACAAACTACTCGACCATGTAGGTCGTCGAAATCAACTCTAGAAATAAATCAATCGACGTCGAGGTAATTCCTCGTACATCGGTGAGATGGCGCCGGCTTGCAGCGTAAGAGTCGATACACTGGGAGAAATTTGACGTTCCCACTGGTGACTCGGTAGCTCAGCGGTCAGAGCATCGGACCGGATATCCAAAGGTCGCGGGTTCGATTCCTGTCCAAAAACATGATTTGGTGCGAGTCGTATTTTTTCTAGTATATTATTTGGTATTAAATAAATCCGTAGTTGATTGTTGTATAGTAGGTACCTGCAAGAGCAGTCTCTCCCTGCGCTTCTGTCCGGGCGTCTTGCGCCACTCGTCCACGCCCAGCGACAAACGCAGCTCGCGCGCCAGCAGCTCGCACCGACGACTCAAGTCTTCCTCTTGTTCACTAAATTAATCACAATTAAACGAATCGATATGTGTAAAGCAAACATAAAAAGCTTTTAAAAATTAAAAAGAAAAACCTCCTTCAAAAAACCTTAAAAAAATTGATATAAAAAAACAGCTTTAAAAAAGCGACAGCTCTAAAAAGCAAGAAATAATATTAAAATCTGCATAATTACTACTCGAGTACCTACGCATATCTGATATTAAAAAAACGTCTTTTAAATCGGGTGGAGCCATGAGTGAGGCTCGTATCCCAGCCCCAGCAGTGACGATAAAAATGGCTGATGCGAAACCTTTCAATACCGTAGAGCGATCACTACTACACTATCCTATTTGATTTTGAAGAGTTCTCTTGTGTATCTTCGAAGTCCGAGGTCCGATGTGAAGGAAATTTAAATGAAAACACCCTTAAAATATCCCCTTTTTAACTAAATCGGTTTATAAACAAAGAAGTTTTGTCCGAAGATCCGTTAAAACTCGTGCAAAAGTTACCTAAAAAATTACAGTATTTTCAGGATTACTCGAAAACTACTGAACCGATTTAAAATTTTCAAAAATCGGACCAACTTGGGAGCAAACCTGATAAAGTGGCGTTTGAATCATGTCAATCGGTTCAGCCGTTTTTGAGTAATCGGTGGACATACATAACAGACGAACATAGAACCTCCTTTTTGAAGTCGATAAAAATTAAAAAGAAAAACCTCCTTCAAAAAACCTTAAAAAAATTGCTATAAAAAACAGCTTCAAAAAACAACAGCTCTAAAAAGCAAGAAATAATATTAAAATCTGCATAAGTACCTACGCATATCTGATATAAAATAACGTCTTTTGAAGTCGGGTGGGGCTAAAGATATTTTCCTTTTTTAATCATAATAACATTTATCGTGGTTTCTCTTTCTCAATTTGATTTTTTAATTCTTAAAGCCCCACCCGACTTCATAAGACGTTTTTTTAATATCAGATATGCGTAGGTACTTGAATAGTAATTATGCAGATTTGAATATTATTTCTTGCTTTTTAGAGCTGCTGTTTTTTGAAGCTGTTTTTTATAGCAATTTTTTAAAGGTTTTTTGAAGGAGGTTTTTCTTTTTAATTTTTAAAAGCTTTTTTATTTTTAACTGTTTGTGGTAGGTATGTAATAAGTAAATTTAAGCAACGATATACATATATTTTATTAATATTTCACACCTTTTAATGGTATAATACTCCTAATAACTCAATTTCCACTTTTCGCGCTGTTAATTTTAGCAAGGGTCAGTCATGGGGTGCGTGACCAAAGTGTATTATCTCGAGCTCCTCCGTGCTTCAGAAGACACGTTAAGCCGTTAGTCCCAGCTACATTTGCACTCATTAACACCCACCAATCCGCATTGGGCCCGCGCGGTGGGTTATGGTCCATCCTATTCATCAGCCCATAAGTAAGGCTTGTATCCCAGCCCCAGCAGTGTGAATAAAAATGGCTGATGCGAAACCTTTCAATACCGTAGAGTAATCACTAATACACTATCCTATTTGATTTTGAAGAGTTCTCTTGAGTATCATCGAAGTCCAAGGTCCAATGTGCAGAAAATTTTAATGTAAACACCCTTAAAATATCCCCTTTCTAACAAAACAAGAATTATCTAAATCGGTTTATAAACAAAGAAGCTATGTCTGAAGATCCGTTAAAACTCGTGCAAAAGTTACCAAAAAAATTACAGTATTTTCAGGATTACTCGAAAACTTCTGAACCGATTTAAAATTTTCAAAAAATGGGACCAACTGGGGAACAAACCTGATAAAGTGGCGTTTGAATCATGTCAATCGGTTCAGCCGTTATCGAGTAATCGGTGGACATACATAAAATAAAAAAAAAACAAATAAATAGCCGAACATAGAACCTCCTCCTTTTTTTGAAGTCGGTTAAAAACTAATAAAATTAATGCTATTTACAGTGTTTTATGAAAAAAAAATCTTTTTTGTATTGGGTTAGTATTTGGATGTTTTTATTTAATAGAACCCTCGACAAATACTGTCTTAATCCAAATAACATCACAAGTAGAGTTAATTATGGTCAAATTGCAAATCATTTTGGTATAACGTTTGTATAGGAAGTTCACTGTTTGCCGCACTCTTAAGTTTCATCGCATATACTCTTACAACATGCTTAGAAAAAAGCTTAAAAGATTATGAAAACATCATAGTAAATGTGTACTCACAGTATATTAAGTTGCATTTGTCTGCGCAACAGCGCATTCTTCTTGTTCACTAGATTGAACCATTGCGACATAAGTCGATCTTCCTCCTGAAAAAAAAATTATAGTAAAAACTCGAACCTTTCGATTATAATTGAGGCAACTAAATATTTGTAAATACAATTACCTAATTTAGGTTAAATTGCCTTTTATACGCGAGGATAGCTCATAGAGACACTGGTTTATATTGTCACAGTTTAAAACGTGACCCAAATCAAATCCAAAAGCACAGCTGATTATAAGGAACTAATACTTAAATTATTGAAAATAATAATAATAATAAAATAAAAACCTTTATTTTTCACCACAAACCAAATAAAGTAATTGAACTTTGATATAAGTGCTTCATGTTTTTTTGTCTAAAAAGCTTTATTCTCGATTTGGGAAGTGACAAGACTATGACTAACATCAGCAGAACATCAAACATACGTAATTACAAACTAATCCCATTTAATTTCTACCGTATAAGAAAATCTGGCTACTGTTACCTACACATGTTTTACAGTCAAACTACTTACGCCGGTAGCACACTTCCGCGAAACAATTCCAGCGTAACCACAGTAGTTCCGCCATGACTTGTTCGTTGTACGACAAGAGAAACAGTCTTAACTATGATGCTGTCTCTTTGACGCGCGATTTCGCCGATCGGCTCTGACTTCCGATCAGTGGGGCTACCGCGCAAGTGTCGTCGACTTCGCCGTCGGCTTCATTTGACAGATGGATGTAATACATTGCTACTTTTCTTTGGTAGGTTTTTTATTTGTGCCAAAAAGAAATAGCAATGTATCTCATCCATCTGTCAAATGAAGCCGACGGCGAAGTCGACGACACTTGCGCGGTAGGGCCCCACATCCAGGCCAGTGACACTCTGCAGTTTAGGTATGCAGCTATAAGTACGCGGCGGACTTAAACGGGACCACATTAGTTCGGTACTCACTTTTTGCTTTTCTTATACCATAGTACGTACACACGACGGCACCTCAGACTATACATGTTGACCTTGAGACTGCCTTTATGCCCTTCGTAATAAAAGCTGTTTTCGCAGTTTAACTGGATAACCTGACGTGCTGTCATGTGTACAATCGCTTCCCTTTTATAAAATACTACGCAGCTCATTTAAAGCAAGACAACCCTAACGTCGCCAGAAGAAATGAGAGTACGCGATAGAAAGAGAGGCAACTTCTAAATGAATATAACTGTGTGGAAGGGAACGCTGTGCGACCTGAATTGCGCTTTATTGTATAGGAGCAAGAGTCGCTATTTATTTAAATGATCTTGCGGAGTGTCCCTTCTGTACTTGTACTATTATGTATTCTGTGTCACATCTAATAAATAAATAAATATTAGACAACATCACAAATATTGTTCTGATCTCAAAGTAGCTAAAGCACTTGTGTTATAAAAATCAGAGACAACGGTGGAATTACAAACACCCAGACCTGAGCCAATATAGAAACATCTACGTAGCGGTTTCGCGTCATTATTTTCACGGAGATGTGCTACCGGCCTCATACATTTTATAACATACTTGTATCTACTGTTCTCATTTTACAAATAATGAAAAAATAAATAGCTTATGCACCGGGTCAGGCGGAGGCAGGACGCATGAGAAAATTATTCTACGCCATATTTTCTGAAAACGCATTAGTATTATATGAGACAACTCGGTAGGCATTTAACTTATTCGGTGTAAGTTCATACAAGAATTTTATATACCAATTTTTGTACGCAACTTCCAAACCAAAACACAATAAGCGATACTATTAAAACACCGTAAAAAACCAGCCAAGTGCATGTCGGGCCCTGCGCAGTAGGGTTCCATAATCACCGTATACCATACCATATATGACTATATATTGAGTTGACATTAGCAGAATTGAGGCCCAGTTTATTTTGCTTAATATAAATACTAGTTGTGGAAAAATAATAAAAAGTTTTTATCATCAATTCAAGAATTCAAACCTCGGTGCTAGCGCTTTTAGAGGCCTCCATGACGAGTCGTACGTTGCCTCTCCAACGCTTCCAGCTCGCTTTGTGTGTGTGTTTGTGTGTGTGTGTGTGTATACAAGGTGTTACAAAAATACCCCTAATGCCGAATATGGTATATAGGGACCATCAAACTGATCAACTTTTACTATGGGACCAACTCTGTAATCGCGAAAAAAAATCAGCTGTTTCATACAAAAATTAAAATCGAAAATATCAAAATGTATGAAACAACTGTTTTTTTTTCGCGATTTCAGAGTTGGCCCCATAGTAAAAGATGTTCAGTTTGATGGTCCCTATATACCATATTCGGCATTAGGGGTATTTTTGTAACACCTTGTATATGCGGGTGTATATGTGTATGTGTATATATATGTGTATGTGTGTGTATATGTGTATGTTGTGTATTTGTGTGTGTGTATGTGTGTACATTGAATGTGTGTATGCATTTGTATTTGTGTATGTGTGTGTATGTATGTGTTTATATGGGTGTGTGTGTGTATGTGTGTATATGTGTATGTGTGTGTAAGTGTGTGTGTGTATATATGTGTGTGTATGTGTTAGCGCCATGCCCTTACCTCAGTGTTGGCGCTGTTGGAGGCCTCCATGACGCGGCGCAGTTGCTTCTCCAGCGCGGCCGCTCGCTCGTCTATCGCTTTCTGCTCGCGCTCCAACGCTTCCAACTCGCTTTGGATGTATGACCCGGTCTCGCGGCTCTGAATCAAATGATAAATGTTTTAATACTACGATAGAATATGTGTTAGTAAATCAAATAAATAAATCTAGTAAACTGTAATAAAAACATAAAACCATCATTCTGGGCCTTTTCTGAAAAAACCGGCCAACGAAAAAAATGGTACGTATTGCCAGAACTAGATATTTGGAGCAATAGTTAATATGGCACAAAAGTTGTCGGATTACTCCGACCCAAGTTATCCACGTTCGAAGATTCGCCATTTTCATACATTAATAGTTTTAATAAACTCTGAAAGTCAGTGGCGTAGCATAGGTCACTAGCACCCGGTGCGGATTCCAAATTTGCCGCCCTCTTATTTTTGTGATCCATTATAAAAAATTTGGGCATGGTAAAAAGAGTACTTTTATTAGTTTTATTGAATGATTTATTGAATTGAAAAGTGAAATTAACATTTTTTGACATAGGTAGAATATCAGATCAGAAAAATTACAGAGATAGATAGTAATAGAATAATGGAGAAATCGCCTACTTCACGAACGCTCTGAACGAACGAAAATGACGAAAAAAACACTGAAAGAAATTAACTTTTTTTTAAATTGCATTTTTTTTTCTAACTGCCACCTCCGCAGTGCCGCCCCCGGCAAAGTGCCGCCCGGTGCGGACCGCACCCTCCGCCTCCCCCATGCTACGCCACTGCTGAAAGTGCTGGGAAACATAAAATAATGACACATATTGCTTGAACTAATCATCCGAAGCAATTATCATTGTCAATAGTCGGTTGAATTCATTATACTACAGAGTACACAGATTTTTTGTAAGTATTAAAATGTCTGTTTTCTAACTTGTTTACCAGAAAACTATATCTTTCATTACTTCATGTTTTCCAGCACTTTCAGAACTCAATAGAATTATAATTGTATGAAAATGGCGAATTTTCGAATTTGGATAACAAGGTTCGGAGCAATCTTACAACTTTTGTGCTATTTTAACTATTGCTCCAAATGGCTAGTTCTAACAATACGCACCATTTTTTTTATTTACCCTAGATACATATGTATCCAAGAGAATTCATCTAATGAAAAATGTTGACCTGTGTCATTCATTTCAAACGGGACTATAACACAAATTACCTCATCAGGGTTGTCCCGATCGGGCGTGAGTCGTTCCACGAGCGCTGAAAACGAGCGAAGTGGCGACCCTCCGCCGCACGACACATTATCTAGCACATACAACATAACATAACGACATTACTGTTTATACAGGGTTATTTTTAATTCATTTAAAACCTCTCGTGGGGTTGATCAGACCATCAAACTGAACAACTTTCATTATGGGACCAACCTTGAAATCGCGAAAAAAAAAACAACTGTTTCATACATTTCGATGGAGTAGGCATAGTACTTTTGTATGAAACAGCTGTTTTTTTTTTCGCGATTTTAAGGTTGGTCCCATAATGAAAGTTGTTCAGTTTGATGGTCTGATCAACCCCACGAGAGATTTTAAATGAATTACAAATTACCCTGTATACAACATAATAATATACTATACAAGGTGTTACAAAAATACCCCTTATGCCGAATATGGTATATAGGGACCATCAAACTGAACAACTTTTACTATGGGCCCAACTCTGAAACCGCGGAAAAAATCAGCTGTTTCATACATTTTGATATTTTTGGAATTAATTTTTGTATGAAACAGCTGATTTTTTTTCTAAGATTTCTGAGATAACTTTTTAAATTTTGAGATTTAAGCGTTCACAATGCTATTTTTATATAATACTAAATAATATACTAGAAAAAATAGGTAGCTCAGCAGTCAGAGCATTGGACCGGATATCCAAAGGTCGCGGGTTCGATTCCCGTCCGAGAACATGATCTGGTGCGAGTCCTATTTTTTCTAGCATATTATTTAGTATTAAAGTAATAGTAACTGATTATAAAAATATTAAGTACTTCACAAAGTCTGATCAAGTTTAAATTAAGATACTCGACGAGCAATACCATTATAATTACCGCTCCATACCCAAAAGAGATTAAATAAAAAGTTCAAAAATATGTGTAAAAAATAGTTTACCTGAAGCGTCTGGAGTGAGGGGCGCGGCGCGCGTGGGGCTCCCGGGGGAGCCCGGGGACTCCGCCGCGTTGGCTGCAAATATGCGCACACTTGAACAAACTTACATGTCTGATAGAAGATAATCAGGGTTTCTAAACTCATTGCCAATTGCGGCCCGCTTAATATTTCCCTACGATATACGCCCGCGGCACGGGCACCGGCGACCCTGCGCTAAAGATAAAAAAATACGGATTGAGTACCTCCCTCCTTTTGAAGTCGGTAAAAATTGAATTTCATTTCTTAAGTCGAGGCTGTAACGAGCACTTTAATTGACAAAAAAATCTAAGCCATCGGTAATAATCAGTCGAAATGTAATTAGTGACTCGGTGAGCTGTAGGTCTCGCTTTAACATATCTCCGACATTTTGAAAAAAATCGAAATTCTAAATCGACATAATAATATACATAATTATCGAACCCGCTCACAAAATTTCAGGACAATCGGTTGAAAAATGCGACATACGAAAGCATTTTCGCCCAAACTGAAACAGAAACGCTTCGCTCGCGCTTCGAGCTCGCTCGGTCAATTACTATGTATAATACCTACCCGAGTTAGTAATTCTATACATACCCGCTGCAATTTCATCCATGAGCGATTGCTTGGTGATAATTTCCAAGGTGGGCCTCGTGCGAGACGGCGACAAAGGGGACGTCGGACTGAAAAGTACATATCAAGGAATAGTTTGAATAATTTAAACCTCACTATCTTTCTCATTCACTCACTCTCAGTCTTCTCCACTCTAAGTCTACCGCACTCTAACTCTACTACACTCTAACTCTACCGCATCTTAACTCTAACGCACTGTAACTGTAAAGAGAGTATCTTTCGCGTTTTCACTTTACTCTATTTCTCTTTTTACATTATGACTGTCATTTTAATAAAATGTGCCTGCATTTTATGTTTATACTTTGACTTACAGCTTTGGCTTTGTTATTTTATTCGCGTACAACGAAATTGACTCACATATTGATATACAAAAGGGTCCAAATTTCATTAGTGTAATAGGTAATCTTTTTTTTTTTCAATTATGGTAGAACATTACTTGCTTAAAACTCCATATTACATTGTATGTTACTTAAACTATGAAAGAATATTGAAGAAAAACAAATAAACGAGTTTTCATAAAGACACACTTATTTCATTTTCTTTTTGAGGCAATTAGCAGTCCAAAATCTATACATATGGCCTATCTATGGTAATTAAAAATTCACATAGAACAGTATAATAAGAGACCATAACGTGGCCACATTTGTATGAAAATAACCTGCTGAGTCGATTTGGTTGCACGCGAGTATATAATTCGTTAGTTGGAACTTGTTTCGTTTGACAATTGTCCTGGCCACTTACCTGACTATTCCGGCGCGAGCATCGGCTATAAGTTTCCTCGCGCGCTCGCGGAGCATCGCTTGTCTCTCTTCTTCTGTCATTGGCTGCAAAAACGTAGGATGTAATGCTAACCGTGCGAAATTACATTGAATTGTTAAGCCCACATTGTCAATTATAAACATTTTGACAGAGTTGCATTCTCACTATCAGAGGGCCTAGTATGAGTTGTGTTTTCACTTCTCGCATAGTTAACTATCGGATATACTGCTCATAGTCAATGTGAGTGAGTGAAAGAGGGAAAACGATAGTTAACTATTCGAAATGTGAAAACACCAACTCGTACTACTGGCCCTCTGACTACTGGAATGGGACGCACGGTAAGATGAACGTATATTGTTTTTTGATGATTACGATTATCTTTTGTGACTACGGAGTATCAAAAGTTAAAAAGTATAGTGAGATTGAAGAATGTCGTGTGACGTCACAAAATCACGTGATTACAACTGTTGAAGATGACAATATAAACAAAGATGAAAATATTATTTAAAATTAAATTAATCTTGAAACCAAAAGTTATCAATTATTTGGGACATAACATTGAAATACCATTAATTTCAGTACAATTTTTTTTAAACTATAACCGATAAACTTGGCCAGAAAGAGTAGAAATTAAATAAAATGGAACTAAAATTTTTCAGTACAAATTATAGTCAGTGTTGCCAAATTATTCGTGATTTTGTGTTTGCATAGAAAGTGGCGCCCTCAATTATTGTCAACTCTTTAAGGTCAAGCTGAACTTGAATACCGACTATAAGTGCTACTATGCTTACTATCAAACTCAAGCTACTGTTGCAGAACCTTTTGAAATATTTACGTACCTTTTTGGGGCTCATATCGCCATTCCTAAGACCGTTCTCTTTCACAATCTCATTCTGGTCTTTCTCCTTCGAGCTCTGGCGTTTCATTCTATCTTTTTCTCTAGCCTCTCTTTTTGTTGCCTCTAAGAGCTGTCTCGCTTTCTCTTTCAATTCATCATGTCTAGACAGTAATTGCTGTATTCGCCAATCACACAGCCACACGAATTAAGTTGGCCAATCAGAACGAAAGACGTCACGACCATCAAGTGATTTTAGCCAATCAAAACGAAGCGTCCAAACCGTCGACCAATCGAAGCGTTTGATCAAGCGTTGCACACACGAGCAAAGCCGATGATGAAGGCAATGGAAAAAAATGGTTCGGATGAGTTAATATGGGGACTATTGATAAAGCTTAGGGTGGGTCCACACTTGTAACATTTTGGCGTGTCAGATCACCGTGTCTTTATCATACATCGTCTCTTTGATAACGTATTACCACAGCGTTCGCCCAACCAAAAAAGCCATGTATGTTAAAGACACGCCGGTCAGACTCGCCAAAACGTTACAAGTGTGTACCCACCTTTAAATATGTCATAGGTCACACGGCAACGTTACATAGGTATTCGAGAAAAGCGCTCAAAAATACAACGAAAACTAATTGAATATACTATTTTCAATACACTGTTTTTTGCTAGCATTTTGTATAGGCTTACAACTGAAGGCATTAGCCGTTTATAAATTGGATATGAAGCTTTAGAATTCGGGCAGTCGAGGTTCAAATATATATATATTTTTAAATACTTTTTCTAAGATAACAATAATTTTCTTATTTATTATTTTTACTTTACTTTTTGCTTTTAATGAATGACACACGCAACACAAAATCTGTCAATACCGAATACTATTTAATGAGAAACGTTAAATAAGCATTAGTTTCTTTGAAAAAAATATATCGTAATTAATTTTCAAAACTATACAATTTGGTATTGAGATTTCAAAGTCTTCAAAGTCAATATTTTTTTTTTAATTACGAAGTCTTTACTATCACATTTTTCATTAAAACTGTAT
This sequence comes from Catoptria pinella, assembly GCA_963556745.1. Classification (NCBI taxonomy): domain Eukaryota; kingdom Metazoa; phylum Arthropoda; class Insecta; order Lepidoptera; family Crambidae; genus Catoptria; species Catoptria pinella. Next base: position 606,146 of record OY750782.1, on the reverse strand, counting down.
GACAATGGGGTTAAAGTATGAAATTGCCAAATTTATTTCTCACACACACAGACTCATATCTTTTATGATATTAAAGATGCTTCGGTTGTCTATTTCTAATTATGACCATGATGGCCTCAAAAAAAGTACCTTATTATTAGTAACTCCTTTTTTGTTAGCAGAGATGACCTCTTATTTCGTTGTAACTTAGCCGATACCTAATTATTTCGCGTAACCTAAGTGGCATCTGTTATCTTAGTGTTCAAACATTAGTGCATAAACGTTTTAAAACATTAGCGTTCATGGTTGTTAAATAAATTAAGAAAAGTTAGTATGGAAAATTCAAGTTTCATACAAAACGGCAATTTCATACTTAAACCCCTGATATATTTAAAATGAGAAGCCACAAAACAAATAAATGAAATTCACTTACCGGTGTAGGTTTTGGTAGCTCTGGAGTCGACGCTTTCACCGGTTTAACCTCTTGGTTCTGGTTGTCAACCGACGGGGAGTTGACAACTGGTTGTGTTGAGTTGATAACTGGTTGTGTTTGGTTGTCAGCTGGTGGTCGATGGTTGTCGTTTGGATGATCTAGTTTGTCTGTTGGGGATTGTTGCTTGTCTATACAAGTTAGGGGGTCGGTTGTGGCTGGCGCTATGGTTGGTTTTTGTTCATGTTTTGCTGTAAAAGTGTGATATAAAATTAATTCTTGTATTATTATGATAAATAAGCAGATAGTCGTAAGAATAATTTTGTCGTTTATTCCGTACCCGAAGGGGATCAAAAGGAGCCCTATCGCTGTCACTCGTGTGTCCGTCCGTCTGTCCGTTGTCTGTCACAAAGCTTTAGCAGCTAAGCCGTTAAAGCTACAGTCTTCATATTTGCACCAAAGGTGTGTCATGCCAACCCAATACCGGGTAAAGTATAAGAAAATATTTTAGTATATTTAAGAGGGGGCTCCCATACAAGTGAAGGGGGTCGTGAAGAAAAATAATTTTACCCGCATGTGAGGGGTTTCATTGTTTAGAGCTCGTTATGTAGACAAGGCATGAGTAGTAGTGAGTAGTATTATTATGTATGTTTACCTACAAATAACAATAAATTGATATTATTAAAACTCACCAGGGTCTCCGTTGGTGGGGGGAGGTTCATCTTCCTCGTCAGACCCGAACGGATCAGTCAGTTCTTTGCGCGTCATCAAACGCTCTGGACGTACTATCGGCTGGACGGTATAAACGTTTTTAGTTATTATATTTTATACAAAATAACTGACTCTTTCTAAATCAATGGCAAATAAAGAAAGTTTTATTTTTATTTTGTTGATATAAGGCGGTTTTCGACAATACTCTAGAAACTGAATTAAGAAAAACTAATTCAGATTAACTAACTTGTATTTAATGTTTTCATTATTTTATCGTATCGTTTGTTACATACTCGTTAGCTTTTATTATATAAAAAATCTCAAACTTTGGCATAACCTTATTAAATGAGAAAACACGCAAAAAATATCACACAAAAATCTACGCTACTATAAATAAATAAAACAAAACATATATTGGTTTTATTGTTCTAGAAGTTGGAATAATAAATATTGGCATAGATAGATACATCTCGTATGCATGTATAGGTAAAGATGACAAACCATTTAGCAGTAGCATTGGGCTCATACAACTTTGCCCAGCAACGCGCGAGAATATTATAGTCTAGAATAATCTAGAAGTTAATACACTCGGCGTCAAAAAAATCGCACCTTCTATTACATTAGTTTAGATATGCCTACCTGCTACTGCTAGCACACGTATTATTTATTTAATATTTATAATATTTATCTATTGAAAGTACATTTTTTGATCTTTTAAACAATCATTTATTGTTTAAAAAACATAACAGTTACCACAATTAAACGCTGCACATGTAATTACTTGCGCATTCATTATAAGGGTATAAATAGGGGTCAATCCAGGAAAATCGGGTAAATTCACTATCGAAACGTTAGAGAGAACGCACGTCAACTGCTCAATTAAGAAAAGAAACACCCAAGATGCATACTATTGGCCATGAAGCTTGTCAAATGAAATTGTTATATTGCAAAAAATGTGACAGTGCAATGTTGCTGGGAAACTAAATCTCAGTCATTTATTCCGTATGACGAGTGTTCCAACGGTTTGAAAGACTGTTGGTTATATACGAATGGATAGAAGTATATGACAACATTTACTATTAATTAGATATGATTAAAATGGTTTCAAAGAAATTTTTTGAAAAGGTGCGATTTTTTTGACGCCGAGTGTATACAAGGTGTTACAAAAGTACCCCTAATGCCGAATATGGTAGATAGGGACCATCAAACTGAACAACTTTTACTATGGGACCAACTCTGAAATCGCGAAAAAAAATCAGCTGTTTCATACAAAAATTAAAATCGAAAATATCAAAATGTATGAAACAGCTGATTTTTTTTTCGCGATTTCAGAGTTGGTCCCATAGTAAAAGTTGTTCAGTTTGTTGGTCCCTATCTACCATATTCGGCATTAGGGGTACTTTTGTAACACCTAGTATATTGACAATGATATAATTGATTGTTACCTCTGTAACGTTGGCGAACCATTTAGCAGTAGGTTTGGGTTCCCGCGGCGATAGAACTTTGCCCAACAACGCGCGGGAATGTTCTAGAAGTTCGCGACCTCGTTCCGGGCTGGGGGGCGTTGGGGGTTCTTGTGCTCTGTATAACACGACAAGAAGTACCTATGTAGTGTTTATTATTAACTGTAGTTTCTAAAAAAATTGTTTAATTTTAGAAAATGTTGAAATACTTACACACTATATTTAACTTTATACACATTTCTTTGATACCACTTACCAAGTGTAGGATAAAGATATACCCATTTAAATTTAATTAAAAAATAGTAAATCAAAAATTAAGTTTTGCTTTGACATAATGGTCCTTCGAGTAGGATAAAGTGATTAATCATTAAAAACAATATGTTAAACATTACAACATATACATAAAACATGTGAAAACTAACAAAAACTGTTACAAACATGTAAGAAAAAAAGGAAGGACTATATTATACATACATATTCGGCCTTAGCACAAAATATTTTAAAACACTGTTTAATTTAGACACTGTTTAAATATGATGCCGTCTCTTTCAAACAATATTGTCAAAAAAGTGACAGCATCACATTTAAACAGTGTCTTAGTTAAACACTTGTTGAACAGTGTTTTAAAATCTTTTGTGGCCGATTATGTTTATACTAACTTGGGTCTAGGCCTGTCTATGACGTTCCTGGATCGCCTCGCGCTGACTTCTCTACTGAACAAGTCCCTTGGAAGTGCGCCGTCTGTGTCGTGTCGGCCAACCAAGTATGACGACTCTGTCTCATCGTTGCCTGTATAAATAAGCAAGAAAACAAGCGTTTTTATACTATGAAAATAAATCAAATCAAACTTTATTAACTTTGTACAGAGTACGTTACACCAGGTAAATCACATTAAAATGTATTTAAAAAAATAATTAAATACAAAAAGTACTAATAATGAAATAAAAATTGATAAAGAACTGGTTAAAACATATTAAGAATTGATTATAAATTGATTAAAATTGAAAGTTATTAAAAACTAAACTAAATCATTTATAAAACACTTTTTTGCTGCTTAAAAAATAAATAAATATTAGACAACAACACAAACATTGCTCCGACACCAAAGTAAGTAGCTAAAGCACTTGTGTTATGGAAATCAGAGACAACAGTGGAACTACAAACACTCAGACCTGAGTCAATATTGAAAAGTTCGTTTTTCTAAATTGTCCCAGACGGGGATCGAAGCTGGGACCTCGGAGATGGCGACACCTTAAAAACCGGCGTACAAACCACTCGACCACGGAGGTCGTCGAATATCGTCAATTCTAGCAATGAAATGACCATAATAAATGTTTCGTTCTTTAATAACATTTACAATCTTCTAGTTTTTTCTTTGCCTGCAGTAATGAAGATAAAAAATATTTTTGTTTAACACAAACATTTTATAAGTATGTAGTTCACTTTTTGGACGATACTATGTTAACTATGATAATGATTTATTTGCCTTATTATCATCATCATCATCATCATCATCATTATCATTATCATATCATATCATTATCATATGGCTTTGTAGTTCTTTAAATAAAGGATAATGCTCAAAAACCAAAAATTTTAGTAATTAGTAAGGCTTAAAATGGGTTATTAATAACTTCTTAAAAAAGCTGAAAGCAATCAATAAATAAATTTGAAAGGCTATCGGTGTCTAACTATTTATTGTTATTTGTTTACATTATACTGCCAAAATTAATGGATACTTACCTAACTGTTCGACTTGCAACTCGTTGTCAGTGAAGTATGCCCTCAATTGAAAGAGATATGTCATGATCTGGAAAAAAATATACTTTGTTTAATGAATCAAGGTTTGGACATATTTTTGTATACCAATCTTGCAACTTAATAGATTAGCTGCTGTTACTACAACAAAACAAGTAAAATAAAAATTCTTACTTCTAATTAATATTTTGTATCAAAATACAACTTGTAAACATTGTTTACATTATGGGCCAATTTCACAGGCTATTTAACTGACAGATAATTCTGAAGCTGCCCACGTTATAACGAATACACTACTGTACTACTGTAACTGTGAAGTGAATAGATTTAAGAGTGTGAGTGTGTTATATGTATTATTACTTGAGAAACTTTGCTAAGTTAGTTAAGCGTGACTTTTGTCGGTGTCACACGTGTCCCGGCGGTTTTCTTTTTTATGAAACTTAGTTATAATGCCGTAAATACTTACGAATTGTGCGTTTTAATAACTATTCCATTACCAAAGTATATTATAAAGTTTTGCTTATAAAAACCAGCATTGTGAATGAAAAAATCGAAACCTAAATAATACTCAACTCACAGCTAACTTATCAGGCGCAGGCCGCAATACATCGTTGGGGCAGAGCACCCTCGGCAGCCCGAGGGCCGCGCTGGCCTCGAGTGCCACGCGCAAGTTGCCTTCCGCGTCGTCTGGTTGAAGCCCTGAGAAGTCGCTGTCGACATTTGAAAGTATGTGAGAAAATTGTATTGTGAGTGCGTCAACTTTTCGAAAGAACCTATTTTAAGTAACATAAGTAACATTTGAAATGGAACAAGTTTTAAAGCTGCTTTGGAGTTGATAAATATTATGAAAACGTCTCGAAGTAGCCACTGTCGCTAAATTATCGCAATCTGTATGACGGGAGTCGCTTTATCTCCGCGCGCACTGAGTTTTTTGGTACAAGGCACACAGCTGTTGTCAAGCGCAGGCCCACAGGCATCATGTGTATGGAAATAATTATCGAGTCGCAATTTGTAGTGACTTTACAACCCTGGTTATTTTCATTTTTATCAACCCACTGCGAGCTGAAGTGTTGTATGTAGTGTAATCATATGAGATCAGGCCAATGACGGAGTATTATGGCGCAGAACGCGAGCCCAGACAGAACCACCAGCGTTTGAAGCACAGCGAGCGCGGTACTCGCGAGTTAGCAGAACGCGAGCCCGGACCGGAGCCCCGCGTCGGACGCACACCGGGCGCTGTACTCGCGAGTCACAACAATGTGTGTAGTGTAGTGTAGTGTGTAAGGTGTGTGTACTAACATGAGATCAGGCCGGTGGCGGTGTATGATGGCGCAGAACGCGAGGCCGGACCGAAGCCCAGCGTCGTACGCACACCGGGCGCTGTACTCGCGAGTCACAACAATGTGTAGAATGTAGTGTAGTGTGTAGTGTAGTGTATAAGGTGTGTGTACTAACATGAGATCAGGCCGGTGGCGGTGTATGATGGCGCAGAACGCGAGCCCGGACCGAAGCCCAGCTTCGTACGCACACCGGGCGCCGTACTCGCGAGTCACAACAATGTGTGTAGTGTAGTGTGTAAGGTGTGTGTACTAACATGAGATCAGGCCGGTGGCGGTGTATGATGGCGCAGAACGCGAGCCCGGACCGAAGCCCAGCGTCGTACGCACACCGGGCGCCGTACTCGCGAGTCACAACAATGTGTGTAGTGTGTAGTGTAGTGTATAAGGTGTGTGTACTAACATGAGATCAGGCCGGTGGCGGTGTATGATGGCGCAGAACGCGAGCCCGGACCGAAGCCCAGCTTCGTACGCACACCGGGCGCCGTACTCGCGAGTCACAACAATGTGTGTAGTGTAGTGTGTAAGGTGTGTGTACTAACATGAGATCAGGCCGGTGGCGGTGTATGATGGCGCAGAACGCGAGCCCGGACCGAAGCCCAGCGTCGTACGCACACCGGGCGCCGTACTCGCGAGTCACAACAATGTGTGTAGTGTGTAGTGTAGTGTATAAGGTGTGTGTACTAACATGAGATCAGGCCGGTGGCGGTGTATGATGGCGCAGAACGCGAGCCCGGACCGAAGCCCAGCTTCGTACGCACACCGGGCGCCGTACTCGCGAGTCACAACAATGTGTGTAGTGTAGTGTAGTGTGTAAGGTGTGTGTACTAACATGAGATCAGGCCGGTGGCGGTGTATGATGGCGCAGAACGCGAGCCCGGACCGAAGCCCAGCTTCGTACGCACACCGGGCGCCGTACTCGCGAGTCACAACAATGTGTGTAGTGTAGTGTGTAAGGTGTGTGTACTAACATGAGATCAGGCCGGTGGCGGTGTATGATGGCGCAGAACGCGAGCCCGGACCGAAGCCCAGCTTCGTACGCACACCGGGCGCCGTACTCGCGAGTCACAACAATGTGTGTAGTGTAGTGTAGTGTGTAAGGTGTGTGTACTAACATGAGATCAGGCCGGTGGCGGTGTATGATGGCGCAGAACGCGAGCCCGGACCGAAGCCCAGCTTCGTACGCACACCGGGCGCCGTACTCGCGAGTCACAACAATGTGTGTAGTGTAGTGTAGTGTGTAAGGTGTGTGTACTAACATGAGATCAGGCCGGTGGCGGTGTATGATGGCGCAGAACGCGAGCCCGGACCGGAGCCCCGCGTCGGACGCACACCGGGCGCCGTACTCGCGAGTCACACCAGAACACCAACGGACCAGTTCCCCAACCTACGTATACAAATCAGTACTACAGATAGGTAAAGCAGTAACGCACACTTAACTATAATCTATAATAATGACGATTTGTATGTAGAATTTTAATTAACATTTTGTATACTAATATTGTAATTGTGGAACTTTATTAATCAAGGTTATGCGTTTCCCCATAAATGATCCTCTAGTTTTTGCAAGCCTAAATCTTGGAACCGCAGTGTTTATCTTTATTTCTTGTATTAAAATGGTGATTATCGCTGTTCTTATCAAATGAATCATAGTTTTACCTTATATATACTAAATTTACATATATGTATTGGCCATATCTATGATTCATTCATTCATATATCTATTACTGCGTATCTGTCCGTCTATCTATCTATCTATAGCAGCCTTTTATTCGTGCGTCTTCGGACATAGGCCTCCTCCTTTCACGATCTTCTATCTTAAGCCACCTGGAACCAGTTGTTACCAGCATGACTCCTTAGGTCCCACCTTTCAGGCGGACGACTTCTACCTCACGTAGTTCGTCTTGGCTTCCATTTCAGTACCTGCCTGGTCCACCTCTCGGTGCTTATGCGACCATGTGTCCTGCCCATCTCTATTTACGGCATTGGATGGTATCCACAACGTCGACGACCTTCGTGTTGCGCCTAATCCACTCATTGCGCTTATGATCCAGCAAACTGATCACTTCACTTTACTACGTATAATCATCGTAAAATCACCTATTATTACCTACTTAAGAGTCTCACCACGTTACTCACCAGTGTATTTATTGATTCTTCCCAGGCGGAATAGATTCTTGCCTTTTGTCACAAATAGGTCGCCTATCATTACACATTATCCGTATTATCCTTTAGTAAAATCAACTCTATTACTACAGCTTTAAAGTCTATAGTGATTACTCTCCGGAGTGTCGCTTTCATTAAAGTTCAAAAAAATCATCGTAAAATCACCTCTATATAGCTGTCTTAAAGTCTATAACTAACGTTACTCACCTGCGTATTATCGTTACTCACCGGTGTATTATCTTTCTCCGTCGGGAACAGACTCTGTGGCCTCTCAGCTGTAGGAGTCTTGTCCGTGTCGCTCTCGTTGAAGTTGCTGTCCAAGCCGATGTTGTTCAAGTTGGTCTTTAACTCGAGAGGCTTAAGGTTCCTTTTTGCTACTGTCCTGGGTTTGAATACTGCACCTAGTAAGAAAGTAATATGCAGGGATGTTATGGATATGAAATTTCGGATTTGGATACGGATATAGAAATAATATTATACCGGTTTCGGATATAAAATTATTTCGAATTATCCGTTAGTTTCAGATGGTTTTGATTAAGAGCGCGTAGTCTGCACACTAGCGCTGCCATTGGAAAAAAATAGTGCTTAAATAAAGACGAAATTGAATTGAATTATCTCTCTGTAGTGCACTCCGAAGAAGGTTTGTGGTACTTTTATTGCTTAAACATTATTTAGCCTGTCGTTTAGTTTAATGGAGTTTTATTGTTAAAAGTGGCAACTTATCGCAAAAAAGCTATCACCAATCTTAGGCGTAAAAGTCTACACATGGTCTATTTTTAACTTCTACGAATCCTGTAATTCAGTAGAGTCCTGATGGGATTAGACATAAACGGCCTTACCACAATTTTAAAACACTTTTCAACAAGTGTTTAACTTAGACACTGTTTAAATATGATGCTGTAACTTTTTTGACAATATGATTTGAAAGAGAGTCCAAATTAAGCAGTGTTTCAAAATCTTTTGTTTTAAGACTGAAAAAGTCTAATAAATAGTATTTAATCTAGAAACCACTTATTGGTCCTTCTTAAACACACAGGGGCCTTCTTAAACACACTTCCTAGTTGATTGGTCCGGGGGCATTCTTAAACATAGGTCCTAGTAGATTGGTCCGAAATGTGCTGTTTTTTTGCTTCTAATAAAGGTTATTTTTTTATTCAAACTTACTTTTTTTATTTATTTATAATTTTTTATTTATTTATAAATCTTTATTGTACAAATACACAAAGTAAGGTACAAATGGCGGACTTAATGCTAAAAGCATTCTCTACCAGTCAACCAACAGTAAACAGATAGACACGAATGCGGCACAAACAAAGAAAACTAATATTTACATGCATACAATATAAATATTACATAAATACACACCATTAAATACCTACCTTTCAAGCTATCATCAATTTTGGGCGTAGAAGTCTCAACAGGTTCTAACTTTAGCTCTTCCTTAACTTGTAACTCAGTTGTTTCTTGATGAGGTGTAAATGGCGCGGTGGGTGTACGGGCATCGAACTTGAGACTTTGCACGCTGTTGGGCGTGCACGCTATAGAGCTGCTGGTCAGACTCTGGGTCATTTCTTCCATTTGTTGTCGGAGATCTAACATCTGGGAGAGTTTTTATGTTCAGTTTTAAATGATTAGGTTTTTTTAAAAAAAAAGGTTAATCCTCAACACGTCATGTAACTTCAGGATTATCTCAAATGATTTTAAGCATTAAAGTGTGGGAAGTTAAGATCAAAATCTATTGTCAAAAAATGAAAAAACAAAAACTGGCGTATTGGTGACTGACTAATGGGTATGTCAAATCTACGTAGTTTGACAGAGTCATCGGTATGTTACTATACATCTGTAGTGGTGTGCCAACTATATTATGCTAACCTTTAATTTTTGAGAAACTTAACTCTAATATCTAACAATAAAGTCACTTTTATAAGTATTGAAAGTTCATTTCTTTTCGCATCTATTTAAGTTGCCAAAAGAACTTAACTATGGTCTGATTCAAAAGGGTATTAATTAAAAATAATCTCAATTGATGTCATGAACTTTATTATGCTTGACCTAAAGTCGAAATTAGCTTGAGTGTTTTTCTTATATTTACCTGTTTAGTAGAGTGATCAGACAGTGTGATGTCGTCTTCGTCCAAGTCTTCTAGAACAGCGATGTCAGAGTTGTTGTTCACTGACAGTAAAGATGCCACTGACTGCATATCTTCGTCGCTGAATAATATCACAAGATGAAATCAAGGAAATTTTTGACCCCAACTATAAGTAGGGGACATTGGCCTGAACCAAGGCTCTGGTCTCCTATTTTATGCTATACGCGACATCTGACGTCAGCGTAAACATTTTATACAATTCATACGCCGACCACCGACGTCAGACTTTCAAAGATACCACACACAACAGTATATTTCTATAGTAAGCATTGTAATGCTGACGCGAGAGAAATGTTCTGTTGTGATCTCTTTCAAACGCTGACTTTGGCGTATGAAATGTAAAGGAATGTTTACGCTGACGTCAGATGTCGCGTGTAGCTTAAAATAGGAGACCAAGAACTTAGAGCAGACTAGGTCTGAGATTGCGTCAGCTAAGGAATTTTCACTTGTAATGTATGAGTATATATATAGCGTGCACTTATGTATTAAGTTAGTAATAAAGTACTCTTCATATCTAACACTCGTACACTCTCTCGATATGGCGACCCTGCCGGCCAAAACAATAATGTGAATAGTGCGTTGCGCAAGCGCCCGGCGCTCTGCGCCGCGGCCGCTGTCGGTGGCTGCGATGCAAGCCACCACAATTAATAAAGACATTTTAAATTAATAAAATTTAACTTGTAAGGAAAAAGATAAAATCAATTAAATCATTAGAAAAAAGTATCTACGACGTCTACGTGATTGTCGTAAATTACAGGAGAAAAGACAGAAGATAAAGACAATATCAGTAACGAGAGAGCCCAATACTCAGAACTTCATTATTAGAGGATTCAAATGCGATATGAAGAGAATAAGAAGACTATCTAGTGTAGTGAGCCCGTGAGTAACACCTGTGACAAAATCATTGACAGACAAAATTATAAGATATTTTTTTTCCAGTGTGTTCTTATCCAAGTAACGTGATATTACTTTTAATAATGTAATGTTTTTATATTTCAGTAACTAAGTAATTAAGTAGATTTTTACGAAAAATTGCACGTAACACGATAATGATTTTTATTTTGTTTCTTTTTTACTTATTTTTAGTAATGCTTATATTTTATAAACTCTAAATCCTAATTAAGCAAGTATAGATTTGTCGTTTCTTATATAATTTTACGTTCGTAAGGATAAACAGACTAAGTAATGTGATAATTACATTTTAAAGCGATACTTCTAATACTTATGACTTTGTTTAATATAAAAAAAGAGTGAGTAGGTACCTAGTTCATTTGTGAAATATAAGAAAATATGGAATTATTTTATTTCAACAAATACGATAGTTTACAATAAATCTTTATTTAGTCAAAAATAATGGAGGTCAGTGGTCGGAATTATGGAATTATGAAATTCTTTCCCAATCAAACAATAACAACACATCATACACCTTTTGTTTGTTTGTATCATTGTTTGCGACCATTGTCTTAATTTGTTAAGACATCGTTTAACATTTGCCGGACTTCTCAGAAGAAAATGAATTAATTGTGCAAACTGATGCATCCCACTTTGCATTAGGAGTGTTGTGTCAATGTTTTTTTTGTAATGTGATGAATGGAAAACGAATAAGTAATTTCGTTAAAAGTTATGCTTAGCAACAGTTCTCCAATTATTCTTGAAAAGGGGGATGGCCAACCTCTAGTTTCAGAAATATTAAGAAAACCAAGCGATAGTATAGATACGTTTTAAAAGGAAAAGGTGACAAAATGAATAATAAAATAATAATATTATTGCTAATTGTAATGTTTAATATGAAGTACTTATAAACAACGTTACACCTGAGCGGATTTCGTTGATTTATTTACTCATGTAAAAGATAATAAATAAAGATATACAATGTGAAATATATAGTAGAAAAAAAAAACTGGGATATATTTTTAATACCAGAAAATATTTTTTGAATTGTGAAATAAAATGGAGTATAGTTAAAATAACTGGGATATACATTTTTTACCAGAAGATATTTTTGTAATAAAGTAAATGGATTAACATTTGATTAGTAAATATAAAAGAATATTTTAAGATAGCAAAACTGATGTTTTTATAAAATAATTTATGTGAGATATTTGATAATATTAATATTTCATGAAATCGTAGTTATGCAAGTACATAATTCTTTATTTTTGTGTGAATGTTAGTTAAGTTCTAACCTTAATGACATTTTCTTATTTTAAGCTTTGTAGAAGTTTTTAAAAGCAGACGTCTGTAGTAAGATAATATTCTTCGTATATAGTAAGTTAATATTCTTTGTCTGTTAATATATAATTTTAGTTCAGTCTGTAGTTAAGAAAAAATATTCAAAATTGCACTCATTGTTTTTTTTATGTTTACATGTATTTAATGTTTCATTTATAATACTGTTTACCTATAGTTTAAACTTTTTTTTTCTGTTTTTTTTTGTGTACCCCGGTGGTGTAATGTATGAGTATATATATAGCGTGCACTTATGTATTAGGACAGTTAGTAATAAAGTAATCTTATCATCTAACGGTCGTTTAACTGAGACATCTCTCGATACACTGTTGACAAAACGTAGCTTAGCGAAGAAAGCCGTTGACGCCGGTTAGTTAATAGTACCCACCAAGCCTCATTGGGCCTGCGTAGTGGGTTTTGTATGGCCTACACTGTGTGTTATGGCCCGTTTGTTTATGCCATGTTTACACGATTTTAGCTATACTTAGTACTTGTTACTGGTATAGTTGCATATAAAACGGTTTAAACCAGAATTTGGTTTAAAACCACGACCTTGTTTTTAGTACATTAATGAAATAATACCTAATAATACTTTAAAAATAAAGTAGAGGACAATTCATTTCAATTCACCTTTTATTTTTATTTATACTGAAAACATTGTCGTAGTTTTATTTATTCCAAGCTATTTTAAACCATAATCTGGTTTAAAACCGGTTTATTTGAAACTATAGTTACTTGTCACTAATACCTTGCGTGTAAACATACTGAAAAAGTCATTATGTTTACATAAAAAGTATTCGTTTTATTATTGAGAAGTACTAAGCATTAGTAGCTAAGCTCGTGTAAAGATGGCAAAGCAAACCAGCCAAATCGATTCGAACCTAGTCGATTAGCTTGAATGTAATATTATCTATATTCTAAACTAAAACGCAATAAACGTAAATACTTACGTGGCTGGCCCTTCTCGTAGCAACACTGAGTGTAACGTCAGGTGTAACGAAGCTGCCGCCACCTGCCGGGGACAATCATATCATACAAATCTATGCATGGGTTAATACCAAATAATATACTAAAAATACGACTCGCACCAGATCATGTTCTCGGACGGGAATCGAACCCGCGACCTTTGGATATCCGGTCCAACGCTCTGACCGCTGAGCTACCGAGTCACTAGTGGAAACGTCGAATTTCTCCTAGTATATCAACTCTTACGCTGCAAGCCAGCGCCATCTCACCATTGTACAAGGATATAAAATATAAAATAGCATTGTGAATGCTTAAATCTCAAAATTTAAAAACTATGCATGGGTTTTTTGTTAAACACCAACAACAACATAAACAATAACATTTGTTCTACGACTTTCCGAATAAGGAAAAAAAATGACTTTTTACACAAAACTTGATCAGCTGTTCTGACATTTGTATGGAAAGTCGATTTTTAAGTCTTTTTTCGGAAAAGTCGTAGAACAAACGTTGTTGTTTATGATGTTAGTAATCTACTCCTGCGAGGTTGTTGGTGTTTTACAAATAACCCTGTATACACGATGGGTATTTTTTATTATTATTCGAGGGAAAGTACTTTTGATGAAGATATGAGTTTTTGCTCAAAGGAGATATTCATTTATTAAAAAAAAAAGAATTGCAATAAAAGGCATAGTATCTTAAATTAACATAGTATCTTAAATTAAAGGAAGATTAACAATAAATATTAATTAATGGGTTAGTATAGACAGGCTAACGATTACAGGACGCCATTAGTCGGAAACTATAATATCATGAAGAAGTCTTTACCTTAGCAGTGGTGGGGTCTAGTTTGACCCTTAGGGGGCGCTGCGAGGGCTCCAGGCTCGCGTACTTGCGCATGTTCACGTTACACGACGCGACGCGACGACGCTTGCCAGTTGGGGACACCTGAGGACAATGTCGTTCAGGTTCATAATACACCTTTCCTATAATGTACCTCAAATGTCCTCTACCCAAAATGTACCTTTCCCGAAATGCACTTTTCCCGAAATGTACCTTTCTCAAAATGTACTCTTCCCGAAATGTACCTTTCTCAAAATATACCTTTCCCAAAATGTACCTTCCTACAATAGATAGAATGACCGATTGGATGCATTTGAAATATGTGTAAAATAAAATAAAACTTAATTTTTAATAGCATATTACATATATCACTTGAAACTTTATGACCATGTAGCTTAATGTCTAGTAATACACTTGTTTTGTATAATTTTTAAATAAATTTTTGAATAATGACTTTGAGCGGGGACACACACACTTGATCCAACGAAATTTTGCACTTTAGAGCTTAATGTTTGTCAAAAGGATCGCAGGCAACACCACACTATGAGATTGATGAGAAAAAAAAATACATGTAGGGGAATTCTACCACTTTTTCGCCGTGAAAAAGTACTCACATCTTCGAGCACGAATGTCCAGTCCTTGTCCTCGAGCTCGTTGGTGCGCGAGTCCTTGAACAGCGTCACCGCCACAGTGTGGTTCTCCGGGATGGGGAAAATCACAGAACCCCTGACAAAACGAAACATCAAAATTAAGTAAATATGTGGCCTACTCCCGTTGTCCTCCACTTTTGTCCCCCACTGGGGGATATCTGGAAAAGTTCTTTTTCAATTCTTGAAAGGTGGCTAAGGGCTGGCGCCGACGTATCGTTACTCGCCTCAGTAACTATGGCAAACATGCCTGTTTACTATGGCGAGTATGTTACCCGAATCCGATGGCAGTGTATATTTATAACAAGTTGCCAGATGACATAAAGAAACATCCCTTGTGTGCATTTAAATATAAATTAAGGCATCTTTTTATTGATAAGTGTTATTATACAGTGCATGAATATCTTTCTGACAAAACCCTAAAGTAGTAGTAGTAATAAATACAAGGTGTTACAAAAATACCCCTAATGCCGAATATGGTATACAAAAAATTCATCATCAGCCTATCGCAGTCCACTGCTGGACATAGGCCTCTCCAAGTGCACGCCACTGAGATCTGTTTTCGGCTCTTCGCATCCAGCTCCTGCCAGCCGTCTTGCGCAAATCATCACTCCACCGTGTCTGAGGACGTCCTACACTACGTTTGCCGAGGCGTGGTCTCCACTCTAGAACTCGTTTACCCCAACGGTTATCGGTTCTACGGCTAATATGGCCAGCCCATTGCCACTTCAGCTTGCTAATCCGGTGTGCTATGTCGACGACTTTGGTTCTCTGACGGATCACCTCATTTCTGATGCGATCCCTAAGAGAGACACCGAGCATAGCCCTTTCCATAGCCCGCTGAGCAACTTTGAACTTGTGGACCAGCCGTGCCGTTAGTGTCCACGTTTCGGCTCCGTAAGTCATGACGGGTAGGACGCACTGATTGAAGACCTTCGTCTTTAGGCACTGTGGGATCGACGATGTTAGGATTCGACGTAGCTTTCCAAATGCAGCCCAACCCAACTGAATTCTCCTATTCACCTCGTCCTCAAAATTGTTTCTACCCAACTGCAATGTCTGCCCGAGGTATACATATTTGCGAACAACTTCGAGGACGGCGCCGTGTATAGCAATCGGTTCCGGTAGAACATGTTCGTTGAACATGACCTTGGTTTTGTCCAAGTTCATCCGAAGGCCGATGCGTAGAGAAGATTCAGCTAGGTCGTTCAGCATTTGTTGTAAGTCCTCCAGCGTCTCTGCCATGATGACGATATCGTCAGCAAATCGCAAGTGAGAGATGTGTTCGCCATTGATGTTGATGCCTCGTCCTTTCCAGTTCAGCGTCTTGAACATATCCTCCATTGCATTAGTGAACAATTTCGGGGAAATGACATCCCCTTGTCTCACTCCTCGATGCAATGGTATGGGCCTTGTTTGCTGATTCTGTACTTGGACGGACATGGTGGCAGCTTCGTAAAGACATCTCATCACTTGGATATATCGCCAGTCTACTTGGCAACGCTGTAGGGACTCCAGAACCGACCAGATTTCAACCGAGTCAAAGGCCTTCTCATAGTCCACAAATGCTAGACACAGGGGCTGATTATACTCTTCAGTCTTCTGTATAATCTGCCGCACTGTGTGGATGTGGTCTATGGTGCCGTATCCGCTCCGAAATCCAGCCTGTTCCGGTGGTTGGAACTCGTCGAATCTACGCGCAAGACGGTTCGTGATCACTCTTGAAAACAGTTTATAGACGTGGCTCAGGAGGGAGATAGGTCGATAGTTCTTCAGCAGGGTCTTATCTCCCTTTTTGAAGAACAGCACGACAACACTCCTACTCCACGCCTCTGGAGTTCTCCCTTCGAACAGGACAACGTTAAAGAGCTTCTGAAGCTCCCTCAGTACGGGTTTGCCTCCTGCTTTTAACAGCTCTGTCGTAACGCCGTCCTCGCCAGGGGCTTTTCCATTTTTTAGCTGCCTCAGAGCGATCTCGATTTCGCCACTGCTGACTTCTGGCAGGTCTTCAGTGAAATGGCGTGTTAATGGAGCTCTAGAATCCTCATTTCCGGGATCAGGTCGAGATGCATGCGATGCGTATAACCGGCCATAGAAATTCTCCACTTCCGAAAGGACTGCCGGTACCGAAGAAACGACTTCTCCACTTGCTGTGGTCAGCTTCGTCAAGTGGCTTCTTCCAAGAGATTGTACGAACACCTTTGACCCCCGATTCTGCTCTATTGCTGTCTCAATAGCAAGGGTATTGGAGCGACGGAGGTCACGTCGTACGTGCTTGGTGATCTCTTGGTTTAGAGCCCGCTTTGCGGACGAAGTGACGGGTGGGTTTTCACGTCGTTTCTTCATCAACCCTAAAGTCTCTTCGGAAAGCTTTGACTTCTTACCCTTACGCTGCATGTTACAAAATCTCGAGCCTTCCTCCCTGAGGACCCGAACCACATTTTCGAGGTTCTGGTTAACGTCTGTTGTAGTTTCCACGGCGGCAAATCGGTTCTCCAGATTTGACTGAAATGTTTCAGACCCGGCTATAGTTTGGAGCAGTGTTGGTCGGAGCCTGGCCTTCATCAGACGGACACGTTCAGCCTTGAAGTTGATATTCAGAGAGCCTCGGACAAGTCGGTGATCGCTACCGGTATTGAACCTGTTGATCACTGAGACGTCCCTGAATATGCGCTTCTTGTCCGTCATGATGAAGTCAATCTCATTTTTAGTCATAGTGTCGGGGCTTTGCCACGTCCACTTCCTTTGGGGCTTTTTCTTGAAAAAGGAGTTCATCAAGAAGAACCCCTCCCGTTCGAGGAAGTTGACAAGCATTTGCCCCCTATGATTCCTGCTTCCAAAACCATGGGATCCTACTGCCGATTCACCGCAATTCTGTACTCCCACTTTAGCGTTGAAGTCCCCCATGACAACGGTGTACTGGGTTTTTGTAGTGAAGTGGAGGGCCCTCGATATGTCATCGAACATATCCTCCACCTCATCGTCCGAATGTGTCGAGGTCGGAGCGTACACTTGCACCACCTTGAGGCTATACCTCTCGGTGAGCTTTACAATGAGGTACGCTACCCTGTTCGACACACTAGACATTTCCACAACGTTGTCAGATAGGGACTTATGGACCAGAAACCCAACGCCACCTTGGGACAATCGGTCTCCCTCTCGGAAGTACATTAGGTGGCCTGATTCGAGGGTTATGGTGTCCTCCCCCTCTCTTCGGACTTCACATAACCCTAATATGTGCCACCTAATCTTTCCGAGTTCCACTTCTAGTTGCGCCAGATGCGAATCAAGCCGCAGCGTGCGTCCGTTGTAGGTCGCAATGGTCAGTTGTTTTTGGTGGCCTACCGTAGCCCGGGGATTCTTCGCACCCCCTGTCCCGCCGTTACCATGGTCGCCACCGTGACCAGGAATAGCGGGACTGCCGGGAACTGGGGGCCGTGGCTTAGTTTTCCTATACATTTGGAGGATTATAGCCTACTGCTATCACGCTGGCCAGACGGGTTGATAGAGGGTTTGTTTCAAGTTTTCCTTCTCTCACACTGGTGTTTGGTGTATTTGCCTCACAGTCGGCTCCTACGACTTCCTGGGCATGTCAAGGAGTGGTGACACTTGTATTCTTAGGCCGTCACCACACGGCGTACAAAAAATTAAATCGAAAATATCAAAATGTATGAAACAGCTGATTTTTTTTCGCGATTTCAGAGTTGGCCCCATAGTAAAAGTTGTTCAGTTTGATGGTCCCTATATACCATATTCGGCATTAGGGGTATTTTTGTAACACCTTGTATAATAGATTTTCGTCTTAAATCTGAAGTGCATGTTTTAATTTTAATATTTGACATTTTTATTTGTAATTAACCGTAATTAACAGAATAATAAATTTAAATTAATTTTGAATGAAATGAAATGTATTAAAATATTAATGAAATGTAATGTTTATTTTTCAATATTTGTATGTCTGCAAAGAGTAATTGTGAGATACCTAGTAATATATTTTTACCTTTGTATCACTTTTAAAGCAACTAATGAATCTGAGGCGATGCCGATCCCTTTCCGCACTGATATGTCGGCGTCAAAAATTGAGAAATAATGATGGTTACAGCAGCTTAGACTTTTGACAGTATTGTGTCTTAGAAAATAGTCACACTATATCGATATACCTGCAATGTGAAAATGCCTGAGATCGGCATCTGTATGTGCATAGTATGTTCTTGCCTCAATGAGATATACACCTCGCTCAAATTGTATGTTGTTTAAA
Organism: Catoptria pinella; assembly: GCA_963556745.1. Classification (NCBI taxonomy): domain Eukaryota; kingdom Metazoa; phylum Arthropoda; class Insecta; order Lepidoptera; family Crambidae; genus Catoptria; species Catoptria pinella. The sequence goes on along the minus strand of OY750782.1, from coordinate 587,213 downwards.
AATTTATCTGATAGATGTCGCCACGAGGTTGACACTGCTTTTGAAAAGCAGTACTATGTGCTGTTTGGTAGGTTAGGTATTATTTTATTATATCTATTCGAAGCTAGATGGATAATTTTGAACATTATTCGAAATGGCTGAATTATGTTTTTTTTAAACTGAATCGCCAAAAAATCTATGTAAACCTACTCACAAAATTTCACGAGAATCGGTTGAAAAATGCGACCTGTAGAGGAGAGCAAACGGACAGCTGGATAGACATACGAAAGCATTTTTGCCCAAGCTGAAGAGAACTGAACAGAGCTGAACAGAGACGCTTCGCGCTCGCTCGGTCAATGATATACCTATACAGATTGCCCATACATACATATGGCTACAACTTTCCCCCATACGGATAGGCAGAGAGATCACTTCATTCCACTACCATCGTTACACCTTGTATGTGGTTTGATAATAACTTACTTGAGTGGTTCTTTCAGGGAAGGCTCCCAGTCGCGCGGCTCCGTGAGAACGCGGCGCGATCGCCGTGTCCACACTATGCTCAGCTTGTTGGGTTTCCTGCAACATCACGTTAATATTGAGTCCCTTTGAAGATCCACGCATCAGTCATCACATCAACCTCAGAGATGGCGACACCTTGAAAACCGGTGTACAAAGCCACTCGACCACGAAAGTCGTCATTAAAACTTAAAGAATGCCAACTTAAACCATTCCTTTTCCTGTAGTTCTGAAAATATTTGGAGAGTGGTTTGCTTACTATTCTGTGAGAGAAGCAAAATAATCGTACAGCATTTTAAATGTTACCAATTTCATTTAAAAGATGCTACATGGGACCGCAAATACTATTGTCTACTAACCGCCAAACTTCATCATGAAGATGACTCGAAATGATTATTTTGAGTGATTACCATTTGGGCGTGGTCTCGAGGTCGATGCGGTGGTAGGAGGCGGTGTACTCGAACTTGGCCGCGCGCTTGTTCACGCGCTGCAGCCGCTTCCACACCGACGCCATCGCGCTGCTTCACTGCAACAACACACATTATACAAGGTGTTACAAAAGTACCCCTAATGCCGAATATGGTAGATAGGGACCATCAAACTGAACAACTTTTACTATGGGACCAACTCTGAAATCGCGAAAAAAAAATCAGCTGTTCCATACAAAAATTAAAATCGAAAATATCAAAATGTATGAAACAGCTGTTTTTTTTTTCGCGATTTCAGAGTTGGCCCCATAGTAAAAGTTGTTCAGTTTGATGGTCCCTATATGCCATATTCGGCATTAGGGGTATTTTTGTAACACCTAGTATACAGGAACTACACAATTAGCCGTAAGCTGGAAGTGTAGTATTTGAGGAGCTTGATAGCGTAACGTCGGCCGCGATTCTAGCAGTTAAGACGCCGGCGAACAGTGAGCTTCCCATACAAACGTAATACCAAAATGATTTGAAATTTGAGCACAATTAACTAATCTTGTGGTGTTATTCGGATTAAGACAGTCCAAAATACTAACCCAATTTAAAATAAATGCCAATTATTTTGTTTCATACAAAAGTGTAAATTAATAACGTCAAAAACCATGGAAATTTAAAACATTATAAAGTGTAAATTGCACTATTATTTATTTGGTTTAGTATTTTGGATTTTTTATTTAATAGAAATCTAGAAAAATACTGTCTTAATCCGAATAACATCACAAGCAGAGTTAATTATGCTCAAATTGCAAATCATTTCGGTATTACGTTTGTATGGGAAGCCTACTGTTCGCCGGCGTCTTAAGCAACTATCGCTAGGGTCTGTCATCCGGTGGGTGAGTTAAAATGTTACTATGTCGTGCTCCTCGGTTCATTGAAAGGAACGTTAAGCCATTGGTCCCGGCCGCGAGGAACTACATTTGCTGTCATAAGCTTATAGCTACCAATCATGTCAAAAAGACGCTCATGGGTAAAGGTTATTATAAAGTAGACGATTATTTGAAAGACCGGAATGCGTGGAAATGATGTAACACAATAACTCGCTAGTAAGTACTTTCTTGTTAATAACCTGTTGTATGTATTGTATTTGGTAACGATATATTTAAGTTTGTAAATATCGTTACTAATTTCTGTTAAAGCTGATAAGTTTCTTGCGCCTGTTCTTCTTGTCAGTTAAAAAAGTCTGGAACGGGTGGTAGAAAAATATAGACGATTCAAAAGCGCTTAATTACTAAGTTTATTTGAATAAAGCAATTTTTTACTTTTACTTTAAAATACGCAATGGGCCCATGATTTGGATTATTTATGGCACATCCTTCTTATAAATCCTTAGTGAAGGTTTGTGCCCCAGCACAAGGTATAAAAATATTATCAGACAATCAACCATTGTAAAAACGTAACCACAGCTGTGCGCGCACGCATTTTACGAAAATCCACTAATTCACTATCCTCTTGTGATTTATCTGCAGTGCTTATCAGTGACATAATTAAATTTTGCTACATTTAAAAATGTTAATGAACTAAAAAGAGTTAACTGTATTTGGTTTAAATGCTAATATTAAATTCCATTAGTTGCGCTTAACCATGTATAATAGACTGCGATAATATAATTAAATATTATATTAATAACAAACACACTCACACTACTGTGGCCGCATGTGATTAGACGTGGCACCGCATTATCGGCTGTAACAAACAACAATAATAAATTATAGTGCAATTCATAATTCATATCAGTTACAGCTTATCTCTATTTGTTACTGATGCCTAAACAGTGGCTGGACAATTGTGTATTTGTAAAGGTCACACGCAGGTTGTCAGATATGCAAGCGGTCAAATACGCAGTTCGCCAGATTTCAAAGATTTCAAAAAACGGATTCTCAACGCGTCAAATACGCAACTCGCCAGACGCGCAGTTCGACAGACAAGTAGTTCGTCAGAAACGCAACTCGCCAGATAGTGTCGACTTGCGATTTGACCACCTGCGTATCTACGACATGCGTGCCAACCTTAATACGGTCACCCATCTTGCTTTTGACCACACAACGACTTTTGACGACCTCCGTGGTCGAGTGGCTTTGTACAACGGTTTTCAAGGTGTCGCCATCTCTGAGGTCCCGGGTTCGATCCCCGGTTGGGTCAATTTAGAAAACTAACTTTTCTATATTCGCTCAGGTCTGGGTGTTTGTGATACCACCGTTGTCTCTGATTTCCATAACACAAGTGCTTTAGCTACTTACTTTGGAATCGGAGCAATGTATGTGATGTTGTCAATTTTTTTTTTGTTTTAAGTTGCTGCACAATCTTTATCGAGCCTAATTTGGTCTTATTGGTGCAGCACCAACCCTTTATACTTAGGGGTGTCGTAAAATGCGACTAATGACATAGAACAAGGCTGCTCAACTTTTTTTTAAGTTCGAGCCAAATGGTCGATTTCCTGTGACTTGGGCAAAAAACAAGATACGAAATGTAATTGTTGTTCATTTAAGTATAAAAACATGACTAAGAACACTCGGGATAAAATTCTCTTTCTGCGTCGGGGGTTAAAAACAGAAAGCATCTGCGAAATAATGAACTAAAGTGTGTAACAAAATGGCAGCAAAGAAATCAAATATTGTCAATGTGATTTCTGACATTCAGCGAAAATTTTTCTAAATCTATGGTTCTAATATTTTCCAACTAAACATCTAGGTACACCACAACCACGGCTGTTTGAAATTAACATCAACTGAAATAAACATCGTTCGTTCTACAGATAACAATCCCAATAAAAATGCACATATTTTATCTTAACGAATCGAATTCGTTGCAGATAGGGAAAAACCTCTGTAATCGTACTAGAACATAGCTATATTTTAAGGTTTTGGTATTTTTTCTGGTCAAGTCAAATAGAAACACCACCGGCCTTACCACAAAAGATTTTAAAACACTGTTCAACAATTGTTTAATTAGACACTGTTTAAATATGATGCTGTCACTTTTTTGACAATATGATTTGAAAGAGACGGCATCACATTTAAACAGTGTCTAAATTAAACAGTGTCTTAAACTCTTTTGTGGTAAGGCCGCACATGTCTATTATTATTTTAGGTCAGGGTGAACGTACCCTTAAAGTTAATCTTTCAAACTTATCTTTAATGTCTCGACTCTCGATTGGTGTAAACTAAATGTTACAAGGTGCAATGATCTAGTTACGACTTGATAGTCGATACATCGCGAGTAGGTGTTTACGGTTAAATCGAGTATTCGTTAAAAAAACCTGTCCCTCGTCTAACTAATCTTAATTGGTAGGGTCGACCTCCATGGTTATGTGAGTAGTTAAGTTCTGACGTCACCATTTCAGCCCTGTCGCAGTAAGATGGTTAAAGCCCTTTGATACTTGATGTTAGAACAACATACCAAAATGTTAAAAGTATCCTAAGTTTTTGTGTTGAAACATGGCGTATAACCTTTGTATGGGACAGTCGGACATAAATATTCAGAGCCCTTCAATGCTATATTAAGCGCCAATAAAACTTTCACACAATGTAAACAGACCTTGTGCGTGAACCACAAAATCCTTCCTTCGTTTATAGGACAGTGTTATTTACAAATGAAATAAAACGTAGTTGCGATTCTGTAAGTAGAGGTAATATCGTTTTTAAGGTTCCGTACCAAGATGGTAAAAGGGAACCCTATGGTGCGACTCAGTTTGTTTGTTACAGTTGGATATCTCGAGAACTACTAATACTATCAACTTGAAATTTGGAATAGTTTTAGGTAACGTTTGCCCAACTATTTTGCAAATAAGAGAGATTTTTTTTAATTTTCAACAGGGACTAAAAGGGTGGTCTTAAAAATTCGAAGTGAGGCTACTAGAGCATATGGGGTATCATATGAAAGAGCGCTGCTTGCACATTCTTAACCTTTTGAACGCCAGAGCTCAAACGCATCGGCGCCCTTCCCACGCCAAGCCATAAATTCAGAGCAAATACCTACAAATAAAATAGGAATGCCAACGATGTTATCGATAAGTTGTCAATAACCGATTTAATCTCTGCTATTCGTCACATATTTTTGAAATAAAATATATTTTTTTGATTTCGTATTATTTAACAGCAGTTACAAAATTCTATACAAAGTAAAAGTAGACATTAGAACTACAAACGAATAAATCAGGTAATAATAAGATACATCACTAATCTCGTTCGTGTAGGCATTCGCTGTCGGGAAGACCCGACTCTGGCGTGGTTGGCACGACCTTTGACAGCTTTCTTGCGTGCGAGGTAATGATGTGACATTTCAAGTAAACTTATAATTATTATTATAAATTATAAACAACAAGGTAAAGAAAGGGTTGTCTATTAGAGTACTAATTAATTACTTAGCTTTAGTTGATTTTCTCCGTTTTTACTTAAAGAGGCCTGTTACATCTCGATCATGATTTTTGCGTAAAATGCCCCTTTTCACATTTTATAGTAATTTTCCAGTTGTATTTATCGTTTTTATGGAAATAGGATAATAAATTCATGCTTAGTATAACAAATTTTCACTCTGCGAGAAAAAGCTGAGTTCGGACGGCCGGCACATATTTTGTAGTAATTTTGCAGTTGTATTTATAGTTTTTATCGAAATAAGATAGGATAGGAAATCACTAGCAGTCTCCCGTAGCGCTAATGACGTCACCGCTTGACGTGTCTTCCCGACTGTGGCGTACAGGTAACTGTCTATGCGCTGTTCCGTAGGGATGCGCGAGAGTGAACAGTTAACTATCGATCGATAGATATAAATAGTAATCATTTTTCAATAATTTCATAAATATTACGCATTAAGAATATTCAGATACAAATAGTTGCTATTAAAAAATAATTATCGATGTAGTAGTAAGCTGCTTTCAATAAAATATTTCATAAATTCAAAATTTAATTTACCTAACTTACCCATCACTAGCTGTCGTGTCTTGCCGACTGTGGCGTGAGGAGAACACCATTTCGGTTAGCAATATTTAGTGATAATTTTTGCTAGTGAAATGTAACTGATGGATATATCTTCGTGCCATTTTACAATACATCATTAAAGTACTTTTAAATAATAGGAAAAAGAAACACAGAAAAGTTGATTTAGTATGTTTATTTTGTGTTTTAAAAATGTCGTTTTCTCGTCGGCCATACACGACGGTGGCGTGTTGGGCACTTTTTCATTTGTCGTCCAGTGCCGACCGTGGCGTTCAAAAGGTTAATAAATATTTTTTAGGCCGCACAGTTTTTGACTTTTGATGAAAAATGTAAAAAAATACCGTTCCCCCCCCCCCAGCCGTGCTATAGATATCGGCAGTAAGTATGATTTGCACAGTTTGGAGTAATTGGCGCTTAAAGATTTAGCACATTTTTTTCTTTTCCTGACTTGTGTTTATAAGCTTTCCTAATTGTGATTGTTGAAACGTATAGCATAAATAAAGCATTTGTATGTTCTTTATTTAATAAGCTTTTATATACATTAGAACTTTTTAAAATGAGGAAAATCCTTTTATATCTAGCCTTAAATAAACAACTTAATCATGGATTGCTTAGATTATCAGGAGTAAGTACTGAGTTACTGCTGTTATGATAAGCAACGCATACTATGATTATGTTTTAGCTTAGGAATTAAAACTAAATAGGTAGTTTTAAAGGTATTTATTTATTAATATTTCTTTATTTATAAAACAGGTTTCATACAATCGTTTTGCTTGGTCCACATAATCATAATCTATGTTGTAAGTTTAATTAAAATTTAAAGTAAAAACCAGTTATATACTAAAAAGTCTTCGTAACTCTCATTAAAAGCGTAAGCGTCTACTTACTTTTATAAAGTAATTTAAGTGTTATTGGCTTTCACTTACTATTATAATATTAAAATTGGCTTTAGCTGTACTTTGTAAAATCGAATAATAATATCAGCCTTCTACTCGAACAAATCAAAATGTTGGGATCAAAATGAAACGTAACATAATTACTTATAACAAATCGAATACCTACTTATAAAATAAAAACAAAATCTTCCTGCTCTCAATCGAAACTTTTATCCAAATTCTTTTCTGTTGTCAGACATTAATTCCACTACTTTCCTTATAATCTCATTCTTCGTGGTTTTTGTATTCCCCTGGATGTCGCTTTTAAACTAATTTCAGGAAATGTTCATGTTTTCAGGTAGTAAAAATTATTTACTTCCATTATTTTTACATAGTTTTTTCTAGAGTTTGCTTGTTGCACTGCATCAACAAATTCGGAAAAGTCGTGGAATTAATGTCTCACAACAGAAAAGAATTTGGATAAAATTTTCCGGTTTCGATTGAAAGCAGGAAGATTTTGTTTTTATTTTATAAGTAGGTATTCGATTTGTTATAAGTATGTTATGTTACGTTTCATTTTGATCCCAAAATTTTGATTTGTTCAACTAGAAGGCTGATATTATTATTCGATAGTACAAAGTACAGCTAAAGCCAATTTTAATATTATAATAGTAAGTGAAAGCCAATAACATTTAAATTATTTTTATAAGACGCTTACGCTTTTAATGAGAGGGACGACGACTTTTTAGTACATAACTGGTTTTTACTTTAAATTTTAATTAAACTTACAAAATAGATTATGATTATGTGAACCAAGCATTTCGATTATGTAAAACTTGTTTTATAAATAAAGAAATATTAATAGATAAAAACCTTTTATAACTACCTATTTAGTTTTGATTCCTAAGCTAAAACCTAATCTTAGTATGCGTTGCTTACCATAACAGCAGTAACTCAGTTCTTACTCCTGATAATCTAAGCAATCCATGATTAAGTTGTTTATTTAAGGCTAGATATACAAGGATTTTCCTCATCATAAATCGTTCTAATGTATATAAAAGCTTATTAAAACTAAACTTTACTTATCATACCTACAGCATACGGAGTTACTGCTGATATTCTAATTAAATAAGGCGAATTAACAAATCAGGTTTGCTTATTATATCCACAGTTAGATGTAGTTACTGCTGATATTCTACGTAAGTAAGATTTAATAAAAAAAAGCTTTACATAGAATATTCACAGTATACGCAGATACTGCATTTATCTTAAGTAATAATAACATCCTAGCCATATAACTTTACTTGTAAGGCCGGCGTAACTGTACTTACTATTGTTATGTTAAGGAAGATATTTCTCATTGTCGACTTACTGCCTTTATTTTTAACGACATTTGTCAGTTCCCATTAAGATATCAAAATGCCTGTCAGCACATCTGATAGAGCTTCTTATTCTAATTCTCGATCAATATATAACTCATTTTTACCAAAATTGGAGTTACTGCCGATATCATTAGCACGGCAGCCTTATCTCCGATGTTTGCAAAGAGAAAAATCTGAAATTATTTTGTGATAGAAGTTTATGTAAAGATTTATATATATAGTTAACAGAAAAAATAAAACGATGTCTCTAAATAGTAAACTTTTTCAGAATGATAGTACGGAACACTCGGTGCGCGAGTCCTCCTCGCTCTTGACCGTTTTATTAGAGTCGTCTGGGTCTGGATACAACTTGTGGTTATGGTTGTGTCCGTAACTTGAACCGTGCAGTAGGTTGAATTGAACCTATAATAAAGAGACTTGAATAAAATCTTTATAACAGGACGAAGATTTGCATGAGTTTTCTCATTTTAATTAAATAGTTACCTAATCGATAAGATGAGCAGATTGATCACAGATTAAGCTTCAAGTTTCATATACGTATATGCCGTCATTTTTATTAATATCACGTAATGCAAAATAATAATAATAATAGATAAAAATATATTGACTTATTTTACTCGTGATCGTGACTTCACTTCAGACTGCTGTAATGATCTGTAGCTCCTGAAGTAGGTACTTATCTACTATAAATTACTAGCTTCTGCCTGCGACTTCGTCCGGTAGACATTCGGAAAATCTCTAGAGAACCTTTAACTGGGATAAAGAGTATACTATGTCTTAATCCGATCAGCAATTTTTGTGTGATTGAGTAACAAACATCCAATCTGGGGCCCTACCGGCTAACTTTTCGATCTTCGGCGGGTCTGCCGAGCTTCAACTTAAAACAGATAAATCAAAGTAAGGAGTTTCGTATTGTACTATTCGCCGAAGTTATTTAGAAGATATCGATGTTCGTGTGACATCATGAATTTCGCCATTTTGGCCCGTTTGGGGTTCGATTTATGTTTTCATTTGAAGCCCGGCAGACTTTCCGAAGTTTGATTGTTTGATCGTTAGCCGGTACGGCCCCTGGACCCAATTCTGAACGGGGACGGGGACAGGAACGCCTTCTACAGCATTTCAAAAATTCTAAAGATTTTCTAAAATATCCACGCGAACGAAGTCGTGGGCAAAAGCTAGTATAGGATATTACATAGGATTAGCAGCATTGCAAGTTTCTCAGTTCCATTCGATCCAACTTAAATAAGTTAAAAGCAATTTAATATTCAGTAATGAATCAATATAATGCCAAAGAGGTCAAGGTTGAAATAATAAGTCTTGTGTTTATACACAGAATACATAATAGTTGGTTTATCTAATATATTTAGACATAGACTAAACAACAATGTTTTTCTGGCGAGACTACTTGAATGATAAGAAATTGTTGTTTTTATAACGAATAACCTAATATATGGAGTTTTTGGCGCCATTTTGTCGAGTTCGGTTTGGTGTCTATTTTAATTATTTTCAAATTGATTCATAGTGGATATTGTGTCTTAAAATTGGTGCAGTTATATGGTACAAGTGTCTACGCAACTGAACAATATGTGGGATAATTGAAATAGGCGCGATCTTGGTTGTGTGAAGCTGAGACTTTTATTGAAGGCTACCTCGGCAGAACTAACCGAGTAAACGGTCTTGATATACTTGGTGCCAAATGCTCCAAGCAGCATTGGAATGCGATACACCCGCATTCTAATGAAAAATTAAACAATATCTACCACTGAACTATTTAACACTTGACACTGGCAAAAATTACTTCCAAGAGGAAAGTAGATTGCCAAAACAAAAAAAAAAACCTAATATACCGCAGTGCAGAGAAGAAAATTATTTAGGTAATTAATCAGAAAAATGCAGACTAGTATTTGTTATGGTTACCTGCCTGCAGAGCACACAACTTACAGGATACTATTAGATTTGGATTATTTAGGTATTATTAGTTTTTGACGACCTCCGTGGTCGAGTGGCTTTGTACACCGGTTTTCAAGGTGTCGCCATCTCTGAGGTCCCGGGTTCGATCCCCGGTTGGGTCAATTTAGAAAACGAACTTTTCTATATTGGGTCAGGTCTGGGTGTTTGTGATACCACCGTTGTCTCCGATTTCCATAACAAGTGCTTTAGCTACTTACTTTGGAATCGGAGCAATGTATGTGATGTTGTCTAATATTTATTTATTTATTAGTAAAATCCGGCCAAGTGTATGTCGGACCACGCGCAGTAGAGTTCCGTAGTTACCGCATACCATACCATATGGCTAACTTATATTTACTCCATGTTTTACACAACTTACGACTAAAACTAAGTATCATACCTTACTGTTCAAATATCGTATCTAAGAAAGCTTTTCCGATTTCATAAGTCGATCGACTACTTTAACTGGTAAAGCCTACCTAGCAGTGATAATTTTCTTTTTAACTTCACTATAGGTTCTCACCTACTGTCCTGATTTTTTTCCTGAATCGTTTCCAAAATCAACCGTTTACCTGGAAGAGGAGCGCGGGACACTTAACTCTAACAAAACTTAGCACTACTCTAACTAAACTCTAGCAAACGGATCCCTGAATCGAAAGTGGTTTTCACAAACCTACAATATTTTTGAAAGACCTATATAGCCAACGACACCCCACACTATGAGATTGATGGGAAAAACAATTTTTCATCCCCACTTTACATGTAGGGGAGGTACACTAAAAAAATATTTATATTTTTTTATTCTACCACTTTTTCGGCGTAATTAATATACATATTCATGCTAAATTACAGCTTTTTAGTACTTAGGGCCTCTGAGCTAAGCCGCCGACAGACAGACGGTCATACGGATATGGCGAAACTATTAGGGTTCCTTGTTGACTTGACTACGGAACCCTAAAAATGAGGAAATTCTATGAAATAGGTACTTAAATAGATATTTTTCTTCATTTCTATCAGTAAATTCGTGAAAGGATGCGTGGGCTACTAGATGACACATGTAATTTTAAACAAAACAAACAAAATAAACTCTTCTAACAGGGAAATAGGACATGTAATCCATTGGTTGACAAAACATAAATCTGTTACACCCACATTTGGTGGAATGCACCCAAACAAAATGAATGAGATCATCTTCTTGCATTATGGTTACTCATAATATGGTTGCTTTTATTTAGTTAAGGGGGCACAGAATACATAATAGTACTAAATGTGATATGGTTTTAATCCTCATTAGGGTTCCGTTTCTGTCTGACAAGACCCTTTATCTCGGGAACGCGTGGAGGTATCGAGTTGAAATTAAAACCATAAACTCAGGTCTACAGTCCCTTGAAGCTGTGAAAAAAACACATTTTTATGTTGACGTCAAAAAAAGATACGGCCGTTTATGCCGCAAAAAACGCATATTTCGACACTCCTAAGGGAATCAAAATTCATAGGGTAATTCCCGTTGACCTAGAACTTTGAAATTTGGCAAGTAATATCGTCTTTTACTACAATTACAGGCAAAAAACTATACATTTGTAATTTTATCATAAAAATATAGTCTATATTTAAAGTATATAATCAATCATACAGTTTATACGGAATCCTTGTTGGGCGAATCCGACTCGCACTTGTCCGGTTTTTTGAGTTTGAGACAATGATTTAAATGGTTCAAGAGTTTTCTCAATATGGCCATTATTAAATTAGAGACAAACAAACTTTATAATCTTAGATATAAGTTTTAATTTTATATTATGCAGGTGAGTATAATATGTATTGCAGTAAATAAACAATTTATCTATTTATCTTACACATACAAATGAAAGGAAACCCAAATTATAAAACATTCGAAAATATTACATTAACCTACTAGTACTACCATAACTCTAGTTTTACTCAAAATTAATGACATCAGAAAGATAAAAAAATAGTGTTACTGCCAAATTATCTCTGCCACTTCCTGTTGACTTCCTTATTCATATTAATATTAATGCAAATGTCAGTATGATGAGTTAAAATGGATTAACAATAGTATTGATTTGGTTGGCACAACTTAATTTAATTGACAGGACCAAATTTAATTTTAGCATTCTGTTCTTGTCTTTTCAATACAGAAACAAAAGGATGGAAAACTAAATTAAGTTTAATCCTGTCAATTTAGTTAAATCGTTGCCAGACGAATCAACACCATTGTAATATTATAGAACAAGCAATTGGTTATTAAATTAATACCTATCTATTTTCTGGATAAGCTTTGGAGTATCAGTCTCTGAAATTCTTAAATAGATACCACTTTGCTGTATTTCTATTATATCAGTCCTTATACACATCTGTTACATAGCACAATCAAGATTATTGATTTCTTAATCTTATCTATGTATGGAATTGCAGAAATTAGATCAATTTAATTAATATTGCTGTATAAAACTCATATCATTATCTTTCAATAATTCATTACAAATGAAATATCCCATAGATACTTATAATTAGTTATTATGAATACAAACAGTATGAATAAAACTAACTACAAAATGCTCTTTTGATATAAAATTAATTGAGTCACAAGTGGAGTAACTGTAATGAATAAAACATTTATGTCAAGATTTCCATATAAATTGTTTTATAAATAATGTTCAGGTAATTCAAATGTATAGTGTAATAAATAAAGTACACATCAGTGGCGAAGGATCCAAGGTAACTCCCGTCGGCTTACCTTTTATAAAACCCACCCCACTGATCAACCATGCAGATCATAACATGTAATTAATGTCAATGCCACAAAACCTAATAAGCAAAGTGAATTAGGTAAATATGGTAAATACTTTGAACAGTAACCATATTTCTCGTAAAATGCTCCTTTGATTTTTAACTTAATTTTGAGATAAGTAATGGAAAATAAACAGAAGTTATGAATCAAATTTTTGGTGATAACTTTTAGGAAGATAATGGTAACATTAATGAGGAGCCTTAAAATGTTAACATTACGTTGATTAACAGTAAAGTAAGCATAACTTCCAGGAATCTAGAATTATTTTACACAGCCACATGAATTCTTTCATGTACATTTCATGGCTTACAGTCAAATAAACAAGGGCTTGTTGTAAACAGCCGACCGAACAAACAAACATACTCAATACGCGCAGCGCCGCGTCTAAAAATAACTCATACCAATCAAAAGAAACCCTACATAGTCAGTCAAGTGCTTTCATTACATCATTATATGGAAGTTCAAAAACCAGACCGTGATATCATCGCTTCCTGGTCGAATACCCCACGGCATTAATTAACACCGAGCAAATACACTCTAGCCTTGGTCAAGCTCTATCGTAAAAATCCCGAAAAATACTCACAAGTCAGATATCGTCCTATTGTCGCATCCAAGAAGGAAGAACACTTTAATGGACTTCACTTGTTTTTTATCACTTAACCCAATACTGTAACTTTATTCACTCGTTCCTGATAAAATAATGACGAGAATTTTTTAGTTAGCTTATTTTTTTACGTAAATTAACTAACCATAATTTCAATACACTGCACTTGACTTGACATTTGTTTGAGGATTTGAGATTTTTGACGTTTTCTTTTTTTTCAGACCGTTCCGTTCTGTTTTTCACACTTATCACATAACAAAATTTGATCAAAAAGATTGTCAGTTCAGATAATCCTTTTGTCCACTATGTGATCATGATGTGAACCCAGTATAAAAACTGTCATCATTGAGATTGGCAGATTGAGATTCTTGCTTATCATATTACTTTACATTTTGTACCTGTCACAGCCAACTGGCTTAATCAGCCGATTCAAGCCTAGCGTTTTCATTAAACATTGCCGGTAAATCTGTAGCCTAAATGACATACAGAAATACAATTAAATGGCTAGGCAAATGACTTGGTTCAATAACGTTTAATGACTTGCCTAGCCAAGATATTGAAGTATCGTTCCATTTTCTGTCACCTGGCAATGGCGCGCCTTAAGTCGAACTGTCAATATCAATCTTTGTTACAATTTAAATTCGTTCATACGAAAATAAAGCTCAATGGAAGTGTGTTGTGATAACAAAAAAGTGTGGATATAAAATATTTGTTATCGAACGTTTTAAAGAAAAAGTGGACAAAAAGTTATTGTTTTATGACTAATCAGTAAAGTTGTAAAGTGAACGTAATGTTATAATTTAGTATATCAGTTATGTATTATTTGTGATTCAGGTTAAGGTGTCTTTGTGTATTTTCTTTGTTATTTATTGTTTGTTCCGTTAGGTGTATGTATGAAACTGTTTTATGTTTAAATATTAATGTGGTTTGTGTTATTTATGGCACCATGAGCATCAGATTTGTCAGCCCGTTCATTTGGCTATAAAGTTATTCAAACACGGCACCCCGCCACCCACTCACCGCGCCGCCCCATCACCGTTAGATGAAACGGCTGGGCCATTTATTGATGCAAGTTGGCTGCGATATACATTAACGCCCTTACCACAAAAGATTTTAAAATCCTGTTTAACAAGTGTTTAACTTAGACACTGTTTAAATGTGAAGCTGTCTCTTTCAAACAATTTGAAAGAGACAGCTTCACATTTAAACAATGTCTAAATTAAACAGTGTTTTAAAATCTTTTGTGGTAAGGCCGATACACTCCGAGCCCGAGTATTGACCATCGTAACAAATTTTCTCTCGGTCTCCCTTATATAAATCCTATACTAAATATTAGGCACGAATACACATGATATTTGGTTCCACACCCGACGAGACAAAATATTGTGTCAACTGTCAATAATGTGTCACTGTCAGTCATTCAAAAGTCAAAAAATCACATCAAATCAAAATGTCAAATTAATCGAACGAAAAATGTTCTTGAATTTAAAATCCGATTATTGAAACTAATGATTTAATTTTTAATGATTTACAAGTTGATTGTGTTATATTTACAAATTAAAGTTCAACGCTGTTAATATCAATCAGTTTAACGTGATTGGGTTCTCTTTATTAAAACCGGTGGGAGGTTATGTGAAATACTATTTTCTTTTGGTTATGTTTATGCAATAATATTCTACTCAGAAACTATAGAAATTACGTAAACAATGTCAAGAATACTGCACAATCGAATGAGGTAGGATTTTGCAACAAATTAATATTTCTAGAATTGCTAATAAAAATAGTACCTACTTAAATCTGAGGAAAATATTTTTTATTGATCAATCCAGTTTGTTTTTTAATTTAAAGATATTTGCCAGAAATCTAATCACTATTACTAAGTTTGTCAAAGAAACCATGTTTCATCAACTTTTCATTGTGTTTCACCTTAATCTCTGTTAACTATATTTTTTATCGCTAGAGGGCGCTGTTTGTGTAAGAATCTGCCTCTGTGTTGAAAATCTTTTAAAAATTTTATTATTAGCTAAAAGTGTGTGATTGCTTAACCATCAATAGTTTGTGATATAAAGTGTCTCAATAAATGTTATCTAACATATCAGCAAAGAACTAAAGGAGAAAAGTGAATGTAAATGGAAACGCAGTTATTAGCCAAAATAATCAAAAACAAGGATTAAATGTGGAAATCTAAAATGTTCAAATGGTGATAAATAATTATACTTCAATGTGGTGATTAAAATTGTCAACAAATAAACTATAAAAGTGACTTAAATTTTAAAATTAGTAATTCTCAGAACGGTTGTTATACAGTGATTGTGTACAAGCTGTGATTGGCGGACACTACAATCCTTGGCTTAACCGACTACACCCATTGGTTATTGCTCTGCTGCAGTTCTATGATAGCATTCTCAATTTCGACACTCCAATAACAGTGATCGTAGCGCAGTGGTATATTTACATTACTCTGACTCAATCCCAACCACATCCCAACAAATAAGAGTTCAAATCCCAAGAAGAACTTTTTTATTTTTTATATCCTATTTTTATTTTATTTTTTTTGCAATCAAAATGGAAAATGTTACTCAGAGAAGACGATTACTTAGATCTAGTTCTATAGACAGATCAAGATTTCATAACACAAGCACTGAAAACTTAGATGACACTACATTATTCGATACGACAATGAGGAGTTTACCTAATGCGTCCTTATTAGATGACAGTACTGTCACAGATCTAAAATCACAAATTGAAGAACTACAAATACAACTAAAATCTGCTAATCAAGAAATAGATAATTTGAACACTGAAAATAGCGGCTTAAAAACGGAGTTAAAACAATGCCAGAAATTATTGGCTTCCTATAAAAATCTAATACCAGAAAACAATTCCAGCATCTACTCACCAAGCACAAGAAAAAATATTAATACTAAAAAGACACCGTTAAAGACAAAACCAATTATTTTTACAAATGACAAAAGTACGACAACAACGCCATCCATCGAAGTGAATGGTAAATGTGATGAAAATAGAAATGAACAACGTACCCCAAAATCATCTACGAAGTACTTACCTAAACATTTAAGTGAAGACAAACAAAGCTGCTTTGAAAACATGGATAAACAACACGCAAATCAAGAATTAATAAAAAATAAAATTTTAATTGTAGGTGATCAACAAGCCACAGGTTTCACTAAATTACTATTAGAACACAGAAATAATTTGTTGTGTAAAATGGACCGGCACATAACCTCATTTATAAAGCCTGGCGCTGACTGTTGTAATGTTTTAAATGCAATTAAGCAAGAAAATCTTGGAAAAAATGACCTTTTGATATTATTCATTGGTGCGAATGACAGAATACCCTCTAAACTGTATTGTGAGTTAGTAACTGTTTTATCCAATTATCAGAACACACAAGTTTTTGTCATGCAAACAGCATATAATCAATATCTTAGTCTTAATATGCTCAATAACCAACTTAGTTCAATATGCAAAAACTATAAAAATTGTAAATTCATTCGACTTGCCGACAATAAAAGTTTATACCATAATTTATTGACAGAAATTGACACTCTAGATTACCTTGACATTTGTAAACAGAAAATGAAAGAAAATATTTTGTGTACGAAAACTCATCACAATATTCATCCTAAACCTGCATACAAAAAAGGAACTATTCCTTATTTTTTTGCAAAAGTAAATCAGAAATCACTACCCGACTGCTCAAAGCAAAACACTTCATTATCGCATAATGACATTAATAAAAATAAAAGTGTTGTCATAAGCAAGGGAACTATTCCCTACTATTTTAAAAAGGAAACTACGGGTAAAAATAATTGTTTTCGGACCTAAAAATAAAAGTCACAATTTTTATTTGTTTCACCAAAACATGTGTAGTGCCTTAAAAAGAAAAGATGAGTTGGAAATAATACTTGACGATTACAAAAATAAAAACATAAAGATTGACGTAGTATGCTTAACTGAAACATTTTTGATGAGAGGCTCAGAAACAAATCTTACTTTAAAAAATTATAAAATCGGCTCTTTCTGGTCGCGTATGCATGAAAAACGAGGAGGTTCCTGTATCCTTGTAAAAAAAGGTTTATGTGTTACAAAAATCCAACTGGCTGACAAATTATCAGAAAAACATAATTTCGAGTGTTGCGGCGTGCAAATTAAAAACCCAAACTTATTGGTTATATGTATCTATAGAACTCCCACGTCTGACATATCAGTGTTCTTTGAAAAACTAGACCGTTTATTGGTTTCACTATTAAAAAAACCAAATACTAAAATAATTCTTTGTGGCGACTGGAATATAGACATAATAAAAACAAACGATAAAAACACTAAAATTTTAGTTGGCATTCTCCAAAATCACAACATTTCAATACATATTAACACACCAACGAGAAAAAATGCCTGTCTTGATGTGTTTGTAAGCAACATACGGAATTGTTACGGTTACACTGACCCTATAAACCTTTCTGATCACAATACTTGTCAGATTTTATCATTTTACGCCTATAATTATCATAGTATTAAGTATTGGACTGAATCGAAAAGAGACTTTAGCAATGAAAATAAAATAAAATTTAGCAATTACATAAACTCATTGACATTTAATGACATTTTACAAGAAACGGACACAAACAAATCTTTTAATTTATTTCATGACATTTTCAAATTATTATATGACCAATGCTTTCCTGTTATCAAAGTGAAATGTAATAATAATATGAAAAAAATAAATTGGGTTACAAAGGGACTGAAACAATGTTGTAAAAAGAAAAGAATATTATATTATACATACTTGAAGTCAAATAGACAGAATAAATTAAATAATAAGCAGAAATATGTAAGCTACACAAAAATATTACAAAATTGTATTAATATTTCACAAAAAATATGTAATTCAAAAATTTTATCTCAGGCAAAAAACAAGTGTAGTGCATCATGGAAAATAATAAATAACAATGTAAATAACAAAATAACACAGAATGAAATCAAGCAAATAAGAATAAACAATGAAACCTTACATAATTTGAAAGATATTGCGATAGCTTTTAATAACTTTTTCATTGAAACTGGAAATAACGATCTAACTAAAAACACTAAAACATCAAACTCAGTTGTAAACAGAGATAGCATTTATCTGTTTCCAACGTCTCATGACGATGTCCAACGTATAATATTAAGTCTTAAAAACACAAGATCGGTAGGATATGACGATATAGGTACAGAGACATTAAAATCATGTTCTAAAAAAATTTCAATACCATTGGCACATATCATAAATTTATCACTGGAAAATGGCATATTTCCGGACAGGTTAAAATTGTCTGTAGTAAAACCATTACATAAAAAAGGAGATGAATGTGATATGAACAATTACAGACCTATTACACTTAACTCTGTATTTGCAAAGATATTTGAAAAGATTTTTGCTAAAATTATGCTGACATTTATAAAACAAAATAATATTATTAAAAATGAACAATTTGGGTTTCAAGAAGGTAAATCTACTACGCTAGCATGTTTTACTCTTATTAAAAAAATATCTGAAGCTATAAATGATGGAACTCCTAATCTGGCTCTTTTTCTAGATATGTCAAAAGCTTTTGACAGTGTAAAACACAGTATTCTGTTAAAAAAGGCTTTTGATTATGGCCTGAGAGGAAACGCAAATAGTTGGCTTTCTAGTTATCTTGAAAACCGTCAACAATGTACAGAGATAGAAAGAGTGGAAAACAATGAAAAAATCACGGCTAGATCTGACTTTAGGCACACAAAAAATGGCGTTCCACAAGGGAGCATATTAGGTCCGCTGCTATTCCTAATATACATTAATGACTTGCCAGATGTAACAAAAAATGACTGCTTATTATTCGCTGATGACTGTACTTTATTATTTAAAAACAAAAACGTAGATATGCTAGAAACTGACATAAATAATACAATTAATGACATTCACGATTGGATGATTAGTAATAACTTACAAATAAATATCAATAAAACTAAGGCTATACAATTTCGTACATATAAGGCTAAAAAACTAAATCTTGACATAAAGCATGAAAATGAAAACGTTGACATAGTAAACTCCACACAATTTTTAGGTATCATCATTGACGAAAACTTAAGTTGGAAAGATCAAATTGATAATGTATGTAAGAAAATTAATAAATTTGTCTTCGCCTTGAACAGAATCAAAAGAGTTGCATCAATACAAAGTGCATTGCAAGCATACCATGGATATGTTTCCTCCGTACTCCGCTACGGCTTAGTAATCTGGGGAAATAGTGTAGATTTTGAAAGGGCCTTCAAAGCTCAAAAACGCTGTATAAGAGCACTCTCTGGTATACAAAGCTGGGAATCTTGTCAACCCTGGTTCAGAAAATATAAAATATTAACCTTGCCATGTATGTATATAGCCGAGTTATGTCTTTTTGTAAAGCGATATCCCGAACTTTTTGTCACTCAATATCAAAGAAATGCAAATGCACGAAAATGTAGACAAAACAAATTATGTATACCAATAAGCAATTTAGCCTTTTTCAGAAAGAATGTTTACTGCATGGCTATAAAAATATACAATAAATTACCACTGAACTTGAGAGACCTACCCGTAGAGAAAAATATTTTTAAGAAATCCTTATTTTCCTGGCTTTCAGAACAGGGTTTTTACTCGATTAAAGAGTACTTGGATCAGAAAAATTCTTGACATTGTATTGATTCTTTTTATTTTTTATATTTTTTATTATTATAGTCAAATTGTTGTGTTTCTGACCGTACCTTTCAAGCGTAATAAGCTGATATAATAGTGATGACTTTTCAATAATATCTTATACTTACTATTTTTCTAGAATTTACATTTTATATTATTATTATTGACATTGTACCTTAATTATTATGACTAACTTAATTTTATTAATTTTAATCAATGTGACGGTTTTAATTTAATTATGATCAGCCTTTTATTCAGTCCTTTTTTATTTAACAAAATATTTGCATGCCTACATTATAAGGCAAATACTGTAGAACTGCCAAATTTTGTACTAATCTAAGAACTTGTATACTCAGTATTCGCAAATAAATGATTCTATTCTATTCTATTCTATTCTATAGGACTTGGGACTAGGATTAGAATAGTCAAAACACAATTAAAAAAATATCATATTTCTAGATCATCTCTACGAAAATCAACAGCATGGTCATGTGTAGACAAGCGTGCAGTTGCATTCTCAGTATGGACTGGACGGAGTATGCTGTTACGGAAACCGGTAGACACAAGCCATGTCCAGAAGCGACGCTACGGTATGCTTGTGGCCAGAGCTGTGAGAGGAATGTTGAAAATTCGGTATCTGTTACTTGGAGGTGCTGTTGGTGGAGGCATGACATTAAATAAGGTAATAAACAATGTCACATTTGCTATCTGGAGTAGGAAAAAATAAGTTAATTTGCAAAAAAATAAAAATCACTCATTTTTTGCTTGAGCCTTTAAAATCCTCTTAAATTAATGTGTGAAACCACAATGTGTTTTTTTTTACTTATTTGACACTAATTCTTAAGCAACACAAGTTAATATCAATAAAATAGTTAAAAATGCCTGGTGGAAGATATAAAGAAGTTTTTCAGAAAAAAAACCAGTAAAGCAGTGATTCTTTAACATACATTTGTATGTATCTATTAGCTATCTATCCATTATCTAAAACTATTATTTTTTTAATACAAATATGTAAAAAATTGATGTCATCAATTATTTTTATTGAAAAAAACACTTGATTTATTACTATCAATCTATTTACTTATCAAAGTGATTTAATCATGCCAACCCTATTGCTATTGCTTCACTTTTAAAATATGTATAGATTTAATTACATCAATGGATTGTTTATTTATTTATTTTATTTATTTATTTATTTATTTGAATGTTGATCGATTGTTCTAATCTAATGTCAATCCCATACACTATTGAGTAATGACAGCAAATTATACTATATTTACAGGGCACAGTGGTGGGACATAACTTTTACTATTTCTTCCTTGATCAACTCAAGGATTCTCAAATACATATGCATATTTATTTCCACTGTTGCTTTTAGAAATATGTAGAGTGGAAGGATGGTCTTCCTGATATGGGTTGGTTCAACGACATGCTACCCGACAATGAGCAGTGGGACCGCTTCACCACCACTCTCATCTCGGCCAAGGACAAAATTGGAGATCAATTGCAAATTGGTAAATGTAACAAATTATAATAATAGTAATTAATGTATTTAATTGTAGAGTATAGACATAGGTTTATGTTATATTAGTCTGTGTCAGCTTGCTAGTCTCACTAATAAGCAACATTATTTGTATGTTGACAGTTTTCCCAAGTTGATAGCTATTTTTGTATTATTAAGATAATGCTGGGAGATTTTATATATTATTACCATAATGAAATTATAGCTGACCACTCGAAATTCAAATCAAAACGCGCGTTCGTCCGTCGGCGTGACTTGTGTTTACATCACGCGCCATCTAAACAGAGGGTCAATTTATTGTGCTTTGGCAGCTAGGTGTCGAATGTCGATAAATCGCTATAACATATTAGCATGTTTCGGTGGTCATGCTAGGGGGACAGAGCGGATTTATAGCAGGGGCCGTACCGGCTGACGCATCAAACTTCGGAAAGTCTGCCGGGCTTCAAATTAAAACAGATAAATCGAGCCGAAATCGGGCCAAAATGGCAAACCCCAATTCATGATGTCACACAAACATCGATATCTTCTAAATAACTTCGGCGAATAGTACAATACGAAACTCCTTACTTAGATTTATCTGTTTTAAGTTGAAGCTCGGCAGACCCGCCGAAATTCGAAAAGTTCGCCGGTAGGGCCCCTGGTTTGAAGTTTTGTGCTCGATATGAATTTCGATTGTCATTTGATAGTTTTCGTGCCACGGGTACTGGTTAAGCTGAGCCACACGGCCGGCGCGGCTCACGCAGTAGGTATAATGTCCTGTGTCGTGCAACCACACCATTAGATTGTCGACTGGTGGTGTGATGTTAGGTGTGCCACTGACGCTGTCGCTGCACTCAGATCCTCGGCTGAGGGACGCGGGCGCTGCTAAGGCGGTTGAGGGAATAGCTCGCACAGTGCTACGAGGACTAAAATCAAATTATAGCGCGTTGTTGTGATCGTGAGGTAGGGTTGCCAACTATACTGTTAAAAACAGTATTATACTGTTTTCCACTACATTATACTTTTTACTGTTGAACAAAAAAAAAGTATAAGAAAATACTGTTTTCAGCAAGCATCACCGGTATCCAAAGATCTGTTTAAAAAGTAAACGCCCAACACTACGTTTTTACCTTTTAGGCGCGCGGGCAGCGCACCTCGTTTCTCGTTGGATTTTAATTGTAATGAGGCTTAGGAAGTTTTCAAAAATGACACAAAATTGATAAGTTGTGCGAGAAGCACTAAGAAATATGTAATCAAAACATAAAAAAATAGTTAAATAATAGGCACTGTTCGTTGATCTAAAATACTGTTTTTTTTTCTTTTCCGACCTTAATATACTTTTTATTTTGATAAAAAAGTTGGCAACCCTATCGTGAGGACTAGTAGGATTGCGTCCGGATCGAGCCGAATAAGGTGTGTGTTCTCACAGTCGCTTTCCCGTTCCTCTTGCGATTTCAACAGAGGCATGCATAGGGGCTCGCAATACCGCATACCATATCTCCTAAAAAAACGTAAATGTATGGTATGCGTTTGACACTAGACGAAATTGAAATTTGAAAGGGATAGGAAGCGGGAAAGCGACTCGGTGAGGACACACAGTGACACGGTGGGCGCGGCTCGCGCTATCCCTCGTCGTGTAACTGCACCATTAGGTTGTTGACTGGTGGTGTACTGGTAGGTGTGCCACTGACGCTGTCGCTGCACTCAGATCCCCGGCTGAGGGACGCGGGCGCCGCCCGGGCGGCCGAGCTGAGGGACTGGCTCGCGCAGCGCTACGAGGACGCCGTGGCGGCCGCCAATACCGACAACACCACGCACATGGGTCAGTCAAACTCAACAAAACACTAGTCTGTTCGCGGCGAGTTAAAAAAAAATCAGGGATTTTTAATTCATTACGAAATGCGGCCCGCTAATTATTACCCTTTAACGACGGGCTGGCGCTTGACGACAGGGATGTTATGGATATGAAATTTTGGATCTGGATATAGAAATAGATAATATTATACCGGTTTCGGATACGGTAACATGAATTATTTCGGATTATCCGTTACTTTTAGATAGTTTCGGGTACGGTTATATTAGATCGCGGCTCGGCCGGGTAGAAAAACTGACATAGCGTGTCTCATTTAGACTCCGCCCCTATCCGAAAATATCTATAACTTTTATATTGGATTCGGTTCCGGCTACGGATAGATTTTTATTTCGGATATTCGATAGTATCGGTTACGGAGCTCCTAACCTAACATCCCTGCTTGACAACCGCTGCGTGCGTCGTGCCTCGTACCTCAAAACTCAGTGCGCGCGATGATAAGCGAAGCCTGTCATACAAATTGCGATAGTTAAGCAACAGTCGCTATCCCGAGACGTTTTCATAATATTTATCAACCCCCGGCGAACAGACTATTAAGTAAGTAAATCATAAACATTAAGCACTTTTGAATCGTCAATATTTTCCTATATTCAAGACTTTATCTGGCTAAAAAAATTAGGTCTTTTTAGCTAACTAGAAGAAAGCTGCTAGTATTTTTAGCTGACAAGAAAACAGTTAGTTTCATTAATAGCTACCATTTGTGGAATTTGTTTGTTTATTTTGTTTGCTAGTTTGAAAGTAATTATGCTATAAATTGAAAAAAACTTTTTTAGCTTATTTGTTATTCTTCTAATTTAATCTATTCTTCTTATTTGTTATTCTTCGTATTTAAGTATATTTATGTTTTTGTGCAGAGCCATCCCCGAAGATAGTGAACAACTTGCAAAGTAGACCAGCTCCCAACACCGCGCGTGGCTCGGGCGAGGAGTCTACCACATACGGTAGGTAATTAAATAATATTGTAATAGTGAATTATTGGACAAGTCTGTTAGAGTAAAGTAAAAGTAAATAATTGCTTTATTCAAATAAACTTAGTAATTAAGCGCTTTTGAATCGTCTAGATTTTTATACCACCCGTTCCAGCCTTTTTTAACTGACAAGAAGAACAGGCGCAAGAAACGTATCAGCTTTAACAGAAATAAGTAACGATATTTACAAACTTAAATATATCGTTACCAAATAGATTTCAGTGCCAAATCTATTGGAATTCACAAATAACTATATTTTACTTTTGCTTACTGACTTTAACATGACTTACAGTTTTCGGGATGACTCACGGACACCGTGCCAAGTCCAGTATCTCGGTTGTCCGTTTTTCGGTCACCGCTCGGTATAGCGTGAGCGTGCACATACAATATACAATATGTAACAAAAACCCTGTCAGATCTGAAAGGGGTATAAAGGTGTACCAATAATGATATTAATTATAAAAAAATCTTTTTTTGCTAATAATGAAAATTCTGTCGTAATTTAAATTACACCTTTTGAGCAAAACGTCATGACGTCACTACTTGTCATAAGGTCATTCTGCTGTCAGTGTTGCAATGTGTTTCCCATTTTTTATTTATTTTATTTTATTTTACCCAGGGTTAGTCTTTTTTTCATTAATCAAAGCGGATTGCGTGAATAGAATCGACACAGATACCTAATAACCCCTTCACGGATTTTTGTTACGGGCAGGGTTTTTGTTACATATTGTATATGGAATATTAACCGTACAGCGGCCAACAATCGGCTCGGACCCGGCACGATGTAGCGTGAGTCATCCCTAATACGGCGTCTCCACATTAACCACAGATAATTTAAATTCACTATGACCAGTAAACAACACTTCGATAATTGTCAAAGAAAATGTTTATTATACCTGTCTGTTACAACCGTCACTTAGAAAAGCGCGTACACGCGCTACAAGAGGAAGTGCTAGCGCTACAAGCTCGCTACCAGCGCGAGCTGCAGCGCCTGGAGCAGGAGAACAGGGAGCTGCGCCAACAGAACATGCTGCTACGCCAGGGAAGGCAGCTGCCCACGAGGAAAGCTAAGGTACGATTACTGTTATTAACAAGTCTGTTTTTATTTTATGTTTCTCTCATTTGAGTACATACTTATTTAAAGATGTTGCTTTTTCTATCGTTTAATAACTATTAACTATGTTTTTAATTCTTGTGGTTTTTCTTATTGATATTGTACTTCTTAAAATTGTTAATTATACGGCTCGAAGGACCATGTAGGACTGATAAGTATGGAAATGATGTGGAGGTAGGTAGCCACTGATAGGAAGGCCAAAGGGAAGATCTTCCTCCCGGCTGGGTGGGATTAGCCCGGGGACCGCGGTCCAACCGATGATGGTTGGAAGTTGTATATGGGTATGATTTTATCAATTACCTAATAAATGCATTTTCAGTGACCTAATAAATAATATTTGTTCCTAAAATAGTAGATCTGTCACTTAAATTAAATCACCAAATAATATAAAAACGCTCACCTAAATATTAATTAAGAATTACTTGGAAATAATATCAATCATCAAATAATTATATTGGGTTTCTAAATAATAAAAGTGTCACTAAAACTGAATCACCAAACAATTAAAAATGTTTACCTAAAAAATATATTTGATCATTGAAAATTCAAAAATTAATCATATTAAAAAAAATATATGGAGCTTCGCTCGCTTCGCTCGCTCCGCTGCGAGTGGTCTAAACACTAACCTAACCTAACCTACCTAGTGCATTTAAAGTTTTTCTTTGTAGCTAAACTGGTTTATCCTATCGGGCTTAGGACAAACTAGTTTGGTCTAGGCTTTACCTGTTAATCCTATCGCATTTAGGAAGATCTAGTTTAGCCTAAGCAAAACTAGTTTCGCAAGCAAGCGGACAAGCTGATTGGTGAATTTTCATAGCCCGCCAATTTGACTCCGCCCCTACTTAGGAATTTTTCTATTAATTAAGTGACACATCTATTATTTTGATGACTGAATGATTTATAGGGTGATAGATTTACTATTTTAGGTACAAATATATTATTGCTGCCAAGGACTTTCTTTTTAGAGGACAGATCTTATATTTAGGCTATAGAAAAAAGTGATCAAACTATAATTTAAGAGACATATTTACATTAATACGGTGATTTATACTTAGAGACAGTTTTGATAAATATGATGACTAATATATTTCTTGGGGATAGATATTATAATTAGGGTATTGCAGATTAGTGACACATCTAAACTTAGGTGACAGAAAATATTGTTCCCGTTGTATATATGCTAAGTCGCTGAGTGAACTTCGTTAGCGAGATGTAGGATTTCCATACTGCGAGGTGCTACTCCATACTTAATGATCATGTTTCTTGATACTAGCGCCATCTAGTAACACGGTTAGGAATCTTGTTGTTGTGCCGTGTGTCGTGGTATGTGCGGCGTAGGTAGGTGCCGCTACAACCATGTCTGTTCTTCTCAGATATTTCACTTGAACAGTAATTGTTTTATAGATAAAGAAATAAAAATCTAATATGGATAGATATTTTTTTTTGTGATTGGATGGATTTCTTTGAAATGCCTATTTAATTTCATACGACAAGTTCATGAACCGTGTGTATGTAAAAAATATACTTTATAGTGTGCAAAATAGTTGCACACTATTTAAGAATTGTACACGAAAACTCAGCTTTTTAAGGCGTTAATGAAAGAAATTAAAAAAAATAAAAAATAAATAAATAACAAAGGTTTTGATACAAAAAACCTCAAAACTAAGAATTTATTTTATTCGTTTCACGGAGTTTGAAATGACGTTGTTTAATACAGCGTTCCCTGATCGACATGTACTCTGCTGTACTCGACGAGTTGTCGGGCTGGGACGCGGGCGAGACCGACCGCCTGCCGCGCGTGGTCGTCGTCGGCGACCAGTCCGCCGGCAAGACCTCCGTGCTGGAGATGATCGCGCAGGCCAGGATATTCCCCAGGGGGGCTGGGGAGATGTGCACTAGGTGAGATATACTCTGTAGTATTACTGAGGTATACTATGTAGTGTTACTTACCGCGGCAGTAGTAAGCTACTGCCGGGAGTGGTGGTTGTCGGCGAACAGTCCGCGGGCAAGCCTTTTGTGTTGAGATGATCGCGCAGGCCAGGATATTCCCCAGGGGGGCAGGGGAGATGTGCACTAGGTGAGATATACTGTGTAGTATTACTGAGGTATACTATGTAGTGTTACTTACCGCGGCAGTAGTAAGCTACTGCCGGGAGTGGTGGTTGTCGGCGAACAGTCCGCGGGCAAGCCTTTTGTGTTGAGATGATCGCGCAGGCCAGGATATTCCCCAGGGGGGCAGGGGAGATGTGCACTAGGTGAGATATACTGTGTAGTATTACTGAGGTATACTATGTAGTGTTACTTACCGCGGCAGTAGTAAGCTACTGCCGGGAGTGGTGGTTGTCGGCGAACAGTCCGCGGGCAAGACCTCCGTGCTGGAGATGATCGCGCAGGCCAGGATATTCCCCAGGGGGGCTGGGGAGATGTGCACTAAGTAAGTATATTATAGTATATTATATGCCCTTATCAAGTATCATTTATTCCATCTACTTTGTTCCATTTAAGCTCTTCAAAGGCACTTATAAAAGTATAATGTTTTAAATTTCCATGGTTATTGACGTTATTAGAATAAACTATATCGGGATTTACACCATGTATCTGCTTATTTGTGAGACTCCGATATTTCGGCGCAGTTGCATGCGTCATGGTCACGGAAGAACTGTCGTTTTACAAATACAATTACCGAATACAAAAATTTTGCACTAAGAAGAAACAGGGAAAAACTTTACAAATACTATTTTGTTTTCTCCCAGTTTCATAGCCAATTCAGTATAGGTATTTATATTGTCATATACTATGTTATAATTCTGACGACCGCCTACCGCGAGTGGTGGTCAACGGCGACCAGTTCGCCGGCAAGACCTCGGTGTTGAGATGATCGCGCAGGCCAGGATATTACCGAGGGGGGCTGGAGAAATGTGCACTAGGTAGGGATAACTAAATCTTGTGTGTGAAAAACAGGTCGGGTGTTAAAAAAAAGATATATTTTTGATAATTAAACCAAAACCGCGTGCTGAAAGTCAGCTGTATCAATATAATAATATATTATGGATTTTCATGATTTCTAAGAAATAATTTTCTATGAAACAGTTACATTTTATCACTATTATTTCTTTTTCTGGCTTCCAATTATTAAGGGTTATCACATAAACCGAAACCCAAGTGTAGTACCTTAATTATATCTTTAAAATTATTACACGAGGAAATTTACAAACAAAAACGGTTTTTTTATCGCAGGGCCCCTGTAAAAGTGACGTTGTCTGAAGGCCCCTACCACGTGGCACAGTTCCGGGATTCGTCGAGAGAGTTCGATCTCAACAAGGAGTCGGATTTGGCTGATCTCAGAAAGTAAGTTTTTGTTATTTACGGAATTCAAATTAATTTTAAATAAAGAACTCTTTTTCAGTTGTTTCACTATTTATTTATCATGTAAAAAAATCATGTAATAAAAGTGATCTTCATGAAAATTTAGTAATTACAATTAATACTAGACAACCTAATAAACAATAGGTAATAAAATAACACAGGTGATTAAATTGTAAAATTAAGAAACCAAGGGCGACTTAGCTTCTTGAATTTTTGGAGGGCACTATAATCGATACTGAAGCCAAAACTGTATTTTTTTTTATTTTGTTTGTCTGTCCGTCTTTCTGTCTGTATCACGGCTGCGAAATAGACATGCGCAAAATACTTCACTGAAGTGAAAAGAATGATATAGTTCAATTGGACCAGATGAAGTATATCACACTTTTAGTTCATCTAGTTCACTTGGCTCAGTACTTCAGTAGTCCATTTGAGTCACTTTGTCGTTATGTGAAACTAAGCCTTAATGTATGCGCAATAGGGGTTGAAGTCAAATTGAGTGCGGGCGGACTCCGACCTACCGCTGGCCGCCGAGCCGTGCAACTGTCTCGCTTCCGCACGCGGTGTTCGTCTATCTATCTGTCCGCTTTACTCTCATCATAATTCATTCACGAACGACTCAACTCTACTGCGAAACTACTTAATGACTGCAAACGAAACATGGCATGGTTTGAGTTCATATTTTTCGATAAAAATCTAGAAGCAACCGATGAACAAACAAATAAGTAAAGACCTCTATAAAATACACCTTATTCCTAGGGAGGTAGAGTTGAGAATGCGCAACAGCGTGCGCGGCGGCCGGACGGTCTCTACGGACGTCATTTCCATGTCCGTCAAAGGGCCGGGGCTACATCGTATGGTTTTGGTCGATCTGCCTGGTGTTATATCTGTGAGTGACAACCCTAGTGTTATTTTTTTTTTTATTAATTATACATATTAATACAAACACAAATGTAACAAAAACAGTCACTACGTAAATGTATGCAAGTGTATATTATGTTATTCTGTATACACAAATCAAATTAAAATATTCGTAGTTAAGTTAATCAAAAATATTGCTGTGTTTCTGAAAAGAAAAGAACCACTCTATTGTGTTCATTTTTTTAGTAATGAGTAAATGAAGTTGCTGAATTATGTATCGGAATGCACTATTATTGCAGAAATTATGCACTAACGGCCTTACCACAAAACACAGTTTAACAAGTGTTTAACTTAGACACTGTTTGAAATCTATGCCCTGAAATTTTATAACATATACATTAGTTTTTGGTATTTTAGTAAAGGTATAGAAATTTTATAACGGAAATAAACAAATACTTAACGCGCCGATGATGAAGCTCCATGAAATAAAGACTCCGTAGTAGTAGATAAATACGTATACTTGATAATATTGGTACAAAGCTTGTTAGAAATTAATTTAATTATAAAAACGATGGTGCGTGTGTCGGAGCTGTCAGCGCAATGGTCGTTGGCACTTGCGCGACCCCTTCCGCCGTGACGTCATGGTCGGACAATGGCCGCGAACAAATACCATTGTTATTATACCAATGGTATTTGTTTATTTCCGTTATAAAATTTCTATTCCCAACGAAAACCAAATATATTAAAAATTATATTAAAATAGATCCTGTTTGATAGTGATGCTGTCACTTTTTTTAAATATATTGTTTGGGAGAGACAGAATCATATTTGAACAGACAGAACAACACAGATTCATTCATTGTGGTAAGGTCGTAATTAGTGTTCAAAACTTATCCTGTATAGTCGGTCATTGGAAATACCTCAGAATTCCAAATTCGAATACAATTTTTGAAAGTGTTGTAATTTTGCCAAGTAATGAGTTTAGATAATTCAGAAAAATATGCATCATTTCAGTATATCCTATAAAAAAAACATAATATTTCTATTCACCTATATATTTTCAGACTCAAACAGTGGATATGGCAGCGGACACTCGCGATGCCATCAAGCAAATGACTAAACAGTATATGGACAATCCCAATGCCATCATTCTATGTATACAGGTCAGAATATTATACCAATTGAAGTATATGATTGATATTTTTATGAGCCCGTTTCAGCTATTGCGGAGGTTAAGCAACTTTCGCAAGGGTCGGTCATGGGATGGGTGACCAAAAATTTATTATCTCGAGCTCCTCCTCGGAAGGCACGTTAAGCCGTTGGTCCCGGCTGCATTTACAATTGGTAACACCCACCAATCCGCATTGGACCCGCGTGGTGGGTTACGGGCTATCCTCCTTATCCACCCATAAGGAAGGCCTGTGTCCCAACAGTAAGGATATTAAAAATGGCTGGTCATGAAGTCTATATTTAACCAACCTCAAAAAAGGAGGAGGTTCTCAATTCGATTGTATATTTTAATTTAAACTCCGAAGAAAACAGAAAGGTGTTATAAGTTTGCCGTGTTATATATATGACTATCTATGACTGCCATAGCCTAGCATGGCCACCTAAACACGTTTTACTCGTATATAGAGTTCTATCGACACTCAACTGTCAAAATCCACTGTCTTTTGACAGTTAAAAGTGATTAATCACTTTATTATTATCGCGTTTCTATGGTCATGCTAGGGGGCTGATGCAGTCCTAAACGATAAACCTATTTTAATATTATTTGAAATTTTGAGATTTAAGCATTCACAATGCTATTTTTATATAATACTAAATAATATACTAGAAAAAATAGGACTTGCACCAGATCATGTTCTCGGCAGCGTAAGAGTTGATATACTAGAAGAAATTCGACGTTCTCACTAGTGACTCGGTAGCTCAGCGGTCAGAGCATTGGACCGGATGTCCAAAGGTCGCGGGTTCGATTCCCGTCCGAGAACATGATCTGGTGCGAGTCCTTTTTTTTTTAGTATATTATTTAGTACTATTTTAATATTGTTTTGTTTTGGTTTGAAAGGTGACTCGATCGAAAGTGTTCTTAGCTATGATACAAGAAAAGACGATGATCGGCCTATTGTCATGGCTTTTAACTCTGAAATCTTATGTCTGAAATTATATTTTTTGTAATTTTGTTGATTTTTCCATTCTGCAGAAAAAGATAAATTAACGGCTAGTCATAAACTTGTTATTTTATTCTGTTCTATGCACTATTTTCCAATCTGTTTTTTTGTATGCATAGTTATAGTGTGTGATATGAATTATTTTCACTTTTTAAATTGGTTTTATCGTAGGATGGTTCCGTGGACGCAGAACGAAGCAATGTGACCGATTTAGTAGCGTCATGTGACCCTCAAGGAAAACGAACTATATTCGTGCTCACTAAAGTGGACCTGGCTGAAGAGAACCTCGCCAACCCTAACCGGGTGAGTTAATAAATAACATATAAAATTTCGCCGCTCCCACTAGCGACTCGGTAGCATAATTGGTCAGTGCATTGGGCCGGAATCCCAAGGGTGCGGGTTCGAGTCCCGTCTGAGGTGCTACGGGTGATTCGATTTTCTCTAGTATTTTTTCTAATATTATTTATTTTAATATAAAAATAGCATTGTGAATGCGAAAAATCTAAATTTAATAAAAATATAAATAAATAAATATATGACATCACATACATTGCTCCGATTCCAAAGTGAGTAGCTAAAGCACTTGTGTTATGGAAATCAGAGACAACGGTGGTATCACAAACACCCAGACCAGAGCCAATATAAAAGGTTCGTTTTCTAAATTAACCCAACGGGGATCGAACCCGGGACCTCAGAGATGGCAACACCTTGAAGACCGATGTACAAAGCCACTCGACCACGGAGGTCGTCAGAGTTCACCGAATGAGCGCGAAGCGTCTGCTTCAGCTTGGGCAAAAATGCTTTCGTATGTCTGTCTTTCCGGCTGTCCGTTTGTTCTCTACAGGTCGCATTTCGCAACCGATTCTCGTGTTTGTGAGCAGGTTCGATAATTATATATAATTTTTTGCCGAGCCAGTTTTTCCAATTTTGCAAAAAAAATTCACCCATTCGAAACATTTTCAAAATTAGAAGCGCAATCTAGCTTCGAATTGATAAAATATAATAATACCTAACCTACCAAACATCACATAGTACTGCTTTTCAAAAGCAGTGTCAACCTCGTGGCGACATCTATTAGATTAATTTTTAAACAACATACAATTTGAGCGAGGTCTACAGCTCACTGAGCCATAGTCATACTCATAATGTTATGTAATGTTATTTTACTCATAATACTATAGCACCGTGACGGATCGTACATACGTATCGTATTCGATCGTAACATTCGTAAAGTATCGCCATCATTTTGAATATTAGGTCCTTTACTTATTTGTCGGCGCAGCAGCGGTACGACATCGCCTCGTCGTAGTAACTCGCCTCAGTAACCATGGCAACCACGCCTGTTTACCGCTTGATGTCGCATGTCGTACCGCTGCTGCGCCGACAAATGAGTAAAGGGCCTTATGGCCCCTATACACCTCAGGTGGCGCTCTCATTTTAATTAAATTTATTGCTCACTAAGTACATAATGTATCGTAAATTGACATGTACAGATTGAAGCTAAGGTTCTAGTTCTAGTAAAAGTGGCCACTTTTAGCACTTTTGCGAACTACTACTACAACGAACTATATACTGAGGTTATTGTTAGTAAATAAACTATAGAAACTTAGCTTCAATCTGTACATGTGAATTTACGATACATTATGTACTTAGCGAGCAATAAATTTAATTAAAATGAGGGCGCCACTTGAGGTATATAGGGGCCTTAAATATAGAAATTATCATTTAACATTTTACAAACTTGACCTTAAAAAACTTGCTGAAACCATATTTCCGTTTTCATTATTCAAAGAAATTATTTAATGACGCTTCCCTAACATGTTTAGGTTTTTTATTTATAAGTCAGGCTTTACAATACCAATTATCAGTTTTTAGCCATTCGATATTTAATCGGAAAATTTAACCGCCTTACTAATAAAGATTGTATAGCAGATGCATAATTACAGTGTTTTATCCCTTTTTTTTTAATGTCAAATTTATACTGGGGAAACAGTACTGGGGATGTTAATCAAACTTCATGTTGATACTAACATAGCTGTAAAAAATACTAACAGTAACATAATACTAACATAGTTTGTAAGGTGTCACTAACTCTTTATATGGACAAACTTAGTCTGAAATAAATGAATTTTATTTTTATTTTATTTTTCAATAATTTTACAGAGAGAAACCATTGTGTAACTATACATCTGTTACACAATCTTTATTAGTAAGTGGGTAAGTATAAAGTTAGCAATGTGTTACTAGATTCGACGCATTCTGGAGGGCAAGCTATTCCCGATGCGCGCCCTCGGGTACTACGCCGTCGTCACCGGCCGGAGTCGGCGTGACGATTCCATACAAAGTATTAGGGAGTACGAAGAGAGATTCTTCAGATCATCTAAGCTGTTCAAGTGAGTTTGCTTGCTGGTTTTGGATCTCATAATGGACAATACGACAAAATAATAACATGCCCTTTTTATTTGCTTTTTGAAGGGAGAATGAAAAAAGAGATGACCCATATATTTTAGTTTTAGTTAAATACATTTATTTTACTAAAATAAAAATGTTTTAAAAGATTAAAAATTTTGCCGCAAGTGACGTAGCTCTGAGGCTCTATGTAGTGAAGTCATTGCCTCACAGTGCCGTAGTTTAAAAAAATACTGACAGCCGACTGCTGCTTGAAATTGAACGGAAAATAATCGCGAGGATTAACCAAAGATTAGATCAAACCGTAGCAAACAAACATTCAGAAAACACGTAGAAAACGCTGTCACTGTCAAACAATGCGCCATCTCTACAATGCCTTCTTGAAAGTGACATCAATCGGTCATTTGCGAATGGTCCCGCATACAAGTGACAACGCGCAATTTGCCGCTAGCTGTCGCGGAATGTTTCTGGAACATTCTAGCTTGAGACAATATAGACATTTGAATTATTTCACATTTCACAGGGAAGGTATAGTGACTCCGTCACAAGTGACAACGCGCAATTTGTCGCTAGCTGTCGCGGAATGTTTCTGGAACATGGTACGAGCCTCCGTGGAGCAACAGGCTGATGCATTTAAAGCAACGCGGTTTAATCTGGAGACTGAGTGGAAGAACACATTTCCCAGGTAAGAGAGAGAGAGAGAGAAAGTGAGATTTCTTAACATTAAGGCTATGTTTAGGCAAAAAAAAATCGGCTGTTTTATACATTTTTATATTTTCGTTATTAATTTTTGTATGAAACAGCTAATTTCTTTTTCGCGATTTCCGAATTGGTCCCATAGTAAAAGTTGTTCAGTTTTTTTATTACATTCTGTTGTATATTACCTTTTCGGACAGTCGAGTCTTATTGCAAAGACTTAGGTAAGTAAGTATATCTTTGCAATATAATTTAACATCTGTTAAAAGTCTTACATATTAAAGAACTCGACTGTACAGTCGGCACCAAAATGATCTAAACATTCAAACCTACCGAAATAGCTAATCATTTGACAAAAATCAACCTTATCTCAAGACAAACAAACAAAAGTGCACCTTAACGTCGTGAGATAAAGTTAATTTCTGTTAAATGATTAGCTATTTTGGTAGATTTGAATGTTCAGATTTTTTTGGCGCCGACTGTACCTCTGGTTTGCGGTGATCCCTTCAAAGTTTTAAGGGATTACCGCAAACCAGAGGTTCAAACCACCCCTTAATCCCTTAATCCTTAATGTGACTATGCATTTTTGGTATGTTTTTTTTTTAATTATTACTATAGACAACGTGAACTCGACCGCGACGAGTTATTCGAGCGCGCTCGCGCCGAGCTGCTCGACCAGTCCGCCGAGTTGAGCTCCGTCCCCGCGCCCGCGTGGGAGCAACGACTGCAGCAGGCGCTGTGGCAGGCGGCCGCCGACAGGATATTTGATGGCATATACCTGCCCGCTGCTGCCACGGCTCAAGATGACGTTGGTATGTTCATTTTGAGTCATTTTCTTTAGCAATTTTTGTATCTTTCCTTAGAGATTTCTGCCTGGGGAACGTGAGGCCAAGGATCTTTCCTTAGAGATTTCTGCCTGGGGAACGTGAGGCCATGGATCTTTCCTTAGAGATTTCTGCCTGGGGAATGTGAGACCATGGATCTTTCCTTAGAGATTTCTGCCTGGGGAAATGGATCTTTCCTTAGAGATTTCTGCCTGGGGAACGTGAGGCCAAGGATCTTTCCTTAGAGATTTCTGCCTGGGGAACGTGAGGCCATGGATCTTTCCTTAGAGATTTCTGCCTGGGGAATGTGAGACCATGGATCTTTCCTTAGAGATTTCTGCCTGGGGAAATGGATCTTTCCTTAGAGATTTCTGCCTAGTGAACGTGAGGCCAAGGATCTTTCCTTAGAGATTTCTGCCTGGGGAACGTGAGGCCATGGATCTTTCCTTAGAGATTACTGCCTGGGGAACGTGAGGCCATAGATCTTTCCTTAGAGATTTCTGCCTGGGGAACGTGAGGCCATGGATCTTTCCTTAGAGATTTCTGCCTGGGGAACGTGAGACCATGGATCTTTCTTTAGAGATTTCTGCCTAGGGAACGTGAGGCCATGGATCTTTCCTTAGAGATTTCTGCCTGGGGAACGTGAGACCATGGATCTTTCCTTAGAGATTTCTGCCTGGGGAACGTGAGGCCATGGATCTTTCCTTAGAGATTTCTGCCTGGGGAACGTAAGGCCATGGATCTTTCTTTAGAGATTTCTGCCTAGTGAACGTGAGGCCAACGATCTTTCCTTAGAGATTTCTGTTTTGAGAACGTGAGGCCATGGTTTCTCTAGAGATTTCTGCCTGGGGAACGTGAGGCCATGGATCTTTCCTTAGAGATTTCTGCCTGGGGAATGTGAGACCATGGATCTTTCCTTAGAGATTTCTGCCTGGGGAAATGGATCTTTCCTTAGAGATTTCTGCCTGGGGAATGTGAGGTCATGGATACTACAAAGTATGCTTATAGATGAAGCTTAGATGTATCTATGGCGCTGTCTCCACGGGCGAGAGAATCTTCTATCGTGTGGTGTGGAGACGCATTCATAGAGAGTTTATAGTAATACGTGGCACGACTATAATATCTCTATTAGGTATGTATTCTCATAGTAATATGGATAATT
Source organism: Catoptria pinella (assembly GCA_963556745.1). NCBI lineage: Eukaryota > Metazoa > Arthropoda > Insecta > Lepidoptera > Crambidae > Catoptria > Catoptria pinella. The sequence goes on along the minus strand of OY750782.1, from coordinate 550,022 downwards.
TTTGATTGGCTATTGACGATTGTTTAGTTAGGTAGGGGCAACGCTTACAGCAAGCGTTATGGGAGGAGGTTGCTGATAGGATATTTGACGGGATATACTTGTCGGCTGCTGCCACTGCGCAGGACGATGTTGGTATGTCTATGAAAATAAAGGCTACGTTTGTTTTGTTTAAGTGTCTTTCCTTAGCATTTTCTGCCTGCGGGATCTAAAACTTTGGATAGTAAGTTGTCAAACAGACTATGGTTATTTTAGTTTAGTGATTTAATTTAACTGATGAGTGTGTTGTATAGCTCTGTTTCTAAGATCTGACGTAGCTAAATCACTTGTGTTATGGTAATCTAAAACCGTATATAAACCAAAATTAGTGTCGTTTTCACACATTGAAATGTCTAGAACCACAAACTTCACACTTGGCCTTTTTACCTTTTGGCCTAGGGGTCTGGGGGATTGTTTGAATTTAAATTTTTGTGATGTCAGCCCAAGAATCCAAAGCGATGGCCCGCCAAGTGAAGTACAAACACCCAGACGCGGCAGTCGTCTCCGCTATGGGTATAGAAACAAGCGATATTGACTTCAGTAAGATTGTCACTATTTGAGTATTAAATAGATACAAAGAATAAGAATCATTAAGCTTAATTTTAGCTGTAGTTGCTGCGTCAAAACTAACGAATTTATATGTATTATTTGAAATATTAGTTCGAGGTATTATTTTCTCGCACCTGTCGTTAACTATGCCGAGCAAGCCATTTCATTTGAAATCATATTTTGTAAAGATCATCGCACACGTAGCTATGCCGTGACATGTGGCTACGCGCTTACTTAAAGGCAAGAACTCGATGCTTTGCTGTAAAGCAAAGGTATCACCGAGTTTTAGCTTTTTTCTATCGATGCGGCACACAGATTTAAACAATTTTTTCTTCATAATTTTTTATTTATAATTGTGAGCATGATTGTGTGTGCGGGCTTTTATGATGGAAATAAAGAGTTATCTATCTGTGTATCTATCTAAGTCATTTGAGTTGTAACGTTATTTAAGATATCGATTAGTTAATTTACCATCTAAACAGTAGAAAATCCACTCAGGTGTATTTGTTGAAGTAAGATTAATCAGTTAATTTATTATTGTTACTGTATCTGCCCCTTTCTAAAACATTTTTTTCTATGGAGAGGGTATAGTATCTACTTTAATCTAAAATTTTTGAGAAAAAAATTCAGCTGTTCCAAACATTTTGATATTTTCGATTTTAATTTTTGTATGAAACAGCTGAATTTTTTTTCGCGATTTCAGAGTTGGTCTTGTAGTAAAAGTTGTTCAGTTCGATGGTCCCTATCTACCACATTCAGCATTAGGGGTATTTTTGTAACACGTTGTATATGTAAGCAGTAAAATTATTCGTTTAAAGTAAATTGCCTGTGAGATTTTATGAGTCGAAGATTGAAATTAAAAATGTAATGCCATATCTGTCTATCGTTTAGACAAATTCAACACGAGCGTAGACATAAAACTCCGCGAATGGGCGGAACACGAGCTGCCCTCACAATCGGTGCAGGCGGCGCGCGAGGCGCTAGGGGCGGAGTTCCAAGCGTTGATGGAGCGGAGGCAGGACGCCGATCCTGTCTACGACCCGCTTAAGAAGACCGCTGTGCAGCAGGCGTTGATGAGGCATCAGTGGGAAGACCGAGCGACCGATGTAAGTGCATTATACACACACAACACATACACATAACATATACATATAACATATATAAATAAATATAAATATTTGTCAACATCACATACATTGCTCCGATTCCAAAGTAAGTAGCTAAAACACTTGTGTCATGGAAATCGGAGACAACGGTGGTATCACAAACACCCAGACCTGAGCCAATATAGAAAAGTTCGTTTTCTTAATTGACCCAACCGGGGATCGAACCCGGGACCTCAGAGATGGCGACGCCTTAAAAACCGGTGTACAAACCACTCGACCACGGAGGTCGTCAAAATATAACATATACACATAACACATACAAAAGAACATACATGCACAGGCGTCTCGGGTTACTGTACGACAAGGGTAGCTGAGGCATCAGTGGGAAGACTGCTCTACTCATGTAAGTATCCTTCTTACCACAATACTTGCGGCATATTCTTGTAATGTAAGGAACTGGGGGCGGAGTTCCAAGCGTTAATGGAGTGGAAACAGGACCCGGATCCCGAGTACGATCCGCTTAATAAGACAGCTGTGCAGCAGGCGTTGATGAGTCATGAGGCATCAGTGGGTAAGTATGTAAGTATAGGTACAGTCAAGCTGCCATCAAAGCCCTTGACAAATCGGAGACAAACTCAGCATTGGTAAAGGAATGCAAACAAGGCATTCAGGAATACGCAAACCTCGTTGAGGTAGAAATTGCCTGGGTACCTGGACATGAAGGTAACAAAGGCAATGAAGAAGCAGATGAATTGGCTAGGAAAGGGGCTGATGAACCCTTCATTGGGCCTGAACCAACACTGCCAATCTCACATAGAATCACCAAGAATATTATCGAGATCAAAACAACTAGAGAGACCAACAAAAGATGGAGATAAAGAAAGGACTGCAGACAGTCTAAGATCTTCATCAAATCAGTTGACAAGAAGAAAACCAGAGAACTGCTGAAACGAAGCAGAAGAAATATAAGAACCATAGTAGGAGTACTGACAGCACACTGTCCACTAAACAGACACCTGGCAGTTATCAAACGGACAGAGGACCCCATCTGTCCGCTATGTAAAGAAAAAGAAGAGACAAGCTACCACTTCATGGCAGAATGCCCGATGTATGCATCGCTGCGTTGGGAGCTCTTTGGAGCGGACAAGCTAAAGGAAGAGGATCTAAAGCAGTTAACGATAAGTCAACTCAGCAGGTATTGTAAGCGCACAGGTAGGTTCGAGGGTCCGACGCCGGTGGGGTAAACGATAACCCGCCTCCCCCAGCTTCCAGCTTTCAGGGGATTTGGGGAACTGGGTGAAATGGTTCCGATTAGGGAGACTGATCACCCGTCCGGCTTCGCTGGCATCCCCCCTTCCAAATAATAATAATAATAATGTAAGTATACTCCACACACACACACACACACATATATATATATATATATATCACATACATACATACACAGGCGTCATGGACGACAGGTACAACAAGTGTAGCTGAGGCACTAGTGGGAAAACGGAGCGAACTAGATCCTAGTTAAATCCCTAAAACAGAAACCTAGATTAATGAACTAATAATGTCATCTAATAAATGAGGCCAAATCCCCTGTCAGGCTGTCTGAATGAATGTCATCCCATATGATGGACTGAATGAATGACCTTCTTCTGGTTGGAGTGACACAATGAATATGGCGGTAGGTATTGCGAGTGCTGCAGCTGAACGCGCTCCAGGACAGGTGCGTGTCGTCGCGCGCGGACTGGGACTCCGCCGTGGGGCTCATGGAGACCGCGCTCAGCAATAAGCTCGCAGCTACCGAGGCGCAGCTTAAGGAACTCACAGGTAAATGTAAATATCAAACGAGTGGCTCTGTGAGCCGTAGACCTCGCGTTTGTGTCATTTTTCAAAAAGGCTGAAATATGTTTTTTTTTTCGAAATATTTCGAAATACTGCCTTTCTTTTGTCTTATTTCAAAATCATACATTGATGCTTCTTTTTGACACAAATAAAAACTTACCCAAGAAATGCAGCAATGTGTCGAATCCAACTGTCAAATGAAAGCGATTGCGATAGATTTTTAAATTAGACAATTAGCCCCCTGGTTCTACCTAAAATCTATATAATTATCGAACCTGCTTACAACATTTGTTTGAGAAATGCGACCTGTAGACGTGAACAGCCGGACATACGAAAGCATTTTTGCCCAAGCTGAAGCAGATACGCTTCGGTCGCGCTTCGTGCTCGCTAAGTCAATGAGATAAATGATTGATAAACGTCTGAAAAAATGCATGTTGAACAATGAGCTGAAATAAATGCAATAGTAAAAATTATCATATTACTATAAATCTTACTAACATACCTATTATCTAACAAGTTGAATATCTGCCCCCCAAGCATGACCACCGAAACGCGATATTAGCGATTTATCACTTTTAACTGTCAAAAGACAATGGAATTTGACAGTTGAGTGTCGATAAAACGCTACATCACGCGATATATATCGTGTTTCGGAGGGCTGACCAACTCCTTTTTTTTAAGCTTTTATTGATCGAGGGAGCGCAAAGCGTCTCGGTTTCAGCTTGGGCAAAAATGCTTTCGTATGCCCTTCCGGTGTCCGGATGTCCGTTTGTTCTCCTCTACAGGTCGCAATTCTCAACTGATGCTCGTGAAATTTTGTGAACAGGTTCGATAATATAAAGATTCGGTTAATAGAAATTTTTCAAAATGGTGGAGATATGGTATAGAAAATCATATTTCAGCCATTTAAAAAAAATATCAATAATGTCACAAACGCGAGGTCTGCAGCTCACAGAGCCACTCAATGAGAATGGTTTATTTATTTTTGTTTGACAGTTAAAGTAATAAATTTCTTAATTAAGATAATACTTAAGTTTGTATAGAAATAACGCATGATGTAAATACCAATAACATATTTACGCGCGTGATATTTCTACAAAATTCTGCGTGACGGAGCGTGATGTATAACAAGAGTGTAATCCTTCTATAGTCTGTTTATCCTTACCTGTCTTATTTGATAAACAATCTTCACCCAACTCTTTATTGAAATAATCATTTTTAAAATACAACAAATAGTTTTCCACACACAGATTATGAAAGAAATTGATAATTATTAATTACAATTTAGTTAGGACAATATATTTTTTAATAACGATTAAAGTTTAAGGCTGAGTTGCAACATCTTGATTTAACCTTTACTTTAACAAACACAAATATATCTAACCCGGTGACAGCGTCGCTGTCGTTTATGGCGTAAACTAGGTAATAATAATAATAACAATAATATTGACAACGTCACGTACATTGCTCCGATTCCAAAGTAAGTAGCTAAAGCACTTATGCTATGGAAATCAGAGACAACGGTTGTATCACAAACACCCAGACCTGATCCATACCTTGGTGATGGCGATACCTTGAAAACCGGTGTACAAAGCCACTCGACCACGGAGGTCGTCAAGTTATAAATATGTATAAATATGTAATAACACTTAGTTCCAGTTGTGGCCACCGGCTCAGATAACTTTGTGTCATATACTGTTATAGTTAAATTAAGATGATGCAACCGAGCCTAAAAGACGTATGAGATGACAACTGTCAGAAACTGTTTTTTAAATAAGACAAGTAAGGTAACAGACTATACCTTTATTCTCAATCACACACCAATGTCGTCTAGGTCCCGGCTTCAAAGAGCGCTGGCTATTCTGGCAATCGACAACAGAAGAACAGAAGCGTCGGGGCGAAGTCCGAGCGGAGTTGGAACGGTTAGGGAGCACCCGACCGGCGCTCGCTTACGACGAGGTGGTCGCTGTGAGGGACAATTTGAGAAGGAGAGGCATAGAAGTGGACAATGATTATATTAGGGAGACGTGGAAGCCTGTCTACTTGAGGTGAGATCCGTTATAGGTAGGCCTGCCATCACCTAAATTACGGAACCCGGACAAAAATGTCAAAAACCCCGGACATTTGAGTAAAACCCGTACGCACTTGAAAAAAGAATTTTACAATAAAATAAACACCTAACACTTGAACATCCACAAATAGTGTCCGAATTTCATCCAAACACAATTTAATAACCCCGCCCGGATGCTCCCCAGACGCCCTACAAACTAGGAAAAATCCGGGGAAACCCGAACGGATGGCAGCCCTAGTTATAGGACACATCAGTACGTTTGCCTCTCCCGAGGGAAGATGTTGCTTTTCCCTGGTTTAAATAAAACTGTTTTGTCTATAATTTTTTACAGTCTGTCTATTATAATAATTAAATAATGACCATCAGCCATTTTAATGTCCCCACTGCTGGGGCACAGGCCTTCCTTATGGGTGGATAAGGAGGATGGGCCATGACCCCCCACGCAGATTGGTGGGTGCTAACGACTGCAAATGCAGCCGGGACCAACGGCTTAACGTGCCTTCCAAAGCACGGAGGAGCTCGATATAATAAATTTTTGGTCACCCATGCCATGACCGACCCTTTCGAAGGTTACTTAACCTCCGCAGTCGATGGTCCAGATTCTACAGAATCAATATCGATATGACGTAGAATCGGGATTTTGACATGTGTCAGAATTCAATTCTTGTAATAGACACATTGTAATGCTGGGGCCACGCCATCAATTGCAATAATCAACGCCATTGATTATTGCAATTGATGAACCTTATGTGTATAGGCATAAGGAAAATTAGCGCCATAATTAATGCCGTTAAACCTTAGTGTGGCCCCAGCATAAGAATGTGTTATTTTCCAATGTTTAAAGAAAAAATAAACGATAAATTATAAATATGAAAGTTTACTACTATTATTATAAATATGAAAGTTTTGATGTTTGATACTAAATAACGCAAAAACAGTTGAACAGCTTTTAATGAAACTTGATACACTAATAGTTCAAAGGGGACAGACAACTTCACCAACTTAACACATACATTTTTCCAGAAATTTCCTGCGGCGTGCACAAACCAGAGCGAGAGATTGCAAAAAAAGCTTCTATCTGTACAGTCAGCAAAACGGTAATGGGGTATGTATTACAATTTTTATAATATTCATTGTAATTTATGTAACACTTACACGCTTATCTTTAAATCAAATTAATTTTCTGTTCATAAGGGGCTGACATGAGCCAACTAGCGCCGCCAGCCGATTTTATTTTATTTATTCTAAATAAGACTAATTTCAAAAAAAGGAATCAGTCCAAGGTCTTGTGGATGACGTCTAATGTTTATTGAATAACGTTACAACATTACAAAATGCGTGCAATAGTTTAAAACGGGTTTGAACCAACAGTGGCTACTTTTAACAAAACCGCGTTTTAAACTGTTTGAATGCCGTTTCAAAGTGTGTAAAGTTATTCAATAAATATTAGACGTTATTAACAAAACCTTGACTGATTCATTTTTTAAGAAATTGGGCTTATTGAGAATAAATAAAATAAAATCGACAGGCGGCGCTAGTTGGCTCATGTCAGCTCCTTAAAGTAAATAATGGTATTCATTTTTAATTATTTATGCGATTGTTAGTTGATTTGCTAGTGCTGTCGTATTAAAATCATAATTATTATTTATGGCTTAAAGGACGATAAGACGGTAAGAAAAACCTTTATTATTTTACATTCATAAAACTTTGCCAAAAGTTATGTACAGCAATGTTTTTCAAACTTTTCGAATACACGACTTATTTTAAAAAGAAAGCTAATAGCTTAACAAATACAAAGTATTACAAAAACAAAAAGATCTTATGTTAACAAGATCACACAATATTTACCAAGATAAAGACACCAATATAAAAATATTTATAAATACTACTAATAAATATTGCAATTATGAATAAAATAAATTGAACAGAAACTTGTGGGTATATGTACAGTCGAGTTCAATAACATGTACCCACTTTTGACAGTTCATCGACCTTATGCTTTTGTAATAAAAGTCAGCATGTGTCACGGCTTACATAGTTATGAACTCGACTATACGTATTTATTGCAATGTTCCACTTTATTTGTGTATCCAGAAGGAGTGTTGTGAAGTAGTGATGTTCTGGCGCGTGCAAGCGACGTTGCGGACGACGGCCAACGCGCTGCGGCAACAGATCGGCAACCGCGAGGCAGCACGGCTGGACAGGCATCTGAGGGAACTGTTAGACGAGGTAACTTATACCATCAACATCATTAACAATATCATCATCATCATTGTCATAAAAATCATTTTCATCGTTGTCATAAAATTATTATCATCGTTTTCATAAATATAATTATCATTATTATTTTCGCCATTTTATTGTCATCCACCGCGAGGCAACCATCTGATCGAACTGTTAGACGAGGTAACTAACATCATTATCACTGTCATTAATTACCATTATTATCCCATAATTATTACCAAAATTATCGTCATATTTTTTGTCATTATCGACACCTGGGAGAATTATTAGACGATGTATAATAGACGAGAATAGTAAAAATAACGAATCGGACTTCGTTATTCGGATTTCGGCAACCGCGAGGCAGCACGGTTAGACAGGCTTCTGAGGGCACTGTTGGGCGAAGTAACCATACCACCAACATCATTAACAATATCATCATCATCGTCATAAAAATCATTTTCATCTTTTTCATAAATATCTTCGTCATTTTATCATAATCAACCGATGCTTGAATAAGCATCTCAGGGAACTATTAGACGTAACTGTTGCAATCAACATCCGCTAGGACTTCCGCCAGGTCGCGCCCGATTCTATTAAACATCATTGTAATCGTCATCATCATCATCATTAATCTTATCATCACAAAAGAACTGAATCATTTGAATGAAGATTATTATAAAATTTAACTTGTTTTAGATGGCGGCTGATCCCGAATTGAAGAAGAGTTTGCTATCAGGTCGACGCGTCGAATTAGCTGAAGAATTGAGTAAGTATACTTATTGCATTTTATCACTTTTTTCCCAAAAATATTCTTTCTAAAATCTTGAAATTATATGAATAATTAAAATGTGTGACATTTACAGAACGAGTGAGACAAGTTCAAGAAAAATTGGAAGAGTTTATAGAGGCGTTAAACAAAGAGAAATAGTCACTGTACATTGTAGTATGTATCTTAGCTGTACACGTTGAAGGTTCAAAGTCCAATGGGACCATTTTAAGTTCAAACCGTTCGATTTTTTTACTTTTTATTTTGTATTACTTCCAATTTCCGTTGTTATAAGTATATCTCGTATGTTTATATTTTAATTAAGTATGCATTTAGTAATGTATTTCTGCTGTGGTGTTTTTTATATAAACACAAACTTATAATGGTTCCTTTGGAATTTACTGAATCATGTATATTATATACTTATTGCTAGATGTAAACCGAGCTCACGAACTATTTAAGATAAGTTAGCTTGTTTTGCAAAACTAACCGTTATTGCTACGGAATACGAGCGATCTCTTTGAAGAAGCGTTATTCTATTTTTAGGCAGTCTACAGAGTTTGTTTGATTAAAGAAAACACCTACTTTTTCCCAATTGTTATTGATGAATCTCTTTCTGATTTTAAACTCTCATTGTGTTGAAATAAGGTGTTATTTACTTTGAAAATGTCATAGATATTTTTAGGCATAAAAATAAAAATTTTGCACAAAATCTTATAAAGTCTTGCATATGATATCCAGCGAACTAAAATCTATGGAAGTGTAATTGCAAGCAAATATTACTTCAGAAACAGTACTTCGAGCCCGCTTCAGATAGTCCAAATCACTAGTAAAAACATACCTTATTATAATGCGCCCACAATCAGTATTGGATTGTATTCTGGCCTGGCGCATATGACATTTTGTATTGTCTAATGGCCGAATACTCTAACGTCACTCAACTTTTTGGGAGGCTCTCAAACATCGTCCTGTCGCATCAAATGTCAAAGATACTACAAAGACAGCATAATGTTTGAGCGCGAGCTCAAAGTTGAGTATCGTTTGAGTATTCGGCTATAAGCGGATCAACCCGTCAAGCATCCCAGCGATAGACCCCGTCGCTAGAAAATTTGGTCGCGAAATGTCTTTTGTGCATTTTAACTTCCGTTCAATTGTGATTGCTCAGGTCAGTTCAAATATGGTGTTATTTGTGGAGAGGTTTAGAGCGAAGTTGATGCAGTGGCTAGTGACCACGAGCAAAGCGGACCGATAACGGTGCGAGCGACCGCTGAATTTTCTGTTGCGTAAACATTTGTTTATTGTGAAGTCAAAGTGTCTTCTTTCGTAAATAAAACTAGACAAATAGATTTGTAAACTATCAGGCTTCAAAATAATATTTGTTTAATGTGCATAGTGGCTGTGAAATCCGTGCATCTTGCTTCCATAGATTTTAGTTGCGTATAAAATACAAAATTCGGAGAATAACAGTTATTTTTCGTTTGAAAACAATATATTTATCATAATAAGTAAGTGAAATTGGTATAATAATATTTAACGGATAGGAAATTTATCTAGCTTTCTAAAAATATATATTTCTTAATATATTATTATAGGGGAAAAGCACAATTTCGATTTTTAATGACAATTGGGATTTTTTCCGTTGTATTGTGATACTATAGGGACGCCACACTGCAGAGCCCCGTAGCTCTACCACGAGTTGATGCAAACTGTTTTCGCTACCGTGAACTATCGGTTAAACTGCTCACAGTCAATGTGAGTGAAAGAGATGAAACGATAGTTTACGGTAGCGAAAACAGTTATGGCAGGGCCACCGGACGCTTGACGGGTTAAACGTGATTGGATACTTGGCTCGCGTGACATCGTGTGCGTCGCTGGCCCGACTCGGTTTGTATTTTTTAAGCTCCGCCCACTTGATTGTATTTGCGTAGTGCCATTTTTTGGGCGGGATGCTTGTTCCATAGGTTTTTGTTTCGCTGATTAAATCACATAAAGTGATACAAAATTACTATTGTATTAATGGTAATAACTACTGTAAAAAATAAGATAATAATGTACACACGTCAGGTTATACAGTTAAACTGCCAAAATAACTTCTATTACGTAGGGCATAAAGGCGGTCTCAAGGTCAACATGTATAGTCTGAGGTGCTGTATTAGTATGTTGGTAGATTAGGTTCGTCAGTTCGGTAAGCTCTAGTTTGTTTTTAGGCAAACGTGTGTCCAACACAGTGGTAAATGAAATTGAGGGAAACTCACTCTTATGGTTTTTTTTTAGTTCTTAGGCCAAATGTATCGCATCGCAACGCTAAACAGCTCTTTTAGCCTTAGCATGACCACCAAAGCGCGATATGATAGGGATTTATCACTTTTAACTGTCAAAACTTTGGATTTTGACAGATCAGTGTCGATAAAACTCATAACTACGTTATTGAAATATGTATAGGATTGATATAAGTTATACTTGTTTTACTTTAAATTATTGTATTTTAGTATTTGATCTTGCACTTGCGCCGAAATGATCGTGAGCACAAATGAAGTTGTCAGATAACAATTGAAAGTGCAACTTAATGTCATGAGATAAGGTTGATTTTTGTCAAATGATTAGCTAAGTGAGTTAAGTTAATTGTGATGTTAAGTAATTGTATGCGTGATGCCATACCTCGGTTTGGGATAAATATTTGTGTAGGTATATGAAATGACATTTATTAGGTTAACGTCCACTAATATACAAGGTGTTACAAAAGTACCCCTAATGCCGAATATGGTAGATAGGGACCATCAAAATGAATAACTTTTACTATGGGACCAACTATGAAATCGCGAAAAAAAAATCAGCTGTTTCATACATTTTGATATTTTCGATTTTAATTTTTGTATGAAACAGCTGATTTTTTTTCGCGATTTCAGAGTTGGCCCCATAGTAAAAGCTGATCAGTTTGATAGTCCCTATATACCATATTCGGTATTAGGGGTATTTTTGTAACACCTTGTATATAGTTTATACAGTTTACTATTATTATATTCAGTGTATTAGGTACTTTTAATGCGATTAAACTGACAATACACAGTAATCCACTGCAACTTCACTTGAGAATGATGGCAAAGAGAAAATTTTACAGATTAAAATACGCCGTTCTGTACCGCCAGCGCTCTGAAGTTAGTACATTATTAAATTAATCACATACTTACTAGACCATAATGAATTTGTGACAACTTTGATTGTATAATTTTTAACTAAATATATTTTGTATATAAACAGCTTATGTACTCAGTCTACTGCATTTTATGATTTTGTCATAATTATTTTCATTGATTATTTTGTAAGTTATAATTGTAAATTATGTGACAAAGTTCCATCTCTCGATTCAATGAAATACCCTTCAAATGATTTGTTTTTTTTATTTCCAGTATTAAGCTATCGATGAAATGCATAAACAGCAATGTACACATGGAGGTACTTATGCATTTACTGCTGTGTTGGTCACAGTCTGTAGTTGTATTGTATTATTTTGTTATTTGTAATTTAACGTTTGATCTAAGTTATCTTCTAATAAAATGTTGTCAAAATAACATTTTTTATTTAGTCTCACTTTCCTAGTAATATTTTACCTAAAAAATTCAATGTAGATACTTAAAATAAGTAGGCTGTTTCCTCAACAATGGATGGAAGCAAGGAATTTAAACTTCGTGGATGGAAGAATATTGAAAAGAGAATTGTTGCTAGTCTATGATTGATTATTTAATCTCTGTTCGTTCATTGAGGGAGATTACATGATCAGTCTGGCGCCAGTCCATTCCACCAGTCTTGCATAGATTATCAGTCCGGAAGCAGTCTATGCAAACTGATGGAATGGACTGGCGCCAGAAGGATCATGTAATCATTCTGGGTGGTGGTGGTGGTAATATTTAATGTTTTCTCTGTGGTGGTGGTTGTAACGCACTTGTCACGTCGTCAGTCTGCTTGCTACATATATATAGTGTAGTGATGAATTAAGGTACAAGACTATTTAAAAACTGAAAAAACCTTTGTGCTGCTTTACAAAAAAAATTAAGGTTTAACGGCATTTCGAAAATTTAGAGACACTATCCCGCTTATATTTCGCTGCAATTCGTGCGACTATTTGCGCCAATCTGAACACGTCCATTCAAGTTAGCTGACGCATTCGGCGCGACTGCGCGAGCTAATCGCGGCCCGCGCAGTGTTGGCAACCGTACGATAATTATCGTACATGCACGATAATTTGATACCAGCGTACGATGTACGATTGCGATTCATTATCGTACATGACGTCACATGACGACATGACGAGCGGCTGAGCGCAATATAAGTTCGTAATAATATCTATTTTATTAATAATTAACGTTTTTTTTATGTCATTCAAAAGCATACGATAATTTTTCGTCAGGTACGATAATTTTACGCCCCTGGTACGATCAGCGCATCATTCTAGGTTGCCAACACTGGGCCCGCGTCGCGCGCGGATTCGCCTCAGTTTGTACCATAGATTACATTATGTTTGTACTAACTGACACTGAAAAAATATTATATATGGAGGTCAGTGTGTGTCTTAGAGCATTAATGCTCTAAGGTGTGTGTACTGTTTGTACGAAGAAAACGTAGTGATAGTTGATTAAATAAATTCTCATTGGTACGAACGAAGCCATAGAAGAACGAAGCTTTACCAACAAAACGTTCGTTTACGATTTTGTTACTATTGGTTTTGAAAGTACTTCAAATGAAGTTCAAGACTAACTAAAATGGATATAGACTTTAATTTGATGAACGCTGTTTACAAGTATATAATTGGTGAAAACGAATACATTTGTAGGTTATGTCTGACTTCTGTCGAGATGAAAAATATAAGTTTAGATGATACTATCGAGTTAAAAAGACCGTTTATACATGAGGTGATTTCATACCACGATTTGCTCATCGATCTTGGTGTAAGTATCTGTTTAAAACATAATTTGTTAGTTGTAGGTTAGTTATATTGACAATTGAAAATTCTTTTTAATATGTTGTCCGTTTATTTCAGCTCCAGAATGAAACTTCGCTTCCTCAACTACTGTGCAAAGAGTGCGCTACAACAGTTATCAATGCATATTTATTCAAAAGATTGATTCTATATTATAGAGAAAACTGGTCTGTTATATTAACCAAAGTTATTAGAACGGTAGAGCAAAGTAAAACTATTTCTGAGGGAGTCAAAACAGTTTTCTTTTTTGCCAATGAGAACAAAGATGTTATGCTTACAAACAGAACTACTACGAAATGCAAAAGAAAAGGCTTACTTAAACTAAAACATCTCATTAAGTATAAAAAACATTGTGTTAAAGTAAAAAATACATCATCAGTGTTACTTTGTAACGTGTGTAACGATTGTGGACAGACTTTTGAGTCCAAACATAAATTGTCTAGACATCATACTAAAGTACATAGCAATAAAAAATATGCATGCTCTATGTGTCCTAAGATGACTGCATCACAAACTCAACTACAAGGCCACATTATAAGAATGCATCACCCAAAGAAATTTAAGTGCCCCAAATGTGACAAAATGTTTAGTACTGAGAAACTCGTGGCTTATCATGACCAGAGCTATCACAAAGCCGTGATTTGTAAACTCTGCTTTGTACAATTTCCATCTAAAATGGAATTAAGATCACATCTGGACAAACATGATGTCCAAAACTGTTCCAAATGCGGCAAACTGTTTTATAGCAGACAGACTTTTAAAGCACATGAAAGAATTTGTGGCAACTTGCAACACAAACGGGCAAAATTCTTTTGTGATATATGCAATAAGGGTTATGTCCATAAGACGGGAATACGCAGCCACCTTAAAATTGACCATGGTTTTGGAGTTAACATGCATCACTGTAAGTGGTGCAATAAGAAGTTTGATGCTGCAAGTAAACTAAAATTGCATTCAGTTGTTCATACTCGAGAGAGAAACTATCACTGTAAACAGTGTGGCAACAAATTTGTCACTTCATCAGCTCTTGTGTACCACGTGAGATTACATACTGGAGAACGGCCATATCCATGCGATGTATGCGGTGAGAGATTCCTGTCTGCATCTAGAAGAATGGCACATTTAAGAAAAAAGCACATCGGACCCACAGAGGAGTGTCCGATATGTCATGTGAAGTTTATATTGAATAATCAACTCAAAAGACACATCCAAAGGCATTACAATCCTCAAAGCAAACTATTTGTACTTACATGATTTCATGGCTATACAGACAGATAATTAATTCATTAAAAAGCTGAAAGCTCAGCACAATACGTATATTAATTTATATGTATTTTAGGCTCTAGACAGACGGACCGCATTTCAACTGCAATCCAACCGCAAATTGCAGTTCAGGTGCAGTTTGAATGCAGTTGACACGACTGCAATAGTTACAAATACTATCAAACTGCATCGGAACTGCAATTTGGCAGTCGGATTGCAGTTGAATTGCAGTCCGTCTGTCTAGAGCCTAAATGATGATAATGTATCTAAATGCAACTGATTGTTATTAAAACAAACACAACTTTATTCACAAAATTTATTTCATTTTTTGGTATAAAAATTTTATATGTATATAATAATATTATTGCTTTATTTAACACCTAAATAATAATTAGGATATCAAAATCTAAAACTTGATTTTTTAAATAATATTATTGCATTATTTGACACCTAAATAATAATTAGGATATTAAAATCTAAAACTTGTTTTTTTTTTCACTTTCAGACTTGAACGGCATTATTAGTTTTCAACTTTAGTTTTATAGTTTTCTTCTCCTGGCATATTGGGAGGCAGTGTTCGAGACACATACAACTTGTTGGTTTGGTCATGATGTCTGTTCAAGTGTTGTTTTAGGAAATTAGATGTTACAAACTTCATTGAACAAATCTCGCACATCAGCATGGGACCCACATGTTTAAATTTGATGTGTTCTGCTCTGGCTGAAGCATTTACAAATCTCTCATTGCAGTGTTTGCAAGAATATGGTTTCTCCCCTGTGTGTCTCCTAGTGTGATACAGTAGGGCTTCTTTAGATACCAACTTAGTCCCACAAATAGCACACTTAAAATTCTTCTCTCCTGTATGTTTTATCATGTGAGTTTTTAAGTAACTAGGTGCGGTGAATTCTTTCCCACATTGTTTACAAACATGTGGCTTTGCATCACCGTGTATAAATCGGTTATGGACTCTCAAACCTCCATATGAACTGTACCCTTTCCCACATATATTGCAAAAGAAACTTTTCACTATTTCAGTTCTTATTGGATGAGGATCAATTCGGTCTTCTATACATAGTTTTACATGTTTCCGATAGAATTCTTTAGTAGAATAAGATTTTCCACATTTTGGACACTTAAATCTACTGTTGTGTTTCTGTTCATGGGAACGAAACTTATCTGCACCTTCCCATGAAGTACCACATACTTTACAAACAAATAAAGTGTGGTTATTATCAATATGTTTCACAAGTTGATCTTCAGTGTCTTTTCGTACATGGCAGTGGTCACATTCATATTTATGAGCATTGTTTACATGGTACATTAATTCTACATCAGTATTGTAAGTGTCATAGCATACTTCACAGGTTAAAGTACCATGACGGGAAAAATTATGTCCTTTCAATTCATCCAAATCAAGAAAGTCTTCAGTACACTGGAAACATTCAAATCTTTTAGCCTTTTTAGACTTTACCCCCTCCTTTTGTTTACTGTCATTTTTCATTATGATCAATTTAGTTTCTGCTTCCTCAACTACAATATATAACGTCTGGTTCTGACAGGATGAATCTATTTCTGCATTATTCAGTGCTTCTGACATCTTGTCAAGTACAGCATTAAGCTTTTTGTTAGCATCTTTGCACTTGTCTAAAAATCTTGCAATTTCTAAAGTTTTATCAACACAATCTGTGCACACAGCATCAATGCCTGGAATTTCACAGGTCTGAAAAATAAAATGTTTTTATACTCCTACAAATAAATTACAAACTCGTCATGGGTATGAGTTTAGATATAGACGTAATTCTTACCACATCTTCATCAAAAAGCTGTGTCATGATGGTAGATAAAGGGATGTAATCGCCAACATCAGTATTTAACGTAACTAAATCATCAAACCGCACGAATTGGCTTTCAATGTATTTCAAACATAACCTGCAGTGGCTGAAGCGGTTCTCATTAATTACGTGTGATACGAGTGATTGCATATTCGAATCCATTAGCGCCGACATCATTTGATTATACGTTTTTATCTTGGTTACTTGATTATATTTTTAAGATGTTTTATAAAAGAACAGAGAAAATATAACGAACGAGATGAAGAAATCAAAATATGTCAAAAACCGCGGTTTTGTAGGATTCTGAATTTTCGTTCAAGAACGCCAAGCCTAAGCAAACTCAACGAACGAAAAAATAGCAGCACAGCATACGCCATGAATGAGCCTCACTTCCAATGTTACCAGATCCAATAATTTTTAAATGTCCTAACGGTGACGCTCAAAAGTCCGTAGAAATCCGTAGATAGCCTGCTCTAAGAGATAGCCTCTACAAAAGTCCGTAGATCTTTTTAAAGCTAAAACCTTATTAAGATCCCGATTGAATGTTAACTCGATAAACTATATAATTTGTGGTCTTTTACTCGACTTTGGCAAAAGTACAAATCGTACGAGCCAATAAAAAAAATTGTGGTCGGGTCGTAAATCGTAAACAAACAAACACTGTTCTATTAGATTAGATTAGAAAATCTAATCTACTTCACTTTTTATCAATCATGGATAGTCCCAGTAAAAAAATAATTCAAATACTAGCTGAGAATATAGCTTATTGTAATTTTTGTCTGAAAGACATACGAGAGGAAAACTCTTACTGCTTTGAAGATGAAGTAACTTTGGAGAGTGGCGGCAAATCAATAAAACTTTATGATTTGTCCAATTACATCTTTGGATTTCAGGTAACCAATTATTATTATACAGGGTTATTGTATTGTAGGTTGTTGGTGTTTTACAAATAACCCTGTTCATTACTTACTTCCTATTTATAAACAATCCATAACTCAGACCAAAAATATGTTTTGGTCCGAGTCCATAACATGTCTTACGTGTCCTTAGTGTAAGTACGAATTATAAGTAACACATTTAATTTCTACACAAAATATTGTATTTTCAGATGTTGACATTTTCTGCTTCAAGAATTGTATGTCGACAGTGTGTTGATACGATTATTCTCAGCTATAAATTCATACAAATGTGTAGACATAATACAGAACAACTGAACAATACTGTTTCAGTTTTGGAAAGATGTATAAACAAAGTAGTTGAAGAGGAAGATCATAAGAATACCTTATTTGTTTTTATAGATAGGCAGACCCCGAACCCGAATCTCCGACCCACTTCTCTAACTAAATATCTATTTGACATTGAACCTGCACCAAAAAACTCTTATGAGGGACTAAAAAGGTTACAGGAAATATGGAATAGTAATAAAAGTCCAAAAAGTGAGGTAACTAATCAAGAATATGCCACAGAATTATACCATTTTGATGCTTCCAAGACTGATCTGAATGTTAAAGATAAAGCAAGCAAGAATATAAAACAAATTAAAAAAAGGAACAGACTTAAAGAAATCCCTTTAAGTGAAATGATATTTGATATGAATAATATGTCCCAATATAAATGTAAGGTTTGTTTCAAAATCTATTCCAACTTATACAGATTAAAGCAGCACTTTTTCAGAGTCCATGCACCCAAAGACTTTTTATGCACTGAATGTTCAAGACGTTATGGTTCTGCAGCTTTACTGGCACAGCATAAATATGATTGCCATAGCTCTTTAATGTGCTCTGATTGTGGAAAAAGCTACACCAGTCGATCAACATTTAAAACACATGTGCATAGCCATCAGTTAAAGCTGATTTGTCAAATCTGTGGCAAAGTTTTTAAAAATAAGAGGAATTTCAGTAAACACATAATGATGAACATTTGTGACCGAGTTTTAAGGAAAACACAATTAGAAAAGAAATATGAATGTGATTACTGCAGTAAAAAGTACAGTAGCAAATCAACTCTAAGAGCGCATATAAATTTTGAGCATGGTAATGGAGAAGCTCATGTCTGCTCCTGGTGCAATAAGAAGTTTAATGCAATTAGTAGATTAACAGCTCATATTGTTACACATACCCAGGAAAAGAAGTTCAGTTGTGATGTGTGTGGTGGACGATTTGTAACAAAGGAGTCACTCGTTTACCATACACGCATCCACACTGGAGAAAAACCTTATCAATGTGAACACTGTGAAAAATATTTTCTGTCCTCTTCTCGAAGAGCAGAACATGTCCGACGTCATCATATTGATCCCATGATAGAATGTGAATTATGTCATAGTAAGTTCCGATCTCGGTCATGTTTGATAAGGCATAAGAAACGACATTTCAACCCAAATAGTAGATTGCATTACACAAGACTGATTTCAGACAATAAAAAAGTGTGCATGTAATGTTGTTTTCAAATAAAAGTCAAGTAAATAAAGTCTCTTTTATTACAAGACTACATTCAAATCTTCATTGAAACCCAATAGTTTCTTATTTGCAAACATTTTAGTTAAAAAGTTTTTGAAAATGTCTCCAGCTTCTGAAAAAACTTGATTAAATCCAAGAGGATATTCTCCAATTGAAACTGAAAGCAGAAGCTCTAGCTGTGTCTCAAATATCAAATTTATGAATAATATCAATGTATTGATTCTGTTGCTTTTTACCTGGAGCACCATCCATTACACTTGGGCTATTACGAGTATTACGAGTCGTATCTCTACAAGCGCCTTGATGAACTGAAAACTAAGAGTATAATAATATAAGAATTAAGTATTGCATTTTCCCAAAAAAATAAACAATTATAATTTCTGACAGCACGTTCGATAATTATCATACCAACCGAAAATAGGACGATGAAGATAGAAATACAGAAAAAAAATATTGACTGCATGGTTGATTTGATGTTGATTGAATTGAATGAATCTACCTTAAGATTATAAAGTTCTTGACCGACATTAATTTGTGTAAGTGTGAGCGAAAATTAAATTCGGTGAAAAATAAAACTGAATTTTCGCGGGTTATTTCAAAACGTGATTTTACTACGTGATTGATTACCTACTTCACGGAAGAATGACTAATCTTCTGAGGATTACTCCCTCTGTGTTTACTACTCTATGTTTTTACTCATTTCATTGCTCGTGTCGAAATAGCTCGACATATTCTTAATGCTCTAAACTCGACATGAACGTTGCCATGTTCAGTTTGGCATCAGTCCATTCTATCAGTATGTATATATTTAACTCAGAAGATTCTTCTGAGAGATTTAACTAGTTATTCATCTATGGTGTAGACTTTTAATTTTTTTCCAGACGGGCTCTATCGGCTAAAAACATTGAAGTTCATGTTAACTGTGTTTTGACAGATGTATGTGATACATTGCTACTTCGTTTTGGCACAAATAAAATCTTACCAAAGAAAAGTAGCAATGTATCACATACATCTGTCAAAACACAGTTAACATGATCTTCAATGTTTTTAGCCGATACCGCCGCTGATGATCTAATAGCCCATGGCCTATAGACACTGACCTCTATAACAAACAAGTTTTTCAGGTCAGTGCCTAATGCCTATAGATGTTCGCCCACGGTGGACACCGACGAATTATTGTGCACTTAATGCTCTAAGATTGTGCATAAAATAAAAGCATGACATGTCAGAAACTCCATAAACTGAACTGAATTTTTGGTTAGGAAAATAAGTCGCCTTATTTAGATAAAACATCTTTTTAGTAGTCAGGATGGACAATTTATTTCAACACTTTTCTTATCACAGGCATTTGTTTTTATCGTTTTAGTCACTTGAAGTCAATTTTAACTCATTATATAGGATGTTGTTTACTTTGAATTAACTAATCAGAGTTGCTTCCAGATTCCAATGCAAGCGAGAGTCAACATGAAGAGTGGGTCCAGCGGCGGTATCGGCTAAAAACATTGAAGTTCATGTTAACTGTGTTTTGACAGATGTATGTGATACATTGCTACTTTTCTTTGGTAAGTTTTATTTGTGCCAAAACGAAGTCGCAGTGTATCACATACATCTGTCAAAACACAGTTAACATGAACTTCAATGTTTTTAGCCGATAGAGCCCCAATTTCCAGATTATTGTCGAAATAACAACATTTGTAGCGGGACCGGAGTCCAAAGTTTGGAGTAGGGTCAGAGTTCATTATCGTAAAAATATAAAAAATATCGAATTAATTGTTTACGAGATTTTTCCATACCTAAATTAGGGAATTACCATAATTAAATAGGAACATCACTTTGGTGATAATTGATAAAAATCTTTGTATTGTTATTAAAATGGTTTTGGTTATGATGGCGAGTATATTACAGAATAATTTTAAATACATTATTCATATTAAAAAATAAATGATTTTTCAATTTCATTGGAAGTTTGTCCGCGGTATTTTAAAGTTGGGCCGTAGCGTGGCATAAAAATATATGCCTTTGACCCTTTGTTTCAGACTGATGGAATGGACTGATGGTAAACTGAACATGTAATCTCTGTCATAGATAGGTTATGCCTATGGTAGATCATGTTTCTAATCTGAGATTAAGTGTTTCTGTGTCTTTGGAAAGTGATTCGTCTCCTCATTGGCTAATCATTAATCAGACCAGCGTTGCCAGCGTTTTTACGCGTTGCGTAAAATGTTACTTTTGAATATTTCAAAAGTAACATTTTACGTTACTTTTGACCCTCTCATGTTACCTCCATGTTACACGACTCTATATGTTACTTTGTGTGACGATATTTTTTTGTTTGCTGGAAAATCTAAAAAGATTTTCCAGCAAACAAAAAAGTATCGTGAAACGGAACGCATCCAAGAATTTTTTTGTTCGTCATCTTGGCGCACGTGATTTTGTGAACTACTGAATGCGACATATTCACTCACTCGCCTGTATTTCTCAATTTTCCACCCCGCTTACTTAAGCATGCGCAAGTGAGTCGAGTGGTGACTAGCAGCGAATGATTACAATAGATTTTAAAATTTAAAATGCATAGTTACGCACGCCGCGACTAGGCTTTTACACGAATGGGTACAAAAATATAGCCATTTTTCAAACACAACCCAACTATGTAGAATTTTAATCTATAAAACTAACTAAAAGTTTTTTTTTTACTGATACTATATAGATTTACTAGTGGATAGGGGCCTACATCAGGCATTTAGCATCGTCAGTCGATTATTCGATCAACAATAATAACGATCTTTATGATATTTAAAAATGGGACAGGAAACTTATTTTAGTTTTTGTGTAATAAAATGCCATATTATAGTATTGTGTCGTTTTGCACAAAAAAAAGGTAGGTAATGTTACTTTTCTCGTGAAAATGTTACTTTTTGAGCTATATCATGTTATATTTGACTATCTGCCACTGGCAACACTGAATCAGACAGAAAACGACATCTCTTTCGGTCCGTCATCGGGCAAAATGGCCGAAAGTTGTAGGAGTTCGTTCGACAGATGTCTCGTTGATTTATGAGTAATAATTTGTGTCTGACGTTGTTAATAAACATTTTACAGCACGCGTCGCGTTCTGTGTAGTGTTCAGTGTTAGTGCATGTTGTGTTTCGTTCAGTGCTCATTTTGTAATCCAAGTTTTAACTAAAAAGGTGTTTGTGTTTTGTGCCTTGTTTTCACTATTAACTTCGCCCTGTCCTGTCATCTGTTTTGGATTTATGTTTTCTTGAACACGGTGAGTGCAATAATGACAACAACTATGCTAAGATCACCACCAACGTGTCTTCCACTAAACTTATTATTTTAAATAGTTTAAATACACGAAACTTTTTGACAATATTTTCTGTCCTGTTTTGAAAATCATGTTTTTAGTATGTGCAAGCGAGATAGGCCTTAAACGTTGTCTTGTCTTGTCACTCCCTATCCTTTGGAAAGTATGCCGAGTATTATTGTTTTGATGTGACCCAATATGACCTATTATGAAATTCTTGAGCTGTTTAGTGTATTAGTTGTTTTGAGGTCAATATGGCATGACATAGTCAAGCAGTTACTGTTGCTAACACTCGATGACTCGATGTAAGACAGTATGTCTATTAGCTGGTTGTGACATCATTTTTCGCGTCTTTTATGAATAAAATGCCTATTATACGTACCTACGTTAGTAGGTACATTATACCTCAGTGCCTATTACTCGCGCGATTGTCGTGTCGCAAGCTAGCTACACAAAGCGTTTTATATCTGGTATGCTGTTGCAGTACCTACTTCAAATAGTTTATCAAGTGAAATTAGATTAGGGCAATAATGTCACAAAGGTGGTGTGTGACTAATAATTAATGTGGTTCTACGAATAACACATTTGTTAGGGAAGTATAACATCCTATAAAACAAGACGAATCCCTGAATAAATTAAGTTTACTAACTTGAAAAGTTGACACATGAGTAGGTTTGCCATCACCTAAATTACGGAACCTGGACAAAAGTTTCAAATACCCCAGACATTTGAGTCAAATAAAGAATTTTACCTGTACGCACTTAAAAAAAAAAATCAGTAAAATAATAACTTAAAACCCTTTCCCCTAACACAAATAGTGTCAGGATTTTACCCAGTGTCTGAACAACATAGACGACCTAACCTACTACTACCTATAATTCTTTGACTTTCTAATGGGAATTAAAGTTGTATGGGAAGTCCCAGGCAAAAGATAATTTTATAACACAGTATTTTATTATTTAAAAAGTACAACGAAGTAAAATGGCACGTTAATGAAAACTGATTAGATAGTTATATCACATATAATTTTATTAAATACTAGCGGACCCGACAGACTTCGTCCTGTCAAAAAGACTTGTAATGTGACAGTTTTTTGTTCCTACATATTTTATAGTCGGGGCAAAAAATTCTCCTGAAACAACCGTGAGTGCTTGTAATTTAATATGAACTTTATATAATAGTAATAAAGCTCAAATTGACTCTACGTTTTAGTTAAAAAACGTTTGTATGGGAAAGAGAAAAAGGCTGTTTTAAAGGTTTTTCCGGCAGTTATTCGAATTTTTCTCGCCGTAAAAACCATCCTTGAACTTCAACGAACATTTAAAAAAAAGAATTTGCCAAATTGGTCCAGGCGTTTTTGAGTTATGCGCTTAGTAACACATTTTGCGATTCATTTTTATATTTTATTAAATTAAATATGAAGAAAGTAGCAAACATTCTTTAGACACACAATGTCAACTGCTGGGTAATCCAAGGATCTGTATAAATTATTTATTATTAGCTTGCTACATTGCGAGTCTAGTCTACTACTACTTACCATTAACAAATAACTTTTATAAAGTAGGATATTTAGCTATAAGGCCCATGGTTAGTGCTGGATGTTAACTACCCTCATAGGAGCTATGATTGAATGATTTGAGATGCAAACAGTGTCATTGTTCGCTGTTGTGTTCCATGGCCTAGCAGTGAACTATTAAAGACCAGGAAAGATCATCAAAGTTTGCCCTTATTTCACTCACTCACATGCAATGCAAGTGTAGCATGACAAATCTCAAGGTCATCTTTAACCTATTTGAGGCCCTGGGCACATTAGGATAATGGGGCCCCGATGACCTTTACAGAGAACACTATTTTATTATAATATAAAAAAAATTAAGCATTTTGAAAAATACCCATCATGTCAGGTAAAGTAGTTATTCTTAATTTAAAAATAATTAAATATTTTTATGTCATGGGGGTCACCATACCAAGTGAATGCCTCCAAAAAGTAAGACTTGTTCAAAGTGGTCTCAGGAAGAGTGAAATATCACCAACTCTTTGGTTTTTTTTTCTTTTGGTTCCTTCAGTAAATGAAAGGAACCGGGAAGTCCGGGGATTTTTGGGACTGGAATTTCCCGGTTTTATACCCTACTGCCTGTGAAAGATACAAGCGTAATAATTATGCCAATATCTTCCAACAGGAGAATCTATTTCCTGCAGTGGACTTATAAGGTGTTGTGATGGAAGAACATGTGAACAAAGTTTTTGTTTAACCCTGAATAATTTAAAAAATAAACTAAGTACATTCTTGCTTGAACACACTCATTGCGAGGAAGTGAAACTGTAATGTATTGTGTCCAATTATCCAGTGGTTGGTACGAGAGCGGTTACGTAAGGCGCGTCATGATCGCCGCGCGCGCAGGTGCCGTAGTAAACACAGGTTACTTTGATAGCCATTATGTTAAACATATTATAAGAGCTCATTCAGAAACATTGCTTTCTTGTGGTCTATCCAAACAATCGCCTTTGGTCGTCGCTGGTCTAAAATTTGTATAAACTGGAAAATGTTTTTTGCATGTCCCGCCCGATCGCGTAGATAAACATGTGGGATTCACCTTAAGGGGGTGTACCCACTAAAAAGTAAAAAAACTAGCCGATTTCTGTAGAATCATCTCGAGGACCAGGCCTCATCAAACCATTCGTCGTCACCTGATGACAAAACGTCAGGCATCGCCACTTTTTTTTTTTATCAAGAGGAGAATGCGATCTTTATGCATACCAAACGGCATGTTGGACTCGGACATGACCCTAGGGCATGTCCCTCGCCACACCCAGCCCTCACGCCAAGCCTGGTAGGCTTCGCGTCAGGTCTGGGCAGTTCTAACTTCTGTCCCACCCCCTAACGAGCTCGAAAGCTTGAGAGGGGGCCGGATAGGAGGAGGAAGCGTCCTCCCCAACTTCTCATAAGGCTACCCACTCTTGGTGGGCGGGCCAGATGCCTGTGACCTGATGGGATCACGGAACCCTTGCGGCCACCGGTATTGGCCGCCCGGCAGACCAGCCGTCAATACGGAAAGACGGGGGAGACGAGGTGTGCCCCGGGACATATGGAGCACCGTGAGTTAGTGTCTAGATACACTATGCCGAAGTTACGCTACCGAAGTTCGGCCAAGTTACGCCTGCAATGCTTTGTGAATGGCTGGCTAGCAACACATCTGCCGAAAATTACGAAGCGTATTTTCTTATTAAAAACGTTGCCGCCGAACCTCGGTCGCGTAAGTTCGGCATAGTGTGTCTAGACACTAACTGGAAACCTGTACAATGCAGTTTGGGTCCTCCCAAACCCATTCTCCGTTGACTTCTGAGACGTATGGAATGTGCCAGTTTGACACGTGCACATTTCGTAACTTGGTGGTATTTAACTTTTTTCGCCGGCCAAACCCAGACATGCCAAAACATGTGAATTTGCCCGCCAGCCCGGCTTAAAAGTTGCGGCCAGGCGCCGCCACAGTCTAAAAAATTTTGCCCTCCTGGAAAATCTATTGGGCCAGCCTTGATCTAACCTATCGACAGAACTTACTAGTCAGTAATTTACAATCATAATAACTCAGTTACGATACCAACAATGCAATATAAGATAATTAGTGTAATTGTGACAATAATTGTAATCTTCCGCTCGCGTAACCTGCCGACTGGCGACAAGTAGAACTCGCTTCATGTTATGACAAATTGTTTGTATTACGTCGAAAGACGGGACATTGATTAAGAGATAGGCAATGCTTTAAGAAATATTTCCTTGAAAAATTTAGTTAAGTCTGCCAACAGAAAAATCTGGGCATAAACAAAATCAGACGAACTCAGAACCTCTTCCTTTTTTGAAGTCGGTTAATAAAACCTTGGGTTAGTTATCTGTAAAAAAGAGGCCCTAAAGTAATAACCGTGCTCAGGCACCTACAAGTTTAGTCCAGCACACATCGCCGTCGCCGCGGTGGTTGCTGTTAAATACGGCTAAATATTTACATACTTATTAACAAATAACATGCTTATTACAAAATTAATCTTGAATAACGGGTAAAAGAAATGCGACTAGAGTCAGAAATTCAGAATACACCTATCGATAGCGGAGCTCAATCCTTCTAATTAAATTGATGTAACGGCATGCAAGGCAAGACCCTGACTGATTAACGTCGATATAACCAATCGAGCGTCTAATAAATTTCCCTAACGACATTGACAGCCTCAAGCAGACCTTGGGAATCAC
The DNA here is from genome assembly GCA_963556745.1 of Catoptria pinella. Classification (NCBI taxonomy): domain Eukaryota; kingdom Metazoa; phylum Arthropoda; class Insecta; order Lepidoptera; family Crambidae; genus Catoptria; species Catoptria pinella. The sequence continues at coordinate 523,359 of OY750782.1, read as the reverse complement.
CAAATATTTCGGTTACATCACCAATTTGTGTTTTGTCAATTTTGGCCATCGTCCAAACACATTTTCAATGAACTGGGGTCGTATGAATTGTTCTTTGTTCGTGCCACACGGAGGTTTTACAGTAAACAAAGAAAAAAGGCCAATAATGACAGCTGAGAATAGGATAAGTTACCTGCTACTGTGGACAGTGGAGATGGGTTACGTGTTTCAACCCAAACATTATAGCAAAGAACTTTTTACGAAAGATAATGAAATCTTCAAATTAATGGCGATGGTGTTGATCATTGATATACTTAAAACTTAAGATTTCATTTCAAGGACAGGAAAACCTTGAAAGAAAAAATATGTACAGATTATTTCAATTCGAATGTTATAAACATAATGATGTTAGTTATATTATATGAAATTGTTTATGACTAGTTTTGTCTTCAATTAGAATGATTTCGTGATGAGAGCGCGTGGTCTCTTGTATCGTATACAAGTTATACAATAGACGACATCATTATTAAAACAGAAATATTTTCTTTACAGTTACAGAGCGGATCAGTTCTGCCCTTCACGGATTCTAAACACAGTACTTATACCAGAGGCTACTTTAAGCTACATATCATATTATGTTTGTTCAAGGCATAAGCACAGAATATATAATAGTGGCATAAGCATAGAATACTAGTAGTACATATACGTGGCATAAATGCGGTACTAATAATACTGTTAGTAAGCGCGTCGATCCGTCTGATAAGTCACCTGTCCCGAAGGTAATACATACTTTGGAACTTTCAACTGAAATAAAACTCGACATCTGAGTAACATTATGTGTTACATTTTCAATTGTACAGACATAATAGGCAGTCGTTTCAACAAACGCGAAATGTATGGTTTAGAACGTTTGATATTAAACTAATTGGCAGATCGATGGCGCAGAGTCTGACGACTTTTTCGACACAATAAAATAGCGCAAAGGACACACACACTATCCCTAGTTTTTAAATCTTGGTTGTTCATAGAGGTTAGTACACGGTCATGTTAATTGAAATACTCTTAACGATATCATGAATGGAAACGGTATTTGAGAGAGTTATGTGTAAGATATCTTAATAACAATGAGACGTTAACTGGAGTCACTGACATGCTGATGTTGCATGATTGCACTCGTGTTGTGTATTGTGTATTTAATGCACTTTTCAATAATTAAAGGTCCCGTCCCGTCCGGCCACGCCACGCCAGCTGTCTGGCGAGACCTTAAGCGAACAGGGAAGGGCCTAACTTGAAATAAATCATGATCGGTTTCATTCAATGCGACTTGACAATCTACATACATCGCTGGCTTGCAAAGACAGACAATTCAGAAAATTCTGCGAATTATGACCACGTTTGTATGAAAAAAATACTTGTCACCAATGTACAGTACTGGGCACTACTGGTATATAAGTACTAAGTACAATAATAAAAAACTGTTTAAGTACTTCACATTGTACACACAGCACGATTGTTTGTATGAGTGAACGATGAATGAAATCTGACACTTGCTCCGTCTTAGGGCTTTGAACACATTGTTATGACTATTGTACCTCTTGATAAAAACCAACAGTCCTTCATTGAAAGAGATTAGGGCTGAAAATGCTGTGGCTTTAGCAGTTTCGCCGGAATTGTGTGGTCGGTAAACGACCTGTTTATCGGAGCTTTATGTGGTTAGTGAAGGGAGATTGACGAAGCAAACGAACGCAGGAAGTATTTAGAAAGCCTTTTATTATGGATTAGGAAACGTATTGTAATGGAAAATTAAATTGATAGATGATAGGGATTTCGCAAATAATTCAACAAAATCATTAACACCCTTTTCAGCCTTTAATTTACAGCGCTGTCTTAATATTTTTTTACAAACTTCATAACTGCCAGTTTGCCACTTATTGTACAAAAGGATAAAAATAAAATCAACGTACCTATTTATGACTAACACGTCCTATTAACGTCCCATTGTAAGCAGAAACATAGCAGGAACATTTAGCCAGCAATAACAGTGCAACCGTAACGTGTAAACGCAAATACACCCATAACTCGAAATTATTGCCCGTTAGAGCTGTGCTATTTGATGTTCCCGATCACAGAACAGCGAATTATGTTCTGTGCTCCCGATGATAGCTCCCCTTTGTTGTGCTTTGATCAACTCCATATGAACGATTGAAGGTTTATAGATCAGAGAATATGGTAATTGAATACCTATCTTATCTGGATCTCCTCCGAGTTCCAGAACTTTGGAAGGCAAGTTGATACGTTGTTCCTGCTTGTATTTGCAGACGTAAACCCTACTAATGTTCTTTTTCTAGTCTATTCTTTAATCAGCATTGGGCCCGCGCGGTGGGTATGGCCCATTCTCCATATGCATCCATACCGGTGCCCTACCAGTAGGGACATTAAAATGGCTCATGACATGATGAAGATCTAACCTTGACATTCGAAAGCAACGATGAAATTACTTACCACACGACGGCACCTCAGACTGTACATGTCGACCTTGAGACCGCCTTTATGCCCTACGTAATAAAAGCTGTTTTCGCAGTTTAACTGACGTGCTGTAGTTTATGCTTTTGTATTAGGTATGTTAGTGATAGTTTTATCAGTTGAAACGTGGAATAAAGGTATAGTGCTTTTGAAATACCTAATCTACTATTTCGAAATATTCGTGACTATTCTATTTAATATTTGGTAGTGCTGCAATTAGTGAAGCCAAACATCACTTTTTTATGTAGGTATTTGGAAGATAATTGTGTAACGTTACGAATCAGTTATGAATAGATTGATATATGAACTGTTGACATTTTAGTCTCCCATTCTTGTAGTTCGTATAAAAATAACGGCGTGGCGGTGACATCACAATGTTTCTAGTATTTTCACAAACTCGCGATCGCGAGTACCTAGACGGTTTTATGTAATGAATATTATCATTTTAACCGACTTCAACGTCTCCTTTTCAGCTTGGGAAAAAAGCTTTCGTATGTCTGCCCGTTTGCTCTCCTCTACAGGTCGCATTAATCAATCGATTCTCGTGAAATTGTGAGCATGTTCGATAATTATATAGATTTTTTTGTCGTTTAAGATTTTCGAAATTTTTCGGAAAATTTCCATTCGACAAATGTTCAAAAATGTCACAAACGCGAGGTCTACAGTTCACAGAACCACTAGTAGTATATTAGATTTTAATGGAAAATATTTGGATTTACCAGAGTCCGGGGTTTTACAGTAACATATACCATTGTTTTAAAGTTTATCATTAGTATAAAAATCTTTGTCAGTACAAAATACCGTAGTTGCTCTAGCGTTGTTGAAAACAATACAGTGGACACTTAAGATAATAGACGAAATTAATCCTACCATCGATAGTTCTGAAGAAAGATGTTACATTATGGTCAGGCTCCAAGCAAAATGTTCCCGAATAACTTTTATTGCTTTGTGATTAGGATAACGTCAACATCTGGTCTTCTAGACTAATAGACCAGTTGCTTGCTAGAAATTTTAGGTTTGCTTTATTAAACAGTCCTGTCTTATTGTGTTGGTTTGTCTTTACTTTAGTACGGAATTTCTAAGCACACTGTGTACCAAGACCAGCCATGAGTTTTACAGTGGTATAAAGTCTGTTTATTTATCTCGTGTTATTACGGCTGAATGCATCATACCTCACGGCTGCTAATGTTATGTCGCCGTAAAATCCCACGATGTTTTGATGCCCCGTGTTCAATATTCAGTAAACGGTCGATGGTTTAGTACCATTATGTATTCTGTGGGATGGTTTTGATTTATTTTACTGTTACTATGAAAGGTGATGGTCGGTTACGAGTTGCGGTCGTACAAAATATTTGGCAATTTTATGATTACTCAGTAGATGGAACCGTATTGCCTACTCTATGTCTGCTTGAAAATTATTGTATAAAGGTGTTTATTATTACAGTTAAAGACTTTCTGTGACAAACGGACCATCTTACTTTATTTAAGCTTTGCTTCAGCTGCTATCTAAAACTGTAAAAATCACAAAGCAATAGTTTTTGTTGAGCAAGCGAAATTGAGTTCTTTATCTTATACTTTCCTTAAATATGTGAAGTCCTAGGTTATTAAGTTTGTACATCTACCCCCTTACCAACAAAGATTGTATAGCAGATGTATAGTTACTCAGTGTTTTGTCTCTTTCTCTTTAGTGTCAAACCTTAATAGTTTGACAGAGAGTAACCATTGTGTAACTATACATCTGTTAAACAATCTTTATTAGTAAGGGGATTATGAGTAAAAGCTGAAGACATTCTACCAAGAAATGCTTTCAATTACCGAGAAGCAAACAATAAATGAATAGTAAATGTTAGCATTGTACATGTTTTTATTCCGATAGCGAAGATTAATCTTATAAGAGTTGCTCAAACACCTATCGCCTTGAAATGCATCGGGTGTGCCTGTTTCGCTATGTAGATTTTATTGAATAAGTTTTGCAATCACTGTTGCATTAGTTTACGTGAACCATTAAGAATAAGTTGCGGGCCACAAAAGATAACCACACATTTTTGCAACAGTTACTTGCTTCAATTGAGTTGAGTCATGAATGAACGTATTAATTTGCGCAAGGTAAAACAATGCACACTACGTTATTCTGATACTTTATCAGTTAAGCGCTTTTTATGCCGCTTAGGCAATACAAGAGAGCTAGCATGTAAGTACGTGTATCTTTTTTATTAATTTTGAGATGTTAGCATTCACAATGCTATTTTTAAATAATACTAAATAATATACTAGAAAAAATACTTATTTTATATACGTATTTTTTCTAGTATATTATTTAGTATGACGCTTTGGATATTAACTAGCACAATTGAACACATAGATAGTACAGTTAGATATCATAGTAAGACAGCAATGTATCTTGCTTTGGGTATATTCTCTATTTTATTTCCTGAAAGAATGGTAGTTTTTACTAATCCTTCTCTCGAATCTGTATATTTTTGCATTTTTATAGTATGGAATGAAATATGTAAGATATTATTATCACTATACAATAATTATTGCAGCCTGCGTCTGCACCAAGTTGCCAATCCTTGCCCTTTTCACTGCTTTAAATTCCGAACTACATACAGGATTTTTTTTTTATAGTAGTGGGATTGCATTTACGCATCCTGAAGGTATGTAGGACTCGCCGGGGGCACTACCCACTAAACCCCTTACTAGATCCCGCACTAACACACAGGACCTACGAGACCGTGGTGACACGCACCATGTGAGTGCAACATTTGGATCAAACAAAATCTAATAGTTCCATATGTGGTACTCTTTGGGCCCTATAAATATTCATCCAATAAGGATTCCTCATTTCACCCCACCCCCCGTCTTCAGACAGATAGAATCAGCCGTTTAACCTCCGATTGTTAACCTTTGGCGGTATACCAGCAGATTGCCCAACGAGTCGCTATCACGCCGCCGTGACAAGCTGCTGCGACCTCGCATGGGCCGAAGACACGAACTGATTAGAAAGGGATTTTAATAATTAAATCGAGCCTTTTGGAATCAAGGATGTTAGAAATTGCCAAATTAGCAAAGCCATAAAAAAGTCATAGTTCCCGTTTACCTACTGAATGAGATCCATGTCAATTGGTTTGACCTAGGAACTGGCCTCCAATGCGCGCTGCACCGTCCACAAATTAGAACGGAGTACGGTAATTGGTCGCAGGGACACATGCTACACGTTCACAACGACAAGCCCAGAGGTTCTGAGTCGAGTCCCAAGGGATGGTGTTAAATTGTGCTTTATTTGGTTGTTGTCAGAATTCCTTCTAACTTATATCTGACCTGTCAAAAATTCAAAATTCAAAACTCATTCATTCAGTCTAGGCTGTTACAAGCACTTGTGAATGTCAAAGAAGCTACGCCATCGGTTCGCAAACCCTAAGCGGGAGACCTTGTAACGAAAAGAACCGGCAAGAAACTCTTCAAGGGCTGCTTTTTTCTCCCTGTATATTTCATACAGAGTCGTCAAAATTTGAAAAATGAGGTCGGTGGCTTTACCATTAGTTGATGCAAACTATTTTCGCTACCGTAAACTATCGGATATACTATTCACAGTCAATGGGAGTGAAAGGGAGAAAACGATAGTTTGCGTTAGCGAAAACAGTTTGCATCAACTCATGGTAGGGACACTGTTAGTTACCACCGTTTCACGCCACAAAAACAATCTTAACATTGTTATTGCTTGCTGATTAGTTTTAGTATTACTTCAGTTGAAATATTATTAAATTAATTCCACCACAGTATAGAGGTAACACTGCTATGGTAATCTCTCACCTTTACCACTGATCTACCGTGACATTGGGCAAACCAGTCAAACTTCAGTTATCAACCAAAGTAAACAAACTCCTACATCCACATTTTTTATTGAAATGAAGATATAAAGCTGGTAGTTTCGGTGCAATATCATGTAACGAGTCAGCTGCGCTTGCGTCACTCGCTGAGCTCATCGAGCCTCGAGACCGGTCGTCGCGCGACATTCTGCAAGGTATGCGGTGCAGCCTTATAAGTTGCTAATTAGCGACAATGTAGCCGGATTGATGGACCGCCGAATGGAGTACAAAATTCACTGAATAGTTTTTGCCTATTTTTGTTTTAATACCTAAAATGGTGACAGAGCGCTTCTTTACCATAAAAAAATAAAATATTTAAATATTTTGACAACATCACATACATTGCTCCGATTCCAAAGTAAGTAGCTAAAGCACTTGTGTTATGAAAATCAGAGACAATGGTGGTATCACAAACACTCAGACCTGAGCCAAAATAGAAAAGTTCGTTTTCTAAATTGACCCAACCGGGGATTGAACCCGGGACCTCAGAGATGGCGACACCTTGAAAACCGGTGTACAAAGCCACTCGACCACAGAGGTCGTCAGTTTGTTTCTATCTGGTTGTTACATAAGATATGCTGCCTATACCTTTGCTCCTACCCCATGTATGTAGTTTTTATGATTAGTTTAATTCAACCTTCTGCAAAAAAGAATTTTGCATACTTGGAGTTAAATAATTTGCTGAAATTTAATATGCTTAACAGAATACTTAATAGTAATACGTCTAAACGCGTAAGTATATCAGCCCCCTAGCATGCCACCGAAACACGATATTTGTATCGCGTTTTGTCGACAATCAACTGTCAAAATCCATTGTCTTTTGACAGGCGAACGTGATAAATCGCTATATCATATCGCGTTACGGTGGTCATACTAGGGGGCAGGTGTGAATAATCAAACATAGTCACTGAATCTAGGCGATACGACTATTTTCGTCATGACTCGAAAATAATTGACTATGGAAATAAAAAGTGTATTAAAAGTGTATTTTTAGTTCGTCTGAAATGTAACGAAAGAAATTGTGTAGGATGTTGTTATATTGCCCCACTTTACGATGCTTGTGCGATAGTCAATGATAGAAAGAATGAGTTGAGTAACATGCAGCATGTTACGTATAGTACCTACTTAGAACAAACTTAGAACTTAGATAAACTTACAAGGATTCATTTTTTAGAAACGTATGTTACTGTAGGTACAATAGAAATATTAACTTTAAAATAAATAAATGTGAAATTAACTCTGTGTGTCTGTCTGTTATCCTCTCACGCCTGAAACACTGAACCAGGGTTACATTGGATTGGATCTTCAAAGGTCCAATTCAAATGATGATCAATCAGATCAGGACATAATCAGTCTGGCATCAGTCCATTCTATCAGTCTGGTACAAATTTTGGATCGCCTGGAAAAAATTGAAAGTCTATACAGACTGATGCCAGACTGATAATGTAATTTCTCTCTAAGTCACAGGATATCTTTATGCGAATCTTATATCGAAGGGAGTTAAATAGGTAATGTAAGGCCAGACACCCGAACCCGAACCCGGAGTCTTGGAACAAAGTCCACGTGGACAATGTCGCGGGCTGCCGCTAGTCTTCTATATTCTTTGACACATTACTGGCAACCCGTCGACGTGCATCAGATAGCGCCCACCAAAATATTTCATGCCACCGCTATTTTTATTGCTGCGTAAATAGCGCTGGCCGAATTTCACTTTGATGTATTTCGGAATATAAAGGTGGGATATACCTACCGGAAGACAAACATTGCATTTTTAACTGCCCCAACGTAAACTTCCGTCACGTGCGGTATTAATATCATCTGTTGCCACACACCCTTTTAATTATAAGAACTATATAAATAATACCAGGTAAAACAATTTATCTTTCTTTTTATGGTTAGATCACAGCGCTTGTGTAAGTTTACATTTAGAGCGCAAGTCTTAGGCACACTAAAAATCTTTTATGTTATCACAGGTAGACTAATAGTCAATTAGTAATATTTTTTTTACTGTTATCCTCGTCCTCAGTCGTTGCCTCATTGTTGAAGATCGGGACTCCTTGCAAGGATGTCTCGCACGGGCACGAGGTGTTTCCGACAGGCGATCTTCGGCTTGATGCAGTGCGACTGGCATATCCAGATTTTCGGACACCTGGTTTGACCAATGTTTTTTTTTTCGAAGCGCTTCGTCATTTTTTTGAATCCTTATAAATTGGGTTTGGATTATACCTGATAAATAAAATTCTCGGGATATGATGTCAATAGTGGACTTATTAAACAAAGTTTCAATTGCATAGCTCTTATAATTTAGATTTTATTGATATCTAAAAATCCCCACTTCGTCACTGATGATGATCATCAAAATTTTTAGGGTACTTCCTGAAGTCCTAGAAAGCTAAAATTTTTGTATGTAAGCTAGTATTAGTACTAATATAAACTTTTTGACAGAGCGAACCACATGGTCTCGTCTTGGATAGATTTTACATGAAAATGTTTTGGTGGGATTTATTTACCAAAAATTTCCCTCTGTTTAACCCGTAGCTGCGTGCGGTGAGTCATTGATAACGGACCCTGAAGTAACCCGTACAGATTGATACCACAGCGAGTTTTTGTACAAACATGTTACTTTTTATGAGACAACCGAAGTGCAATGACTTGGCTGTGCTTTTATGAAGAAAAAGTAAGGACTTTGCATGGGGAAGGGTAAATTATTGCTTACGTATTTAGTAGGTATATTTTATAGCTTCGTCATGTGTTTGTACCAAACGTATAAATTAATTATGGAATGGAAACTCGCACAAAAATATATTTCTATTCATAAAAGTTAATAGTTTCTGCCATTAGACTTTCGCAAATTGGACAACGCGGTGACGTCAATATTTTTTATGATCTGCCATGAAATGAGTTTTAAAAGTTGTCACTATTTATCTGAATTAATGTCTAACTCTAAGCCATTTTAAAATTAGGTGAAATTATACAAAATGTGCTTTACATAAAACATTAACATGGTTTGATAATGTTATTATTATAACTCATTGTAGTTAAAGATTTATTTTCTCAAAGGAATTAATATACATTCACTTAAATGAGAAATATAACATTATTTTGTCGCACGAACAGTCTAAAATACATAAGTTTAGTGAACACAAAAACTATATTTATACTATAATATTCTATACTTTGGAACTTTGAAATAAAGTCGCATATTATATGCTTTACGCACTATTTCACATAGGCAATAATATTCCAGTACGTCTTCATTCGAATTACGTATTAGACCTGAATAGCAACTATTTTCATCAACTTTCACGAAACAGATTCGAACCTGCTAATGCTTTTGCAATAGTTTCTAATTGCAACGAATGTTAAAGATCAAAGAGTTTACTACGCATGCGTGTGTTATTGATGCGTGCTATTATGTTCTACTAATTACTATTTGTTTTGATATCATTAATGATTACTAGTTTCTTGTCTTACTTAATCACTATACAATAAGAAGAATTAAAATAATTTTATTCAGCACACACAAATAGTTATAACATGCTAAGTATTATAAAAGTTGTGGCTCAGTGAGCTATATACTTCGCTTTTTTGCGTTAAATAAAATGTAGCTCAAATTGTATGTTGCTTAAAAAATAATCTAATAGATGTCGCCACGAGGTTTTTAGAAAAGCAGTATTGTGCTGTTTGGTATCTGTATTATTTTATTATATCTATTAGAAGCTAGATGGCGCTACTAATTTTGTATTTTTTTTGAAATGGCTGAAATGGTTTTTTTTGGAAAAATTGAATCTACAAAAACAATTATAAATAATGATCGAATCTGCTCACAAAATTTCACGAGAATCGGTTGAGAAATGCGACCTGTAGAGGAGAGCAAACGGACAGCCGGACAGCGGGACAGACATACGAAAGCATTTTGGCCCAAGCTGAAGCAGAGACGCTTCGCGCTCGCTCGGTCAACTAACTTAAATAAATGTACGTGTGCAAAAATGGCTCCCACTCACTCAGCATTATGCCACGGCACCCTAGAGGAGCACCATGACGCTGATTATCAATGTTCACCAGTAGTGGTCACTAGCGACATGGACAATTCGTCCATGGTAGCGTCAACAATTACTCACTCAAAATTATTATTATTTTAGCGATTAGCAGATTAAATAATACTTTGGATAAAGAAAATATTCTAAAAGTATACACAGTTCATGATTTTATGTAAATATTTCGAAGTGGTTCGGTGACTGACTGACAAACACATTTCGTTGAAGTATCTTACAAACTAAATATGACTACGATCGAAGTTCCCATCACAACACAATATTTATAAGTAAACATTGTAAATGTATCTGCAAGCTTGTCATTACTGCGATTACGTCGATTGCTACCTTTATACTGTTAGATGAAGAAAATTGATCTTCGTGAGACAACACTAGTTGTCGGGCGCGAGTGGAACGTTACTACGGCGTCTGACAGCGCGCGCGCCTCTCGTCCTTCCAATAATAATGTTGTTCCCGTAAAAAGTTGTGTCTTCTTAATGAATAAATCTATCCAGGTGATATTTGTGTTTATTAGTATTCAGAAGTGCGATTAACTTATGCTCATAAAGTGATTAATACAGTTTGGTGAGTTTTTGCAAAACCAAAAAAATACTTTGGTGGACGTACATACACTGTATATTTTGTTTGTCAAAGTGAATAAGTAACGTTTATTTGCAATTGCAAAAATCTTTATTGTAAATATGTTTTTCTAAATTTTGTGTGGTGTGAATGAAACGCTTACCCACTGAACAAGTGTGACAAGTTGCGCGTCTGATGCGCCGGCTTGTTTTTCGATTTCGCGGTTTTTGGTAGAGATAGCTGGTGAGGTCCATCCATACTTATATGTACATAATAGACTGTGATTTTTACTTTTTTTTTAATTTTTAGAGGACATTGTAAACTTATAAAAATGCTTATTAAACTAAACTTATAAAAGTGATCATCATAGCTTCGTAGAGGATTAGGTGACGAGGCGCTATATTCCGTCCCGAGCCGAGCTCCAGATGTAATGTAAACAATATTAAGATAGGGTCAAATTCACCGTGAGAACAAAGGTGTTTGTGTATAGAGTATCAACATTCTGATTCTGGACTTGGCCTTGAATGTTTAGTTCTATGAATATTATATTTATCAAAGTTATCCAGTGTACAATACATTCAGTTTTATTAAAGTGTTTGGACTTTAAACAAGAAAAACTTTATATTTTACAGTGCCAATTAATGGACACATTATAAATAAATAAATAACAATTGGAAACAGACTTTTTATGATTTAAATTAATTTCTAGTATTTTGGTGTTCAGTGTATAAACATTTAAAGTGACAAGTTGTAATATAAACTTTATTGTTGTGTTATAACTGTTAAATTTACTAGTTTGATTTTATCTCAATTATAATCATGGGTCGGCATAAGAAGAGACATAGGTCTCCTAGTTCTACGTCTTCAAGCTCAAGCGGTGTGAACAGTTATACTGTAAGCAAAAAATATAAGAAGAATTTAAAGAAGAAAGACAGTAGAATAGAAGCATTGGAGGGGCTTATAAGAGAATTAAGGAAGAAAACTGACTATCATACTGGAAATACATCCCAGCCATCCGTAGTTCGCTATATGGGTCGCAATGATTTTATACCTATGTTTGATCCTCAGACCTCCCCGGTCTCTGTTGATCATTGGATCCGGAACTTGGAAGGAATTGCCAATATGCACGGTTGGGACGAACGAACACTGATATGTAACTGTACCTCTAAACTTGGTGGCTATGCGAAGAGTTGGTATGAGCACCAAGCATCCTTTGAAATGAGTTGGACCAATTGGAAGGAAAAGTTGGTAAAAGCGTTCCCTTTCACTAAAAATAAACTTACACAAATAAGAGAATTAGTGAACCGAGTCAGGAAGCCCAATGAAGACCCTATTGAATTTTATTACACTAAACTCGGCATTGGAATGTCGTGCCAACTAAGTGATGAGATAATTACTGAAGCGACCATAGGTACGCTTGGAAACCAATTATGGGAAATCGGTGCTAAATCAGCTGGGTGTCAGGACACCAATTCCTTACTCCAATACTTGGCTAGTATCAACACTTCAACTGCTATCAAAGAGCAAGATAAACCTGAAACTTCATTGAAAATTTATCATGGACCGGACAGGGTGACAAAGTGTTTTTCTTGTGGCAAACCTGGTCACAAAGCAAGCAGATGTCGCAAAACGAAGGATAAAACTAAAATGCATAAATACAAGGAAAACCGTAAATGCACGTTTTGTGAAAAGCCGGGTCATACTGAAGCTGAGTGTTTCAAAAAGAAAAATCAAAACAAACATTGTTCTTTCTGTAACATTGATGGACATACACTGGAAGAGTGCAGGAAGAAGTCCAGAACGGGTCCACAAAACCGTTTAGTACGAAAGGTCCAAACTGTATGCTGCGATTACTCGGACAGGAAGTATTTCAAGGATGTACTTGTTAATGGAGCTCCGGCAAATGCTTTTATCGATTTTGGTAGCTCGTGTAACACCATGAAAAAGAGTTTCTTTGAGACACAGGACTTGGAGCTAATGCCGAATGTTGACACTGTTATAAAGGGATATGGAGATGCATTAACAACACCATTGGGGTCTGTTTCATCTTCTCTTGTAGTTGATGGTGTGGAAAAGGTGAATCAATTCTATGTTGTGCAAGATGACATACAAGAAGTTGATGTTCTCATAGGGCAGACTTTCACAGAATCACCGGATGTAGTTGTTGTAAAAACCCCGACTGAGCTTAACATATATGAAAATGAAATGGCATTTCAAGTGACTGAATTGTGTGATTCTTTTGGCAAGATACGGTTGTATCCACAAGCTGACACAAAACTTACCCCTGGAGTCAACAAAGTGTTGGTGAGACCAGATACTGTTGTTGATGGTGTTATGTGTATCAAGCTGAGCGAACAAAGAAAACCATTATTCGAAAAGGATGTTATAGGCGACAATGTTGAATTACATGATGGTCATGCTTTTATAAAACTTATCAACAAGACAAACCGGACTCTGGAACTAAAAGAAAAGGACTGCGTTGCCAGAGCAGAATTACAAGACCAATGTTTTGATAATAGTAAAGTGGGTGATCATTTAAATAAAGATCAGAAGGCATCCCTGAACAAACTGCTAACCGAGTTTGAGCACTGTTTTTCTGGTGATGGAATGGCTTTAGGAAATTGCAGTGTAGAGATGACTATAAAGCTAACAGAAGACAAAATTATAAATTACAAGCCGTACCGAGTGTCATTCCATGAAAGAGAAATTATAAGAAATATTATTGCCGAACTGCTCAAGGCAGGGATAATTGAAACCTCGAAATCCCCTTTTGCAAGCCCTGTCCTGCTTGTGAAAAAGAAAGATGGAGGATTTCGTATGTGCATAGATTACAGAGCACTCAATAAGATCACCGAAAAGGAAAGATATCCATTACCAGTCATACAAGACTTATTAGACAGGTTAGTGGACAAATCGGTATTCTGCTGCTTAGATCTGGCCAACGGCTACCACCAAATCAAAATTGCGGAGAATTCAAGACATCTTACTGGATTTGTGACACCGGATGGCCATTATCAATATAAGATGATGAGTTTTGGCCTCTGTAATGCCCCAGCAGTATTCCAACGCGCCATGAACGACATACTAGAGCCAGTAATTCATGTGTGTGCTGAGGTCTATATTGATGACGTCATTGTATGGGGCAGAGATACCGAAGAATGTCTTGCTAATTTAGAAAAAGTGCTAACCTTGATTGCAAATGCAGGTGTCAAACTAAAGAAAACCAAATGCTCATTCCTCACGAACAGCGTTGAATACCTAGGCCATGAAATATCTTGCGGTGAGATAAGACCTTCACCTCACAAAATCATGGCAGTTTCCAAGTTTAAGACACCGACAAATGTCCATGAGATGCGACAGTTTCTCGGACTCGCCAGTTACTTCCGGAAATTCATTAGGAATTTTGCGAGCATTGCACGTCCGCTTACTCAACTCACAAAAAAGGCTGTAGATTGGAGCTTTGGACCTGAACAAGAACAAGCCTTAAACACTCTAAAAGATATTCTCACCTCTGATCCAGTGTTGGCAATTTATCACCCAGACAGAGAAACCCAAGTGCACACCGATGCATCAAAAGCAGGACTTGGTGCTGTCCTCCTTCAACGACAACCAAATGGTGCATTGAATGTTGTCGCTTATGCTAGCCGACAAACATCAGAAACTGAACAAAGGTACCACAGTTTCGAATTGGAAGCTCTTGCTGTGGTGTTTGCTGTTAACCGTTTTAAAGTATATCTTTCTGGTGTTAAGTTCCGAGTAGTGACTGATTGCTCAGCCTTACGCATGGCTTGGTTGAAAAGAGATTTATCACCACGAATCGCCCGTTGGTGGCTCGATCTACAAGAGTTTAATTTTGAAGTTGACCATCGACCTGGAACTTCTATGGCACACGTAGACGCCCTGAGCAGAAACCCCTTGACAGTGCACCACATACAGGAAAAGGATCTAATTGATGCATTACAGGATGACGACAAAGGTATTCAGGCATTGCTTCTGAATTTGAAACTAGAACAAGAGGCCAACAAGAAAAAGAAAGAGGGACTATCGAAGGATTATAGAGTTGTAGACGGACGGTTGTGTCGTGTAGTACAGAATGAGTTGAGACCGGTTTTACCAAAAAGTGCGAGATTCCATATAATGAAAATTTATCATGATGAACATGGGCATCTGGGAACTGAAAAGTGTCTTGAAGCAATACAAGCTAAATATTGGTTTCCAAAGATGAGAAAATATGTGTCAAAATATGTGGCAAGTTGTCTTGGATGCCAATTTACAAAGAAACCAACTGGAAAACAACCGGGCTTACTACACCCTATCCCGAAAGTGGCCATGCCATTCCACACTCTACATGTGGACCACTTGGGCCCTTTTTGTAAGAGCAATGGGAAAACATATATTTTTGCTATTATCGACGGATTCACCAAGTTCGTCTGGTTGGAAGCCGTCGCTACAGCAAATGCCAAAGGAGTAATTACCACATTAAATAAACTGAGCCAAACATTTGGATATCCCGAACGTATAATCAGTGACCGAGGCACAGCATTCACGGGTAAGGAGTTCAAACAATTTTGCGACAAAAACACTATCAAACATGTTTTAAACGCAGTGGCGTCACCACGGGCAAATGGACAGGTCGAACGTCTGAACCGAACGATTTTAGCTTCTCTGTCAGCCCACATGGGTGATAATCAAAAAGGATGGGATGTATACTTGCCAAAGGTTCAATTGGGTTTAAATTCGACTGTAAGTCAAGGGACAGGCAAGTCACCTTTAGAGTTGCTGTGTGGCTTAAGACCCCGTTTACCAAATGACTTGCAGGGGGCAGTCTACAGTGAAGACGTATCAACTTTTCGAGACGAAGCTGCTCAAACCATCGAAACAAATGCAGCTCAGATGAAAACGCGTTATGATAAAGGTCGACGTGTTGTAGAACCTCTACTTATGGGTCAGTTAGTTATGGTAGAGCGGAGAATATTACGTCCTGGTCTAACAAGTGGAAAACTTGTCCAGCGATATGCAGGGCCATACAAGGTTACAGCTGTGCTGCCTAATGATCGCTATGAGGTCACATCGTACACAAAGGGTAAACGAGCCTACAAAAATATAGTTACCCGTGATAAAATTAAGATATAGCATAATAGACGCCAAGACTCTTCATCTGATGAAGATCTGACAGAGCAGTCGTGAAATGCTCTTCTATAAATTTTATCTTAGTTTACCATCACGCTTGCCTACGGAGCCTACACAGCGTCCACTTAAGTGCTTGCTTTCGGAGCCTTATAGCACCAATTTTCTCATAGTCTACCATCACGCTTGCCTACGGGGCCTACACAGCGTTCAGTCAAGTGCCTGCTTGCGGAGCCTTAAAGCACAAGTCTCTGACTTCATCATCACGCTTGCCTCCGGGGCCTACACAGCGTTCATTCAAGTGCCTGCTTGCGGAGCCTTAAGGCACAAGTCTCTAACTTTATGATCACGCTTGCCTATGGGGCCTACACAGCGTTCAGTCAAGTGCCTGCTTGCGGAGCCTTAAGGCACAAGTCTCTAACTTTATGATCACGCTTGCCTATGGGGCCTACACAGCGTCCATCTAAATGCCTGCTTATGGAGCAACAAGCCTTTGAAATTGAACCATAAACGCTTGCCTAGCGGGGCCTACACAGCGTTTACTAACGTGCTTGCTTCCGGAGCCTTACAGCACACATGTGAACCACCAGATGTTTGCCTACGGGGCCTGAAATACAATCATAATATCTTAGACTTGCCCAAGGGGCCTTTCGTCTATTCAGTCTTTGCCTTCGGGGCCTTATAACCTTTGTTTTACGCTTGCCTTCGGGGCCTTACAGCGTTTAAATCACTTGCCTAAAATGGTGAAGATTGCCGGTGAAACCCTGCAGCGGGCATGCGGCTGTGTTGGCGTGCCAAGCTGAGGACAATCTCCTTCGGGGACCGAATGACTGCAGGATGGCCGAGCTGTTAGATGAAGAAAATTGATCTTCGTGAGACAACACTAGTTGTCGGGCGCGAGTGGAACGTTACTACGGCGTCTGACAGCGCGCGCGCCTCTCGTCCTTCCAATAATAATGTTGTTCCCGTAAAAAGTTGTGTCTTCTTAATGAATAAATCTATCCAGGTGATATTTGTGTTTATTAATACGGAGCGGATTACGTCAAATTCTGCAAGTTGGCAGTATGTGGCCAGCGGCCTTGCCTCGACGCTACGAAAACAGAAAAAAACAAATAAAAACGTAGGTATTCGCGTATTCACCAGTCATCACGCTCCGAATGTCATTTTGTCGCGGTGACTCATCGAGCGAGGACGTGCCTTTTGTTGTTCCTCGCCAAGTTAACGGGTTATCGTGATAATGGTTTGTTTTTAAACAACGCCCGCTTTGCGGTGCCGACTGCTATTAATTGAATGGCAAATCTGATAACGAGGTGGACTCCGTATTGACAGTTAAATTGAGCCAATTAACTAGAACAAGTAAACAAAACGCTTTCATTAGTGATTTACGCTTAGACCCAATTAAGTCAGCGTCTTAAGTTATTAACATTATCAATATGATCAACAACACGTCTGGATGACGCAATGCTGTTGGAACGTAGGAGCGTTAGATTCTGGAAGGGATTACTCATTGTTTTAATTTTATCCTGATACAATTATAGGGCTCGCGTCTCCTGGCAGGTTCTTTAGGGCTGGCAAACTGATAATCCAAACAAGATCTCATATTGAAAGGAATGCCCATGGCCTTCTAGAAAAAAAGAAAAATTCGAGTCTAGACTGAAGAAGAAATCCGTAATTAAGTTCTCAGCTAATTAAGACAGATGTTTCAAAAGAAAGTTTGGCGTTTATACGTATTGGTTACGTGAAAGCAATCAGAACAATCGTAGTTTGGCAATCGCTTTGTGTTTGGTCGGTGTCGACTGGAATGCTCTTACTTATCTGACCTGAATAATAAAACAATTCAAAAGCTGAGCGTTTTGTCTTGTACATGTTTGATGATATCTAAGTGAGAAACATAACGGATATCTCCTTTAGCACACCTATGATAGACTGGTATTAATAAGCTGAAGCTGTTTATTAAATCTCGAACCTAGTTTATTCTTTTATAGCATTGCATTATAGTCTTTTGTCTCCCATACAATCATAAAAGCACATCATCTGGGCTAATAGTGGAATAAGATTAATCGAATTTCTGTACATCAAAATCGATTATATCTTTACATTTACATCATCAATCGATGAGTGGTGGTCGATCAGCCAAAGTTACCTCTTCAATCGATTCTCTTCTGAAATCCATCAGGGGCCGTACCGGCTAACGCATCGAACTTCAGAAAGTCTGCCGAGCTTCAAATTAAAACAGATAAATCGAGCCCCAATCGGGCCAAAATGGCAAACCCCAATTCATGATGTCACACGAACATCGATATCTTCTAAATAACTTCGGCGATTAGTACAATACAAAACTCATTACTTCGATTTATCTGTTTTAAGTTGAAGCTCGGCAGACCCGCCGAAGTTCGAAAAGTTAGCCGGTAGGGCCCCAGGTGGGTATTTTAAAACGATAGGAGAACTTTCTATGCACAATACTGTGTCTGATTATAATGTTGGGACTTAACATCATCAATGGTGTAGGACAAAAAGTTCCCAACTTTCAAGAGTTTGTTTGTAGTGTTACTTAATGCGGTGCCCTTTGGAACAATAATACCCTGATTAGCTACGCAAGCAAATCTTTATAGTGCCGCCGCGACAATATCATTATGGGGATATTGAAATTTTGACATAAATAGCGCTGCGAGCACTACAACCCTGCGCAAGAGTCGTGGGAACGTGCTGTTGCAGCGATGCAGCGATCCACTTTTAGAAGCTCGTGAGTCACTCTGTGAGGGCACATATTTTGTCATGATGTGCTATGCGAACTTGCGTGTTTAATTTATAGTATAATCTGTGATATAGGACGGTGATATCATGGATTTCTCTAAGATGACGAAGAGACTAATTTGTGATGATGTTTTCGTTTTAGATCGTGTCTACTTGCTTAATCATTTTTCATAGTTCTGATTCGTGCTTTATTATGTTCGATTTGTAGACAAATTTTAATAAACCTTGACGAAGTCGAGAGTATCCCGATCTAAACTAACCTTTAATCTAATCTTTTGTACTTGCTTCAGCAGTGCATATACTATACAATTTCATCTTTCGAAAATCACTTTTTAGATGTGGAAGTTTTTGTCAAGTGCACCAAAGAGTATTACACGTCCACACAAAAAGCTAGGTTAGAACATCATAGAGCGAAGCGTCTCTGCTTCAGCTTGGGCAAAAATGCATTCGTATGTCTGTCCAGCTGTCCGTTTATTCTCCTCTACAGGTCGCATTTCTCAACCAATTCTTGTGAAATTTTGTGAGCAGGTTCGATAATTATATTTTCGAAATTCATCGAGGAAAAAATTTCACCCATTTCGTTCAAAATTAGAAGCGCCATCTAGGCTAGAATAGATATATTCTAGCCTAGATGGATTCACAAGTGCTTGTAACAGCCTAGACTGAATAAACGAGTTTTGAATTTGAATTTTGAATTTTATAATAAAAGAATACCTACCAAACATCACTCTTAGTACTACTTTTAAAACCATTGGATTAATTTTTAAACAACATACAATTAGCTACTTTTTAACGTATAACCGCGAGGTCTATAGCTCACTGAGCCACTAGTAACTGAAGTATCCTGAATTTCAAGTACTTTACTTGCTTTGTAACTTGATGTGTTGTTTAAAATACATAAACGCTTCACCTACTTACTAGATTACCTATCAAAATGGCGCTCACGTCAAGGAGGTCCATGTGCTACACGTTAAATCTTCGCACACGCCAAAGACAATAGTGCAGTTTAGTTCACATGTAAATTGGTTCCTTCAGTTCGCATTGTTTGCGCCGTTGATCTAGTTATTCCCGAGTAAAAACTCGTGATGCAGTGCAGTGGCGTGTCAAATCGATGCTGCGGGTAACTACCGTAGCAATGAATTTATCTACTATGTCATCTTGGTTGTCTTTCATCGGCTGATCGGTTTAACAAGTTAATCGATTAGAAAAATGTAAATTATATCGAGAGTACCTACGTGATGTCCATATTAAAAATAGTTAATTTTGTTGATATATAATATGTACTTTGTTTTTAATAATCCTGTTGTACACACGACGGCACCTTTGACTATACATGATGACCTTGAGACCACCTTTATGCCCTTCGTAATAAAAGCTGTTTTCGCAGATTAACTGTATAACCTGACGTGGTGTCGTGTGTACTATATTTGGTAACGATATATTTAAGTTTGTAAATATCGTTACTTATTTCTGTTAAAGCTTATAAGTTTCTTGCGCCTGTTCTTCTTGTCAGTTAAAAAAGTCTGGAACGGGCGGTAGGAAAATATAGACGATTCAAAAGTGCTTAATTATTAAGTTTATTTGAATAAAGAAATTTTGACTATTGACTATTGACAATATTGCACTTGGTTTAAATTATTAGTAAATTTAAATTCATATAAATTACTTACACGATTATTTATTACAAATATTAACTAAGCAGAGCTTGATACTATGGAAATTAATTGATCTTTATGATAACCTCCGTGGTGGCGTAGTCTTCGGGCCTGATCTGATGTCACCATCTACGCAGGTTCGAATCCCCAATCAAATAATTGTTTACTACATGATTTTGATATTTCGAAACAAATAAGCAAAGATATTCTATAACTTACATGAAAATGGGATAATGTATAATGTAGTTCTATTTCATGTTAGTAAGTAAATATTATATTTGTCACTTTGCCAATTCATTAAAATTTGAGGAATAAAATAACAAGGTTTCCTTGGCTTCTTCTCAACGAGACATTGTAAAATGTGACTTTTCATCATATTCGTTTGAAAGGGCTGACGGCACTTAAAATTATTGCTAAGTGGAATTTACTCAGCAGCGCCAATTAACCGCCCTCATAAGTACGTTTAATTTGAAATAAAAAATGATAAATATTAAAAAAGAGCAGCATGTAAGGAAAATCACTATATAGCATCCGCAAAAAAACAAAAAGCGCCCTTAAATCTGTTAAAATCAACCGAGTCACAGCTCGCTGACACATTATTAAAATATTCATGGATTTGATTAAAACCAGTGCATAAAAGGGACAGACAATAGGTTGCGGACCAGACGGGCAGTCGGCCGCTGACAGGAAGCGATAAATTAGGAGCGAAAAATGTCGTAAATAGAACGATGCTGCGACATTACATGACGATATAATTATTGTTCCAGACCCCTGGCATGACCACCGAAACACGATATATGTATATCACGTGATATAGCGTTTTATCGACAGTCAACTGTCAAAATCCATTAAAAGTTAAAAGTGATAAATCCTTATTCATATCGTTTTTCGGTGGTCATTTTAGAGGGGTTGTAGGTCAGATCAGACTGAATAAATAAGTATGAGTTTTATGCCTTCATTTAACAGCTGTGGAGATGATTACTGTCGGGCTTTCTAGTTTCGTGAAATCGTAGACTTGTGGCTTTGAGTTACAGAAGTAAATTCAAGTTAGTTAGTTAAAATGATGGTTAAATGTTGAAAAATTATAACATACTTACTTGTTGTGACGTAATACGTGTTCCAACGGATGACATCGCACTTTACTTTACCTATCTATATTCTAAAACAAAGTTGTAATGTTAAACTCATGTCTTCCAATCTCAAGACGCGAGTAAAACTAACTGTAAGTAAACATCGTTTAAAAAAGAACAATAGGCCAGACGAACGAGGCAGTATAGACCGTCTGGCGCCGACAGCGAATGTCGCCGCGATTATAAAAAACAGCAGTAACTGGAGTAACTCCAGTCTATTGTTTAGGCTTGTTTATTGTTATCGTATTACGTTATTATCACCATAGCGTAAATCACATCACATGGATCTTAAGTCGCGTCTCCTGCGACTGTTTTTTCGAAACATTCAAAAACATCAAAACATTGGGACGTGGCTATACACATTTTTGTATGCATACACTTTTTTTTTGTTTTCCGCGGCGAAAATGTTGTTTTTCGATTGAAAAAATTCCCCGCGCGGGGAGAGGGAAAGGGTTTGTTTCATTTCTTGACAACTACCGAACGCACACAACCTTTCTATAATCTGTGGCAATTTTTCTAACCTAAAAGTGCTAGTGCAAGCTTGCTAAAATATAATTAATTATTGTGATGGAATGGAATAAAGAGACTGCTTTATTTTTTAAACTTAATTCGGGAGATACCCGTTATTTGGTTTGTATTCTTATTTTTTAGGAGACGGTTTGTGTATGAAAACAAATGTTTTGTTTCATGTTTTTTGTGTAATGTTTCGAAAAAACACGAGCAGTGGCCCTACCGGCTAATTTTTCGAACATCGGCGGGTCTGCCGAGCTTCAACTTAAAACAGATAAATCAAAGTAAGGGAGTTTCGTATTCGCCGAAGGTATTTAGAAGATATCTATGTTCATGTGATATCATGAATTGGGGTTCGCCATTTTGGCCCGATTGGGGCTCGATTTATCTGTTTTAATTTGAAGCCTGGCAGATTTTTCGAAGTTCGATGCGTTAGCCGGTATGGCCCCTGGAAGGGCATAAATCATAGCAGTCCTTAACACAAGCAATACCGTACAGAGAACCCTCACAGATGTAAAAAGTCCTGTGCAAAAACAGAGACATTTTGTTTTATAATCGATGTTGTTTATTGGATTATGTGATCTAGTTTAGTGACTCGAGAAATTAGGGCAATTTTGATAATGTCGCAATCTTTATATTCAATTATTAGGTTTACGATTGACTTTATCAAACATTTATCGGTTCCAATGTGTCTGGGGGTGTCACGATATACTATTATTAATTATTGCTCGATTGGCCTTTTGGGTGAGTTAAAATGAATACAGTATCAGATTTTCTCATGTGAGATTACATTATTTTGACGTAATGGCCAGACAAAAGTCTGACAAAAATAATCTTCATGAAAAAATATTTCGTTTAACGACACCGATCTTCGCCAGAATTTTAGCCACAATTATTTGCAAAATCTGACAACACTGATTATACTAAAATATCGTCGCTGTTATTTTACGACTTGCTATTAATTATTATCGTTTATGATTTCACCTTCCGTATTTTTGGCTGATCCATGATTGTGCGTGCTGTATACAAAATATTGAGCTTTACACCAATAGACATAGGTTGTATATTAGCTAAGATTTTTGTTGCGAATGGACTGGCACTTTTATATTAATAGATTAAGTGAGACAGTTCTTATTTCGTAAACATGACATCACTTGGTCTGTACAGTCGCTATGCAATTTCGATCAACTGCTCAATATTGTTGTTAAAATTAATTGAATCGTCCGTCAATCTTGTTCTCTGAGCCGCAGAGTAATGAATATCGTATGAAAATCGGAATATTTATACTTTGACATTTGTTTTCAATAGTAATTAAATAGTCTATGGAGTACCTGATGTACCTATTCATAAAGTATTCGTATTGTTTTCTCCCCTAACGTAGGTTCGGTAATGCCACATATTCTTAAACGGATTTTTGATAAAATTTAAAGACAATTAGAATCGGTCTCTTTGTTTATCAGTGTGATACTATCTCATATCAGAGTTAATCAAAACGTTAATCCGTAATTAACTGACCCAACACTGCCTCCCGCTCCTCGCTAATCATTATCTTACTAGTGGCTCAGTGAGCTACAGATCTCGCTAATATTGTATGTTGTTTAATAATTAAACTAATAGGAATATAACGGACATGCGAAAGCACTTTTGTCCAAGCTGAAGCAGAGACGCCAATAACAATGCCAAGTCGCAGTTACCGCCAATTAAGTATATTATGACTAAGTGGCATTTGTAAAATGTCAAAGAAGCTTTGGTACATCTTTTATATTTTAACAACTCTCTCTTTGTGTAATGATTCTGTCATCATCATCTCCCTGCTCTTGAGTCAGTTTATTTGTGGTCGGCGCAGTACGCCCTTTCCTGTCACCCGCCTCGATTAATCCCTGGCGGAAAGTCAAAGGCTCCGAAGTTACCTCGTTTGTATGAAAATCGGCTGGTGTTTCTAAGTATTCGTCCACCACTGTATCATTCCGCAATATTCCAACCATATTTCCTGCGGTCTTCTTTTCCTCTCCATCCATAAACGTTCATGTTCATCACTTTCCCATCACGGACCAAGGTCCTACAATATTGTATGTTGTACAATGTCCTACACTCACACAAATACACCGGTCTTTTCTTTCCAGGTGTATTGTATTTGTGTGAGTGTAGGGCATGTACAACATACGGAATTGTAGGACCTTGCATGCTTCATTTGTTTTTAGTGTGGTATTACGTCCGTCTTTTTTCAGATCCTTGTTTCCCAGTAATATGCCTATCCTCCTTTTTTATACCAGGATAAATAGTACATTACAGTCAAGAACGGGAAATAAGCATTTACATTGTGGAGGATGGTTTGAATTTGGTTGAAATTTCACACGTAGGACTAGCAGTGCCTATCATCCCTTCTCATAACATGTCCATTTTAACCTAGTGTGATGAGTAGGTTTTGTTACTACCGGAGGGAATTTTGAGTAAATACAAGTGACGCAGGTCGTGAGAGAATCCGAGTGCAGTTGCGCAACTAATCGATATCGCATTCGCAATGCGGATATGGAATTTCATATAACGGTGTACTGCTTGTGTTGAATTTTAATTATATCTTTTGGTGATTTTGTTGTACGGAATGGAAAACAAGCTTATGACTGGCCTGATAGTGAGCGGTCAACGGATTTCAAAATCCAGTCAAATAAAATCTCTTGTCTTCATAAATTGATGTTTATATTATATTATAATCATTAATAATCTATCATTTTAAACATTCACTTTGTGATTTTTTGACAAACCATTGAATTGTGAAAAGAGAAATATATGTAGCTTACTCCCGCAAAAAATATATGCAGGATGCACCGCCCGCCCGCCCGCAAACAAATGCACATGCACACCACAAAAATATCAGTGCACAATACTTGCATTTGGCATGACAGCGACACACCTTGCACCTTCACCAATTAGACTACTCTACACGTGTTTCGCCCCAACTCGGAGCATCCTCAGGAGTTAGTGCGTGCGTGAACCAACACCGAAACATTCGGTGTTCGTGGTTTCCTGACCGTGACTTCCGCCAAGTAATGCCTGATTCAATCAAATGTTTTTATCATGTTCATTGTAACTTTTTCTCATTATTGTTTTGTACATTGTACATAGTTTATTTCCTGGTTGTCCTTGCTTTGAAGTTCTGAAACTGGGTACAGACAGGAATTTCATATTAAAGATGGACGGTAATAGTTTTACTGGCGTGACCGAATATAACGTGGTTGCGTCACACTTGATGCGAAGCGAATCTATGCGATGCGAAAAGCCTGACGTCAAGCGAATTGTATTTTTGTGTTTTTAAATGCTGATTATTTCGTTGCATTATGAAAATACTCATGATAAAGTCTATTATAAAAAAAATTAAAATTTGCACTAAAAATAAAGTAAAATATTTTTGAAACCAACAATCTTTGCTCAAAAACAATAATAGAGCTACTTTCATGCATGTGTCTGTTCATATTCACATAAGTATTATGTCGAGTGTATCGAACTCTTACAAAACTGCGCGCCCGTAATGCCAGTATACTTCTAAGTTATTGTCGTTCCTGCTACTTTATGCAACGAACAACTTAAGAGGCGACTAACTGTTTGCGACTAATAAAATAACTTGTCAGTGATTAAATATTTTATTATATTATAGCATATTATCTCCAACAGTGAAATATCCACCTAATAAGTATAGATTGGCATAAATCTGCCCGTGTTCGCGAGCGGCGACAAAGCGTGACGCGTCCGCGCATCCAATTTGTTGCCAAATGTAGCGCGTCGTCGTTTCCTGGAACATTCATTGTTGCATAACCTTTATAATTATATTTCACGGCTTTTCGTATTTATGCCGCGTTCATTGACGGTTGTTTATGTAATGGACACGTGGATTCTGAGAAGTGTAGCGTAGTTATTTAGCTCGCCACTGAACTATGCGGTTAAACAAATTAGTATTTTGTTTTGGTATTGATAGGTTTGGACGTGACTTAGTGAGGTTCCTAGGAAAACACCGGCATCACAGAATTTCCATTTAAGTAATTGACTAATTGAGTTTTGAAGGAGAAAACAAAATTAAGAAGTATTGTCATCGTAAAAAATCTTCTTCTATGTGATGTTATCGCACAAAATAAATAATAGTACTAAAAACCGGCCAAGTGCATGTCGGGCCACGCGCAGTATAGGGTTCCGCAGTTACCTTATACAATTACCCTATGGCTATAAACTTATATTAATTTTTCAACACACTTGCTCGTAAACTTAGCCTTATTACATCGCTTTTAGGGCCATAAACCGAGCTATAACAAACACGTGCGTAATATATTATACACTAGTGCGTAATAGAATTATCCCTACAAAGTAATTAGTTCTTTTTGCAAGTTATATGCGAGTAAACAGAGCATTCTCAATTCAACTGGGTAATGCAGTTATTTTTTTAGTAACAACAAAGAGATTTTATGCCGTTGAAAATCAATATACATTTTTGGAATAAATAAATGTGTACGTCCCTAATTAAGTCAAACAAAGATTAATTATTATAAAATTTTTCATAATTCACAATAATTTGTTATAAAATACTAAAATATTTGCATTTTATTACTTAAGATTATAATTTTGAAGTAGGCTGTATGTTCATTCACCCCTTTGCTCGCAAACTATTCTTACATTGGGCGCGTGAAAAAAAAAAACCTGCGCGCCTTTTCCCATAGCAAAATTTTCATATTTTGTTTTTATCGTATTTGTGTATTGCGGTAAATTATTTTGTTTTTTCCTCGCAAATGTGTTGAAAAACGCCGTATGAAACTTGTGAGCTCTGCTAACTGTTAACTTGTTAAGCAAACCTAGCAGTGATAGTTTTCCTTTTAACTTCAATTTATTTCCTATCCTAAATTTTTCAACGTATCGTAATAGCAACCATTTACCTGGTATCTAAGTGGTGAGAGGGGGACACTTGACTCTAACAAAATTTTGCACTTTAACTGCAGGCTGCAGGTAAAGACTTTGTTCCTAAAGTTAGTTTGTTTGTTTGCAGGTGATGTTGGGAGGGGCGACGTCGCCCGGGGGCGGGGGCGGCGGCGGCGAAGACCTACTCACCGTCACCATCGTGCGCGACGAGCACGGCTACGGGATGAAGGTGTCAGGTGAGGATACCACCGGCAGACTTGGAGGCATGAACGGCTGACTGCTAGGCGAGGAGTGGCAAGATACCACGATAAGTCCAGTTCATTATTTATGATTGAATTGGGAGATTTCCCTCGTAATATAAGCGAAGTGAAGCCCAATTTCAGGCTTTAATCGAGTATAACTAATATGGTCCCAGTTCCACTTATAGTTTATTTTTTTTTGGCAACTCAGGGATGACCTTAAACCTCTAGCTAGCCTATTCATTCTATTTTGATCTGGAGAAATCAGTGCGGACGTATTTTGTACTTCCTCAGCAACGAAACCCTGGGGATACCGTTTTATCAAAGGCGAATAGTGTTAGAAAAACATGGAGTGAGATGAAGATGAAAAGACCCTCCGTCGGTCATCTGCTTGAAATATAAATAAATAAAAATAAAAATAAATTTATTCAAGAAAACATATAACAAAGCAAAGTATGAACTGCTCTCATATAAAAGGCTACCCTGTGTTATAAAAGACAGGCTTTTCAAATAATTAACAACAATTTCAACAATAGTGTTTTTTTAAACAATATTTATATACTTTTGATTTCGAAGCATTTATATTTAACCTCTTTTAATCGATATACATTTTGATGTGAAGTGTTTCGGTGTGGCAGGTGACAACCCCGTATACGTGCAGTCGGTGAAGGAGCACGGCGCCGCGTGGCGGGCGGGGCTGCGCGCGGGCGACCGCATCCTGCGCGTGGACGCCGTGCCCGTGCACCGCCACACGCACCAGCAGGTGGTGCACATGATACGAGGTGCGTGTGCCTGTGCCACCGCCTGTGCCACCGCCTGTGCCTGTGCCTGTGCCACCTCATCACCGCCTCATTAGAATCCATTGCAGGACGCAGCCGTCATGTTCACGCTTCGCAGGTTTTTTACGAGGAGCGTGTGTTACAATCATAGCAGCCCACTGCACTGGACAGAGCCTTCTCCCGTGAGAGAATGTTGCAATAATCTCCACGCTTGGCAGGTTTTGTCAGAATTTGATTAGCACTACGCCGCGCCCTGGCAGATTGCGCAGTAATGTTCGAGTACTATTAGCTTACTTGTTATCATGCTCGGGTTGCTGTTGTCGCTGTTCCTCACGGTGCGCACCAGAGAAGTGCAGCAATATATATTGATTATAGAAAACCTTTGTCTGTTCGTTAAGATCGAAATCCTAATCCTTTAGCATCCTAAAGGTTCTAGTCTGAGGGATGCCTCATCATCCCAATAAGAAATAAGACACTAAAATAAAACTGTGTTTAAAGTATTTGTTACATGTTCCAGCTAACCCCACGGCAGTGCTGACAGTACAACAGAACACATCCCGCCATAAAACGCCCATCACCGCTCCGGTGCCGGTCAACGTAAGTGACTCTTACTTTTTTTTATTTACCAAACAACTGAAGCGTTCTAAACAGCCTGCCCTTCAGCCGTAGTAGCGTAGCCTGAGCAAAACAAAAGGCTTCCATATCGAGAGATGTAATTGATGATACTCTGAACTCTTCATCCAACTGAAGCCCCTCTTGACCCTCAATCAAACTCTATAACTCCTCTTTCAGTTATCACTTGCCACATCTAGGCATCTGCATCTGTATTGCAGCAAAACTTCAGCTTTCTTCTTTGATACGACTGCACCGTTTAATAGAATAATCATTTATTTTTCACCTCCAGCACGAAAAGGGCGTTTTTGACACATAAAAACTCGCAGCAAAATAGATTTTTGCTGTCCAATCCAACTTCCATTAGGTATTATGTAATAACTACGCTCTATGCCAGCTGTTCAGCCGTGTTACAGTGGTACATGTGGCAACCCATACGACCTTAACACCCAGCTTACGGTGTACACAGCTGGTGAGCACATTTTCAAAACTATTGATATTGTTTAGGTATGAGAAATGTATTACAAAAGGAAGTAATTTGCAGTGACGCAAAAATTCCAAACAATTTGCGTGTATGTTAAAAAAATGCGTCGGATTAGATTTTCATCTTCTATCTATACCACTGGGATTGAATTAATCGGAAGTTTGAATCTGTTTTAACCAAACGCGGAAAGGATTCCCTTTCATAAGATTAAGTCTGATAACCGGTTCAAATATCAAGGTTTTAATTTTTGTTTAGAATGCGCCAAATCTATCTTGAATGTCAGTCCTCGTCCAAAAAAGGCAGGCTGATTCTATCGAAGCTTTCAAAATTGCTAGAAGAATACACGAACGGAAATAACGGCTTACTATGCTGCAAAAATTTACTTGATATAATATAAAATACTAAATAATATACTAGAAAAAATAGGACTCGCACCAGATCATGTTCTCGGACGGGAATCGAACCCGCGACCTTTGGATATCCGGTCCAATGCTCTGACCGCTGAGTTACCGAGTCACCGGTGAGAACGTCGAATTTCTTCTAGTATATCACAACTCTTACGCTGCAAGCCAGCGCCATCTCACCAATGTAGAAGGAATTAACCTCTACATTCAACTGAACATCTTTCCAGATATTTTTAAACGGTTGATTAAGATGAGAAAGCTATATAACTTTTGAAATTTTGAGATTTAAGCATTCACAATGCTATTTTTCTAGTATATTATTTAGTATTATATAAAAATAGCATTGTGAATGCTTAAATCTCAAAATTTCAAAATGATATAATATAACTCTGAGCTCAAGAAACCTATATCGAGTTAACTCCGCACCTCGCTGGAATGCGTCGCCGTAGGTAGACGTCAGGTTTGGAGTTCTTTTTCGCTAAGGGTCAGTTCACACCAAGACGCGACGAGACAAATCACCACGGGTTGGCCTCAGGCTGCGCCTCGCGGCGTCGCGCGGAAATGTGTATCTTTTCGTGTCGTAAATAAAGTCAAATTTTGAGTCGCTCTATTAAATTGTGCACGCAGCGTCGCGTCTCGGTGTGAGCTGACTAATGAATGGCTAATGAGTCTGGCCGATCAATTTTTGTTTAGTGACTTATCGACAACTGAAATGAAGCCATTACAAATTCTCTCAAAACGTTTCCTTGTACTTCCAGTCGGAGAAGCAGCGGCAGCTGGAGGTGTCCAAGGTGTACACCATGCGGCTGATGCTGGACCAAGAGCAGAAGTACATCAGGGACTTGCGCAGTACGTTGACCTGTTGACCTGTTATGTTATTTTTATTTCGGATATCCGATAGTTTCGGTTACGGTTATGAACTCCTTAACATCCCTGGGTCAGGCTATAGAAGTAGATAACTTTATTTTCATGACCCATTAGATTTTTCGCTTGTTGAATGAACTTGTAACACCAGATACACATTGATGTGACATGTTTTTGAGTCTTCTGTTACTTCTGTAGCCAACTATACCACTTAGGGCCTGTTTCACAGCTAGCTAGAGTAGCTTACTTGACAGATGATTTGACATATTTTTTATATCACAACTGTCAAATCATCTGTCAAGTAATAGCTACTCGGAACTTACTTTTACATTGTGAAACAGGCCCTTAAGAGAGTTTACGGCATGGGTCGCCAAACTTTTTAGCTTAAGGGCCAGACTAACTCATCTACGAAGCCCCAAGGGCCAGAACCTAGCTAGCTTATCGTACCAACATATAGTAAATAACAGTATGTTGGTACGATCTGGACCGCTTCCGCGGGCCGGATTGTTGGTGCTCGCGGGCCGGAGTTGGCCCGCGGGCCGGAGTTGGCCCGCGGGCCGGAGTTGGCCCGCGGGCCGTAGTTTGGAGACCCCTGGTTTACGGCATACGGCATTTCATACAAACTTTCAAGTCCTTATTTTTCGAAATGAATGAACCGGTTTAATGAAACTTCATACATATAAGCAAAATACATTGGTCTAAAAAGTTAATAGATTTTTTTTTCGATAAATAGTGTTACAGCTAAATTAGACTTTAACCCCCTTACTAATAAAGATTGTATAGCAGATGTATAGTTACACAGTGTTTATTCCCTTTCTTTTTAATGTCAAACCTATATTCAAAATTTAAAACTCATTTATTCAGTCTAGGCTGTTACAAGCACTTGTGAATGTCAAAGAAGCTACGCCATCGGTTCGCAAACCCTAAGCGGGAGACCTTGTAACGAGTAGAACCGGCAAGAAATACGTTGTTTGAGCTCTAAGCACAAAATCCTAATTAATCAGATCTTGACTGTTTTTTTAAAGTTACATGATTAAAATACAACAGATAATCGTCACAATCACCTTTGTAGCTGGAGTTAACTCGGATAGTTTGCGTTCGTAGCTTCAAATCTCCACCCTAATCAGCGAGTAATAAAATCTCTTTTGGAAAGTTATCGTTAACACTTGGTAGCGGTCTGCCTAACGAACCCTAATTGGCACGGAACTCGCGCGGCGCCTATTAAGACGCCCCTGAGTCACCAGTGCAATGTACTCGAAGTTCTAGTATTTTGGAGTACTGTTTATGACATGTTTTGAAGCTCTTGTACGCGGTAAGCGCAGCATTTTTGCGTTGACTGTTGCTACGACGCATAGATATTTTCTGAATGTACTGACGTTGTCGATGTTAGGTTTAGGGACACCGAAAGGATACAACTGTTTTAAGAAAAGTTATTTATTATTTATTTGAACTCGGAAGGTGTGTTATTAATTCGCACGCAGAGCTTAACGAGCAGTAAAACACAAGAAAGCAGGGGATGCTATCCAAAGTGGTTATAGAGGGCTCGTTTATAAAAACTAATATTTACAAGTAAGAAAGAGATAGAATGTGCCGAAACGAGATTGATTTATTTTTGTTTATTCCAACAGTTGAGGCAAAAAAACTGTCTTCTTTAGTCCATGGCAAGATTTTTTATATAATACCAAACTAGAAAAAATACGACTCGCACCAGATCATGAATGCTTAAATCTCAAAATTTAAAAATTATATAGCTTTCTCATCTTCATCAATTGTTTAAAAATATCTGGAATGGTATTCAGTTGATGTCGAGGTGATTCCTTGTACAGTGGTGAGATGGCGCCGGCTTGCAGCGTAAGAGTCGATATACTAGGAGAAATTCGACGTTCCCACTGGTGACTCGGTAGCTCAGCGGTCAGAGCATCGGACCGGATATCGAAAGGTCGCGGGTTCGATTCCCGTCCGAGAACATGATCTGGTGCGAGTCGTATTTTTTCTAGTATATTATTTGGTATTATATAAAATAGCATTGTGAACGCTTAAATCTCAAAATTGAAAAGATTTTTTATGTCATAAGCGGACAGTGAACTTCCTATACGAACGTAATACCAAAACGATTTGTAATTTGAGCGTAATTAACTCTTCTCGTGATGTTATTCGGATCGAGACAGTATTTTTCTATGGTTCTATTAAATAAAAAATACTAACCCAATTCAAAATAAATGCCAAATTTTTTTTAACAAAACTTTTAAATCGCATTAAATTTTATTTGGTACATAATAATGATTTATCTCATTTTACCAGACGAGGTCTGCAAGGTTCCGGACGTCCGCAAGCAAGCGCAGCTGGAGGCGGCGGAGCTACGGTGCTGCAAGCTGCAGCGCGAGATCGACGCGCTCGCGCCCGACCAGGTAATGTGCACCTTGTGCCCAAGGAATAACCGCTACTATTGCGTGCTCACTCTTGTGGTGGTTAACTGGAATATCGAGGGAAAGGATTAACCGCTGGAAAACTTTTTCGTTCATTTGGATTTTCATTTTTTACAGAATGAAAATAAAAAAATAATTTTTTTATAGGTAAACCCTTTTCGATATGCAAACATATCAATCGTGGCATCGTGAGAATATGAGATATCGTAGATCAAATTCGAAGTGTTCTGAGCCCCTGTTTGAACTTATGAGTTGGAAAAAAAAGGTTTTAACACCGTTTTAAAATGTTTACGTAAATTGTGGCTTACTTGGAATAGAATAGTTAGCATTATGCAAGTTAGATCTTGAGCTATACATAAGCCAGAAAAACGCAGTCTTAAAAAACTGTCTCATAATTTAATATTGTGTACGTATTATTAATACTTAAGACACGAAGACTACACATAGTTACATAGTTAATATATTGTGCTCTCGTCGAAGCTTCGTGGACCGCCCACGAGCGAATTATCGCTGAGCGATTTTTTGTCACCGATAATAGAACATAGACGGCCTTACCGCAAAAGATTTTAAAACACTGTTTAATTTAGACACTGTTTAAAATGTGATGCCGTCTCTTTCAATACTGTCAAAAAAGTGACAGTATCACATTTAAACAGTGTCTAAGCTAAACACTTGTTGAACAGTGTTTTAAAATCTTTTGTAGTAAGGCCGTTAAAGTCTGAAATTAGCATTACACAAAATATGCCAAAGATTATATGAGGTGGTCCAACATTCTATTTGATTAACTATAGATTGAGAAATTTTGTTTACACAATACTAAATAATATACTAGAAAAAATAGGACTCGCACCAGATCATGTTCTCGGACGGGAATCGAACCCGCGACCTTTGGATATCCGGTCCAATGCTCTGACCGCTGAGCTACCGAGTCACTAACTCGGTGACTCGGTAGCTCATGATCTGGTGCGAGTCCTATTTTTTCTAGTATATTATTTAGTATTGTATAAAAATAGCATTGTGAATGCTTAAATCTCAAAATTTAATAATAATTTTGTTTACATTGATGTAACACCCCTATTCACAAACAACACTCAAACGCAAATAAAGCTCTGTAATTGGTTCGTTTGTTTTACGTATTACGTGTGATTGGTTCGTGGGACCGGGCACTGTCCTCGTAGTAGGTAAAGTTTGTCAACACGGGTGTAATATATGGGTGCTAGACAACTGATATACTACTTATATACAACATCACATACATTTCTCCGTTTCCAAAGTAAGTAGCTAAAGCACTTGTGTTATGGAAATAGGAGACAACAGTGGTATCACAAACACCCAGACCTGAGCCAATATAGAAAAGTTCGTTTTCTAAATTGACCCAACCGGGGATCGAACCCGGGACCTCAGAGATGGCGACACATTGAAAACTGGTGTACAAAGCCACTCCGAAAACTGGTGACCATGGAGGTCGTCTTCTTATATTCTTCTGCATATCGGTCTTTCTGCATATTATATAATAAACAATAACAACCATTACACAAGTGAGTGCGCAAGAGTACGACTGTAATTAAACAATGTCACGATGTCGATACAATCATTCCTCAGTTTGTTTTGTTTCGTTGGCAAACGTATTGATTTGTTGCGATTTAGTTCACACTTTATATTTTAGTTTCTTATTTTTATTCTGTCATTAAATGTTGCTGTTGCGGCGCTAGGAATTTGACTTTGATATAATTTTTACTAAGGACAACTTTAATTTTCAATAATTAAATATAAGCTCTTTAAACAGTAATAAACGAAAGGAATAAATCAACTATGCTATTTATAATTTAAAGAGAGTAGGGGTTCAATTAAAAACAACATTGTATTTTATTGCATTCAATTCTCAACCTTAATGCAACCGAGTTGCTTCCTTATTAAGGTTTTCTAACATTTGTCTGACATTTGTCAACACAGTGATTGTTTTCAACTTTAAGTATTTTTTTTTAGTATGCTTGAATTTAAACAGAATTACGTCATGCGTAATTACTTACAATTTCGGTTGAAAATGGTTTAATTTAAGTATTAACTTTTAATATACAAGGTGTTACAAAAGTACCCCTAATGCCGAATGTGGTAGATAGGGACCATCAAACTGAACAACTTTTACTATGGGACCAACTCTGAAATCGCGAAAAAGAAATCAGCTGTTTCATACATTTTGATATTTTCGTAATTAATTTTTGTATGAAACAGCTGATTTCTTTTTCGCGATTTCAGAGTTGGTCCCATAGTAAAAGTTGATCAGTTTGATGGTCCCTATATACCATATTCGGCATTAGGGGTATTTTTGTAACACCTTGTATATTCAGGGTTGCCACATAAATAATGTTTATTTGAATTAAGTAGATACACTTAATTATTTATTGATTCTTAGCGCCGCAACGGGAGGCGAAAGTGAATTACCATTGGTCATAATGTCACTAACACTAATATGGGTGTACCAAATGTCATTTCACTTGTCTGCTTCTGTGCGCTTCTGTGATGTCCATAGTAGGGGCTATAGCAACATAATATATTATAGAGTGTATACGGCCTTTAAATATTATTTTCATTCGTAATTAAACTATAATTAAAAGGGAATTGAGTCTAAATATTTATTTAACTTAAAATGATTTGAACCAAATAATTTTTCAGTAAATTTTATACTAATAACACTGCAAATAATTTGCAAAAACTCGCGGCCTTACCACAAACGATTTTAAAACACTGTTTAATTTAGATACTGTTTAAATAAGATTCCGTCTCTCTCAAACAATATTGTCAAAAAAGTGACGGCATCACATTTAAACAGTGTCTAAGATAAACACTTGTTGAACAGTGTTTTAAAATGTTTAGTGATAAGGCAATTGATGTTTTTCACAAAAAATGAACATTGCTGTGTGTATATTTCAGCGTTTTGCAGATTAAATATATAATTTATTACTTTAGATTTTTTTGATTCAATATCAAGAAGTGCAAAGAAACAAACGGGTCAAAATTAACAAGTATAACCTCAAAATTTAACTTTCGTCTCATTTGGGAATGGTTTATGTAATCGTGCGCGTGATCACATGCACATAAGTTCGTACGGAGGTTTGTTACGAATGTAGTTTGTACAATTTTGTCACTATGTCGAGTCATCGTAGGATCATTTCATTCTTACAACAAAAGTAATTGTTTTTATTTTGTTTTCTATTATTATTAATGAAAAATGATGATACGGTAAGTTAAAATATAGCATGGATGTGGAATGACCTCTCTGTGTCTGTTCAACCTAACAGCTTTATTAATAAACGAATAGTTAATTTACACTGTTTAATCAAAAATATTGCTAAGCAATATTACTCCTTACGTTTGGCATCTCAAAGCGTCATATTCCTAAGCAAACTTGGGGTAAGTTTGCATTCGCCATAGTTACACAACGGTTACTCTTTGGACAAAACACTGTAACATACATCTGCTATACAATCTTTTTTAGTAAGGGGGGTTATTATTTAAAATTACTCTTCGTTTATTAATAAGGGAGTAAAGGTTTACCCTTAAATGAGCACTCGGGCGTTTCGAAGGTATCTCCTTCTACACTGTCACCATTTCACCGGGCGAAACCGCATAGTCTAAATACCTAAAAAAGTGAAGTAACATAAAGCCCCGTACACACAGTCGTAGCAAACCTACGCCCGTATCGAATCCGAACCCGTTCCGTAGCCGTCGCCGGCCCGCACTCGCGCCGACAAGCCCAACTCGGGGTTCCTCAGCGGTCTGCCGCGGTCGCTCTCCAACCTCACCGGCCAGAGCCTGCGGAACCTGCGCCACGCGAGACTCCGACCGCCCGACCCCAACAACTCCAACGTCCCCCCGAACGACGCCACCCCACCTCTGATCCGACAGAACTCGGACGAGACTAACAAACGCCGGCACAACAACACCGTGCCGATGGTCCCCACCACCTGCTTGGACAACGTCTCCCCCCCTCCCCTGCCCCCCCGTTCCGTGGAGCGCAAGCGCACCCCCCCCTCGAACCCCCCGGCTAAGCCTAAGCCGTCCACGTCGTTCCCGATGCACCGCTCGCTGCCCCCCTGCGACGCGCACGCGCACGCGCACGCGCACGCGGACGTGCGTCGTTCGTCGGCGTCGCTGGACGAGCTGGAGCGCGCGCCTAACTCGATAGCGATGCAGATGAGCTACCCGCTGGTCAACGTCCCACCGCCGCCGCTGCAGGTAACATATTGGATCCTGGAAATTGTACACGTTTCAAAATCTATGAAATATTTATGGAACTGTCTACTCTGCCACGAGGATTTACTGCCCCTAGTGGTGAGTTGAGAAATAATGTTATTCTGCCGTAAGCTATTAGGTATTCCGATTTGTTCCTTAAAACGAGCGTATAAAGTTTAATTTCAAACGTTATGATACGGTACGGTTATGGTAGCATACTGAAATAGTTCCTGTAGCGGAAAGCTAACATGAAAAGCTCCGCCACGACTTATTAGTCATTGGAATATGTTACTTATGGCATTAGAAATGGATGAAATCGATACACTATGAAATCACCAAGAAAAATTATCACGGATAGAAATTCAGGAAACTGAGAAAACAGTTAAAATGTGCACTAATATAGTAAGTGAGACAAATAAATATAATATATTTGATTAAACGTATTTAATGTGTTTGTCTAATGAAAAAAGCATTTCTTAATAAAAAAGTAATCTATTTTTTATTCAAAAAATTTGTGTAATGATTTCCACGATTCAATGAACTAAAATATATCTAATTTTTGGCTTCCAAATAATGCCGTTTGCCATATTTAGGTCACCTTAAACCATTTTATGGGGAATGTTTCAACACTGTTACAGCAATCATTCAATTTATTTTAATTTACTGCGTAGCTTTTTCTCATCATCAGCATCACATACCTATTGATTCGGCTCACAAATTCTAAACACTTTTACATCTATGCACTATATTTGAAATTTACTATAAATAAGTATAGTATGTTATAGTTATAAATATATTGGATAGGTTTTATAAAGGTCACCAATCACTTCGGCCTTACCACAAAAGTTTTTAAAACACTGTTCAACAAGTCGTGTTTAACTTAGACACTGTTTAAATGTGAAGCAGTCACTTTTTTGACAGTATTGTTTGAAAGAAACGGAATCACATTTACACAGTGTCTAAATTAAACAGTGTTTTAAAATCTTTTGTGGTAAGGCCGACTATCTTTAACTAATTTCTTTCGATATTATCTTTATGTTATATGTTTTTCGTTGATAACTTTCTGTTTAACCTTTCTTTTGTGACTAACAAATCTTCGCTATATGTTTATTTTTCATAATACTTATATTTTTTTTAATAATAATAAATTAAATATTATCTTCTTTTGTCCACATAGATAAAGCAAAATTTAAATTTTGTTATATATAATTATACTCATATAGTATTTAAATACTTTATGAGTAACTTTAAAAAACCCAACTTTATATAAAAGTAAAGATTAACTTTTGTATTCTATATTATTATTTTTAGTTAATTCTGTTTCGTATTTTTAGTTCTCTATTTGTCTTCTTTTTGACGTTTCTCAACTATAACTTATTGTATATTTTGTATAAGAAGTATATAAAGTGGTGTGCACACAGACGGACAACCGGTCGAGTTTGCCCGTACTGCATACAAGGAGTCGGTCTTCGCCAGAACAACTGGATATAGAGACAACCACTTCCAGGCGTGAGTATTGTCTTTAATTTAAAACTATAATGTTCTGTTTTAAAATTCTCTATAATCATGTATGACGAATGACGATATCCGCTTGAGAAGAAAAAAAAGTAAAAGTAAAAAAGTAAAAAATTGCTTTATTCAAATTAACTTAGTAATTAAGCGCTTTTGAATCGTCTATATTTTTCTACCGCCCGTTCCAGACTTTTTTAACTGACAAGAAGAACAGGCGCAAGGAACTTATCAGCTTTAACAGAAATAAGTAACGATATTTACAAACTTAAATATATCGTTACCAAATACAATACATATAACAGGTTATTGACAACAAAGTACTTACTAGCGAGTTATTGTGTTACATCATTTCCACGCATTCCGGTCTTTCAAATAGTCGTCTACTTTATAATAACCTTTACCCATGAGCGTCTTTTTGACATGATTTTTAAATTCATGCAAAGGTAGATCAATCACTTGTTGTGGAACTTTATTAAACAAGGTTATGCGTTTCCCCATAAATGAACCTCTAGTTTTTGCAAGCCTAAATCTTGGAACGGCAAGTTTATCTTTATTCCTTGTGTATGCAAATGAATCATAGTGTTTCCTTACACATACTAAATTTTCATATATGTATTGGCCAGCCAAAGTTAGTATATTTATTTCTTTAAACAATTCTCTCAGGGAATCTCTTCGACGAAGATTATATATGGCACACCCATTTGAAGTCATGTAGTTAAAATTGGTTAATTGAAAATTTTCAAGTCACTCATGAGTAACCTACAATTTCTCATCATTAGTTTTCTGTATCGTTGTTATAAGAGTTAATATGTGATGGAGGACCCCTTCATTATACAAAATGTTACAAAAATACCCCTAATGGCGAATATGGTATATGTATAGGGACCATCAAACTGATCAACTTTTGCTATGGGACCAACTCTGAAATCGCGAAAAAAAATCAGCTGTTTCATACAAAAATTAAAATCGAAAACATGAAAATGTATGAAACAGCTGTTTTTTTTCGCGATTTGAGAGTTGGTCCCATAGAAAAAGTTGATCATATTGATATAGGGAACATACATATACCATATTTGGCTTAGGGGTATTTTTGTAACATGTTGTATAGTCCTGCTATTGACAGGACTTAATTGTAGATTTATATCATGTGAGTTAATAGAGAAATAAATATATTTGAAATCGGGCAGGCAGAGTTTAGTTTGCAGGTATTTTAGTTACGGGGAATCCTACAAGAATGTGTTGTTAAAAGTCCAACGTGTGTAGATGCATACTTTGGTAGTTGGCAATCAATAAAACCGACACTCAATCAATCAAACATCAATCAATAAAGACACTATTCTTAGGTCTGTTACATACACACGGAAATCCGAAACGGAATATCGATTCGGAAGGTAATATAAGAAAATTTCGAACGGAAAATTATTGTACGCAGGTATATTTGGTAGGATCGTAGATTTTTAATGATTTGCTGTGTTTGGTTTGTAGTATTTTTCGATCATTGAACCATAACATAAAACCTCATTGCTATCGATTGCGTTTTTAATTCAGCGATCGTCTTTTATTTAAGAATAAAATGTATTGATTTTTGCTTTGACATAACGTATAGAAATTTTAACATAGTAATAATTTTGTGCTTTGAAAAATAGTAAATAAACATGAATTTACTGTTTAAAAGCTGTGTTTTAATTCAATAAATAGAGAAACATTTGCGTTTGGAATAACAAATCCATATTTAATCGGAGTTCCGTTCGTATGTTGCGGGCCTTATACGATAAAAGATTTCGGCCCACGCCTAACAAAGGGTCCGATACATTTTGGACCGATATGATGACGCAGCACCTCGGTCCAACGTGTCCAGCGGACTCGAGAGGAGTCGAAAAAAAAACAGCTGTTTCATACATTTCGATGGAGTAGGCATACTACTTTTGTATGAAAAAGCTGTTTTTTTTTTTCGCGATTTTTAGGTTGGTCCCATAATGAAAGTTGTTTAGTTTGATGGTCTGATCAACCCCACGAGAGGTTTGAAATAAATTAATAAAAAACCGGACAAGTGCGAGTCGGGCTCGCCCACCGAGGCTTCCGTACCTACATTATAAATAGTTCAGAAATCGAGTCTCAGTTTTTTCCGAGCTTCACCCGAAATTCAGTACCCAAATCGGACGGATCGGTGCATTCAGCAGACCGATCGCTAAGTCATCGACCACCACAGTATACATTTTAACCATGGAAAGTAATTTGTTTTCCTGTTCAATTTTAGTGAGCGTCAG
The DNA here is from genome assembly GCA_963556745.1 of Catoptria pinella. Taxonomy (NCBI): domain Eukaryota; kingdom Metazoa; phylum Arthropoda; class Insecta; order Lepidoptera; family Crambidae; genus Catoptria; species Catoptria pinella. Next base: position 482,480 of record OY750782.1, on the reverse strand, counting down.
AATGGCTGGTCGTCTGCATCGGTTCGCATCAAGCTGCTGACCAAAAATTGCTACCTATTTGCTACTATTTGCTACCTACAGTCAGTTAATTGCTACCTAACTATAGACCAAAATAAAGGGATTGCAAAATGTCCAGCCATTCTGATATCAGGATGACTGGTCCACTCTCCGTTTGTGTAAACTATACAAATTCCTGTTATTATTTTTACTTCAGTAATTGCTACCTGATTGCTACCCTCACGTTTATCATCATGAGGGTTCCGTTTTTCCTTTTGAGGTACGGAACCCTAAAAATGACCTTGTATACTCTAATAAGATTAATTCGACAATCGGTAATTTCACTCGAGAATGTATGGTGCGTACAGATTAAAATACACCGTATAGTACCACCATCTGTGGTGTCGGTTATTGTGTAATTGTCATATTGATCTGATGGTGTAGTATAGTATAGTGTTGTGTATGACACAGCATTGCCGTTGCCGCCGGCGCCCGCGCCCGCGCCCGCGGAGGAGGCGTGGTCCCGGCCCACGCCGCCCGCGCCGCCCGGCACCCCGCCCCCGCCCTACGCGCACAACACGCAGGTGACCACACACTATACCACACTACACTACACTACACGCCGCCCCCGCCCTACGCGCACAACACGCAGGTGACCACACACTACACCACACTACACTACACTACACGCCGCCCCCGCCCTACGCGCACAACACGCAGGTGACCACACACTACACCACACTACACTACACTACACGCCGCCCCCGCCCTACGCGCACAACACGCAGGTGACCACACACTACACCACACTACACTACACTACACGCCGCCCCCGCCCTACGCGCACAACACGCAGGTGACCACACACTACACCACACTACACTACACTACACGCCGCCCCCGCCCTACGCGCACAACACGCAGGTGACCACACACTACACCACACTACACTACACTACACGCCGCCCCCGCCCTACGCGCACAACACGCAGGTGACCACACACTACACCACACTACACTACACTACACGCCGCCCCCGCCCTACGCGCACAACACGCAGGTGACCACACACTACACCACACTACACTACACTACACGCCGCCCCCGCCCTACGCGCACAACACGCAGGTGACCACACACTACACCACACTACACTACACTACACGCCGCCCCCGCCCTACGCGCACAACACGCAGGTGACCACACACTACACCACACTACACTACACTACACGCCGCCCCCGCCCTACGCGCACAACACGCAGGTGACCACACACTACACCACACTACACTACACTACACGCCGCCCCCGCCCTACGCGCACAACACGCAGGTGACCACACACTACACCACACTACACTACACTACACGCCGCCCCCGCCCTACGCGCACAACACGCAGGTGACCACACACTACACCACACTACACTACACTACACGCCGCCCCCGCCCTACGCGCACAACACGCAGGTGACCACACACTACACCACACTACACTACACTACACGCCGCCCCCGCCCTACGCGCACAACACGCAGGTGACCACACACTACACCACACTACACTACACTACACGCCGCCCCCGCCCTACGCGCACAACACGCAGGTGACCACACACTACACCACACTACACTACACTACACGCCGCCCCCGCCCTACGCGCACAACACGCAGGTGACCACACACTACACCACACTACACTACACTACACGCCGCCCCCGCCCTACGCGCACAACACGCAGGTGACCACACACTACACCACACTACACTACACTACACGCCGCCCCCGCCCTACGCGCACAACACGCAGGTGACCACACACTACACCACACTACACTACACTACACGCCGCCCCCGCCCTACGCGCACAACACGCAGGTGACCACACACTACACCACACTACACTACACTACACGCCGCCCCCGCCCTACGCGCACAACACGCAGGTGACCACACACTACACCACACTACACTACACTACACGCCGCCCCCGCCCTACGCGCACAACACGCAGGTGACCACACACTACACCACACTACACTACACTACACGCCGCCCCCGCCCTACGCGCACAACACGCAGGTGACCACACACTACACCACACTACACTACACTACACGCCGCCCCCGCCCTACGCGCACAACACGCAGGTGACCACACACTACACCACACTACACTACACTACACGCCGCCCCCGCCCTACGCGCACAACACGCAGGTGACCACACACTACACCACACTACACTACACTACACGCCGCCCCCGCCCTACGCGCACAACACGCAGGTGACCACACACTACACCACACTACACTACACTACACGCCGCCCCCGCCCTACGCGCACAACACGCAGGTGACCACACACTACACCACACTACACTACACTACACGCCGCCCCCGCCCTACGCGCACAACACGCAGGTGACCACACACTACACCACACTACACTACACTACACGCCGCCCCCGCCCTACGCGCACAACACGCAGGTGACCACACACTACACCACACTACACTACACTACACGCCGCCCCCGCCCTACGCGCACAACACGCAGGTGACCACACACTACACCACACTACACTACACTACACGCCGCCCCCGCCCTACGCGCACAACACGCAGGTGACCACACACTACACCACACTACACTACACTACACATTACACTACACTACACTCTACACTACACACTACACTACACACTATACTACACACTACACTACACACTATACTACACAATACACTCACACTATACGCACTACATAACTCTACATACTTCACTCCACAACACTATTTTTTTAATTTTACAATCTTATTCATAACTCACTCATCAAATTCTTAAACTAGAGGTATGCTCTATTTTATCTAAAATAATATTTGAACGTATACGTAACATTCTTTATTCACTAACCTCCCATAAAAAATATTTGCATTAATCTATTTTAGCGTAATTATTATCCATAAACAATATAGGCAAATAGTGTTACGAACGACATTTTTCTATAAATTATTTATATCGAGCTATTTACATTCACACATACAACAAACCCGATAATGTACATGATTTTAGTATTTCTTTTTTACATTTGCAGCCCTGTGCCGACCCCCAAAGAGCCATTATTTCAATGGAAGAAGACGATTCACCTGCATCGGTAAAAATATATTTTTTTTTTAATGTAAATCAGTTAAGTATAGTCGCAATCTACCTTGAAAATTTTTAAGAAATTGTTGCGCACGCTTGGCGCCTTTGCTATGCGACCGGTTGCGTTTCACTTCGCTACACGTTAGGTGACTATCTAGGCGCTAAGCAAGCCACCTGTCAGTGTGTACGTGGCCTTAGCGTTCATCTACCCCATCAACACCTATTGAATACCAAATCAGGAATCTCATAACAGTTTATGTTCCAGGATAATTCCACGTATTCTGGGTTGTTCTCGAACTTGCGTTCGGTTCGGGAGTCGCGCGCACGCACCGCGGTGTTGCTCAACTGGCTGTTAGGGGAAAGGAGGTTTGTACGAGTACCTTATTATTGAGGTGATAGGGTCTATAATGCATTAGCAGGTGTGTGTTATTAACTAAGGACTTTATTTTACTTTTTTTCTTACGGAAGTAAATGATTCTCTAAATAGTGTTTTAGTTACTATAAAGTAAACGAAAAAGTCCGTTTTAACTTTATTGCTATTTGACTACATGCAAGTTTTATTTTAAAATATCTTCAATTTGGTATTCAGTTTTAAAGTTATATTCGTGTCTAAAACAGTTTTATTTAATTTTATCTGTTTCTATATTACAATATTTAGTCATCAGAGTACAACCATTGCTTAGTTTGGAACTTAACGATTTTGTGGGACTTCTCCGGCATATTTTTTTATTCATTATTTTTGTCTATAGATGTGCGTGCGCGAATCTCCTACTGATTCTAACAGACGGGTACAGGAACGCGGCTGGCGTTACGACAGCTACGTTAAGACGATGGGCCTACGAGATACAATCCACATTCCTTATTCCCTCCGCGGTGAGACTACACGCTACATAACACACTACATAATACACTACACAATACACACTATATCTGCCATCACTAACACACAGTACATAACTACCGCCTTTCTACGACGCTGGGCTTACAAGATACAATCTCCTCATTCCATCCGCGGTGAGACCACTCTACACTACACATTACACAACACACTACATAATATTCTACACAACACATTACACAATATGCTACACAACACACTACATAATATACTACACAACACACTACATAATATACTACACAACACATTACACAATATGCTACACAACACACTTCATAATATAGTACACAACACATTACACAATATGCTACACAACACACTTCATAATATAGTACACAACACATTACACAATATGCTACACAACACACTACATAATATACTACACAACACATTACACAATATGCTACACAACACACTACATAATATACTACACAACACATTACACAATATGCTACACAACACACTACACTATACTATATCTAAGACATACACATACACTCATACAATAAATTGTCTTTTTTTGCAGGTTTTACAATTGAATGGCGTTGACGAAAATATGGCAAATGAAATTGAACATGTATTAGTTAATGGTCAGTATTATTATTCTATTTCTTTGTCTTATATTTTTATTAATAAAAAAGCGTACATACTTTTATAAAATTGATTTCTGTATCTGTTAACAACAGTAAGTAGTATACTGTCTGTACACTGTATACTCACTAATTTTAGGTTTGGCATTTTATGTATTAAATTAAAAGTTAAAAAAATATTCGTCTATAGGAAACTTTGCTGATTTGTGTTTTATTTTAATGTTTTTAAAAGATAAATTTTTGTTTGTTTCCCTAATAAATAAAGCCTTCTTATTTTATCTAGAATATGACAAAGAGGAATTATTACGAAATGTGTTCCGGAAAGCTCGACAGAAAGCCAAAGAAGAGTTAAGTCAGCAACTTAGCGAGTTCCAAGTGAAGCGGCAAGTCGGCCTCGGCACGCTGTACGGGCCCGAGGACGCGCTGCTGGAGAAATGCGACGTTGACAAAGCACAGGTTAGTGACTAATATGAAATCTAAGAAATTTTATTTACTTAAATAATTCACTATTTACTACTAGTTTCACAGGTTGTGATAGAAAATGTACCAGATATCAAATCCGACAGATGATTTCAAACAGATTCTGCGGGTTAATTTTACTAGATTTTAGATAAAAGTTTCGGATCTGAAACACTCTTAAAAAGTGACATCAAAAAATGAAACATCTGAATTCCAAATCGTACTTTTAATGTTTTTGTAGAAATAATAATTGCCATTGATAAAACAAAAATGTCAGCCTAAATGTCCATATGGATCACACGGATGTCGTCAGATATGCATGTGGTCGAATACGTATTTCGCCAGAATACGCAAGTCGACAGAATCACAAGTCGTCAGATTTGCAACCTGTACGATTCGCAACTTATCAGATTCGCAACTCGTCAGATTTGCAACTCTTTAAATACGTAGCTCGACACACACGCTACTGGACATATTTCACAACTCAGATTTGCAACTCGACAAATTTCGCAACTTGACAAAATTCGTAAGTGTGGCCAAAAGCAAGATGGTTGACTAAATTGGACTCGATAAAGATTGTAAGGGTATTTTTTTAGTGGCAAAAAGGAAGATGGGTGACCAAATTAGGCTCGATAAACATTGTGCAGATACTTTTTGAATGGCCAAAAGCAAGATGGGTGACAAACTAGGCTGGATAAATATTGTGCGGGTATTTTTTGAGTTGCCAAACTAAAGATGGTCAACAATAAGGTTTACACGCATGTCGTTAAATAACACAGGTCGACAGTATCTGTCGAGTTGCGCTTCAGTCGAACTGCGTGTCTGACGAATTGCGTATCTGACGAGTTGCGTATCCGTTTTGAGATCTGGGGAAATGCGTATATGACCACCTGCGTATCTGACGATATGCTCTTCCGTTTAGGAACAAGTGGTGGTAGAGAGGCTCCTGTGCCAGCGGCTGAGCACCATATCTGGGGGGGAGTGGGGCGGCGTGGGGGGGTGCGGGTGCGCGTCCCCCGGCGCGCACGCCGCGCTGCTGCACGCCCTGCAGGCGTGCGCGCTGTGCCTGCACTGCAGGTACGCTCCATCTAGTTGACCGACCGAGCCTGAAGCGTCTCTGCTTCATATCTGGGGGGGAGTGGGGCGGCGTGGGGGGGTGCGGGTGCGCGTCCCCCGGCGCGCACGCCGCGCTGCTGCACGCCCTGCAGGCGTGCGCGCTGTGCCTGCACTGCAGGTACGCTCCATCTAGTTGACCGACCGAGCCTGAAGCGTCTCTGCTTCATATCTGGGGGGGAGTGGGGCGGCGTGGGGGGGTGCGGGTGCGCGTCCCCCGGCGCGCACGCCGCGCTGCTGCACGCCCTGCAGGCGTGCGCGCTGTGCCTGCACTGCAGGTACGCTCCATCTAGTTGACCGACCGAGCCTGAAGCGTCTCTGCTTCATATCTGGGGGGGAGTGGGGCGGCGTGGGGGGGTGCGGGTGCGCGTCCCCCGGCGCGCACGCCGCGCTGCTGCACGCCCTGCAGGCGTGCGCGCTGTGCCTGCACTGCAGGTACGCTCCATCCAGTTGACCGACCGAGCCTGAAGCGTCTCTGCTTCATATCTGGGGGGGAGTGGGGCGGCGTGGGGGGGTGCGGGTGCGCGTCCCCCGGCGCGCACGCCGCGCTGCTGCACGCCCTGCAGGCGTGCGCGCTGTGCCTGCACTGCAGGTACGCTCCATCTAGTTGACCGACCGAGCCTGAAGCGTCTCTGCTTCATATCTGGGGGGGAGTGGGGCGGCGTGGGGGGGTGCGGGTGCGCGTCCCCCGGCGCGCACGCCGCGCTGCTGCACACCCTGCAGGCGTGCGCGCTGTGCCTGCACTGCAGGTACGCTCCATCTAGTTGACCGACCGAGCCTGAAGCGTCTGCTTCAGCTTGGGCAAACATTTTTTCGTATGTCTGTTTTTCCGGCTGTTCTCCTCTACAGGTCGCATTTGTCAACCGATTCTCGTGAAATTTTGTGAGCAGGTTCAATAATTATAAAAAAAAATTACAGAGCCATTTTTTCGAAATTTTGCGAAAAAGAATTCAACCGTTCGAAAATTGTTCAAAGCGCCATCTAGCTTAAAATAGATATACTAAAAGAATACCTAACCTACCAAACGACACATTAGTACTGCTTTTCAAAACAGTAGTGACATTTATTAGATTAATTTTGAAACAACATACAATTTGAGCGAGGTCTACAGCTCACTAGTTTTGTATTACTACGAAACTTCACAAAAACAGTTACGTTCTCAGACTTTTTATTAGTTTAACAGTAGTGCTGCACTGTAAGTAGGTTATAATATAGTTTGATCGTAAACGCGCGCCTGTAGACGTGGTAGGACAAAACTAAATTATGATCTTCTAAGAACTTCTGTAGCTGACTGTACCACAATCACCCAGTCGTGACAATACCGAAAAGGTTTCCGCTGGAGATTGGACCCACGACCTCAGAGATGGCGACACCATGAAAACCGGTGTTCTAGCCACTCGACCACTGTGGTCACCTTTACTAATTAAATTGTCTGCCAATGTTTTTCCTTCAGTTAATAATAAACTGAAAACACAAACGAAAAGTATTATCTGACGTCATATTGTCAGTTTTACCGTAAGGAAATCAAACAATATTAAAACTAAAGCTGCAATGATAATAAATCTTTAATTCTAAAGCCATAAAGTTGAAAGTGGGATGTTCCTGTTATTAAAGTACTGAACTTCCTTATACTGACAGCATTAGTGTATTTAGTTTGCACATATAGTTGTTTTTGTTACAAAATATAATTTTTATTTTTTAATTAACATTTATCGTTCATTTTCTCATATAATTAATTGTTCAAATGATTGGTAACTACAGATACACATTTAATTTTAAGTTGTGAAGTAAGGATAGTTAATAATTCCATATTTAGTGGTAAAAGTGTAGAAATATGGTAAATCTATTGGAAATAAGTGAGGAAGATGCCCGCGAGGTTCGAAGGAAGTGGTGGCAGTCTCAGAAAAGCCCTAAGAGCCCTAAAACTAAGAAACTGAAGCAGCTGAAGTAAGTTCTACGAAATAAGGTCAACATGAGTCAAATCGTATATTGTCAACTACACTACTAGACGACACCACTGAGACACCTCAGTTTACAATATTTTTGGTAACCACACCACCGTGGTGAAGTTCTATTACTAAACTTGCATTTATCGTTATCAATTATTTATAATTCGTTAGATCACCATATGACAAAATTGACACTTATGAAGCAAACGGGTAATTGTTATTATTTTATAATCATACTAGCTTCCGTCCGCGATGTCATCTACATGGATATTCCAAAAAATCCTTAGGGTTTAACCAGGATAAATAGTATTCTATGTTTTTTTAGTCATATTATGATCAGCCGTCGTTACGTTATAAAGCGGGTCTCCACCGCGCGATTATCCAGAGCTCTGGGGATTTCGAAATTCGTTTATCTAACCTATAATTCTTAATCTACATTTTGATATTGACATTTAAGTTTTATATCTCACCAGAAAATGTGACTGTGTTATACACAGATGGCCGGTTTCTGAATTGAGAAATTGATGTTGAGTTCTATACTAGGTGTTACAAAAGTACCCCTAATGGCGAATATGGTAGATAGGGACCATCAAACTGAACAACTTTTACTATGAGACCAACTCTGAAATCGCGAAAAAAAATCAGCTGTTTCATACATTTTGATATTTTCGATTTTAATTTTTGTATGAAACAGCTGATTTTTTTTTCGCGATTTCAGAGTTGGTCCCATAGTAAAAGTGGTTCAGTTTGATGGTCCCTATCTACCATATTCGGCATTAGGGGTACTTTTGTAACACCTTGTATAAGTAGGTTCTAGCTAATCAAATGATACTTTGGTTGCTTGATAAACATTTTAGTTGTGCCCTTGCTTTCCCTTTCCCACTTCCGTTCCCTCCCCCGTGCCCGTCCCCCTCCCCTCTTCAAGCCTTTTTTTGCGATAAAAGGTGGCCTATTTCCCTTCCCTAGCTTTACTCTATGTCTGTACCAAATTTCATTAAAATCAGTTCATTAGTTTAGGCGTGAAAGCGAAACAGACAGTTATTTTCGCATTTATAATTGACCGAGCGAGTGCGAAGCGTATGTTTGTCCCGCTGTTCGTTTGTTCTCCTCTACAGGTCGCATTTCTCAACCGATTCTCATGAAATGTGAGCAGGTTTGATAATTATGAAGATTTTTTTTGTCGATTTCGTTGTTCGAATTTTCAAAAATGGCGAAGATATTAAAGCGGATTCTACATTTTATAGAGCCACTAGTAAAATAACGTGTTATAATGTAGGCCTGCGAGCGTAGCGGCGGCGGTGGGCGGTTCGCGGGCGGCGTTTCTGCAGCGCGACAAACTTTACAAGCAGAGGGTGAAGCAACTAGCCAAGCAACATGCACAGCCGGTGAGTATGCCATCATAAGTATATTACCTGTTTTATTGAATTTCTTGAAAATTCGTTATTCATAATAGCTCAATAGTGACAAGCGCTATACAACGTGTTACAAAAATATGGGGCCAACTATGAAATCGCGAAAAAAAAATCAGCTGTTTCATACATTTTGATATTTTCGATTTTATTTTTTGTATGAAACAGCTGATTTTTTTTTCGCGATTTCATAGTTGGCCCCATGGTAAAAGTTGTTCAGTTTGATGGTCCCTATATACCATATTCGGCATTAATAAATAAAATTAATAAAATACGTTTATGAATAATGAAAGTTATGTTACATAGCCGTGCACGTTTGAAGATTAATGACCGAGCGAGCGCGAAGCATCTCGGCTTCGGCTCGGGCAAAAATGCTTTCGTATGTCTGTCCGTTTGTTCTCCTCTACGGGTCTCATTTCTCAACCGATTCTCATGAAATTTTGTAAGCAGATTCGATAATTGTATAATTTTTTTTTGGAAAGCAAGTTTTTCGAAATTGTTCTAAAAAAAACACATTTCTGCCATTTCTAAAAACGATCAAAAATGTCGCAAACTCGAAGTCAGAGCCACAGTGTAAGATGGTCCATGAGTATTATTTGATGTTTGTTATCAGTACGTGGTTCGCGGGCACCACCTGCAGCTGCAGGCGTTGACGTCGGTGGCGCACTGCCACCACTGCGACCTCGTCATATGGGGATTGGCGCCACAGGCCTATATATGTACAGGTATCAAACTTACACTGGCATTCTCTTTTATAACATCACAAACGTTGCTTTGATTCCAAAGTAAGTAGCTAAAGCACTTGTGTTATGGAAATTAGAGACAACGGTGGAGCTACAGACCTGGGGCCGTACCGGCTGACGCATCGAACTTCGGAAAGTCTGCCGGGACTAAAATTAAAACAGATAAATCGAGCCCCAATCGGGCCAAAATGGCGAACTCCAATTCATGATGTCACACGAACGTCGATATCTTCTAAATAACTTCAGCGAGTAGTACAATACGAAACTCCTTACTTAGATTTATCTGTTTTAAGTTGAAGCTCGGCAGACCCGCCGAAGTTCGAAAAGTTAGCCGGTAGGGTCCCTGAGCCAATATAGAAAAAATCGTTTTCCAAATCGACCCAGCCGAGGATCGAACCCGGAACCTCAAAGATGACGACAACTTGAAAACCGGCGTACAAACCACTCGGCCACGGAGGTCGTTAAAACAAGTTGACTTATTTGAGACCTTAAGACCCGAGTTCACCGACTACCTAAGCAGCCGATTAATTTTTAACCATCTGTTTTTAACATTTTCTGCATACATAAAAACGTCAAAAGCAGACGGTTAAAAGTTAATCAGCTGTTTACGTGTTGGTGAACTTCAGCCTTAATCTGTCTTGTATTTTAGTAAAAGTTACGAACTCCTTAATTCCTTAGTAACTCGAATGACTATAGAACTTGTTTTCTGGAATAAAGTATAATTTAATTTAGTAATTCCTTTACATAAATCTAAATGGTTAAATGTCGTTATAAGGTTAAACCTTCAACTGTACAGACATCCTCCATTATAAATATGGTCCTTCGAACAGGATGTCAATTTTTTTTAATCATTTATTTTTTCATAAACCGTAATACAGATTGTAAGTTACGGGTACACCGGACGTGCGCCAAGTCGGTAGAAGAAGGATGCTGTTTAGACGGAGACCACAACACCAACCGGATATCCAGGTTCATGGAGCGGATACACAACAACCAACCTAACAGTGAGTTAAACATATGTCATTAGAAAGTAGACGTCCAGATTAGTTATGGATGAAGATGAGGTATGATGACCTTTAATGACCTGATCACTTGTTTCCGGGTTTTAAAAATTATGCACAGACGACAGCACGTCAGGTTATACAGTTAAACTGCGAAAACAGCGTTTACTACGTAAGGCATAAAGGCGGCCTCTAGGTCAACATGTATAGTCTGAGGTGCCGTCGTGTGTACATTGTTGATAAATCTAGTTATTGTTTTTGGAACTTTAAGACTAAAAAACTTTAAGTGACTAATGATCCTTAATTGTGGAATCTCAGGCATGTGCGTGTATAAAGTGTCTCAATATAAACTTGTATTGAAGTTCATAATTCGAAATTTACGATATGAGAGTAGATAAAGTGTATTTTTATTCGTAGATCTAGACTCAAGTGACAAGAAATCGAGGAAGACATCGAACACCGGACACTTTCTCAACAGTGAGTTACGTTTTTATTTATTTAATTACCTATTTGATAAAGAAAAGGATGTTTTTTCGCAACTAAGAAGAAAACTAGTAACCCTATAAGGCCGGGTGTACTGATACCTGAACTAGGTAATACCTGTAATATTGTCCAAACTATCATCGCCGCATGACTCGGACCTGGAGCGCTAAGGCTTCTACACAAGTGGGTACAAAGATATAGGTAGGCATCTTTCAAGAAACCACCCATTTGTATAGAATTTTACAAAACATTAACTGAAGAATTAAAATTAAGTTTAGCTCTCAAAAGAAATCTAAGGCCCGTATTTATATACCGCTCTCAACGTTGAGAGCTATCTTGAGATCAAACCTGAGATGCTATTTCTATAAGAAGAGCATCTCAAGTGTGATCTCAAGATAACTCTCAACGTTGAGGGCGGCTTATAAATACGGGCCTAAGTCATAAATGTACGACATTAAAATTTGGCACCGTCAGCTAATAACTTTGCCGACCACTGACCGAAATGATGGAAGCTGAGGGCGGCTAGTACTGTTAGGGTTATGGGCTCTCTTATTTAGTAGCTGCAGTGGAAATATAAACGCGTAAGCAATGAGGAATAAATTCACACAGTAAAAATCGTATCTAGGATAAACAAACTCAATGACAACCTCTGTCCTCTGTCAAAGAAACAAAAACATTGGTTTTGCAACCTCCTTAATAAGTACTACTCGGCGTAGGGCGGCTGAGACTGTAAATCCGCCACAGTCTACCACCCTACTTGGATTGTTTATAACTTTATTTCGTTTCCCAACAGTGGAGAGGAGTTTTCGGAAGCAGGAGGACGAGCAGCCTTGGGACCAGACGTTGACTCCTGCCTCTTCACACGGTAAGTACTTAGATATAGAAACTTGCAGAAAATTAGATATATATTTGAGTATAATCCGCGTGCGATGAGAATGGGATGGAACCTTGTCAAAGTGAGACGCGTTTGTTCGCCGGCTAGCCACAGGGATATCCAAAAACACGGTGTCACGCATCTAAAGTGAGGGAAATTTTGCTGCAGCAAAATTAAATTAAAATTAACCAATTAGTCAATTTTCGATTCGCTTTGACAAGGTTCCATCCCATTCTCATCGCGCGCGGATATAAACATGTAGACTTTTTCTAGGAATTTATAAACGTTTAGGTATCTGACAAAACGTTTTGCGTATTTGATAGTGTGTGATTCTGACATTTTGCGTATCTCAAGTTATTGCTTTTTTGGTATTATGCAATGTTTTATTTTTTAATGCTATTGGTGTTGTGTACGATAGAATAAATAATAAAAACGAAATAATATTAGGTGCTTTTAAAATAAAATCAGGTCTAGAATCATTTTCATCAGATAGGATAGTTTGACGACCTTCGTGGTCGAGTGGCTTTGTACACCGGTTTTCAAGGTATCGCCATCTCTGACGTTCCGGGTTCGATCCCCGGTTGGGTCAATTTAGAAAACGAACTTTTCTATATTGGCTCAGGTCTGGGTGTTTGTGATACCACCGTAGTCTCTGATTTCCATAACACAAGTGCTTTAGCTATTTACTTTGGAATCGGAGCAATGTATGTGATGTTGTCAAATATTTATTTATATTATATTTATTTTCATCAGATGGGATAGTTTGACGACCTCCGTGGTCGAGTGGCTTTGTACACCGGTTTTCAAGATGTCGCCATCTCTGACGTCCCGGGTTCGATCCCCGGTTGGGTCAATTTAGAAAACGAATTTTTCTATATTGGCTCAGGTCTGGGTGCTTGTGATACCACCGTAGTCTTTGATTTTCATAACAAGTGCTTTAGCTATTTACTTTGGAATCGGAGCAGTGTATGTGATGTTGTCAAATTTTTATTTATTTATTATGACTTAATGGTTAAAACTGGTGCCCCCGCGCCCCTGTGCCTCGCGGGCGAGGGCTCATTTAACCGGTCGACCTATCGAAGACAGTATAGTATGAAAATTAAGTTTCAATAAATAGTTTGATACAGGGCTGCCCCCAGTACTGTCAGGGAGAAATCACATTATCCGCTTTACTAGCTATCTGAAATGTTACGTGGTACCTTATTCAAGTGAAATAACCCTCGACGTAAATTGAGTAACGCCTCACTCAATTTTGTTACCACGCTTGAAAAACTTTCTTATGAACTAGTGACCCATATAATTTTAATGTCATATTAAAATACGTTTATATTATACTAAACTAGCGGCCCGCCCCGGCTTCGCACGGGTACAATATAGTGACTAATGTGGTGAGTGTGAAGTTATTAGACTATACTACAGGATATCTTGTAATAATATATAGTGGTGGCTACATAATTAAGGACGCCAGTCGATTTTCATACAAACGAAGTAACTTTTAAGCATTGCTTCTCCGCCAGGGATTGACCGAGCGGTGATCTAGTGATGGCCATCCAGGGAGTGAATGGAGGAGATCCAGATTTCTATACACACCCAAGTGATCTAACCAGTATTTTAAGAGATGTTAAAATGTATAAAAATCTTGCTACTGACAATTCTGATGCTTACATCTCTTAGAATGCTGACCAGAACTGTTGGGTGTATATTGCGATCTGAATCTTCTCCATTCACTCCCTGGATGGCCATCATCAGATCACAGTTAGTTCAATACCTAGCGAACAACCAAGACTTCAAAATTACCTCGTTTGTATGAAAATCGACTTGTGTCCTTAATTATGTGGCCACCACTAAATATGTATATGTATATACGACGTACACAACTAACGCAAGGCGTGTTATAAGTTTGACCTGTGTGTGTGTCTGTCTGTCTGAGGCAACCTAGCTCCCAAACTTATGGACCGATTTTGATGCGGTTTTTTATGCATAGTTTAAAAGATCTAAGTGCACAAACGGCGGGACTCCTAAGCCATTTATCGGATAATGATGAAATTTTGGTGAGTTGTTCTGCGTACGACCGAGAAGGTCCCTGGCTAAAAAAACGGAGCATTGCAATACGCATGCCGGGTGCAGCCAGTTTTAAATAAAAATATGTTGTGCATTATGAGGATTATCAATCTCGATCATCCAACACACTTTTCTTGTCATTTTATCCGGTTGCAAAATAAAAAGGCTATTCGGCGAGCTGACTCTCGAGCACGCGACATAAGATCTGGCCATAGGAGAAACAATCACTGCGCAGATCTACACCAGCCGCTCTTAAATTTTGTCCCTGTGCTTTATTAATTGTCATAGCAAAGGCGACATGACCGGATATTGTATTCTTTTAAAATTAATCTGAATAAGGAAAAATGACAGCACTGCCAACATAACGCCATAGGTACTATTCAATGAAATGCATTCTACCTACTCTCAGGGGAAATGACCAAAGAGAATGTTATACTACGTTGAAATGACAAATGATATTTATTTTTCTTAATTAATCAATCAAATGCACAAAGAAGTTTCAATTCCGACGTCGAACGTCGACGACACCCCAAAAGTAGCTTTCTACCACTTTTTAACCCTGTTAGGGGATAAATATTAAAAAAATACGAAACACGTGTTCAATTAATTTTATGAAAGAATGTGTATGCCAAATTTCAAGTCAATCGGGCCAAGGAATCCCGTTTTCCCATACAAACTTTGCCACCCTGTTTCACCCCTTTAGGGATTGAATTTCGCAAAATCCCGTCTTAGTGAGCACCTACGCTCTAAAAGGAGCCCCCATGCAAAGTTTGAGACTTCTAGCACTTGTAGTTTCTGAGATTTCATGATCAGTGAGTGAGTGATTTTCCCTATTGGTAACGTGGTTTGTGTTTGACTGGTGTAATGACGTGAAAACTGATGACGTGAAAAAAGAAATAATATCACTTTTGTTTAGTTTCGTAACGCGACATTAAATCCTCCAACGATGTATTCGTGCTCCAACGCACACACGCACACTGTTTTGATAGATATATGATTGAATTTTTGAAGTGCAAATTGACTCTTTGACGTAAGGAACATACGTACATTGTTTAAACAACCGTCAGTGCTTGTAATTTAATATGATCTTTATACAATAGTAATAAAGCTCAAATTGACTCTACGTTTTAGTTAGAAAACGTTTGTATGGGAAAGAGAAAAGGGCTGTTTTAAAGGTTTTTCCGGCAATTATTCGAATTTTTCTCGCCGTAAAAACCATCCTTGAACTTCAACGAACATTTTAAAAAAAGAATTGGCCAAATTGGTCCAGGCGTTGTTGAGTTATGCGCTTAGCAACACATTTTGCGATTCATTTTTATATTATAGATAATATACTAGAAAAAATAGGACTCGACCCAGATCATGTTCTCGGACGGGAATCGAACCCGCGACCTTTAGATATCCGGCCCAATGCTCTGACCGCTGAGCTACCGAGTCACTAGTGAGAACGTCGAATTTCTTCTAGTATATCAACTCTTACGCTGCAAGCCAGCGCCATCTCACCAATGTAGAAGGAATTAACCTCGACATATTTCTACGTTTATATTTTTAAATATTGCGAATTTTTAGCATTCACAATGCCATTATACAATACTTAATAATTTACTAGAAAAAACCACGCGTTAAGACACAGTATTTTAGTTACACATTGAGCGTTTTAAGTATCCGAGCCGATATTATGTTGTAATATCTATTTTTTTTACGTTGGAAGTGAATAGTAATCTTCACCTGTGTGGGACTATACAGCGTGTTACAAAAATACCCCTAAAGCCGAATATGGTAGTTAGGGACCATCAAACTGAACAACTTTTACTATGGAACCAACTATAAAATCGCGAAAAAAAATCTCCTGTTTCATACATTTTGATATTTTCGATTTTAATTTTTGTATGAAACAGCTGATTTCTCTTTCGCGATTTTTATTCTTTTTTTTTTAGGAACTTTGTTTTTTTTAAACATGTCAGTTTTCGCGATTTCAAAGTTGGTCCTATAATAAAAGTTGTTCAGTTTGATGGTCCCTATGTACCATATTCGGCATTAGGGGTGTTTTTGTAACACGTTGTATAGAGATAATCATCGTACCATTTTGTATACAGCCGCCTGTTCCTCCCATGCACAGACAGCCGTGTCCGACAAGGGCCATTGTGTCCGACAGTGTGACACTCACAGACACGAGTGTGTAATCGACTCGGCACTCTTGACACCTCTCAACACACCTTTGATGTTTATTTGCGCAACTCATTTAATTTCCTGTGTGAGGGATCGCGACGTTATTTACCTGTGCACGTCACGTCTAAAAATATGTACAGTTTAGAACTTCGTCACTTTGTTGTAGTTGTCATTTGTCATTGATTTCTGTTCAATAAAGTAATAGCTTTTAGAGTGACAAAGTTCTAAACTGTATACATATTTATAGACGTGACTCGTATTCATTCGCTTTTACTGACACCCATCAGTCCCGTTTGGGCCTGTGTAGTGGATTGTGGCGTATTCTTCATGCAAAAGGAAGGACTTTGTCTCAGTAATGAGGATTATGTGCAAAGTAATTTGTACAGATTTCTTAATATTATTTTATTTGAATATTTAATACTTTACTATATTACTGACCGAGCGAGTGCGAAGCGTCTCCGTTTCAGCTTGCAGAAAATGCTCCGGCTGTTCTCCTCTACAAGTCTCATGTCTCTACGGATTCTCGTGAAATGTTGTGAGCAAGTTCGACAGTCATATAGATATTTGTTGTCGATTTAGGTTTTCGAAATTTTTCAAAAGGCAGTGATGGAAAGATGGAGCGGGTGGAAAACGTAAAAAATATATATTTCAGCTATCTCGAAAATGTTGAAAAATGTCACAAACGTGAGGTCTACAGCTCAGAGCCACTAGTTTTACGGTATATTGGTGGACTATCTAATAAATATTAACTTTCTAGAAGTTCTTTAATCTTTATCTTGGGTGAATAACAAAAAATCATATTAAATTTATCATCGATATTATGTAAAAGATGGTTGAAATAAAATTGTAGATATTTTCTTCTATTATCTGTCTTTAGCTGTTTGTCAAAAATCTTGCGGTTAATACTCAATTACACTCTTCACTCGCTGCGAGTCACTCGCGCAAACAATGCTGACACTCGCCACTCGCTCTGCTCTACATATAGACGTTGTGTTAGAACACAGGTGTACAATACGGGACTGGATCTGGCTATAATACAGTCAGTATGTAAATTAACTAAAGGCAATCCAACTAGGCTGTGTGTGTAATAAAAAAATATTTATTTCATATTTAAAAACATTTACCTCTTTCGTAATCGGTAAACACATTTACACCACCCTGTAAAATAAAGTAGGTAAGCATAACAAACTTATTTAATGTTTTTCATTTGAACAAGGAGTTTGTATTCTTTCATTGTCAATTTTGGCAGGTTGATGTTACTTCTTGTCAAATTATTGATAAATAAATACCCCACTCGACATTGTACACGATGTAAAACTTTTTCATAATTGCATTTTTTAAATAAATCTTTAAAAACCGTTTAAATTTAAACAAACATGTACCGTTGGCTTCTTCCCAACCTACACACAACTTGGTTAAATGGATTGCCTTTAGTTAATTTACATACTGTATCGTATCCCTCATCATCAGTCAAACACCGGTCAGTTTTCTATATACATTCAGAATTAAGTTAATGACCTAATTACAAATGTTATTAATTAAATTAGTTTCTCAGTCAAGTTAACCGTCAAATGACTATCTTTAATAGATAGGTTCTTTAATAATTTAATCTCTAGGGCAACTGGCACGCAAGTAGGGTTACCAGACGTCAGGACTTTTTTGGTTCCTGTCAAGATTCCGGCCGGAGTTGGAAAATGTCAAAACCTTAAAAGTTAAGTTTTAGTTATTGTTAGATTGACAATATCTTGTAATTAAAGCGCCATCTGCCTCTGTCTGTTTATCTGAAACTAACAATCAATGAGGATTCCTTCCAAACCTCGAAATTAAAGTTCTCTTTACTCTCCTCCCCCCCATTTACCTAAGCGAACACTATGTCACTTCCAGGCAGCGAAATCTTTAATCTACGCCTGTCCAGTATAGTAAGGCCCGCTTGTTTATTGAGCATTACCTGTTTTTCTATGGTGCTGGAGGTCTGGACTTCTGGTCGGCGACTGACTGTCTTGCATATAATGCACGGTATAGATACGCGGTTTTTAATTGTGATTCAGTGAACCGACTGGTAGGTTTCATTTTGTATTCAGTGGTCAGGGTAATTACACAAAATAGAAAGAGGACAGAAGTCAAGCTTAGTACCTACCTACTACGCGAGCAACGTATACACACATAAACAGCTCTCACCGACCGACGACACTGCGTCTCGCACTCGAACTCGTTTTGAGATTGGTCTAAGATTCCGGTTATTCTGTTTTGATGAGCGCTGTCTATGTGTGCGCTGCTCGAGCGCACGCAGTACTGAGCCTGACGTCTGTCTTCTTTCTACAAGGTGTTACAAAAATACCCCTAATGCCGAATATGGTATATAGGGACCATCAAACTGAACAACTTTTACTATAGGACCAACTCTGAAATCGCGAAAAAAAAATCAGCTGTTTCGTAAATTTTGATATTTTCGATTTAAATTTTTGTATGAAACAGCTGATTATTCTTCGCGATTTCAGAGTTGGTCCCATAGTAAAAGTTGTACAGTTTGGTGGTCCCTATATACCATATTCGGCATTAGGGGTATTTTTGTAACACCTTGTATATTGTGGTAATTATTTGTTAGATAAGTTTTAAGGGAGAATATTGATTGCACTAATAGCCAGTTTTACTAGTTTCGGACAAGCGTTATACTTGTCATATAATGTCATACCAATTCTGTTATATTTTAAAATGACAATAGAAGTTAGATAGGTATGATCGAAAAATTTTGTAACTGGCTCTAAGGCCCGTATTTATAAACCGCTCTCAACGTTAAGAGTTATCTTGAGATCACACTTGAGATGCTCTTCTTATAGAAACAGCATCTCAGGTATGATCTCGAGATAGCTCTCAACGTTGAGAGCGGTTTATAAATACAGGCCTGAGAGTAAATAGTTTAAATTAATTTCAGATGTTAGATTACTCAATATTGTAGTCCTAGATTAAGCTGGTATAACACTAAGAGGCATAATACTGAATGAAATATATCATCAACCATGATTGGATCAAAATGCGATGAACATCACATAAACATTTGCTCCTAGCGAGAGTCGAATGCGTAACAACAGGCTGGTATGCTAAACACTGGTCGATAATCCATTATATAAGAGCGAAAGTTTGTATGTCCTTTGTTTTGTTTTCAGGTTTAAGCAACTGAACTAGTTTAAATGAATTTTTGGTAGAAATAGATTGGGCCTTGCGGAAGAACGTTGGGTTTTTTGAATTATTCCCACGGGATATGAAATTCGCGACGGATGATGTCACGGGAAAATTATATTGCAACTAATCATAATTATACAATACTAAATAATATACTAGAAAAAATACGACTCGCACCAGCCCTTCTATTGTCTAATTTCAAAATCTATCGCAATCGCTTTCAGCATGAAACATATTGATGCTTCTTTTTGGCACAAATAAAAACTTACCAAAGAAATGCAGCAATGTGTCGGATCCAACTGTCAAATGAAAGCGATTGCGATGGATTTTTAAATTAGACAATTAGCCCCCAGATCATGTTCTCGGACGGGTTCTAGTGCGAGACGTATCTTTTCTAGTATATTATTTAGTATTATATAAAAAAAGCACTGTGCTAAAATCTCAAATAAAAAAAATAAATATCATAAGTACTCTGCCAGTCTTGTGTATGTTTTAAGTAATCTAGGCTTTGAACCTTAAACCACAGAATAAATAATAGAACTTAGAAACTCACAATGCCGGCAAATCTAACCCTTATTCCTAAGGCAGGCGTTCCACAAATAGATTAAATATAAAGAGATCAAAGTAATATAGCTTGTAATAGCGCGTACAGCTGAATATTGGTGTTTGTAAACTCGTAGAGATGGTAGGAAACAGTCTGTTTTGGTCGCTTTGTTAGCGCACGCTTCCGTGTGAGGCCGGTGCCACACTTCATGGCGGTGCTATTTTTATTCCCGAAAAACTAACGCTTTTCTCCTATTCCGAGTATTTGTAATTGAATGTGATTTATTTTATTTTTCAAGCATATAAAGCTCAGTCTTTGGTAATAATAATTTGTTATATGGGTTATTTTGGTCTCGAAATAAACGATAATTATCAATTATCAGTTATTATTATTATTATTAATAAAAGTGATGATCTTCTAAATTAGAGTCTTAAAAGTTATTTTGTTGGAGGACATAATAATGATAATGTCACTTACATTAGTAAAACTAGTATGGATTCTAAATAATGAAATAGTAGTTAATACAAAAGTGCTTCATGTTTTGGTTTATCTGGTTTTAGGGATTCGACTGATACTCACTTTCCAAAAACTAAGAAATTCTGTTATTGCCATCTTACGTGAACACAATTCATAAACAAAATAGCTAACATAACACAAAAAGAAAGTGTAGCTATGCTATGAAGTGTGCCCAACCCTTATACTGAAAGCTGTAAGCTCCACTGAAGTTTGAGCGGTGGCAGCGGGCGGGCCGCACGCTTCAGTCTCTACTCGCTCGGACGTCTCGTGAGCTTACTCAACATAAATACTATTTGGTGCGAAAAAGTGTGAAAAAGGAAAAAAAATTGGTGTGTTCGAAATGTTTGTGCGTGGAAATTAAGTTGATTGTTTGGTGAAATATTTTTGAAGGTTTTTTGTGGTTGAATTAAATAGGTATTGTATGAAGTTATAATTAAGTTGTCATTGATAGAAGTGGTTTAATTTTGGATTATTAAAATGCAGGTAAATTGGGTTTCATTAAAAAAAATTAGCTACTTGAATTGAAATCTTATTTTTGGGTTATGTAGGCGTTTTGGCTTTAAAATACACTAATGATTTCCTTACATTCCAAAATATTTTATGATTTTAATGTTCCACATATAAACGTAACGTCATATTAGGTCCACCTATGAAATTGACGTTTTGTATCGAGAATTTTTAACAAATTGCATTTTCCATACTAGCATTTTCATAATTTATTTAACAATCGTGATTAGCGCTATTGTAACAAAACTTTTATCTACAAATGTTTGAACATTAAGCTGACCGGCAACATAAATTAAGCGAAAAAAATAAGTTAAGATTAAGATATAATGGTTAAAGTGGTCATTTTCGATAACAAAAAAGGAGTCACTTTCAAGGTAATTTTTTAATGCTAAGAAAACAAAATAAATAGACTTTATTAATGCTGATAGTTGCCGGCTATGGTCATAATTTGATGTTGATCCAGCAACTGATAAATATTTTAAATCACGGAAGTTATGAGGTTCTCTCTTTGGGAGAAAAAAACACCAATTTCATAGGTAAGGACTTAATATTAATAATTTGAAACAGTATACTTAATTAAGATAATTTAACGATTTCAATCACAAAATTAATGTGACTTAATTAATACTATACTTTACTACTTGTGAAAGATAAATGTTGGTATAGTATCTTTAGATTTTTTTTTTAATTAACCGTAGCACAGGGAGTATTTAAATATCATACTAAATATCTGCACCTGAGCCGTCGACTTATTACATAAACAAAGCCGTATAGTTGCCGCTTCGATTTGCGTCCCTCGCAAGCATCCACCATTGCCTTTGAACAGCCCAGCACTCAAATTTGAACCCAATCCATCAAGCAAAAAAGCCTATTTTCCTACCCACCTCCCTATATTTGACTTATATTACCTTTGAAAACTCGTTCTTATGGAAATTCAAACGTAATCCCGTCGCGTTTAAGTTTCTTTCACCTTGACATTGACAAAATCGCGCGCTATCAAAAGAGGGGTGACGGATGACTTTCTACAATTTTGAACCTTATTCTATAGAAAATAAGTTGTAATTTCCTTTGACTTTGGTATGTTTTGGAATGGTCCTGTTAATCCCATTTCGGCCGGTAGTTGGTGGAAATCCAGTCTCGATCAGTATTCCAATAGAGTTTCATTAATTTTGAGTAGATTCCTACTTTATTTTCATTTGTTAAAACCTTTTGACAGGACAAATTACGTTTCGCTTGATGGCCGTTATAAAATATTCTAAATAATCTTCGTTGTTCAAATGATTCATAACTTCAAATGACTTGTAAAAGCATTTTGATTTGTTCAAAGGAGACCCGGCCTTTTATGCATACTTTTTTAATTCGTGATTCATAATCTGCTTAGTCTGTGGTATTTTTTGAACAAATGCTAGATCAATGCCAAATCGGAAGTCAAATTGAAATTTCGATTTCTTAATTTCGAAAAAAGGTAGATAATTATGGTTTAAGCAGCCTCTTTATAACATTTCATAGATTGACGACCTCCGTGGTCGAGTGGCTTTGTACACCGGTTTTCAATGTGTCGCCCGCCATCTCTGAGGTCCCGGGTTCGATCCCCGGTTGGGTCAATTTAGAAAAACGAACTTTTCTATATTGGCTCAGGTCTGGGTGTTTGTGATACCACCGTTGTCTCTGGTTTCCATAACACAAGTGCTTTAGCTACTTACTTTGGAATCGGAGCAATGTATGTGATGCTGTCAAATATTTATAAAAAAAAAAGATTCATGTTTGTTTTTAACACAAAATGAAAGCGATACTTTATGCTAGACTTTTCTGAGCCTAGTTTGAAAACTAATAAATTATTATTTCTTCTCACATTTTGTCTGAGAAATGTTTGTTATTGGTATAATTTATTGCTAAAGTTTTTGCTTTGGAGTGACATTTTATCCAAATTACTATCGTTATTTGCTTAACTGAGAACTTGTAAACAAGGTTTGTCTATTTGTGTTTTGTATTTTTGTCCACAAATAAGAAAAAACAGAATCAGTTACAGTCTGAAAAGGTAAGATTGTTTGAATATGAAACATTTACTATCATGTAGCAGACATCTTTTAAAAACCCTAAAATGTTGTCCTTAATTTATGTAACATCTGAAATTTATTTCATATTGGAATCTATTTGAGATCGATAATCTTTTATGTTATTTTTTTTTAGGTTCATAAAATATTTTCAGATTTGAGAAATGAAACATCATGAACAATATTTGTGAGATACATACAATTTTGCCTTTTTAGACCTGGCCCCTAATTCATAAACGAGACAATTGTAAATTACAATGACAACTAACGCATCGAACTTCGGAAAGTCTACCGGGCTTCAAATTAAAACAGATAAATCGAGCCCCAATCGAGCCAAAATGGAGAACCCCAATTCACGATGTCACACGAACATCGATATCTTCTAAATAACTTCGGCGAATAGTACAATACGAAACTCCTTTTCTTCGATTTATCTGTTTTAAGTTGAAGATCGGCAGACCCGCCGAAGTTCGAAAAGTTAGCCGGTAGGGCCACAGGTAATATGGTTAGAAATTAAACAAACAATCAATGATTCTGACTCACTGCCGATTGTATTTGATTCAGTGTCAGACCCGCTGACAGCTGTCACTCGAAAGTGAGCCGCTGTCAAAACCAACGAGCCTCTGCACACAACACTAGCTTTGATAAAACTAACAGATGAGGTAATTTGCAGCGATGACGATGACTCTAAACTAAAGAATGAAACATAAAACAAACTTGTATTTAAAGTACTTGATATATAAAATAAACGACTGATTAATAAAAACACGAAACACAAAAAAATATTTGATATTTTAATTAAAGCTGTAATCCCCTGTGCTTTGCTAGCTGTCGACTATTTTCTTGTCAATTAATCGTAAAATAGATGTAGGTTGGGTGTCAATAAAAGACATGCATTATACAATTATCGCTGACTATTAGCAATACCACAAAGAGCACTTACAATTACAAATAATAATGAATAAGAAAATAAGATAGATTACTTCTATTCTACTCGTGTATTTTTTTGTATCAGTTCATCTTACTGTAACGCTGTAGTCAGTATAAAACTTCAATTTGTTTGAAGTTAACTTGAAGTTATTAAAACTGTCGGTCGTACGTAATTCGCATCGGGTAACGCCCAGCCCTTGTTTGTTGTCGTCAGTGCCGCGGAGAATATGTTTACTGACCTCTATCCACCTTTATGAGTTTTAACCTATTTGTAGATGTTAGAAAGTGCTTATGTTGGTGCCTTTTTTGCAAAGTCCATTGTTGTTAGTTCAGTTATAGTTAATTCAACATCATCGGCATTTGGCATCTCAATATCCCCACTGTTAGGGCACAGGACTTCCTTAGGAATGCATAAGAAGGTTGGACCCACAATTTGGGTTCTAATTCAGATTAATTAGTTTGGTTGGGGACATATTCCAAAGGAAATTTCAAAAAGTGTTGATGTCTATAAGCTGCTAACATTTCAATTCATGTTTTCCAAAATAAAATGTGTTCAATGATGTTAATCGTACATCCATCTATAAATTCTACGAAAAGGGTAATAGGAGCAGGTTAGCAACTTTTTATGAGTAAGAGCCCTAATGTCAATTACGTACAGTGATCTTTTGGAATTCATCTGACGGGATCTGAAAATAAATTTGTAATTAAATCATAAAAAATAAAGTTTTTAAAGTACATAATCTATCATCGAGGTTAAGCAACGGTATGCGCGGTCATAATTTTGTTTATTATAACGTAAATTTTATCAACAAATGCAAATATATTAATAATAATTTTTTTTTGCCTCAAAATTCCCTTAATTTCCTATTACCAACTTAATTTTGCGGTCAAACGCGTAGCACAGATAAGCCTCGCCCCTTAGCCCTATTTGGTACGGAACCCTAAACGTGCGAAGTCCGACACGCACTTGGCCGGTTTTTTTACTGTTTTACATCTTTCACACACGTACCCGAACAATCCGGCA
This sequence comes from Catoptria pinella, assembly GCA_963556745.1. Taxonomy (NCBI): domain Eukaryota; kingdom Metazoa; phylum Arthropoda; class Insecta; order Lepidoptera; family Crambidae; genus Catoptria; species Catoptria pinella. The sequence goes on along the minus strand of OY750782.1, from coordinate 456,836 downwards.
TAGTTGTATAAGCATGACGTCAGAACACTGGGTAGGATTTAATGGGAAAGGCTCGCTCCAAGGGCAAATGTCGTGCCGGTTAGGCTACCTATACACATCAGTTCCCCTAACTAGGCCAAAAAATAAGAAAAAGACCAATACACACAACATCAGGTACAAAATGGCTGATTAAACTATTGTATCTGTGAAAATTGTTAGCAGTTTTCATATAACACTTTCCCTGTCGCTTTGGGTACTTTCTCTTAGTTCCGAGATTCTTCGAAGTCGCGACTTTAAATACCATTTCAGCATAACTTTTCTGAAGTAATAATTTAACTGTTCTAAGTAGGTTTGCTTTCTCTAGCAAATTTTTTTATAGTTTCCTTTTTTTTTAAACTAAAGTAACACAGTTTCTACATTTACAAAAAAGTCGTTCTGTCGGAGTCTGCCCTTAGGCGGGTAGTAGGTGACCATTAGCGGCGCGGAAGCCGGATAGCAATATTTTCTCATTGTCATCCATTTTCGGCAAGAAATGAGATGAAAATCAAATGGGAAGGCGATTCCGTCTAATTTGATTAAAGGTTCTATTAGCGTGCATACTGATTTAAGTAATATTTTCTTGTTAGAAAATGTATTTTTGTTTTCATTATTAAATTGTTTGGGGAAACATCTCCATATTGTTTTAAAAGAAAGAGAAACACGTTTTCTCACCAAGAACCAATCTCGACCGCAAAGAAGTAGCTATAAATAGTAGACATCAAATATTGCCCTTAAGGCCAATTACTCAAACGAATGTTAAAGTTAAGGCCACCTTAAGGGCGCGTAGTCGGCACACTAGCGCCGCCATTGGAAAAAAAACATAGTGCTAATATAAAGACGAAATTGCGAATTATGTCTCTATAGTGCATTGCTAAAAGTGGCCACTTTTCGCAAAAAACTCAATTAAACTAAACGACAGACTAGAAAATATTTTTTAAGCCATATTAAATACCAAAAAGCTTCTTCGGAGTGCACTACAGAGAGATAATTCACAATTTTGCTTTCATTTCCAATGGCGGCGCGCGGCGCTAATGTGTAAAATACGCCCTCTTAAATTCAAAAAAGTTGTCAGTTTTGACAGAAACTCTGACACTGACAGCTTCCTTAAAGTTAAGGATACCTTAACTAATGATTTTAGCTAAGAAGCCTGATATTCGGCCGTTAAACTGTAAGTTGCAATTCTTTTTAGTCGGCACTCTTGACATAGTGATCGTGGCTGTCGATGGAAAGGGTTGCGGCTCGCCGTCGCCACGCGCTCCCAGGCCGGCCGCACGACATGCGATGTCTCTCCACCAGAGTCGATCTTCAGCGTTGCGAAAACACTGTACTGCGGTCGACTGCGTATTTTTCTTAATGAGGAGTTGCAATTCTACATGAACGTAATTTGGCGTGAAAGCACTGAAGTATTTACCTATAGCTATTTTTGGGTCTGACATGCCTGTCTCTACATAAGCTTTGCGTTTGCTATTTGTAACCTATGTATGGAACGTATGTAAATACATAACAGATTTCCGTCTCGGCCTCGTCTGTCCGAACGACGTTATCTGTCGCCAGTTTGCTTGTTATCGGCTATTTTTGTCGCGCGTCGACGCGGCCATGTCGCCCACTGCAAAACTAATGATTGTTTTGTTATTACAATCGCGCGTAAATAAACAAATATTGAAATAATGAGAAGAAATGATGTCAACATAATTCGGGTGTTTGTTTTTGGTCGAAAATAAAAGGTAGTGTGAACATTTTTGTAATGATCAAACTACATAAGCTACGGGCTCATCAACCGTAGCTGCTACGAGCTACGAAAACTTGCTACACTATTTGTATTAGTAGCCTATGCAATTTATAAGATAAACATATAAATTAAAAGGTATCTTTCAGGCCCCCTAGCATGACTATTGAAACGCGATATGATATAGCAATTTGTCACGTTTAATTCTTAAAAGACAATGGATTTTGACAGTTGAGTGTCGATAAAACGCTATGTTACGCGATATATATCGTGTTTCGGTGGTCAAGCTAGGGGCCTGATATATTTATGTGTAATTTATCCAATTGAGAATAAAAATTATAAGGAAATTCTATTTTTGAAACGTATGCAAAACCATTATTTAATTAATTATGCTCTGTAACGAACTTATACGAATAAATTAACTTTGTAAAACCCTTCGCTCATGAGTATTTTCTTTATGCATTTATAATTTATTCAAACAAGCATTGTGTGAGAGTTAATGTATTATAATAGATGCCTTTTTAATGTCATACAATTTTTAAGTGCTTAAATGAAATGACAGGAATTTAAATAATCGAACAACATTTTCAGCTTGCCAAAAAAAATAACTTGATTTTAAACTAACATAATAAAATATAATATTTATAAAGCCTTATTATTATTTAAACGTTATCTCGATAGATATATTTTTTAGAAAATTTTTTTTTTTTGGTAATGTTCAGAGCTAAGTAGGGGCGAATGCTTTTTTATACATTGCACTTTACAGTTAATTCAGTAACAGTTTTTGGATATCGGTTTGAATATTTGAAGACTGTGTCTTGATATTCATACTCGTGATATAAAAAAGGTACAGTTACGAACAATAAAATGTTTACTGTTAAAGCTGATAAGTTTCTTGCGCCTGTTCTTCTTGTCAGTCAAAAAAGTCTGGAACGGGTGGTAGAAAAATATAGACGATTCAAAAGCGCTTAATTACTAAGTTTATTTGAATAAAGCAATTTTTTACTTTTACTTTTACTTTTTTTACAACATTCGACCATGTAGTCCTATGTATGGCCTAAGGCTAGATGGTCCAATAAAATAATAAATAAAAATGTATTTATTTTCCATCACACAATGGTTGGTTACACAAAGTACTTATACTACCAATGTTGTATACATTTTATTGATTGATTGTTCTAAAATGACGCTGGACCAGAGTGGTAAAGCGTCATTTTAGAACATCATCGTTTTAAAAAACTTTATAAAAAAACATTTCCAAATACAAATCTGACATTACACAGTCATCTGGCCAACCCCGATTCACATTACACGGTCACATGCGAATTAGGGCAAGTGCCCTACAATCCCTTATCGCGACCGCAAAGCGACCGTGAAAAAAAAAAGCTTTTTAATTTAGTACTTGTAAATTGCAAAATTGCGAGATTGTTGCGAATGAGCGAAACGATAACTTATCTGCAGGATGCGCCGCGTTGTCTGTCATAGATAGATATGTTTGACGTGCAAACTAACAGCTGGTCTATATGATTGAAATCGTGCTTTTTCCTTGTACAGTCAGCGCCAAAGTGATCTGAGCATAAAAACCTATCGAAATACCTGAACATTTGACAAAAACAAGGTGGACTTTAGCTAGTTCTTAGACAACAAATGAAAGTTCACCTTTTGGCGCTGATTGTACTTACTAGTAAGTCTTATCTAGCGATTTGGTACATAATAGGTACAGATGCCCGGGTTAATATTGTGAAAGATTTCTTCATCAATGATTCTGTCGTTTTTATCTAAAGAAAAACCGTCCAATTCAATAAAATTTATTCCCATCACAAGTATCTTTGATTTACCGGGAAGTCTCGGCGTAAAATTTTTGTAAAATGATTTCAGAAATAAAGATTTTTTTTATTATTTATTATTTCCATAGTTTCGAAAGACCTTCTCACCATAACTAGCCATCGCTGATTTAAACAAAGTAGGCTTTTTAAATGATGTAATTATTTGAATCGCTTCTATCTGAAAGATTTAAGACCTGCAAGTAGTGTTACCAGATGGGATACCTATAAAATCCTGACAAAAAGTCTTAAGTTCTACTAAAAATTCCTGACATTATGCTATGTTTTAATTGTGCTGATTATTTACTGCAAATGTACCTAGTTGATTGTTAAAGAAAGAAAAATAACTAAAACTTAATTTTTAAGGTTTGTTTTACTTTGATGCAAATAATGCTAAAACTCTTGACATTTTCTTTCTCCGGCCGGATTCCTGACAGCGACCAAACAATTCTGACATGTCAGGACAAATCCTGACGTCTGGTCATCCCTACTGCATGCGTCGAGTCATTTGTCTCGAATAACAGAGTAGCTTGTCTAACGGCAGAGTTATTCTCGCGAATATTAATCACCTCAGCGACGTCCTGTCATTCAAACGAGCTAGTGGTTAAACAAATTTTTATGCTGTGAGTGGCATATTTAACCATACACTATTTGACCGACCGACCGAGCGAGCGCGAAGCGTCGGCTTTTTAGCTTGGGCTAAAATGTATGTCCGGCTGGCCGGCTGTTCTCCTCTCAACAAAGTCGCAAAGTCTCAAGGTCGCATTTCTCAACTGATTCTCGTGAAATTTTAAGGTTAAGATCGATATTTATAATCCATTAAATATGGACTTTTGTCGATTCAAATGGCGGAAAATGTAGAAAAATCTTAGCTAATTTTACATGTTCGGAGATTTTTCTAACAAAATAAAACAATTTTGACGTATTAAACGCATTAAATGATTAAAAATAAACCGTCAGCGTAAAAGGCCCTGCTGATAGACTTGGCAATCAAATCGACAACCACTGGCAATCAAATCCATCCCGTTGATTAATCTCAAGGGTGTGCTCTGGTGGAAGGTTTTGTGTCCTGCGGGGATCTAATTAGGTACGCAGGAGGTCAGGAATGTCTCTTGAACATCCGAACTTAGCGTTGGTGCACACGATCCACAATCGTCGGTATTATCAAAAATACAACGGATGCATGTTTCATAAATAATATAACATGTAGCAAATTCAGTATTAATGAAATTTTACTGTTTACCAGAGAACTCTGTTAGCTAATGAAACTGACTTTCATTAAACAATGATTTCATTCATTTTCAATCGATTTCAAACGAGAATTGTTAGTAACAGTGTTACAAAATATGCCGGCAGGTTAGATCATCTTGTTACGTTATTATATTGTAAGGTACATTTTATTTAAAGCCAAGTGTGAAAAAACTTTTTATGATAAATCTGTGACGTTATTAACAGAAGTGTATAAACTGCAGAACTTATCCAGTATGACATAAATCAAGTTGTCAGTGGCAGCCCTGGAGAGGTTGCTCGTAGGTCGGTAATATGTGCAGACGTTCTGCATGAAAAAGTTCAACTGTACTATATTCGTATGGCAGACTACGAAAATAAAGAAAGCTTTTTTTACGATAATGATAAATATTATGTAAATTAATATACGAGTGGCTCCGTGAGCTGTTGACTTCGCGTTTGTGAATAATTTTTCGAAATGACTGAAATATGTTTTTTTGTCATATCTCTGCCATTTTGAAAGATTTCGAAAATCTGAATCGACAAAAATATGCCATATAAATATTGAACCTGGTTATAAAATTTCACGAGAATCGGTTGAGAAATGCGTAGAGGAGAACAAACGGACAGACAGCCGGTCATACGAAAGCATTTTTGCCCATTCTGAAACGGAGACGCTTCGCGCTCATTCAGTCAATTATGTATTATCATGTACTCATTTAGCTAGATATGTATTGATTTTTTAGTAGAACCAACTTTTGTATATTGATTTGCGGGTATTTGTTTGGCTGCTGAAAAATTCCAGTTGGAAACAAAAATCTATGATTATGCTATCGTTATTCATTGACTGTTATTAAAAAAGCGTTTTGATACGAATTATCTTTTAGTTTATCCGGTCACGGAGTGCGATTGATTAACATGTGGCTATTTTTTATTTTTAATATTTGACAACATCGCCTACATTGTTCCGATTCCAAAGTAAGTAGCTAAAGCACTTGTGTTATGGAAATCAGAGACAACGGTGGTATCACAAACACCCAGACCTGAGCCAATATAGAAAAGTTCGTTTTCTAAATTGACCCAACCAGGGATCGAACCCGGGACCTCAGAGATGGCGACACCTTGAAAACCGGTGTACAAAGCCACTCGACCACGGACGTCGTCATAATAGAGTCGCTCATCAAGAATATGAATGTATCTTGTCGAATAATTTTTGCCCTCAAAATTATAGATTTTAACATATAAATTTAGTTTTTACGCATTTTGCTCCTCAGTTACAAACAGGTAAACCTTTTCTCAACAATATTTCTCATTGTTTTCTTTCAAACACGTCTTAAATTCGTTAGTTCAAGACAGATACGTCTAAATTAATCCGAACGGCCATTCCTGTTTGGAATGAAGTTGTTGTTCCGATAGCTGTTTGCGTGGAAATTGGAAAACAAGGTAATTACTCCTCTCTTCACTTCGTTGTCCCCTCGTTACGAGCTCGTAAACTGTTACGTTGTTCGTTTGTTTGGATTCTCTTCAGGACCTTGGCTCTTGGTGTGTTTTACGAATATTTTGTACTTACCTAAAATCTCCTAAAATCTTACCTAAAATTGTCGAGGATTGTGAAAATAGCTGGTTTAAAATCTTATGGTTTACGTTATACCAAAGGTTTCAATTCAATACTGAATAGTTTTTTAATGAACAACAACCTTAAATGTAGATGTGGTTACAAGAACCGTAATATAGTGGTGTTATACATGCAAGGTATTAGGGAAAAGTTAAAGATGTTTTATTTAGGTTTTGCTGATGTTTTACCAGACATGTCCCTTTGTCTTTTGGTTTCTAAATTACGAATCTCCAGTGACTCGTTGCAGCTCCTATGCCTCTATTCCCTCGTCGTCACTCAGCTATTATTAGTTCGCTAAAAAACAAACTGCCACGCAGCATCGTCGCGCGTTCGCGGAAGCGCGCAAATATAAGCGCAGGCGCAGACACGTCACCGCCGCCACTTAGCAGGCGCGGACGTGAATGGGACAAAGGTTTTCTATTATTACCGTCACACGATGTGTAGTGTAACATGTTGTAAGTTGTACTTAAGGGATATTAGTAATGATTTAGCATATTTCAAACGGATCACACTTTTATTAGAAATATCGGTGTGATAAGGCTCTTGGTGCTTAGTTTGCTTGATTGAATCGATTATTAGTACAGATAAGCGAATAAAAAGTAGTGATATGAGTAAAGTATCGGATTCCATATTGTGTCCCTAGATCCTTCTAAAGGTAGCCATTGCCGAGACGTTTATTTGTCAGACAGAATGATGTACACACGACAGTTCGTCAGGTTATACAGTTAAACTGCAAAAACAGCTTTTATTACGCAGTCATAGAGGCGGTCTCAAGGTCAACATGTATATTCTGAGGTGCCGTCGTGTGTACGTACAAATGTCGAGTTTACTTCTCTACCCATTTGCACGTTACTGCACGTTTAAACCTGGAATGTGTAATAAGTACCTTGGACCCTCAATTGTCATCGGGCCGAATTTGGGCCGCGGAGGATATTAGTAGGACCTCGCGGTAATGCACGCATCCGATATTGTCAGGAAGTGGGGTAATTTGTTAATTGATTACAAAGTGTATGTGCAGACTCGTATAAGTATTTATAGCGATGATATTACTTAAAATATAAGTATTTTCTTATTACTCAGCATTTCTCTTTCGAAATATCTTTTGGCTGGCAATAAAGAGTTCAGATTAAGAAGTAACGACATTTATTTAGTCTGATTGTCTATAACACCGGACTAATGAGGCAAAACGTCTAATCAGTCTGATAATCGGACTATATTGATACTGGTGAGGTCGGAAACCTGCAGAGGAAAAATCTTGTACTTACTGCTAAACACGCTAGAGCTATTATTTATTCTATGCTGAAACTCACATTTCCTTAAATTAAAATGATCTTCAATCCTGAATTCGGTAAATTTAAAATTTCTTCAGACTTCTTGCAAAAAACTAACACCATTATGTTAACTAAAGAAAAGTACCTACCGAGTATTTTCTTTTAATTTTGAGTGTTTCTGAAACGATGTTGAAAACGGACTAAAATTTAATTGAAGAATGCTTTCCTTTCTTGATTGTACATTTTCTAGGATTTATTTTTAAGAAACTGACCTAATTAAACGTCTTTGACACATTCATCATTTGGGGCTGTGTTACGCGTTTTGACAAAAAATAAGTTGGTTTTTAATAAGAGAATGAGGTACTAATAATTTAAAAAAAAAGAAACAGAATTTTCAATATATTGGTATTTGTTGGTAAAATATATGTAATAATAAACATTATCACCACATTTCAAGTTCATAGGTCAAGTGGAAGTTAAATTATGACCGCGCATACCGTTGCTAAACTTCTATGAATCGCCGAAATGTATGTAAGCGCATAACTACATAACGACTGCACCAAATTAGATAATTCCTTTTTTGTTGTGTTTGTTATTATCAGGACAAAGTTTGTTTAAAAGAAAATATTTAAATAATTGTACGGAAAGACGCAATTTTTTTTCTCTTTTCAGTCATTTTAAATCGCAATATAACTAATAGATGGCTCCACCCGTGCAAAGCCGGGGCGGCAGCTAGTCCGGTATAAATATTTAATTACCCACAGTAAAAAGTAAAAGCATGTTCCATAGTTCAATATTGTAACCGCAAATAATGTTGCCCAATAAAATAAAACCCCTGATCGATCGGCACATAAATCATCGCGGCGTACACGCATGGTTATTAGCCCAGTGCCTAACGTAATAATCGTGTTATAATGGTGTTTCAATAGCATTGCTATTTGTATTCTAGAACTTTCGAGGAGCTCAGTGGCACAGTGGTTTAGTGCCTATCCCCGCGATCGCGGAAGAAAATTTCGCAAGGGTCGGTCATGGGATGGGTGAAAAAAAATTTATTGTATCGAGTTCCGTGCTTTGGGCTGGGACCAACGGCTTAACGTGCCTTACGTTAAGCCGTTGGTCCCGGCTGCATTTGCAGTAGTTAACGCTCACCAATCCGCATTGAGCCTGCGTGGTGGTTATGGCCCATCCTCCTTATCCACCTGAAGGAAGGCCTGTACCCCAGCTGTGGGGACATTAAGATGGCTGATGTCGTCGAACAAGAACTTTCTTATGTCAAAAAACAATACTATCAAAACCATTGAGATACTATTGTTACGGTAACATCAGAATCGAGGCCTGCGCGCGCGCACGTCTCGATATTTACTGTTGTGATTGAAAATAAATAAGTGCACGTGGCGTAGCGTAGTGTAGTACGTAGCAGGAGGGATAGCAAAAAATAAAATAGTATAATGAAACTTTTGCCCGAGTATTTCGTTCCCTGTGGGAATTTCGGGAATAATAGCCTCTGCCCTTATCCAAATTTCAAGTTGATAGCATTAGTAGTTTTCGAAACATCCAGCTGTGACAGACAGACAGACTGAGTCGCACCATAAGGATTCCATTTTACCATTTTGGTACGGAACCCTTATGGTGCGAGTCAGTGAGGCTACTAGGGCATATGGGGTATCATATGAAAAAGCGCTGTTTGCACATTTTCAAACTTTCTTTTAGGCCGCATAGTTTTCGACTTTTGAAGTTTGCATAGAGAAAAATCTGAAATTATTTTATGTGATAGAAGTTTATGTAAAGATTACAGGAAAAATAAAACGATGTCTCTAAATAGTAAACTTTTTCAGAATGATGGTACGGAACCCTCGGTGCGCGAGTCCGACTCGCTCTTGATTTTTTTCCTTTGTCGCCTCGCCCATAAAAGTTTTCATCACATTTCTTACCGGATATTAAACAGCATCTATTTGGAGCACACATTGTGTTTGATTGACGGAAGATTTCTTTTTCTATTGAAATTGTTTGCTGATATTAAGACGAAATAACTTTCTTTGTGTGGAAAAAATAACTGATTGTATGGAATTGACATGATTACGTTACGGAACGTAATTTTATAGTTTACTGCTTATTTTAAAGCTTTAATATGAAGCGTGGCGTTCAAACGAATAGAATGTTGGCCATTTGAGTAGGGGGCAGGTCATTTAAAAAGGTTGGGTTAGTCTTCACATTTTATATACTTGTGATTCCAAGACTGTTAGCAACCATGTTTTTTAAATAGTAGGTACTTATTATGATTTGTGCGGACCGTTTCTATAAGGGACTTGTTAGTTGCCAACATCTGTGGCGAAGATCTCATGTCATCTCTCTTCTCTGATTCCATCATGCATCTGAGGGTTACTAACAGCTCTTAAGAGTTTTCCCAATTCTGTCCAAAGTTATCCCCTAACGACGGTAACCGGCTTTTACTGGCAAGTTTGTTATGTAATATTAATTTTTTTTTTTTAATATTTGACAACTTCACATACATTGCTCCAATTCCAAAGTAAGTAGCACTTGTGTTATGGAAATCAACGATGGTATCATTAACACCCAGACTTGGGCCAATATAGAAAAGTTCGCTTTCTAAATTGACCCAACCGGGGATCGAACCCGGGACCTCAGAGATGGTGAAACCGGTGTACAAAGCCACTCGACCACGGAGGTTGTCAAAAAATATGTTTGGAATGGACAACATTCGTTTGTACAACTTAACAATTTTTTCATACACAACACCTAATGTTGTCGCAACATAAACTTTTGACAAGTCTATTCCGCAGCGAAACGTTCAGGAAAGTATGTCATGAAGTTAGTCCTCGAATACTGCCTTCAATAAACTTGTGCAAAGTTTGACAATCGCTTTCACGGCCATTATGAGGGCTTTAGAAAGTTTGTTCTAAACTTCCTAAACTTTCATGGTCAAAAGCCGTTTCAAGTTTTTAAACAAGAATTATTATCTGGGGGCACTGTAAAATATTGACATAAGCAACTTACAAAAAGAAGTGAAATCCCACCATAAACATTTCCATGTAAAATGTTGCTATGACAAGACCATGTGGCTCACTATAAGTTATTAGACCTCGTGTAGAGCCAAGCTTCTAACTCTTCACGCCCTAACTTCACAAACTACACCTTAGCTTGTACTCAGAACTGCGATGCGACATCGCATCGCAAAAACCTGCAAACTCGCACGACGCGTCGCAACAACTTGCGAATTGATTCGCATCGCGCATTCCTACGATGTTACGTGTGATTACGATGACGTGGAAGGGAGACGCCTTGCCGCACGAAATCGCATCGCAGCAATTCGTATTGCAATTTTCTGGGTTGCGGATTCGCATCGCAGTTTTGTGTACAAGCCCTTAGTCAAAAAGTCAAAATATGTGGCTTCTGATCCGATCTGATCTGATCTGATCTTGTCTTCGGTGGGATTATCAATTCCGTAATATTTTCAAACGGATTCGACAATTCGTTTTCTCTCCAAAAATTTTTTTTCAGGTTTATTTAATAATGTAATTGTTCAAAATGTAACTGCTTTGCTATCTGTACATAGTAATTATTGTAGTTATGAAACGGTGCCGTGCCGCCTGGGCATAGAACCCGTGGCATACGGCTGTCCACTGAAAAGTTATTCTCGTACAGTACAAGTGCTTTGATGTTGCACTTATAATGAATTTCATCTTCATGTGTGCCCTAATTATTTATTTAGTTTGTTATATATAGCACAGGATGCTGTGTAGACATTGATTAATACTTTCTATACCTTCATGTTATGATAGGAAGTACAATGATTCCGATGTAAGTTGTATTTTGCCTACTTAATCATCCCCTTGGACTCAATCAGAGCCTCTTGAATTATAGAGTCAAGAAGATTCATACCTGCGATTAGAAGAGTTTAAAGTATTTGCCCTGCTTAAGCGTCTGACCACATACCTTGTGAACCCATAAAACATTTAGAAGCAGTCTTTATTTACATTTTATTGCAATCGAAACGGTAAGCTGTGAAGTAGTGTTCATGATTTACAATTTACAACTGGCATGTTCCCAAACAAACGCCCCGGCGCCGTTTATGATGGAGCCGTTAGATGACTGACAGATACAGTTCTATTTTTCCTCATAATTTTCCTCCTATGCTTTGATGGAAAAGGGCTGAGCGGAGCGAAGTGTGTGCGAGTGTGAGCGTTGCGAACAAAATGCATGCAAGAGATGTCTTAAGAGGCGTGGTAGCGAGTTTAAGATACTAGGTTTCCAGTCAATATAGATGGTGTTAGTCCGCTCAGCCTCACACTCGTTTCATAGTATCGCTACGCATCTTCGCACACTTAGCTTCATCTCTCATATCTGGTGGAAGGGTAAGGCCCCAAGCTACTTCTTAACACTTCTCTGCACTTAGCTTCAGTGGATGTACTCAATAGTCTAAACAGAATTGAGGATCGTGAGGATCATCTCAGGTCTTAATGATATTTGTCTCTGCACAGCTTCGTTGGATCACTCTGGTTATCTGGTAAGCAGATGCTTAGCAGAGAGGAAATCCTCCCCTATCTGCACATCTTCGATTGGTTGAGGGCCTCACGCGTTACGCCGCTTCGCAAGTTCGCTAAGCATCCACACTAGATATTCTCGTAAATGTCAGTTGTAAACGCGACCTCGTGATAAAGCCGCTGGACTACTGACAGTTACAGGTCTATTCACTGTATCTGGGTCTAGTGCAGTTGGCTCCAGTTCAAATTTAACTATAATGTCGTTTTCAGCTTTATATCGTGTATGTGTATATTTTGTGAATTACGACACTTTGACTGCAGCGTTTGAATTCTGCAATAAGGAAATTTTTAGTAGATATTTTAAATTATGGCATAGTTAAAAAAGGGGTTTACTTGGATGGAACTAGTATTGGAATGCTTAGATATTAGATATTTTATTTGAAAATATTAGCAAGAATATTTGTTCTGAAATTATGATAACGGTTATCTATACATTCTAATAAGTACTTAATGTGTGTCCTTGTACAATCATAATATTTTGTTGACTCGTAATTGGCTATTGAGGTATTTGTGTGTTGGATGAACGCCATAAATAATTAAAATGCAATAACGCTTGTTTTACTGGCACGTACTACACTACACACAATGTTTTTGATAATAAATGTGTTTTATGAGGCAACATGCTAATTACAAAGAGACTACGAGTAAATTGAAAGAACCGTTTTTAAACCCCTTTTTATGTTTGTTTTCTTTTGAGTCTTCATAATTGAATACTCACTAAATTAACCAACAAACCAATCTTACAGTCGTGTTTGTTGTGTATTAATTTACTTAGGAAATCTTAAATAAAAATTCTTCCAAAACAATATAAAGTTCCTGATTCTGGAAAAGGCCTCTTGCAATCGAGTTCCGAGTCTGCACAAACTTTTACGCTAGCACGCGTGCAGCCAAAGAAACCTAAGTCAAACTAAGATAAATAACAGTAGAAAAAATACTAGAAAAAATCGACTCACCCGTAGCACCTCAGACGGGGCTCGAACCCGCACCCTTGGGATTCCGGCCCAATGCGCTGACCAATTATACTACCGAGTCGCTAGTGGGAGCGGCGAAATGTTCTAGCCCGAACGAAATACCCCCACATTCGAAAGAAACATCTTTCCAGATGTTTTGACAATCGATAAAGATGAAACAGCTATATACCTTTTTTTAAATTTAGATTTTTCGCTTTCACAATGCTATTTTTATATTAAGATAAATAATAGTAGAAAAGTCAAACTTTTCTTTCTCCCTGCAATTCTTACACATTCCTTCGCTTTACCTGCTCTCATAACATAATATACAAACTGCCGTATAACCCGTTCGGTCCCAAGGCAGTACATCACAACTAACGAAGTGTCGCATGCACCAGTATTTCTGTCGCTTGCATAACTAAACTTGAACTGGTTACGGTGGCTCGGTGCCAACTGAGTCACCAGGGTTCCCTGCTGACTCACGCACTCCTTTGTCAACGGATTTGGACGCACTTTGTTGGATCGTTTGTGGAGATTTGATGGCTGCATCGTGGCGCCTGATTTTTTGTGTTGGCAGTATAATATCATCATTACCACCTTTAATTACGCACCGTCTACCAAGAGCGTGGTGATTATAGCAAAACTCTCAGCTATACTGCGATTGAGAATGATGAATAACGTGCCTCAGCCACTCTTATCGTTGGTGATTTCGCTTCAGGTCTTGCTTCATCACGGCAACCATTTTATATTGGAGCTGGGGTTAATACCTAATTGTCTGCTGTCCAAACATGACTTATTTCATTCACGTCATCTACGGAACCATCCTATCGACCGCCCGATCCATCTAGAAAGGGAGCTCTTACGATAATAACATTATAATGATTGATCTTCCCTTAAAATTATAAATCAGGTAAACCACAACGAAAATCAGCATGGTCCGCCATAATTATAAGGTATTTAATAAAAATCCCTTAAGCATGCTTCAAACATGTACACGTGTAAAGTAAAAGATACCTTTATACAACCCGAACTAGTTGACTCTCACTTGGTTGGGACAATCATCCCTCCCAGACCACACAAAACACACACTCGAAACTGATACCACAGCTGATACTTTGTCACTGTAAGCTTTGAAATTGATCTAATTACATTCACAAAGTATTACAATATATTTTACTAACAGTAAATTTGTTCTGTAAAATAAACTAGGCTCGTTAGTCACATTGTTTCTATTTCAATGGTATATCTATACCACAGTTTGATTTTCATTAAAAATGGCTTAGCCATTTTTACACCAATGTTATTTTCTGGAAGTGATTAATCACTTCTTTCTTCATTTAGTTTAGTATTATTATTGATTTCCATTTTGATTTCGTGTTTTGTATTGGTATTTATTTTTAAGCTATCTAATGCCGGACTTAAAACAAGTGTACCGTCATGTTTGGCGCAGACTGAAGCGGTAACTTGATCGTGTTGCCATCATTTTGCATGTATAGCTTTCTTTCTCGATTCAAAGTTTTTTTATTTTGTATCCCCAATCTGTAAGTAATTTAAATAGTACATCAATCAGAAAGCTTTGCCATCACTTCATTCACGAAGTATCCATTTTAAAAAATAATCTTTTGAACCCCTCACTTTGCCATGACACAGCACGTCTAGACGGCAGGGCCCCCATGATATTATTCATGCAACTGTGCCTGATACAATATTGATACTGCGAGTGGAACTTGTCATACATTGATACCATAAAACACTGGATTTACTCATATGGAAAAGCTTACTTTCTTGAAATGAAGATTTCATGAGGAATATTAGTAATTTGATAAATACTTGTTTCTTGTTAAAACTGAAAAACTTAACGCATATTATAATAAGCATTTGACTCGTTCATTTCCAAGTTATTCAGGAAGTTAAACAAATAAATTTAAGGGTGCCTTCGAATTAGAGGCGTGGCACAACTGTCGCGTGGTAGCCGCGCCATTAACTATATCTAGAAGTGAGATAATATAAATTTTGTGGAAAACATATAATATAGAATGCTGAAATAATTGGATTCAATCAAACTATCAGTTTTCAATTGCGTGTGCTAATTTTCATTATAATAACAAAACCTCTGCTGTCCCAGTAATTCCCATAAAATGTAGCTGATTGAAATAAGCCGAGCCGACCTCACCCGCGGCCTTGACCGGCCGATGCCGATGCCGATGCCGATGGCTGCATTCCAAACTGCAGCGCCAGAGCGGCTTCACACTATTATTGACGTGTGACGGCATAGTTATCTATTGCTTAGCTAAAGTGTACAATACACCAGGGGCCCTACCGCGCAAGTGTCGTCGACTTCGCTGTCGGCTTCATTTGAGAGATGGATGAGATACATTGCTACTTCTTTTTGGCACAAATAAAAAACCTATCAAGAAAAGTAACAATGTATTACATCCATCTGTCAAATGAAGCCGACGGCGAAGTCGACGGCACTTACGCGGTAGCCCCACAGTTTATAACGTTCTTATTTTTGTGATTTGGTAGATTATTCTCCTTCCAGATTTTCCAAAAAGACTTTTTCACTTCTCTCAAGGTAGCTTTATCGCGATTGAGATGTGATCACGCCTCTACCAATTTTTATACAATATCTAGTAGCAGAAGTAGAACCACAATATTGCGTTAGTGTCCCTTCTATATTTTTTATAAAAAGTATGAGCCGCGCCATTACAGCGTAGCCTCTAATTTGAAGGCCCTAATAGGTATGACATTTTTAGGGCTCTGTTTCTAACAGTTTCTTTTTAGTAACGTGTCCGTAGATAGAAAAATCTCTGCCATTAGGCGTGCCAGTTTTATTTGATATAGCAAGAAACCATAACTAATACCTTCCAAGCTTCACCACCATGATTTAGACTTGGGAATCCAACAGGCAGCATAAGCCTAGTTGTGCATCTGGATTAGTGCGTATGACAACACCGGACTGTCCTATCTTGTAGCACTTACAATTTTAACGCTGGATGAAAATAGATTGGTATTTCAATTCATTAGAGAAGGTAGGTAGGTTGTTCTTCTCATCTTAAAATACAAACAGAAAGTTATAAAATCTACAATTTCAAATAAGGTTTGTTAAAAAATCATTTGGTATAATAACGTTTAAAGATTTAAGCTAATATTAATATTTTGTTTTGATCCGATCACAAACTCCTCTCGAGTTGAGAGGAAATGTTTTCCCATTTTCCCATTTCCCATTCGTTGCGCTAGGTGGCGACTGGCGAGTACTCCTAAAATGTTTACTAGACGGCTTCCTCAGCACACCCAGCCAACTAACACGTTCAGCCGATTTGCCTTGATATGCAAACAACAAAAATGCAGATGTTAGAGCTCAAAGGATACGCTGGTTATTTCCATTTGTTTACACTGATATAAAATCGGAAGCGTCGACGACGCCGACAGATAAACACTTGCGAGTGACGGTCCACGTTTTTATAGAACTATAAAATAGGAACAATCTGATTGTCTGGCGTCACGCCAACCTGCCTATGATGTATGGTGGGCCAGCATTACTCGACAGATTTGCTTGTGAATTACCGCCTTAGCGTGCGCATTATGACATAATTTTGTCGTCGCTTTGTTTGCGATGTGTGTCCTGCTCACACTAGTGCGATGGACAGACATCGCGAGACGAGTGTTGACAATAGTCGTTGTGAGTAGCGTATGCTAGGCCGGCTGGACTGTTGTACTTCTAAGACTCTTTGTAGAAGGGAAACAATAATTTGGAAAGGGAAGCACTAAGCACTAAACGGTGCTGGGCGCTAATTGTCTAATTTAAAAATCTATCGCAATCGCTTTGATTTGACAGTTGGATCCGACACATTGCTGCATTTCTTTGGTAAGTTTTTATTTGTGCCAAAAAGAAGCATCAATGTGTTTCATCCTGAAAACGATTGCGATACATTTTGAAATTAGACAATAGAAAGGCTGGTTGCGTGGAATTTTATACACTTAAGAAGAGACGCGCAGAATTTTAGTTGTGTTGAGAAATATCGCCCGTCTTAATAAAAAAAGTCCTATGCTTCGTTACTACATCTGAGTCTCTTTCTAAGTATCTTTGTCCATCGGTTATTGTTCCTAAAAAAGCGTAATATAAAATACGCCATTACTCTTATACAAAAAATATAGCCAATATTTCCCCAAAACTGATCAAATGTGCTATGAATATGACTCGGCAGTAGACATGAGACCGGTATATCAAAACGTATCTTACATCGGCTATCAGTTAGATATCATATCATATCGATATAAGATTTTACGTAACCGATATTTCAAAAACTGTAATATCAAGACCAAAACTGTATATCGAAAAACTGTAACGAAACCACAAAACTCAAATCGACGAAACTATTCATAACCGAACGTACAACGATATCTTAGTTCAGATAATATTCGCTTTTTCTCTTTCTGAGGCGGTATTGGAGTAAAAGAGATGACGCGGTTATTCAGATATTATTGCGTAATGAGTAGGCGATTTCCACTCTAATTTGCTTGCAATAAGAGTCAATTTGTCTTGTACCTATCGTATATACGTTCTTAGTTAGCAAACCGTACAACTAGGCAACATCGGTATCTGACCCGTAACTGAATAAATCGTATAACCGTTCTTAGTTAGCAAACCATACAACTAGGTATATCGGATATCATATCCGATATTAAAACTCTATATCGGTAACATATCGGTTATCATAAAATATCGAAAACGCCCAAGTCTACTCGGCAGTGGTAACGTCTAAAATTGAGCCGCGTGAACGATTCCGGGACGTGACTGATGGCGCGGTGTTCGGTGACGGAAAATTAACGGCTCGCTTTGGAGCTTACGTAATGTACGCACGATGGTGGAATATAACTTGAGGTAGGTATGTTGATTCGAGAAATACTGAAGGTATAACATAATACAATAATGTTTTGAATCAATCAAACCCGACGTTTGCAATAAAAACAAGTATAAACACGTAAGGGATGTGCCGGATTAGCACCTGACGCGCTGGCGATGGCGCCGGGCCTGAATCCGACCTCCGTCACGGTACGGTTCACACTTTGATCTAGCCCGCCGACTCGGAACAAGGATGTCAGAATTTCATACAAAATTCTGCTTTTCAGGATATATAGCAAAATATTATTTAATGTGAAGGTTCTGTAACAAGATATACAGCATAATTTTAGTATTATCAGAGAGAACGCCAAAAGGTTCTTTTCAATTGTGAAAAGAGAAATATATGTAGCTTACTCCCGCAAAAATTTTTGCGGGAGTAAGCTATATATATTTCTCTTTTCACAATGGTTTGGGACTTCCGCCAAGTAATGCCTGATTCAATCAAAAAAAAGTTCTTTTCAATATAAAATGTTGATAAGTCCCTGTAATCAGCGCAGCCTGAACTTTGATCAATTAATGTATTTAACTATTTCATAAGACTTTTTCTCATAGCCCAATATTAAGGCTCCTATATACCTCAAGTGGCGCCCTAATTTTAATTAAATTTATTGCTCGCTAAGTACATAATGTATCGAAAATACATTATGTACTTAGTTATTGTTTGTAAATAAACTATAGAACCTTAGCTTCAATCTGTACATGTGAATTTTCGATAGATTATGTACTTAGCGAGCAATAAATTGAATTAAAATGAGGGTGCCACTTGAGGTGTATAGGGGCCTTAACAAATACTAAATCTCAATGCTGGCAACCCTTAATCAACCTCTGTCGGAATCGTTCGTGTTGGACAAAAAGCATTCCAAACAGCTTTTTGCGAGATTTGTGCTAAATGATTTGGATTGATTTATTTTCTGTTATGGTGATTATGTAAAACATTACACAGTTGTTTATTTTAAACATAATAATGGTAGTACTTACGTTATTGATTGTACTACGATGTTGTATATTGAAGGCAGGTGTGGTTTGAGATTTTTCATTAAAAATGAACCTTGAGGTATTGCATGCAATTTCTTTAAATACCCTGCATATTAACATATTTTTAGGGTTCCGTCAAGTGAACAAGGGACTCTTATAGTTTCGCCATGTCCGTCCGCGAATTACGCCAAAAAGGGGTAGAATTAAATCTTGAAACAGTGTCAAGACATCGAAAAGTGACAAGAGCCCCCCCATATCAGGTAAACGGTTGCTTTTGGAAACGTAAAAAAAATCAGTATAAAAATATTAAAGCTAAAAGGAAAACTATCGCTGATAGGCTAGGTAGGCTTTACAAGTTGACGAGTAATAGTCGGTCAAAAACAACTAATAATTACAATAAAATATACCTAACTATACTGTGGCGATTCTTTTCGAAAAAGTCTCCTTGTCAAAAATTAAAAAACAACTTTAAATCCTTTAATTAATGGATTATTTCAAGAATAATAAGAAACACAAAATAATTAATAAATGAATATTTAAATGTTACGAGCAAGTGAGAAATGAATATACATGTTTGGTGCAGTTGTTTTAATATTCATGTTTGGTGCAGTTGCTTAGCCATGTCCTTTCATTGAATAGCTAGGTATTAAGTATACTTAGTTGTGGACTTGTAGGCGTTAGTTGTGCAAAACAGGAAGTAAATATAAATTTATAGCCATGGTAATTGAATAAGGTAACAACGGAACCCTATACTGCTCGTGGCCCGACACGCACTTGGCCATTTTACATCAGGAGCTGATAAATACAGAAACAATAATGAATGATTTACAATCTGCAGATGTGGCATTGATGGTATTGAAATTCCTCAAGACAGATTCTTTTAAAATATCAGGATAGGATATTTTTAAATTAGAGAGTGACAGCGGCCGGAAGTAGAAGTTTATATTGGCGCCCAACGTGTAGCGAATAGCCGCTTAATAGCGATTGATTTTATTTCAACTGTCGAGTGCTACAATTTTGGATCTGTTTGGTGTATCTATGTCTGAGGTCTCTGGTTCTATTTCTGATTATCTAACCCGATCAATGTAAGAATACATAATTTTGTATGTCTGGACTCAGGGTGCTGTTTAGGTTTTAACTATGCGGCTCTTCTTGTCAGTTAAAAAAGTCTGGAACGGGTTGTAGGAAAATATAGACGATTCAAAAGTGCTTAATTATTAAGTTTATTTGAATAAAGAAATTTTGACAATTGACAAAATTTCATTATTTTAATTACTTTATTATGTCGTTTACGAGTTTAATTATATTATTGGTTTTATAGAAAGTCCAAATGCTATCAATTTTGAGAGCACCCAAATTAGGATATCAAAAGAGGACGATTGCTCTGCTAGAAATAACAATAAAATGCGTGTAGAGTCGCTAACTTAACAAAATATGATGTTCTAAGGATGTTCAGGAGATGTTCTACGATGACGCAAACAAAATGTTCGTGAGGATGTAAGAAGAAATGTATAACACGTGTGTCTCCGATAATTGACCGACGACCTGAGTGGTGCAGTGGTCAACATGCCGGTCTACCATGCAAGAGGTTCGATTCCCGGCTGGGCAGAAATTGAAATGATCAATTTTAGTTTCTGTGACGGGTCTGGGTGTTACTATGTATAATAAGTAAATATTTAAAAAGTATATTAAGTAGTATATTGGTTGTCTAGCACCCATATTACAAGCTTGGCTTAGTTTGGGGCTAGATGGCGCTGTGTGAAATTGTCCAAAAAAAAAAAAATTGCTTTATTGCCACTGTTTTATAAATGCGTTCATTTACGTATTTGCAACGTTAGCGTAAAAATAATATAGTTGTGAATTAATACATGTTTGTAGGAGCTCGCTCATACAGTGAGTATATAAATAAATATTTGACAACATCACATACATTGCTCCGATTCCAAAATAAGTAGCTAAAGCACTTGTGTTATGGAAATCAGAGACAACAGTGGTATCACAAACACCCAGACCTGAGCCAATACAGAAAAGTTCGTTTTCTAAATTGACCTAACCGGGGATCAATCCCGGGACCTCAGAGATGGCGACACCTTAAAAACCGGTGTAAAAAGTCACTCGACCGCGGAGGTCGTCAATGCTCTGCTAGAAATAACAATAAAATGAGTATTGCTGTATATAAACGATAGAACGTTACGTAGGTACGCATCATTAATTCCTAACGGTCTTCACAAAGGAGATATTCGCTTCAAATGTATCTTTTCTCTCAAAAAAATGTATATTTTCTTGTGTTTCCATCAAATATTTTTCTTCTTGTAAACGAACATTATTATGCGCATATAAAACTCCCCGATAGCTGATTCCCAATATTGACTCAGGAAATGTAAACACCTAAAAAGCGCAAGCATAACATCTCGGGCAATGTGGCAGTTTATTGTTTGTTATTATTTTATACCTACCGTCTATCATCATCAGATACCTTTCCCCATCCCCTTATGTATAATTCAATTGGTTACTTTTGCTACTTGATACTTTTTTCAGAGATAAGGTTACATCGTGTATATAAATAAATGCTTGGACAATTTCACACAGCGCCATCTAGCCCCAAACTAAGCAAAGCTTGTAATATGGGTGCTAGACAACTGATATACCTCTTATATACTTTAAAAATATATACTTATTATACATAGTAACACCCAGACTCGTCACAGAAAATAATATTTATCATTTAAATTTCTGCCCGGCCGGGAATCGAATCCGGGACATCTTGCGTGGTAGACCGGCATGTTGACCACTGCACCACTCAGGTCGTCGAGACTACAGGTCCACATGTAGAATTCATTGCAATTCCTTTAAATGGATTCGAAAAGACTACGGTAACAATTAGATATTTATATTTTGTCATTACTAATGCTTATTTTTAAACCCCGACGCAAAAAGAGGGGAGTTATAAGTTTAACGTGTCTGTGTATCTGTGTATTTGTCTGTGGTATCGTAGCTCCCAAACGGATGAACCTATTTTGGTTTAGTTTTTTTAATAAAAAAGAATTGAAAACCACAAGGTTTTAATTCAACTAAGACTGTTGGGTGAAGTTTAAGTATAGTCGCAAAAGAAAGGTTGAAACCTGTGAAACTCCCAAGATCGTTTGAACAATTACAAGAGTTCAGAAATATCCATTTAAGGGGCTGACATGAGCCAACTAGCGCCGCCAATCGATTTTATTTTATTTATTCTAAATAAGCCCAATCTCTTAAAAAAGGAATCAGTCAAGGTCTTGTGAATGACGTCTATCGTTTATTGAATAACGTTACAACATTACAAAATGCGTGCAATAGTTTAAAAACGGGTTTGAACCAACAGTGGCCACTTTTAACAAAATCGCCTCTTAAAACTGTGTAAAGTTATTTTTTAAATTTTGAGATTTAAGCATTCACAATGCTATTTTATATAATACCAAATAATATACTAGAAAAAAAAAATACGACTCGCACCAGATCATGTTCTCGGACGGGAATCGAACCCGCGACCTTTGGATATCCGGTCCAATGCTCTGACCGCTGAGCTCTGTAGCTGTAGTGTGACTCGGTAGCTCAGCGGTCAGAGCATTGGACCGGATATCCAAAGGTCGCGGGTTCGATTCCCGTCCGAGAACATGATCTGGTGCGAGTCCTATTTTTTCTAGCATATTATTTAGTATTATATTAACTTCTATTCTATAAACTTTCCGGTGAAACACCGCCATTGAAGTGAAATGCCACAGTTCAGAATATTCAGGTCTGCGAGTGCCCTTTCCTGTTCCATTAATTCGCCGAATGGTATCGAACTTCTCACTATTATGGTCTCGGTATGCGAACCTAACGATGACGTAATTGAATTTTTATGAAGGGTATTTGGTATTGCTAGTCACGAAGTAGCATTTCGTAAATATCTTTGAACGCTTTAAAGAGCTAGTGGACTTGCGAACATTTTTCATTATTGGCAATAAACTCTTGGAAAAGTGAATAAAATGTGATGTGCAATGCTTTAAGGAGCATATTTTATTTGCTCGAATCTTTAATTTGCTTTTCGGCTTGTTATTAATTGGAACAAATGATCTGAACTTTATAGATTACTTACAAATGTCTTCTTTTACGTACATAACTATAATATCGACGATATCGTCTGAGTAGGATGTCCTAATTATATTGTTTTAACCCCATTTAATTTATTATACAAGGTGTTACAAAAGTACCCCTAATGCCGAATATGATAGATAGGGACCATCAAACTGAGCAACTTTTACTATGGGACCAACTTTGAAATCGCGAAAAAAAAATCAGCTGTTTCATACATTTTGATTTTTTCGATTTTAATTTTTGTGTGAAACAGCTGATTTTTTTTTTCGCGATTTCAGAGTTGGTCCCATTGTAAAAGCTGATCAGTTTGATGGTCCCTATATAACATGTTCGGCATTAGGGGTATTTTTGTAACACCTTGTATTTATATTTATTGAGCGACCGCCCGCGACTTCGTCTGCGTGGATAGTTTTTTTGCTATCCCTCGGGAACAATTATTTTTTTCGGGATGAAAGGTACCCTATGTCCTTCTCTGTACCCCTGACAACGTGATGATGATGATCGGTTCAGTAGTTAAGACGTGAAGGCGTAACAAACAAACAAACGGACTTTTGCATTTAGAATATTAGTAAGGATAAATAAATACGAGAAAAAATCGACTCACACCATTTAATTTAGTTTTTTAATTTAATTAGCATTATTTTCACACCAATAAACAACATCAATTGAAATAAATTGTTTTTTTTTTTTTTTTAACATCACATACATTGTTTGATCCCTTAAAATGTACCAAATAATTTCAATGCATCCTTTTACTGTTCTTTCAATGTACACTACTTTTTATTTAAAATACCTAGCAGTTTTATTTCTCGTTAGAGGTTTCAGTATTATTTTAGCTATCTAGTGCCCACCCAGGCATAAAGGATTGATATTGTTCACCGCCCGCCTAATACTCTACATGGGTGCTTCGGCGGGCTTAATAAATAATTGATGCAGACGCTGCTTTGAATGTAGTGGACGAGGATTTTCATAGCTGATTGCTTGTGGATGTAATTGAACCATGAAAGTTCTTGAATAAAGATTGGGTAATGAAATTAGTGAATGGTGTATGGAGTTCGTCTATGTAGACTTCTATGTATGCTCGCAGTTCAGAAACTGCGAGCTGGCCATCACCGCCGTTGCGGGCCGAATTTTATTTGAATTATCTACTTTGATAAAACTAACACCCGTTTGCACTAAACTTAAGAATCGTCTAAGTCTTTTCCTAACTACAACTCGACCAAGATAAATAGGCGCATGAAAGCTGTATGACAGCTAAGTTAATGAATAATAAATGACGTCACTTTAAATGCCGACCTCATTTTTCAAATTTTGACGACACTGTATGAAATATAAAGGGAGAAAAAAGAAGCCCTTGACGAGTTTCTTGCCGGTTCTTCTCGTTACAAGGTCTCCCGCTTAGGGTTTGCGAACCGATGGTGTAGCTTCTTTGACATTCACAAGTGCTTGTAACAGCCTAGACTGAATAAATGAGTTTTGAATTTTGAATTTTTTGAATTTTGAATGACATCGTTTTAATTTGGTCAAGTTGTAGTTAGGAAAAGACTTAGGCCATTCTTAAGTTTAGCGCAAACGGGCATAAGATTCGTTTTGAAAGAAAGAATTGACATGGACAGCGGCCGATATTGATTTATTAATTCGAAATAAGTGTAAAAAAGCTAATAGTAATTAAATATATCGAATTAAAATATTATTTTAATTAATCTACGCCCTCGCACGTTACAGTAGCTATAGGTAGAAACCACAGCAGTTGAGATGCAGCGGTTAGTTAGTTTAGCTTCTGAAATAGTTGTTAGAAAGATTTCTGCTTGTTGTTATGATAAAGTATGTTTCTGATTTTTTATTCCTAACATTTTGTTGGCAAATTGAGGCTATCAACTTTGCACTTTTGTGCGCTGCAAAAACTAGTATCGTATGTGTCTATAGGTACCTACGCTACCTACTTATGTCATATTCCCAGAAACCCTTCAAAATGTACAGGATTTGGCTCGCACAGCGCTTTCCTAATCTCCCCTAATGGGACTACCCCAATCTGGCTGACTTATTGCTATGACTACGATGGGCTTCTTTCTATGTTTTTACTTCCTTTCCAGTTTCCTACATGGTCTACCGTTACTTTTTATTATTACGTATCTTTGAAACTAAAGAAATAAAAGAAAATATCTCTGGAAGATAGTTTATGCCTTATTATTTCTATTAGACAATTTTGCTAGTATTTTCTGAATATTTATTACAGGATCGTGTAGTAAACATATATAGGCGTAACTTCTTTGCACGTTTCTAACGACTTCATAAAATACCTTTAAAATTAAACCAAAATCAAAGAAATTAGTAAGGATGAAGGCGTAAACATGTGAGTGAAAGATGCACTTTATAAGTGCTGTTATGGAAATAAAAAGTGATGTGAGGATTGCGGCGCGCCGGTTTGATGCGTAAAGATGCGGCTGGCATGAGCGAGGAGGCGGGCGGCGTGCGGCGGCGGCGCAGCATCAAACGACTCCTGCGCAGCCTCACGGCGGACAAGCTGCAGCCAGGTGAGCGAGCGAGCGGAGCGAATAGCGTGGAAACAGAATAGACAAAAGCTAAGCATCTTTAATGTCATGTGAAGGGTTCTATTCTAAGTAACGTATCACAGATCAATTTGTAGATTTTTTTGTGTTTGTTGTTTAAGAGCCTATTTCACAGGTTTCGGATATGTTTACATACAATCTTCAGTTTATTTTACTGTAATTCAGATACGCAAAATGTCAGATTCCTCTTTATCAGCCTCGGAACAGTGTTATGCATAATTTCAGTTACGGACAATATATGATACTTTAATAGGCAAGAACGTTGAGTTTCTATTCATAATTTGAATTAGTGTAAGTAATGATAAAATGACACCTGTGTTAAAAAACATTACTATGAGGTCTTACGGTGACCTCGGACGCACAGCGTCCAACTACCAATCACACGTCACATGTAAAACAAACGAACCAATCACAGAGCTCTATTTCAACGCAGTGCGTTCGCATAGGCATGGGTCGTTTAAGTATTGTTGCTGAATACGAGCGTGAGTTTCGAAGCATCGTTTGTTTGGATTAGTATAATTTTAACAGCTTCTCCGATTTCTTGACTAATTGTTGACATTTTGTTTCAGGTAAGTTTCCATTGTTTATTACAACATTTACCGGGAATAGCTTCGGTACACGGTAAGAGAAAAAAATATTTATGCAAATAAAGTTTCGGTTACGAATAAATTATAAATATAAATATAAATAAATAAATATAATGACAACATCACATAAATTGCTCCAATTCCAAAGTAAGTAGCTACAACACTTGTGTTATGGAAATCAGAAACAACGGTGGTAATACAAACACCCAGCCCTGAGCCAATATAGAAAAGTTCGTTTTCCAAATTGACCCAACCGGGGATCGAACCTCACAGATGGCGACACCTTGAAAACCGGTGTACAAAGCCACTGGACCACGGAGGTCGCCTTATGACATAAGTATGTATTTCCTTTAATTGGAAATAACTGATGTAATGGATTGACTATGTATTTATTATGTTTTCGTTAAATACCCCAAAGAGATTACCGTCGACTGCATTTGCATTTTGCGTTTAATCATAATCTTAATCATAGTCATAATCATAATCACAATCACAATCGTAATCGTAATCATAATCATAATCATAATCAATATCGTAATCGTAATCGTAATCATAATCATAATCATAATAAATCATAGTCATAGTCATTATCATTTATTGTAAAACATAGGTACAAACAGATGTCATAAAGCTTTTGTAGGTATATAAATATTACCATTTACATAACGAAATAGGATACCGTTCCATAATTTTAGATCGCTTTACATAATTCTATTGTTGCAACTTCATACACGAGGAATGTGGACGAAGGAATTCCACATCGAATCGGCGGATGAGACTAAAATAGTCTGCAACACATTAGCTTCAGGATAATCAACTACACGTAAACTAGTTTTTAGGGTTCCGTACCCAAAGGGTCAAGTCAAGTCAAGTCATAATTTCTTTATTCAAATAAATTTAATAATTAAGCACTTTTGAATCGTCTATATTTTCCTACCACCCGTTCCAGACTTTTTTAACTGACAAGAAGGGTAAAACGGGAACCCTATTACCTAAGACTCTGCTGTCCGTCTATCTGTCTGTCTGTCTGTTACCAGGCTGTATCTCATGAACCGTGATAGTTAGACAGTTAAATATTCACAGATGATGTATTTCTGTTGCCGCTGTAACAACAAATACTAAAAAACGGAATAAAATAAATATTTAAGGGGCCTCCCATACAACAAACATGATTATTTTTTTGCTTGTTTTGCTCGATATTGATAATGGCAACAGGTAGACGCTTGAAATATTTACAGAATATTAAGTTATGTATTCAATTTAAAAATAAATAATTAAAATGAAATAAAACAAATATTTAAGGGGAGCTCCCATACAACAAACGTTATTTTTACGGAACCCTTCGTGCGCGAGTCCGACTCGCACTTGGCCGGTGTTTATTAGTACTAACGAGTTATTTATATTTTTTGTAAAAAATCCAATAGAAAACACCTCAACCAACATACAATTAATCCCGAAAAAAGCAAAATAAATTCTCTTGTAACCACAGCTGACGTTACATGTTACACTGGGTGTGCATACAAATCCAGATAAAGAATTAAAAAAACCAGCAGTGAAAGTCCAAAAAATAAAACAAATGTTTGGTAACATCGCGTGTGTTGTTTGATATTATAATAAGGCTCTGACACATAATAATAAAAACTCGGACAAGTGCAAGTCGGTCTCGCCCACCGAGGGTTCCGCACAAACTCTATGATTGATTACGTACTTTAAATAAAGACTATATTTTTATGATTTAATTACGAAATATAGTTTGCAGATTTTTCCCTGTACTTGTATAAGACTATATTACTTGCCAAATTTCATAGTTCTAGATCCATGGAAAGTACCTTATGAATTTTGATTCCCTTAGAGTGTCCAAATATGTTTTTTGCGGCATAAACGGACGTATCTTTTTTTACGTTAACTTAAAAGTTTGATTTTCCCACATCTCATTCATTTCATCATCAGGTCTATAGTCCCTCGAGGACTATAGACCTGAGTATATTATGATTATAATTTAAACTCGATACCTCCACGCATTCCCGAAATAAAGGGTCTTGACAGAAAGACAGACGGACAACAAAGTGATCCTATAAGGTTTCCATTTGAGGTACGGAACCCTAAAAACAAAAGCTTTATCACCACTCGGCTTTTGGCAATCCGACATGAGCTTATCATACAAGAACTGGTAATCATATAAGACCCCAATTATTCTTCTAAATTTTGGGAGTTACAAAGGAACAGGTGTGTGAATAACTAATGTTCAGGCAAATTATATCGCAAACTGTTATTTATTACTATTGATAACTAGCGACCGCCCGCGACTTCATCTGCGTGGAAAGTTTTTTGCTATCCCTCGGGAACAATTATTTTTTCCGGGATGAAAGGTATGTATGTCCTTCTTTGTACCCCTGATAACGTGTATTTTGCTATCGCCTGGGAACAATTATTTTTTTCGGGATGAAAGGTACCCTATGTCCTTCTCTGTAGCCCTGACAACGGGTATGTAAAATTTCATGATGATCGGTTTAGTAGTTAAGACGTGAAGGTATAACAAACAAACGGACTTTCGCATTTATAATATTAGTAAGGATGCGAAAGTCCGTCGTTTGTTTGTTATACCTTCACGTCTTAACTACTGAACCGATCACCATGAAAGAGCATCATGTGCTTTTGGCATACCTACCTGTCCGCCATTTTGAAAAAAGTCAGTTATGGAGGCCTGTGATAAAAGTGGTGCCAATCGATAGAATAAATTATTACAAATAAAAAGTAATAAGTAAAAAAATCTCGTAAGTGATATACTTTCCGAGATATTTCAGTTTAAAGTTGAAAAATAGAATCTGTCATTTTCTAAATCAATCGATAGAATAAGTCATTACAAACAAAAAGTAATAAGTAAAAAAATCTCGTAAGTAATATACTTACTGAGATATTTGAGTTTGAAGTTGAAAAACAAAATAAGTATTTTTTTAGATCAATCGATAGAATAACTGGAGCACACTTCGTCAGCTGAGCCATGGACGCTTCCTAAATACATAAAATAGCTTAACAACAGTCTGCGTAGACATAACCACTAAATCCAGAATATGATTTTGTTGATCAAATTCAAACTTGAATATCTCAGTAAGTATATTACTTACGAGATTTTTTTATTTATTACTTTTTGTTTGTAATGACTTATTCTATCGATTGATTTAGAAAATGACAGATTCTATTTTTCAACTTTAAACTCAAATATCTCGGAAAGTATATAATTTACGAGATTTTTTACTTTTTACTTTTTGTTTGTAATTACTTATTCTATCGATTGACACCACTTTTAGCACAGGCCTCCAAAACCGACTTTTTTCAAAATGGCGGACAGGTAGGTATGCCAGTCTTCATACATAAATGACCGATGGCTTTTGCATACACGTTTTCAGGGGTACAAAGAAGGACATACATACCTTTCATCCCGAAAAAAATAATTGTTCCCAGGCGATAGCAAAAAAACTTTCCACGCAGACGAAGTCGCGGGCGGTCGCTAGTTTATAATATTAGTAAGGATTAATATAATTGACTCGATATTAGTTTTCGTGGTCTCTTAAACCATAACAAACGTCGTGTGCGAAGTTGCAAACCAATAACTTTTGTAACATGAGGGGTAGTTTTGGATCGGAGCCAGCTTTCGATCGGTAGTGGCTCGCCGATCGCCGATACCCAGTCAAGGTCGGCGGGTGTAAACAAGGCTCGATCAATGAGATTGCTCCACAATCTCCACATCCGATGCACAACGACAACATGTCTGTACTCCTCTGACATATAAAAAAACAAATACGGATTTTTGTAGACAACGATTCAACGTTGATAGATTCGCAAATATTTTAGTGAGATAATGAATACGTTACGGTGATATTCATCATATAAAAATCTTTTGTAATAACACCGAATAAGTTTAAAAGTAACTTGAATAAGTTACCAAATGGTATTTGTTTATTACCGTTATAAAATTTATATTCCCAACGATAACCAAATTTTAAAATTTTTAATATTATTTTTAATAAATTTGGTATTCGTTGGGAATAGAAATTTTATAACGGCAATAAACAAATACCATTGGTATTAGTTTTTGGTAATCGAAAGGAATAGATCGTATCCTTACTTGTCTTATTTAGTAAACAGTTTTTGACAGTTGTCATACGTCTTTTAAGCTTTAATCGTTATTTAAAAACTAGTCGTTATTTAAAAATATATATATTGTACTGTTAAAATTAAATTGTCGTTATCAACTTCTTTCGTAATCTATGTGTTAAAAACCATTTGTTGTATTTTAAAAATAATTATTTCAATAACGAGTTGGGTGAAGATTGTTTACCAAATAAGACAAGTAAGAATAAACAGACTATACAACATGTTACAAAAATATCCCTAATGCCGAATATGGTATGTAGGGACCATCAAACTGAACAACTTTTATTATGGGACCAACTCTGAAATCGCGAAAAATAAATCAGCTGTTTCATACAATTTGATATTATCGATTTGAATTTTTTTATGAAACAGCTGTTTTTTTTCACTATTTCAGAGTTGGTGCCATAGTAAAAGTTGATCAGTTTGATGGTCCCTATATACTATATTCAGCATTAGGGGTATTTTTGTAACACCTTGTATAATGAGATATTGGGCATGATATTCTTAATAAAGCGTTATCTGTAGATCTTCCTCGGAATAAGATCATTATAGAATTCTAATGTACACGTGTTGCTAATTTACTTATAACTCAAACATCAACAAACGAAACTAACTAGTTTAAACTAAAGATATTAATTTGCCCGCGGTGTTATTGTTTCAACCGACCAGTGCTATTTAAATCCTATAAATGAATTCATAATCAACATCCCGAGTTCCGGGAAGCGGTGGGCAATTTCTCAATACCATAAACAGCTAATCTCGTTGCCATAGAGAAGTGTGTTTACGCTGAAAAGTGTCGGCGCTGACTGATTCAACACAGAAAGGGAGTAGGCCAATTTGGGCGCGGATTCTACATTTTGTTCAATATGTAACAAAAACCCTGTCAGATCTGAAAGAGGCATAAAGGTGTACTAATGATGTTACCAAGAAAATTATAAAAAATATTTTTTTGCTAATAATGAAAATTCTGTCGTAATTTAAATTACACCTTTTGACGGATCTTTAGTACTCAAATCTCCCCGAAACGTGGGAAATTTTTAATGAGTTACATCCCTATCACAGTAGCAAAACGTCATGACGTCACTATTTGTCATAAGGTCATTTTCTTTTTTAATAAGGGTTTTAACGGCACTGGGTTCAAGCCCTTTTATGCCTGTCTTGGATAGGCTTTTTTCTCTTTCTTGCAGTAAAATTGTCAAATCAAATTATAATTTGTTAATTGTGTTCCGCTGTCAGTGTTGCAATGTGAGTTCCCCATTTTTTTAATTTAATTTTACCCAGGGATAAATTTTTTACTCATTAATCAAAGCGGATTGCGTGAATAGAATCGAAACTAGATACCTAATAACCCCTTCATGGATCGGGCAGGGTTTTTGTTACATCTATATATATAAAAGGGTAAATCACTCACTCACTGATCACGAAATCTCAGAAACTAGAAGTGCTAGGTGTCTCAAATTTTGCATGGGAGTTCCTTTTAGGGCGTAGGTGCTCACTAAGACGGGATTTTGCGAAATTCAACCCCTAAAGGGGTGAAACAGGGTGGCAAAGTTTGTATGGGAGAACGCGATTCCTTGGCCTGATTGACTTGAAATTTGGCATACACATTCTTTCACAAAATTAATTGAATACCTGTTTCGTATTTTTTTAATATTTATCCCCTAACAGGGTTAAAAAGTGATAAAAGGCTACTTTTGGGGTGCTTGACGTCGACGTCGGAATTGAAACTTCTTTGTGCACTTGATTGATTAATTAAGAAAAATAAATATCATTTGTCATCTCAACGTAGTATTACATTCTCTTTTGTCATTTCCCCTGACAGTAGGTAGAATGCATTTCATTGAAGAGTACCTATGGCGTTATGTTGGCAGTGCTGACATTTTTTCCTTATTGCGTTGTAATAAGGTGCAAAATTATTCCATCTGATTATCAGATTAATTTTAAAAGAATACAATATCCGGTCAAGTCGCCTATATGCTATGACAATTAATAAGGCACAGGGACAAAGCTTAAGAGCGGCTGGTGTAGATCTGCGCAGTGATTGTTTCTCCCATGGCCAGCTATAATGTCGCCTGCTCGAGAGTCAGCTCGCCGAATAGCCTTTTTATTTTGCAACCGGATAACATGACAAGAAATGTGGTAGGTATACAACATGTTACAAAAATACCCCTAATGCCGAATATGGTATATAGAAACCATCAAGCTAAACAACTTTTACTATTGGGACCAACTCTCAAATCGCGAAAAAAAAACAGTTGTTTCATACATTTTGATATTTTCGATTTTAATTTTTGTATGAAACAGCTGATTTTATTTTCGCGATTTCAGAGTTGGTCCCATAGTAAAAGTTGTTCAGTTTGATGGTCCCTATATACCATATTCGGCATTAGGGGTATTTTTGCAACACGTTTTATATTATAGAGAAGTGTTGGATGATCGAGATTGGTAAACCTGATAATGCACAACATATTTTTATTTAGAACTAGATGCACCCGGCATGCGTATTGCAATTTTTTAGCGAGGGACCTTCTCGGTCGTAAGCAG
Organism: Catoptria pinella; assembly: GCA_963556745.1. Taxonomy (NCBI): domain Eukaryota; kingdom Metazoa; phylum Arthropoda; class Insecta; order Lepidoptera; family Crambidae; genus Catoptria; species Catoptria pinella. The sequence continues at coordinate 423,794 of OY750782.1, read as the reverse complement.
AACAACTCACCAAAGTTTCATCATAATCGGATCAATGGTTTAGGAGTCCCGTCCTCTGTATACTTAGATCTTTTAAACTATGCATAAAAAACCGCATCAAAATCGGTCCATAAGTTTGGGAGCTAGGTTGTCTCAGACAGACAGACACACACAGGTCAAACTTATAACACCCCTTGCGTAAGTTGTATACGTCGTATATACATATACATATAGTGGTGGCTACATAATTAAGGACACAAGTCGATTTTCATACAAACGAGGTAATTTTGAAGTCTTGGTTTTCCGCTAGGAATTGAACTAGCTGTGATCTGATGATGGCCATCCAGGGAGTGAATGGAGAAGATTCAACTGATCTGGTCAGCATTCTAAGAGATGTAAGCATCAGAATTGTCAGTTGCGAGATTTTCATACATTTTTATACTACATATATTCGCGGTTTTTTTTTAACATATCCTTACATCTCTTAAAATGCTGGTCAGATCACTTTTGTGTGTATAGAAATCTGGATCTCCTCCATTCACTCCCTGGATGGCCATAACCAGATCACCGCTCGGTCAATCCCTGGCGGAGAAGCAATGCTTAAAAGTTACTTCGTTTGTATGAAAATCGACTGGCGTCCTTAATTATGTGGCCACCACTATATATATAGATATCCTGTAGTCTAATAACTTCACACTCACCACATTAGTAACTACATTGTACCCGTGCGAAGCCGGGGCGGGCCACTAGTATTCTATATAATTAGGAAAGCAAGTGGTGCAGTTCAACCCTCAAGGATACTTTGGAAAATCAGTACCAAAATTATAAATGCGAAAGTAACTGGTGAGTTCGTCTGTCTGTTACATTTTCTAATTTTGATAAGGAAAAAGATAATAGGGTAAAACCGGGATCTGTCTGTTACATTTTCTAATTTTGATAAGGAAAAAGATAATAGGGTAAAACCGGGATAGATGCCGCAGTGGGATAGATGCCTCATTTACAAAAAACCTAACTTTCCAGAGTCGCAACTAAGAATTAATAGTATAAGTAGGAGCCGCAGTCACCCCGCACCAGAATTGCCCAGGGTCTGTCGTACGGTGTGGATGCGTTTGGCTCGTGCGTGCAATCATCTCCGCGACTAACTTCACGAATACGTCAAAGATTTAAAGCTTAGTATTTTCCGTTTTATAACTTTTTAAGTAGTTATTAATTCCGTTATATTTATTATTACGTCAATGTACTGGTTCATTAAGTGTGCATCTGGATGTAAATAATTGCTCTTTTGTTTTTAATTTATTTAAAAACTACTTAGGCATCTATCCCTATCACAAAGGATAGTTGCCCTGATTTTTCGAGGTATAGGTGCCCTTAGGGGCATCTATCCCTTCATACACCATATTTGCCCATATAAATGGTGTCAGTGTATATTTTCAAATGATTTTTAGTGTATTGTTATATTTTTTATGTATTTGCGTATATTTATTTTTGGACTCTTGACTGATTGTAGCAGAATCATGCCACGAAAGTACAAAACAAGACTGAAACTACCAAAGAAAAAAGAGAACTAAAGAAAACAAAGAAAGGAACCACCAACAAAGAATAAGACAACAAAAATAAAAAATAAAACAAAAAAATAAACATTACTTTAGTGAAAATCAAATCATTTTAATTAAAAAAATCATGATTATGCCTGTTGAAAACTTTATAATCAAACTTTTATAATAACAATTATTATTAAGAATTAATATGTTTGTTGAACAAAAATTATGATTATTTGTGTCATATTGGAATTATTTTATAACCATCAGAATTAATACATTTAAAAAAATGCAAAATGTTTTTAGTAATTCGACCCATGTTTCTTGGGAGACAATTGTTGTTTCAAGAGTCGAACATGTTTTTGTTTACACAGTATAAAGGTCATCTATCCCGCACTGCTGGCATCTATCCTTCATAGTATTTTCACGGTGGGGCAACTATCCTCAAAAAAAGTGTTCCACAAAAAGCTAAATTATGCAAAATCTGTAATTAATAGGTCAAAAAGAAATAATTATAATTCCGCATAAATGATTAAGGTAGCCTACATTCATAGAAATTATTAATATTAATGAATATTTTTTAAATGAGGAGACTATTTTAAAAAGTGTGGCATCTATCCCGGTTTTACCCTATAATTCCCACTGGTAGTCGCGGGAAAAAGCAATATGTTTTTGTAACATACTAGCAGTTTTCAGCTAACACATCCGTAACACTGGTGATATTGGGATCTACGCCTTCTAAATAAATCCATCATGAACTACTTCTTCCAACTGGCATCGTCCTCTTGACTGGAAGCCAGCAACACAACTTGTACTGCACATGAAGATATGTTACATACCTACCTGACTGCAGTTTCAGTTTTAAAATACTTCCAAAATACGAGAGGGAACTTTTGTATTTATTAAATTAACGTCACTTTTTTGGATCACATAAGCACATTTCGCCGATGCCAGATTAACCGTAGAGAGGGCGCATGGTGAGCATTTTATGCCGCCACTGATAAATAAGTGTTAATATTTTGTGATCTTTGCGTGCGTCAACTTTTTAGTATAGAATGTAGATGTCGAAAACATGTAAAAATTTGTAATATTTTTATTGACATGTATGTACATATTTCTCCCAAAGATGATTAACAGCCTAGTACTTTAAAATCACAATCAAAATAAATAACAAATTTCCTAAAGTTAATATTGTATTTTAATATTATCATATAAAAAATAAAGACATTCTGTCCTATTTACTCAAGAATGGGCGGAAAATGCTACATTTTAGAATGGGCGGCAAAATGCTCCCCACGCGCCCAATGTGATCAAAATAAAATAACAATCATCTAGGGCGTTGTTGTCCTGGACACTTGTGTAGTAACGAGGCTCTGTTCTATTCTGGGACTTACACCCGAGGGTCGTGACATTTGAAACTGAGCCCTGAACTCTGCCTCCTACGGGCAAATATAGATTGTGATATTTTTGCCACAACTGTCACGCAACAATATGCTGATGTTATTGAGAATTAACAATACACACAACACTAATACGAATAATAGGATTTGTATAAAAATTATGGAATTCATTGAATGTGATTGTTCAAATCTTATTTTGTTATGACATTTTGATGGCTTAGTTTTTTCTACTTTTCTTACTAATTTATTTTTATTTCATCTCTGGGAAATATTAAATCTAGTAAGAAAAAATAGGCTCAACGAACTAAAACATGCATTTCATAATTTTTAGGGTTCCATACCGCAATAGGAAAAAACGGAACCCTTTAGGATCACCTTGTTGTCCGTTTGTCTGTCTGTCAAGACCCTTTATCTCAGGAACGCGTGTAGGTATCGAGTTGAAATTAAAACCATAAACTCTGGTCTACAGACTCTTGAAGCTGTGAAAAATCAAACTTCTAAGTTAACGTGAAATAAAAGATACAGCTGTTTATGCAGCAAAAAACGCATTTTTCGACACTCTCAAGGAAATCAAAAGTATATTCCGTTGACCTATAACTGAAGTAATATCGTCTTATACTCCAACAAGTACAGGGAACAATCTGAAAACTATACATTTGTAATTAAATCATAAAAAGTATAGTCTTTAATTACTTACGTTAATATGTAACTACTTTGTACGGAACTCTCGGTAGGCTAGTCCGAATCGCACTTGTCCGGTTTTTTATAATATTGTCTCATTAAATTTTAACGATGGTGATAAAAACAAATTTTACCTACTATTTTATCCACGTGAATTAAAATCAATCAACGTGCTAGCTATCGAAGAGATCGAGCAGATAAACAAGGGAAAAAAATAAAAAACGACAAGTGCGAGTCGGACTCGCCCACCGAGGGTTCCGTACAAACTCGATGAATGATTACGTACTTTAAAAAGTCATGTTTATTGTATGGGAGCCCCATTAAATATTTTTTCTGGTTTTTAGTATTTGTTGTTATAGCAGCAACAGAAATACATCATCTGTGAAAATTTCAACTGTCTAACTATCACGGTTCATGAGATACAGCCTGGTGACAGACGGATAGACAGACAGACGGACGGACAGCGGAGTCTTAGTAATAGGATAATAGGGTCCCGTTTTACCCTTTAGGTATGGGACCCTAAAAACAACTTATTTTTCATCAATTCCAAATGACATTTGATTTGAGTGAGGTAAACAAAGCACTTCTTAAGCATTCCAAGCGTTGTGTTGATTTGTTTGAGATATTGTTCTATATTTAGAACAATAGTCACAATTCAATAGGGCGGTTCTTAATTAAACCCAGTGAGCCGTACCAATGGAATCCTATAATAACGGCAGGCATTGTGGCGGGTCCCCTTAAGTGGGCTAGAACTAGAAAATGAATCGAGCAAAAAACGCCGGAGCTGTAAAGATCTAGTGAGTGTAGTATGCAAAGTAGACTGATTCACGATCGGGTGTAGGGTTGCCAGGTCCAAAAACACAAAAGCCGGACTCGGTGCTTAATTTGGCCGGACATTTTACCCTAAAAGCCGGACATATGTTTCAAAAGCCGGACAATTTTATTACCGCCTTGCAAACAGCGATCAGTCAGCGGGGTAGTCGTGTCGTGGCATTACTTGTGACTCGCGCGGTAGTCACACGAAAAGTCTAACAAAAGTCGGACAGGCCGGACGCAGTCAAATTTAGCCGGACAGGAGGTCAAAAAGCCAAACATGTCCGGCTAAATCCGGGCACCTGGCAACCTTAATCGGGTGAGAGTTGCTGGATGCTGGGAGTGCGAGATCGATTGTCGTGGAGACCCTTGCAGAATGCCTATGCCCAGCAGTGGGGTCATGCGGCTGACTAGACACATAATAATACGCCTCTTTGGTTTTGCAGACTGTAATGAACTTACAAATAAATATTTGCTATATGTTTTCTATAAATTTTTGGATGTAGAAGCGAAGTTTCGTAAATATCAATTTTTCTTCTAACACATTTTGGTTTTCTCTTTTTCAATTCGATCTTTAATTTGTTTACTGTGTTACTTCCATAACGATTATTATAACCAGTGGCCCAGTGAGTTGAAGACCTCGCTCGAATTCTATGCCGTTTAAAAATAATGTAATAGATGTCGCCACGAGGTCGACACTGCTTTTGAAAAGCAGTAGGTACTATGTGCTGTTTGGAAAAAAAAGTTAGGTATTATTTTAGTATATCTATTCTAAGCAAGATGACGCTTAGAATTTTTTTGAATTGGAGAATTTTTTTTCAAATTTATTATTATTATAATCTTTATAATTATCGAACCTCACGACAACCGGTTGAGAAATGCGACCTGTAGAGGAGAACAGACAGCCGGACATACGAAAGCATTTTTGCCCAAGCTGAAGCTGAGACGTTCGCGTTCGCTCGGTTAATTATCAACAATTTTTAGAATAATTGAAAATTAAACGGGAAAATAACCCATCATGCACACGTGTATAAGGTCTCCATCTACAGCAGCGCTACCAAGCGGGATACATTTTCTGTCATCCTGCAATTAGACAAGTCATTTCAAGCCATTTCATAAGGGTGGGATGGGAATAAAGGTGTCCTATTGTAAAAATCAGCTTAATGTTAAATGTTTGTGTCTGTTATGATGTATGTACTCTTTTGTTGATTATTATATTTTTGTTTTAGGTAAGTCTGCGCCGTCTTTTTTTGGGCCTAAATCATCAAAGGTAAGTGATAACTATAGAAAATGCTTAGAATAATAACAATGGCACTCTTATCAAGATAATGCTGTATTTTCCAGTAAACGATGAATGGAAGTAAAGTATCACGATTTCTCGAGACAGCGCCATCTCTTGTTGCAGCTTCGTACTACGTTTTCTTGCGCGCTTCGGAGTTCTATCGTTTCAGCTTAGATGCCGCTAGTTTCGTGTCTGAAAATAGTTTCAAATAGAAGTTGTGTGGTTTTCTTGATAATAGACGAGCAGTAGAGAAGTATTATTGCAAATAAAATATATGATTGATTATTTGATTCAAACGTATTCTCTCATAAGTTTTCCAAGAATGACCGGTTTGTTTTGTGTGCTACACTTGGTGCTACTTACTTTACTATACCGGCCAATAGATGACGCCCTTCGTCCGATTTCCTACGAATCTAAAGCAAGGTTTAGACTAGCAATAAATCTTGCAGAAGTTGACTTCCGCAAGCTGTTACCACTGTGTAAACAGGTGTGGCAAGCTAAATTATCAAAGAGTTGCAGCAGCAGAACTTGCTCTCTCAAGAAATTGCAGGAAGATTTTGCTAGTCTAAACAGAATCCCTCTTTTGTTCTGAAAAATTGTCTGTGTTAGCTAGGTTTATTTGACTTCGTTTTCTCCCAAATATTTAATGCTCAAAATCAAAGGTGCAATTTAGTTCGCTGACACTATCATATTATATTGACTGTCAAGTTTGCAGAGATTTCAAGTTTCCTTACCCTGTGCTTCCAGTATGCAGTGCGTCCATATTTTGGACCAATCAACAAAACACTCACTGCACGCTGATAGACATACACTGAGAGTTTATTTATTGGACATCGCTTCAGTTTTTGTGCAGAGATATAACTTAATCATGTATCGTTGTCGTCATTATTAGAAAAAACACTTCAACAATCAAAAGTATTGTGAAAAGAGAAATATATGTAGCTTACTCCCGCAAAAAATATATGCAGGATGCACCGCCCGCCCGCCCGCAAAAAAATGCACATGCACACCACAAAAATATCAGTGCACAATACTTGCATTTAGCAAGACAGCGACACACCTTGCACCTTCACCAATTAGACTACTCTACACGTGTTTCGCCCCAACCCGGAGCATCCTCAGGAGTTAGATCGTGCGCGAACCGATCGGTGTCGGTTCACGCACGATCTGACTCCTTTACTGATATATTTTTGTGGTGTGCATGTGCATTTTTTTGCGGGCGGGCGGGCGGTGCATCCTGCATATATTTTTTGCGGGAGTAAGCTACATATATTTCTCTTTTCACAATGGTTTGGGACTTGCCAAGTAATGCCTGATTCAATCAAATAATCAAAATTATTTCCTTATTCGCATCCTACAAATAAAGGAATCTTACTGGTTGTTTACATTATCCGAATTGTCCATTAAAGCCGCAATAAATGTAACGACCAGTTCACTAGTCCATGAGGTAATACACAGATTTAGACATGATGATATTCTTTCATATGATAATTCGTCTGTATACTTTGTGACAGCACGTATGTAGCAACTGCGAAAACAGCTTTTATTACGTAGGACATAAAGGTGGTCTCGAGGTAGTATAGTCTGATGTGCTGTCTGTACATATTATTTCCAGCAAATAGAAGCTTTATAATTACACACTATGTAATGCTAATAAATGTAGAAAGGAACTTACCGTGTTCTATTGGATCTTTTGTTTAATATTGTTTCTTTTGTTGTGGAATTAAATAAATACTTACTTGTATACTTTGTTTTTAAGGAGCTCGGTGGCGCAGTGGTTTAGCGCCTGGCCCTGCGATTGCGGAGGTTAAGCTACTTTTGCAAGGGTCTGTTATGGGATGGGTGACAAAAAAATATTATCTCGAGTTCCTCCGTCGGAAGGCACGTTAAGCCGTTGGTCCCGTTAATACCCACGAATCCGCATTGTGCTTGCGTGGTGGGGTATTGCCCATCCTCCTTATCCACCCATGAGGAGGATGTGCCCCAGCAGTGGGGACATTAAAATGGCTGATGTCGACGATACTTGTTTGTAAATATTATTATCTTACGAGCTTTTTATCAGAGTTGATATTACCGGTCATGTAAAAAATACGTTTGTCAGGTTGGTTTTTAACTTCCGATCGTTCTAGAATGTCTATTATTATCCATTACTAATCTTCTGTTTACCTTTTCGTTTATTTTCCTAAAAAAATATACCGTTTTATTGCGTATATTTTTTAAATAAATTACCTATTTCTGCACGCATCACTAACGCACGGAAGTGGACAACCATATTCGCCTGATGTTTTCCATAATCCAATCGTGATAATTTATTTAGCATGCTATGTTATCTTTGATTAGAGTCCAAAATTGCTTAATTACAAATCCACAATCAGTGCGTGCATCTACACTACACCTGTTTGACGTCACGAGCCCTGCACCTTTCTTTGCTTGCATCAATGCACAATTCATTCCTTATTGAATTTTATTTTCTTAGACATTTGGTTTAAAATTGAATGACTACACGCAAAGGTTAAAAGGGATATTCGTGTTAGAGTGGTTTTAAAAATTCGCTGCAAAAATGAACCTTATGTGCTTGGTGTAAATGTATTGGTCGGTAATATTGTTCCTTTGAGTCATTTGACCTGTATCATTAAAAATTATAGTCAGGGTTGTTCTGGGATAGTTATGACCTTTCGAAGTATACTCATCAATTATACAAATTAGTTCTTATTCTGTAGGTCATACGGTTGGTTATCTCTTAAACTTTAAGGTTAATTAGGTCCACGTTACAAGCATGCCTGATTCTGATATTCGATTAGTTCAAGTCTGCGCATTTAAAGTGTTTTTATAGCACAAAATATAAATAACTTTTAATATCTAAAAAATGGAAAATATTAAAACACTAGCGACCCGCCCTCGCTTCGTTTCAGTGAATTTTTTTCTTAATATTTAGTGACAAAACATATCACTTTGGAATGTGCTCATCAAGGCCTTTCATTTGATAGCCATATGTAAGAATATTTTTTTTTAATTTAATCAATTCCTTTTACGTAACTACCCGACCCGGACCCGACAGACGTTGTCCTGTCTTAACTATAAATATTGACTAAATTGTTAATAGGTAATATGAATATTAATAATAATAATAATAATATCTTTGACGATAGATTCATTATTTAGTCGCATCTGTTTTTTTTTTTTACATTTTAGTCACGTAACTATTTTCGGTGTTGACAATGCGTTGTCCTTCGAGATAAATAATTGTAAGATTGCCCAACCGAAATTCAAATAATCTAGCAAAGAAATAATACTGGAATTTCACCATGGGTAGATTTGCATCTGCATGCGTCTCCTAAAATAACATAATAATTCAGCATGCAAATCAGACTATTACCATTAATTCAGTCACAGTTGTTCTATTTCACGGAGACGGTTCGGCCATGAATGTTGCTAGGCGTGCACATGCACAATACTTTAATCACATTAGTAAAATAATTTGACTTGACGTGTGCGTAATACGAGAGTGTGCAGACGCACACTAAAACAATGTGCACATGCACATTCATAGCCGAACCGACTTCGTGAGATAGAACAACCGCAAAGAACTTAGTTGGCTGATTGACACTCATAGTTTTGGCTGATAGGGTTATTTTTCGGGGCAGTTCCATTGCTGTAATAACTCGGAAAACAACCACTTCACTCTTCTCGGTAAGAAATGAACATAACTTCGATCGTTCCCCGAACAGACTGTGCCGGCCACGGAAACAGGTGTGGGGATCCGACTCCCGAAATAAACGGCAGATGGCGGTGGCAGCTGGTATGGACGAAATCTTGGGTTAAATATCAGCGACATAGGTATTCGGATGTTCCGATCGACTCGATTTCTTCCGAGCTGGTTCGTTCCGAGTATTGATTTAATCCTCAATGTTACTTACGGCTAACAGAAACGACGATAATACCTCATTCAGGGCCTAGACTATAGAAAAAGTAAGACCTGAGTTCACCAACTACTTAACCAATCGATTAATTTTTATCCATTTGTTTTTTACATTTTCTGCATACGTCAAAAACAGAGTGTAAAACTTAATCAGCTGTTTATGTCTTGGTGAACCTCAGCCTAAGTAGAAATGAGTTCTATGTAGAATACATAGAAGTAGTTGGTAGGTAGGTTCCTCGGATTTTACCAATAGAATGAGAGTGAAATAGTTTTTAGTTTGACAAGGTCTCCAGAATACTCTTATTTGTAAGCAAATCAGTGTAAGGACACCTTATGACAAGCAACATACCAGAACACATAGGAATACTTAATTAAATACGATAAATATTTCTTTTGAACAACAGAATGTCACAAACATCTTGCCCACCAATCGGGATTTACCCCAAACTAATAATATACTTACCCCTTACTAATAAAGATGTATAAGTTACACAGTGTTTTGTCCCTTTCTTTTTAATGTCAAACTTAAATAGTTTGATAGAGAGTCACCACTGTGTAACTTATACATCTGCTACACAATCTTTATTAGTAAGGGGGTTGCTGTTTAAATGCGTCCACTAACTTCACAGGCATGGACACTGAACTTGCGACACCAAATTGACGAGACTTCATACAATTTATCGCTATATCTACCCAGTGTTGTAACACAGATCCCATGTACCGTAACAGTTCTGCAAAAACTGTTTACATAAAATCTGGCCGGCTCCCAACTCAATTACCGGAGTATACCTCTATGGACGTCACTGTGCCTTCATTCATAACTAGTATTTTTGATACGCTGTAGTCTGGCACATTATATCACAACTTGTTTAATGAGGCATTAAAAATACAAAACATTGTTTTATAAGATTTTGAATAGAAATAAGTTAACCTTACAATTTGTGCTCAATAAGGTCACATTTATGTTTACGACTTTGTATGAACCAAAGCAGAGAGATAAAATTTGAGTTCAACAAGGGCTCAAATTTTATTTTCTTGTCGGCTCTTTTCGGTACAAGCCATCCCGACTAAAGGTCTTTCCGAAGCGATGGACTGGTTTCTGACCTTCGAAAGTACTGGGTATTCCTGTTTGCAAGCATCTGAAAGTCAACCTAATTTGACGACGTCCAAAATTTGAAAACCTTGGTTTTTCTAGCGCATTGGTTCCAAACCTGGGGGTAATTACCCCCGCGAGGGTAAAACGGCTATTTTTACGGGGGTAACAGAGTTGGTGCTTAGTACGAATGTATATACAACGTGTTACAAAAGTACCCCTAATGCCGAATATGGTAGATAGAGACCATCAAACTGAACAACTTTTACAGTTCAGTTCAGTTCAGTTTGATGGTCTCTATATACCATATTCGGCATTAGGGGTATTTTTTTAACACCTTGTATAGAGTACAAAATGTAATTATTATTCTTTTCGTAAACAAAATGACACTAGGTACGTGGTATAGCGCTTTTTCGCGTTGCGTGTAGCGTGCGTGTATATTCACAAAATGCAGCGTAATGCGTATGCAGGCGGTGGGGTGAGCCCAAACAAGTTGGGGGTAAAGTCTGTTTCCCTGCATAGGTCATAAGGGTAACAATATAAAAGGTTAGGAACCACTGTTCTAGTGGATGAAAATTGGTATGAACGATGATAATGAATGTGCACTGTCTTGCAATTTACCTTCGCTATCATTAAATCCATAGTGAAATTCGAGTTCGAATCGGTCCATAACAATCTTACTTGACTCGGCTCGTTAGCTAAAGGGTAGCATATCTTCAAACTAGTGGTATGCTCGCTTATTTTTCACCAGCAACGTTGTGAAAACAAGAGTTCAAATTGTACTCAACAAAATAATTCAAGACGAATAACTGTGTCACCGGTACATGTACATGTACACATGTATGTTTATCTGGACGTACTTTATGTTGTAATTGGACGTTGTTTATTATGCAATTATGAGCCAGTTGCGACGGTTCCGCGTTGATTGCACCCGCCCCAAGGTTACTCGTTTGAAGTCGCTGGAAAATATCGATGTGGTTATTTTAGGTAGCTCGTTGGACTGCTTGTGCCGGTAGGTTGGTTGGAATTGAAACACATGGAATGTTCAATGGAAAGTGTTTGATGTTTAGGTTTGCTAGGATAATACGGAATACCATAGTTAATTCAAAATGATTTCTTTACCTTTAAAGAAATATTTTAATTTGTTCGTGCAGGAAAAAAAAATGCTTACACAAATTATAAAGATTAACCAAGATTGAAAATGGAAGTTAGAAAAGAGAAGAAAATTGAGAAAGTTAACAAAGATAATATTTGTGAGACTTTCAATATTTGAAAGCTTAATGGCGGCGTACATTATGATGGCAACGTAAATTGGAATCCAATAAAAATTTTGTGATTTGATCGAAAATCAATTTCGATGAAATTGTTTACATAAGATACTGTTTAATAATGCTTTGCGCTGCAGCATGCAATACAATAACTTCGATGGAAAGGATGTGTCGCTTAATTTAACTTGCAAAACAATTCGACAAGGGTTGCCTTGCCATCAAGAAAGGAAACCCGGCCTTTTATGCTGAAGTTGACAACTTCTTTATTTTTTTATCTGTGATTGCTGTGCTTTTTCACATTTAGTCTGTAGTATCTGTCAACCAAATGACAGATCGATGCCAAATCAGAACTCAAATTAACATTTCGTTTTCTTATTCCGAAAAAAAGGAAAGTAATTATGTTTTATGTAGCCACACTTTTACATTTCATAGTGACTTTTCTGCCCTTTGAAAGTTGTATGCGAATAATGGAACGTTTCTCAATGACTCGTTTTTTCTGAAGTATTTCCATAACGAAAAATATTAATACTTAAATAACTTTTTTTCTACATGCGCTCAAAATAAGTAAGAACTTGATAAATGTAGCTTTATTTTAAGACCAAATTCAATCGTGCACAAGTTAAGCATTTTTCCTATGGTGAGTGCCGCAACTCCTTTATGAAAGTGCAGCCCTGCGATTCTGTAAAATCAGACGACAACTCGCAACTCCCTTCGCAATTCACTCTCACTTCGCATCTCACCTCGCTTGACCTTGACCTTGACTTGCGTTGTACCTAGTGACAACCACACTCAACAAAATGTTAGTCGAGTTTTATCGATTCCAGTTTAGCTAATATGTGAGTTTTAAATTAAAATTTCTTATTTTAAGGAATTTGATGCAGCAAAAATAAAAAAAATAAAAAACTCTTAATTCGTGCCATGAATATAATCCCTATGCCTTAAACTGTATGTCCACGGCGTCCGTCTCCTCGAAAAGAAAAAACCGGACCGAATAGCGGCCTATATATTATATTTGTATGAACTTTTGTCAACTCGACATCCGGCGTCCGAAATCCGTCATCCGTTCTTTTGACGGGCTCCGAAGATTTTGCTTGATCGGATGAACCGCTAAACCGGAGCCTCGATTCGAAGTACCCCATTAGAATATAAAATACATATGGACTTGTCCACGGCGCAGCCACCCGACGTCCGTCTTCGTCAACCGTCATCTTTTGCGACTTGCCGAACTTGCTTATTGCGACAAGCACTTGCGCTGCGACTTTATTTTATTCACACAATAAAGTTTTTAGGGCAAGTTAATATTAGGGGTTAAAGTATGAAATTGCCGTTTTGTATGGAGAATTTTAAAGAATTTGAATTTTCCATACTAACATTTTCTTAATTTATTTAACAACCATGAACGCTAACGTTTTAAAACATTTTGCACTAATGTTTACACACTAATATAACGTATGCCACTTAGGTTATGCGAAAAAAATAAGTATCGGCTAAGTCACAACGAAATAAAAGGTCATTTCTGCTAACCAAAAAGGAGTTACTAATAAAAACAAATGTTAAAAAAATATCTTCACGTTTTTAAATTTGAGATTTTAGCATTCACAATGCTATTTTTATATAATACCAAATAATAAACTAGAAAAAATACGACTCGCACCTGATCATGTTCTCGGACGGGAATCAAACCTGCGACCTTTGGATATCCGGTCCAATGCTCTGACCGCTGCGCTACTGAGTCACTAGTGGGAATGTCGAATTTCTCCTAGTATATCAACTCTTTCGCTGCAAGCCAGCGCCATCTCACCAATTACAAGGAATTACCTCGACATCAACTGAATACCTTTCCAGATATTTTTAAACAATTGATTAAGATAAGAAAGCTACATCATTTTTAAATTTGAGATTTTAGCATTTACAATGCTCCCGTCCCGTTCGATTTCCGTCCGAGAACATAATCTGGTGCGAGTCGTATTTTTTCTAGTTTATTATTTGGTATTATATATCTTCACGTTGTTGTAATTTATCGTATAGTGTATTAAATGCCCCATCGAGGTATCTCTCTTGCAGGAGAGGGTGAAACCCAAAACTTTTTTGTCTTCTGCGTCTTTGTACGTATATTGCAAGAAGTTGTCGGCATTCTAACGTAAAAAAAGGCACGCGCACATGACATCTCAGTTGCACCGCAGAGTGATATGTGGTTCGGGATTGGATCGGATCCGGACGCAATGGACAAACGTGATCCGTCTCCGTCATCCGTCTCCGTCGAAACGCCCGGATCCGTCATCTAAGAAAAAACCGGACCGTGGACAGACCTATAATATTTTGTTAAGAATCCTGCTTTGTATAGTTACCTATATTAAGGCCCACTTGCAGTAACATTTACTAAATCTCGACTTTGTCAAACTTAGATGTAGCCCTTATGAAACTGTGAAAATTTTAAATATCGATTTAAAAATTTTACATATTCGTATGAGTAAAGTCTAGGTTTAACAAAATCGAGATTTAGTAAATGTTGCTGCAAATCGACCTAAGTACTCTTTTTGTATATATTGCTCATTGAATATAATGTCAATGTCTTGTTTGTCAATATTCTTCCTTGCGTTTTTTAATACAGTTTTTACAGTATAATTTTATTATTTTCTTTCCCAAGATCCTATAATATCAAAAAGTATGTACTTTAATATGGTAGCAGAGCGTTAAGCTACCGGAAATAAAATTCAGATAGAATTTACGTCGAGAGTTGATGGAAAAGTCTATCGTTGAATCAGCAACAATCCAAGTGGGAGACACGAGAGCTTCATGAGGCGAACTTATTACTACGAATTTGTCACAAGACAACTGTGAGAAAGTTTTGCGATATTCTACAGCGAGGGAAGTATGGCTAGAACTTCACCGCCTGTATGATGGCTTGCAAAAGAGTAAAGCCTGTGCATGAAGTTCTTCAGCTACACAGTGCAATCCAGTGGTGAAGTGTCACTACATATTAGCAAATTGAAGAACATCTGGTCTGAACTTACCAGGGAACTCCAGAAGGAACACCTGAAGGAAGAGCTACCAGAACTACTCGAAGACGGCTGAACCGATTGAAAGGATCAACTGTCGTTTAAATATTAATAAAATATATTTATATCATCGCTTACATTTTTATTACATATACATATGCCTAGCCCCAAAAGTGTTAAAAAATAAATAAAGCTTTTTAAATTTTGAGATTTTAGCATTCACAATGCTATTTTTATATAATACCAAATCATATACTAGAAAAGAGTGGCTCGGTAGCTCAGCGGTCAGAGCATTGGACCGGATATCCAAAGGTCGCGGGTTCGATTCCCGTCCGAGAACATGATCTGGTGCAAGTCTTATTTTTTCTAGTATATTATTTGGTATTAAATAAATAAAGCTTTAAAAAAAATAAGCTGTTTTTATAGCAGTTTTTTTAGGTTTTCTGTTAGCACATCATGTTAAAAATGTATAAATCTACTGAATCTACTACCATTTCACAAATTGGAAGGCCTATCCAAGAATGAAATGACGAAAGAAAACTTGTAAAGGGTTTTTGACCACCGATAAATTAAATATGACGTGAACGCCATAGGCTATTTACTATATTTCGTCTACGTTATTGCCCTAGAGCTAAATCGGCGTAAGATGTCAAATCCCTAGTTTGCCTCCTTTGAACTTCAGCAATTGTTTGTAGCTCTTCTAGTCTCTCTTCTTCTGAAATTGTGAAAGCCGGTATTTCTGCGCGATTGCACATGTTGTGCAAAACACAGCATGCAATAACTATTTTTGCAACTATGTCTGGATGATAATTGAGCATTCTGTGTACTAACAAGCACCTAAATCCCTCTATTCCCAGGAGTCTTACAAACCAGTATAATAAGTTTTACCTAACAATATAAATTTTTTTTTTTATCAAATTTTATACAATAACATGTAAAAAAAAAATTGACATTAAAATAAAAATGTTTTCTGAAATAACATCCTTGTAGGTGGTGGTGGTGGAAGGCTTGTGGCTCATGAGAACATCTTTGCTTGCACAACAATAATAGCAATGCAATTGTCCAGAAATTCAAACCGTTGACAGACACACCTATCTGTTGTTCTGATTATTGAGAATAAATACAAGTCATCTGGATATATAAACTCAAAGCTTTTCTCACCATCCTTTACATCTCTTACAAAGCATTACAGAAAGTAATATTAAAACTGGACGATCACCGCAGGTAAATTGTTTACTAGTGACCTATTTTATAATATGTTGTTGTTACCATAAATATATAATAATGTTAGTGTATAAGTCTAGCATTCCGGACAAACCGCCGTGGTTTTTGGTTTGTTACGATGAAAAATTTTTGTTTTTGTAAAGTTAAATAATAAAAAAAAAATAGTTTTTCACAAATTAAATAGCTATATAATTTGTGGTTAAAAACTACTTGTCAGTGTTAAAAAATAAAAAAATATTCACTTCTAAGACTTTCGCTCGTATACAGTTCATTAGAAATAAAACACTTTTTAAACACTTTTAGTCCTCCCGTGACCACGGTCCCTGGAAAGGTGTCGAAACGTCGGGAATTCTAAAAACCAATAAATACAAACTAAATAATTCTAAAACAACACCTGAATTAATAATATACGCGCTGTAATCCGTAAAAAGTGTTTTATTTCTAAAAAAAATATTATTTTAACATTGTTTGTAGAGGACTTCTTCTATTTTCACTCGTAAAATAGATACTTTTTATTTGACACTTTGAATCGGGTTCACTTGCGAGGTGAGCATCGAAGTGAGGGCGGAATTTCCTTACAGAATGCCACTTCTTATGTCATCTCATATTTCATCTGTCAAAATCTCACGGTCAATTTTAATTCAACACGCAGACTATTAGCTGCCTCAAATTCCTTAAAATAAGAAATTTTAATTAAAAAAACGCATATTTGCTATAAAGTTCTGTACCAAAAACTCAACAATTGTATCAAAAAACTGCAATCAATAAATCTCGACTAACGTTTTTTTGAGTGTGGCAGTCACTACAATACAGAACTCACTTCACTTCGCAAGTAAATAGGTGATGCTTACAGAATGCAAATTTAAGTGAGAGTGAAGGGAGTAGCGAAGTGAGATCTGATGCGAGAGGTTGTTTAATTCGAGAGGTGGACGGATAATTAGAATTGTGAAAAGAGAAATATATGTAGCTTACTCCCGCAAAAAATATATATGCAGGATGCACCGCCCGCCTGCCCGCAAAAAAATGCACATGCACACCACAAAAATATCAGTGCACAATACCTGCATTTAGCATGACAGCGACACACCTTGCACCTTCACCTTAGATAATTAGAAGCACCAGATAATTTTCATACCAACGAGATAACTTTGAAGCCTTGGTTCTCTGCCGATCTGAAGATAGCTACCCAGGGAGTGAATGGATGAGATCCAGATTGCAATACACACAACTGATCTATCAGGATTCTAAGAGCTGTTTTGATATGCTAAAACATCGCGAAAATAGCATTATATTGTATGGAAATTCATCATTCACATTAGGGGACATTCTACAACCACTCTACACCCCATAAAAGTAAATGTAATCGTTTCCTTGATCGTTACGAAAAATCCTGTCACCTCTCGGTCTATACCTTACAGAATGCCACTTTTTACATCATCTCATACTTTAACTGTCAAAATCGGTAACCTATCCCAAGGTCGAAATTTTTTTGATCGAATTTCATTTTACTGAAATCTTTTCGACTGTTTTCGTTTCGCCTTTTTTGACTTCGTCGAAATTACGTTTTTTTCGTTACTCCGATGTCTTATTTGGTCGAAAAACTTTTTACCGAAGTTATGCGCGGTCGAAAGAACATTTCGTCGAAGTATTATATTCCCGAACATTCATTACACCACTGATTTATTTGTCATATTTTCAGTTCACCAAATGAAAAACTTTGAATACATTAAGTAGGTTAGGTTAGGTTAGTGTTTTGACCATTCGCAGCTCTATAATGCTTGCATGCATGGTGCATGCTTGCTTAATAAAACATGTATTATTATAACAAATATCGATTATGTCAAATGTTACCTACATAATATAAATATACCATAGTTGCGGTTGCGGCCAAATAGTATTCGGTAAAATGTTGTTCTGGTGGTGCCAATACTAAAAAATCATTTTGAAAATCGGTGAAACGTAGTTCGGTAAAATGAGACATATGCCAAATGATATTTCGATGGTTTAAAAATATGGCAAACAATACATATAGCAACAAAAACTTTGGTCAACCGTTTCCGTTAAATGAAATTAGGACAAGTAAATTTCGGACAAGTTATCGGTTCCCGTCAAAATTCTCGCGGTCAATTTAGTTCAACTCGCTGACACGCTCGCAAGTGCAGCGCTAGTGCACATGCGAATTATCAAGCGAGTTTTGAGAATACCAATCAAGAAACTCACAGCGGATTCAGATGCGAGGTCACGAATGATGTCTTACAGAATCGCAATGCAGGCAGCATGTTTTGTCTTCACCTGTGAAAATAACACTACCGTCACGGCATTTTTCTTTCGCTCATCATCATCATTTGGAAAATGGGAAATACTAACAAACTTCTTAATAACTTTAAATCGATAAAAATGAAATCATTTAATTATGAATAAAGACGTTGAAGTTATTTTGAAATATATATAACTTTTAATTAAGATCATAATCCAGTATCTGGCAACCTTAGCCATGATGCTTACTCGCGCGTGCGCAAGTTCAAGTTGAATGTCTCTGTGAATCGACCGACCGACGCGCAGACGGTCGCGAGTTCGAGACTCGTTGTGCGTCGTGTTTGCGATCGTTCTTTATGCTTTATTATGCGATGTGGCGACTAGCGACTTAATATTTTTATTTCCAATGACCGTTGTCCTCTCGGGGGCTATAAAAAATTGACGTGGTTGCGGATTCATATCGGATTTGAAAATTATAAGCTAGACGTTTTGGTTGAAAACTTGTGTATTTTATTTAAATTAGCTTTCTAAAAATGAAAAGAGTTTTACATTTGATTAATACTGCAGTAGTTAAGATAAATAATATTAGAAAAAATCGACTCACCCGTAGCACAGACGGGACTGTGTGGGACGGGTGCTACGGGTGAGTCGATTTTTTCTAGTATTTTTTCTAATATTATTTATCTTAATATAAAAATAGCATTGTGAATGCGAAAAGTCTAAATTTAATAACTGCAGTAGTTTACTGCAATTAACACACAATATGAGCTTATTTTTTCACGTGTCTATCATGATATTCAGAGGAAAAATAGCATATTTTAATTTTTCCATTGAACTGGTAATAACTTGAAAAAATAATAATAATTCGTCTAATAATATTTCAAAATGTAGTTTTTGACGAAATAATTAATTTAGAAAGAAACGCTTAGGCTTATCCAAAATGTTGAAACAGAAAAGAACAGATCCAGATGATTTTAATATCAAACACTGTACCTGTCACCAAAGATGAAGTCACCGCGTAAAAAATAATGCACACGATAAAAATAATAGAACCCGTTTTGATTCAAGTTGTGATCTCATGATACGAGGATAAAAGTTAAATAAATATTGCGATATGCCATATGTCAATGCCGACAAGTTTGCAGATGTGTTCAGTATCAGTAAGTTATTCGTTCTGGAGTAGGAAGCATTTTTTTTTCTAATATCAGACAATACCTTATAGTTTCTATAAAATGGCTACTTACCTTCAATTCAGATCCAATATTAAATTTCTGTTAATTTTTCCTAATGTTTTTGAATTTGGGTAATTGTTACAACACTTCTGTTATAGATGTAGCAGAAATATGGATAGTCCAACCAATCAGACTTAAGACAACATAGAAATAGTGAATTTGACTCATCCAGGAATCGGAGTCGCACTCTCAAGAGTTGAACAAGGAGGTCGTTGAAGTAAAGATATTTTATTTATGAAGCACTGGTTTCATCTCCGACTGTAGCAAACAAACAATATAAATTTTCCACCGAATATTCTTAATACGTGGATTCACAAACCGCCCCAGACGCTAGCCCACGCGCATCACCGGGCAGCGGGTGACATCACTCAAGTTCAACCAACGGTGCAGTGGCTTGCGTCATAATGATAGCAAAAACTAATGGTTCTCATCATAAACATATCACTTAATATGTATTTAAACATAGGGTGACAAACGAGCATACGTAAGCGTGACCTGTCGCCGTGCCTGTGACGCTTTAGACTGCAGTACTATAACATTTTTTTACTATAAAATCTGGCTGTTAACTAAGTACTTAACATCTGTAAGATTCAATCAAGAACACTACAATTTAGCAAAATTCTAACAAAAATTATAATTTGTCTCTAGACTGTTCTGATTAGTTATCGATCTAATTCTAGCACAACTCTAAGCTCTAAAGAAAATTTATTGAATGCTTAGATAAATAAGAGCGCTGGACAACCGATCACGTTCAGCTATCTGAAAGTTAACGAAGAAAAGCCACAAAACAATTTTTACTTTCTTTCTTAGAAAATAGATTAAAGAGAAATTCCTGATCAAACAAATAAACTTTTAATTTTATCGGTTTAAGGGTGTTTGCGGCATAATTATCTCGAAACGATTTGTCGAAATGTTGTATAAGCTCTTAAAAAAACCATGATTTCAAACTAATATTATATTCTAAGATTGCCGCGCTGGCTTTTCATCATTGAAATAAATAACTTTTGGATAGGAACGCGATTTTAATAAAATATTTATGCGCTTTGATATTGGCATTTTATTTGATTTTGCATTCGACGTTTTATTGCCTTCGCATTCGCAGCTGCTGTGGTCACTGCACAGGTTATTGGCCAAATTTACGTTATTTGGTAATTAATTACTTTAAAATGTTAATCGATTTCATGAATATCAAAATATTTGTTTGTTATTTTAATTCAATTGATGGACGAGTCTTCACTTATTCTCGGAATATTTGCTGGTAATTCATAGCTTCGGTTGTGATTTTAGATCTTCAAAGTTTCTGTCTGGCGTTTCCATTTTATTTGCGTGTTATATTTTAGGGATCTTTGAAGCATAAGCCTTGTTGGACACACAATTGGTTGAATCTAAACGGAGTATTGACAGATGAATATTCATCAACAAATTCAGTTGCCACAATTCCGAGCGACAAATTAAGTTATACTTCTAAACAATCAGCCGCATTTGTATTACTAAACGGTTTCTCAACATTTTCACCGTCCCAGGACAATGTAAATGCTCTCATTGTTTGTCAGTCGGTGACGCGCGGGCGCATCATCTTTATTGTAATGTTCGTCTGTTGATTTTTAATGTTACGTTGCTGTTATTCTTTTGGTATGATTGTGTAACTTGGTCAAATGTGTATAATTTTCATCACCAAAAACTTACCTCACAACATCTGTAGTATATATTTCTTCTCAGTACCTTTATCTTGCCGCAGACTTGCGAACCAAAATGGTTTTCTGGCGTTTGTAAGTGATTGACCGTAGTTCCTTCTTGCGGGCACTTCTCTTATCGTACCAAAACATATTAAAAGATGTATAAGTTACACAGTGGTGACTCTCTGTCAAACTATTTAAGTTTGACATTAAAAAGAAAGGGACAAAACACTGTGTAACTATACATCTGTTATACAATCTTTATTAGTAAGTGGGTAAATATTATAAAAAAGCCATCTTCTCGTTATTAGATAAGTATTTTAAAATTGACATTAATAGCTTGATTTATATACAACTAGTACTTCACGAAGATATATCTCTGTCAGCAACTCTTTTCTGGCGATTTCGTAAGAAAATCTGGCAGATTCTTACCAGTTGGCGCCACCTTCTTTAAATATCATTTGTAAAAGTTGGCTTCTCTAGAACTAATGCTCAAAAATACTGTTTAATACAGAAACATATGAACATTCTTGGAAGCTGCGTAGCTCCTTGGCTATTATAAGGAAATAGTGATTGCTTTATATCGTTTTGTGTTTAATCATTAATCGTTTTACTTCAGTTACTGAGAATCGATTTGAGTTAACCCCTAAGAACCAATGCCCTTTGTTGAAAAAATAAATTTTATAAATTTTTAAGATTTTTTTTTACATTTCGGTTAGTGCGTTTTATTTAAGAGTATTTAATTATCTAGATTTTATTAGTATCTAGTTTTATTTAAACTAATAAAATCGTAGAGGTCCTTGGGAGTGGCTATGTCTAGCAGTGGGCGTCGTATGGCTATAATGATGATTTTGATCAAATAAGAAACGTAAAAGAAGTGTATACTAGTGGCTATGTGAGCTGTAGACCTCGTTTTAACGTATCTCCGTCAAATTAGTGAATTTTAATTTTTGGGTCTGGTCTGGATGTTACTATGTATAAGAAGTATATGTGTAGCCCCAAAATAAGCGAAGCTTCTAAAATGGGTCCTTTGGCGCTGTGTGAAATAGTCCAATACTTTTTTAAATTTCGAAAAACGGCCGAAAAAAATATTATCGATCCTGCTCACAAAATTTCACGAGAATCAGTTCAGAAAAACGATCTCTACAAGAGAACAGACGGACAGACAAACGAAAGCATTTTTGCCCAAGCTTCGCTCGCGCTTCGCGTTGGTCAATTACCTTCAATAAAAAAAAATCATGTTTTATCATCACTGAATCTCAAAATGTTACGTATTTTCATTCAGCGTTAGCCGGGCCATTAATTCAATGAAAACCTTGACTTTCTCACACTTTTCTGTTTACGAAAACAACAGGTCGAAGATCCGATCTATATCGTTAGTTTGCTTACATTATTCTGCAGTCGGTTCTGGTACTTTTCTGAGGAAAGCACCGGGTTCCTTGATGCGAGGCGCCTCGATTAAAGAAAACAGTCATCATAGTTTTCGGCAAGTCTACACAATAATATTTTTCGCAGTAAAGTTTGAGAGCTAATTTAAAACAACTTTTTGTGACAACCATAATAATTCATGAAAGAAAAAATCTCACTGTATAGTAATCTATTCTAATTTGTTTCTATAATCTTATTAAATTTAGTTTTAATATAATTAAATAGTCTCTTTTATTTTATTTACTTGATTCTACATATACATATTAATTGAAATAATTTCTTTTATTAGTTTTAGATGTTTTTATCTTCAAAAAATTCAATTCAATTATAATATTTGTATTTGTATGATTTCCATATTTCTTAGGTTTCCACCGACGGTGCTGGAATTCAATGTTTTGGTTTCGGCCAATCTCGGTCCAATCGAAGGAAGTCTCGTCGTTCTCGGAAAGCCGTGAGAGCGACCCGCTTCCTTGTTTGTGAAATATTTTCACTGTTCTCAGTACACCAATGGTATTGCATTTCACTCTTGAGCTTAGCATGATTTAACTGACTGCGGTTAAGTTTGGCCACCAGTGTTTGGTTCATTATTAAGTGTTGTAATAATATAAGTCCGCTTCATGTTTAAAATATTGGGCGCATAAGTAAAAAAAAAATGGACGAGTGGCTTTGTACACTGGTTTTCAAGGTGTCGCCATCACTGAGGTCCCGGGTTCGATTCCCGGTTGGGTCAATT
Source organism: Catoptria pinella (assembly GCA_963556745.1). Classification (NCBI taxonomy): domain Eukaryota; kingdom Metazoa; phylum Arthropoda; class Insecta; order Lepidoptera; family Crambidae; genus Catoptria; species Catoptria pinella. Next base: position 400,273 of record OY750782.1, on the reverse strand, counting down.
TAGGAAACGAGCTTTTCTATATTGGCTCAGGTCTGGGTGTTTGTGATACCACCGTTGTCTCTGATTTCCATAACACAAGTGCTTTAGCTACTTACTTTGGAATCGGAGCAATGTATGTGATGTTGTCAAAATATAAGTTTGCCTGATTAGCTTAGCTCCCTTACCTGAGTTTGTAGCAATCAATGTAAACATTGGTGTGTTCTGTTCCGGCAGTTAGATATGTCAATTTCCTAGTTTTTCAGGATTCCGGATGAAATTAAATTTAACTTGTACTCTCAGCGTCGTCATTTGAAAGTATTATTTTAAGTTTGAAAGATACTAAGCACTTTGATATTTTTTTGTCGTCTTTAAAGATATTTAATGTTCAAATTCAACTTTTTTCACCATATTTGGTAATATAAACATTCCTTTAACATCATCATTGTAAGAGACAACACTTGTGTACACATAGCAAAATAAAACATACCTCTATTTAAGAAAAAAAACGCGTCAAGTTGAATAATGCTGTTTCAACCACCAAGGCGCTATGGAATTTGGCCAACAGAAGTACTTTTCGCCATATGTTTGACCCTGACAGTAAACCGACTCCTGCGCAGGAGCCTTTAAACGTTATTCTCAATCATTCGAAAACTCACCTTATAGCGAAACAATACAGATCAATTTTAATTGCTAGGAAATGCCGGTTGGTTAACCATACCGAGTTCGCTTATTGTTTCCGTCTCGTTTGTTTGTATGGAATGTTTTATTGCTGTCCCGTTTTGATAACCATTCAATTTAAGTGCACAGGTGCAGCGTGTTGCTGTCTCTTTCGCCCGCCTTGTTTATCGTTCCGTTTCGCTCGTAAGCCAGTCTCCCGTGCCGATCGGTGCTCGACAGACGGTCGTCCATTCTGTCACTTTTTTAAAACGTGAAAATTTAGAAAGTGCTTTTTGGAAGTGTTTTTCTGTTAAAAAGTGTGGAATTCGTTGGTAACGACGCCCTATTGTGTCCAGTGATGTTTTGTGTGACAAGTGACGATCTTGGCAATTCGTTCTTCCTTCTTGGATAACCTTTTGTTCTGGAGACCACTGTTCGGTTTGTTAATGTAATGCTCTAAGCTTTATCTTTAAAACCCATTTCTCGTCAAGTGCAAAGTATCAAAAAAAACACGCGGTTTGTTTAATTAAAATTTAATCACAAATGAATGCCTGGTTAGTTATTGCACAAAATACATGGCGAACAAAGTTACACAAATTAATTAAAACATGTTCAAAACCTTTACATAACACACTTGTCTGGATGTTTACTTTAGCGTAAACTGAAGGTAGTATGAAGACTCTGTTGTTTTAATGTTATATCCATGTATTGAATCAATTAAGCCATATAAAGAGAATTTAGATAATAATGATAATTTATTTCGGAAATTCAATTTTAATTCTAATCAGGAAAAAATTGTGTAAATTTTTAATTTAACAGAGATTATCCTCAAATGAAACAAAACTGTCTAACTAACGACAAGAGGAAAATAATAAAAAAGGCCAGTTAAATCTGATTCAATAAATAGGAACAAATCTTTTAAAATGCCTAGTTTTTAATACTTTTGGAATGTAATAAGTGTAGAATTCTCGTTATTCAGTATACCGGTCGGATTGTAAACCTAATTCGACCTCATACAACCTATGAATCGTTTTAATATCTTAAAAGTTACGTTTAACTGCTAATAACTTAAAAGTCACTATGAAGTCGCATAACGAAACGAAACTTTGGGTAATATCAACGCAGTAAAAACCAAGTTCATTGATAAAACAGAGAGTAGACAAAAGTGGATTCCCACTGACGTAACCGATGAGGTCGACACCCCAACTAGTAAAATGGGGGACAAGTCACGCGATAACGATATACCTTCTTACACTGTCATAGTGAGGTAAACGTGGATACAACATAAACAGGTTACTGTAGAAGTGTAGATCATACATCTCATTAGGTCTCAAACTCCCCAAAAGCTTATAGATTTTCCGTAAAGAAAAACCTCTATGAAGCATTACGTCTTTCTTATTATAAACACTCGTGGATTACAAACTACATGTTATGAATGGGTTACTTTACTACTAACCGTAGGTCATATTTACTATCTCCATGATTCCATTGCCTTTTTGAAAAGAAAAGCATTATAAAAATTTGTAAAACCGTGATGTAATTTATGACCGACCGAGCACGAAGCGTCTTTTCGCGCTTCAGCTTGGGCACAAAATCTCTGTTTCAGCATGTGTTCGTTTCCGCATGAATAACAAATATTTTCAAATAACTAGCATGAATCTAATTCATGATCTCCTATTTTTCAAGCTCCCATAAACTAAGGTAACTAACATTAATTGTAAATCTTCGTTATAGCTTCGCTTTCGATACATGTTTGGGATTGACTGGTGTCGTTGACAATCGAATTTTAAAGTCAAATCCATACATGTTTCGAAGTGAAGTGATAAAGAAAATTTGCAATTATGTTACTTTGTCTTGGGGGTTGGTCTACTATTCCGAAAGGCCATATTTTGATTGCCAACAGGATATCATGATAGAAATTACGTCTGTGTTTGAATCCCTTGTCACACAAATGTAATGGGTAATATGGGTGTATCCTACAATTTCCTCGTAGCTGCATGTCCTAGTCGTGGGATATAAGCTATGACTCGTTTAATTGCTAATAATTACGTCACTCCATTGGAGGTTACAGCCATAGTTATGCCTATTAATAACTCCACTGCTTTGTCGTCCAAGTCAAAAGAGAGTATTTTGCAGATTATTATAGTTACGGCAGTATTGTCCATGTCAAAGTGATGAGTTTTAAAAATGCTCGCATCTTTGAATTTGCCTTAATTAAAAAATGAATTGGTTTAACTGCTGTACTCAGAAAAATCAATTAGGTTTAATTCTGCATCTGAGTACGGCAGTAAGTTTCCTGTTAAAATACTCTTTAGGTACCTAATCATATTGTCTTATGGAAAGGTTATAATTTGGAATAGTACGGCAGAGTAAATATTAAATGCAAATTTGGCATAAGTTTAAACAATTGTTATGTATACGTTTAAAATAATAAAAAAAACATATCGGGATTTACGGGTCATCGGCGACTAACAGCGGGAGATAAATATTAAAACCCACTTAAAGTGATAAGTAGTTAAGAATAATGTGGATTTAACTGCTCATGGTCAGTAATATCAATATTGAATACTTATTATTTACAGTTAAGTCTTATAGAAAACAGATGGGTAAACACAATTTCAGTGTGAATGTTATCATCATTGTTCATGTAAGCAATTTGTTTCTTCTGTTATAGATAGAAGCTCGTGCACGCTTCTGATAACTTATCTAGCTCTGTGGTTTTTTATTACTAAGTTGTCACGCAATTATTTATTGCGAAAATACAACAAAACAGCATTGATTATTGTACAATCAGTTAGAATTCATGATTAAGACTATTCACTTGCCAGCAGAGATTGCGAAATCTGATTTCCAAAAGTTTATTAAGAGCACTTGTTACAGAATATTGAGAAATTTAACGAAACGCTCGATCGTAAAATTTAACCAAAGAGCAATTAGCACCTTATTCTAAAATCTTTTTAGAACGAACATTAATTTCTCATAGAACGGTTTGTTGCCAAAGATAATAAACGTAAAAGGCTTTTTAGTGGTTTTGTAGGAGATCGTAAAATATTTTTATTTCCGAAATAGTTCGTGACATATATTTCCAGATGGAGAGCCAAAAAATGGGTTTGTTTGCTTAGTAAGTGACCTAATAAGATTTTATGTGAATGTCGATAGATCAATGTAGCTTTAAACATATACATAACTGTATGTTTTTACTTTTTTAGCCTGATTAACTTTTGGTTTTAACAGCAGAGCGACGTCATTTCCATAAAGTCAACCTGATGATGACACACCATCTACGTCAAACTGGTCGAAAACAAAATTTATCCCGTTTCGCTTGAAACCAGTCCTTCAATGACACATCATGACAGAAACAACGAAGCAATTCCTAACTCAGCGTATGCTTAGTAAACTGAAATAGACCTCCAAAACCTTACAACAATTAGAGGTTTTGGTATGAAAGCTTTAATTCTATCGTATCTACTTATACCGGTGGATCTATCTGAACAAATCAGATAGAACCTTCGTATTCTCTTATTGTTACTGTTCCGAGTTTATAGTTTAAGAGATCTAAGAAATCTGGCCGTGGCGGCGAGTTATGTAGAATACGGCATGATCTCATGCTTTATTTATGTTATGGCAGTAAACTTGCCGTTTCTTTAGGGTATAGATAGGTGTTATGGTGTTTAGCCGTTAGGGGGCGCTGCAGTTATAATGTTCCCATCTATCTCCAGAACGGTTTGACCGATTTAGATGCGGTTTTAAGGGTAGATAAAAGAAAAAAAAAAGAAAAGTCAAGTTACAATATCATGTTGCACCTTTCAACACAAACACAGTGACAATTCAAATTAATTAATTACAACTGCAAAATATTAGACCATTTCGGGGCAGGTAATGGCATTTGGATTGTAATTAACATATAATAAGACTACGAATTGTTGAACCCAAAATATTAGTCATTGGAAACTACAATTATTACCTGTCCGCCTTGTTATGGTTTATTTATTTATTTATTAATAGGTACACTGACAGATTACCATCTCAAAATGACAACTTCAAGAATAAGATAGCTAGACTAGACATTAATCCACAAGTAGTGTACACAGCATAATTAATTATTATCTAATGTAAAAACTGACAAATACTCACAATCAAACGAAAAGTAGGTTAACAGTTAGGTAGGGAACAACTTATTTTTAACAAATCAATGATATAATAATAATAATAATAATAATAATAAAAAATGCAAAATAAATCAACAATAAAATCTTAGGTAATTATACAAATTAAGTTTTATAAGATTAGGGTGGGATTGATCTCTGGTCTTTAAGAAGGTTAGTTTATGGTTCCACCAACTAGTGCTCAACGTGTCATGGCTTTTCTTCATTGCCACAACGCGTTGTGATCGTTTGGTACGATGACCACGGGGCGCGAATTTCGCTTTGTGGTATTTCTGTGACTACCACAACGCGTCGGCGTTTTTATAAGAGCCACATATATCGCGTTGTGGATTTTTGGCAGTGACCACAACGCGTTGAGAGCGCTTTCGGTCATTAAGCCTAACATATGCATAACGCTTTGAAATTGTATATATATTTTCTTATGGGATATAGTATTTTATTAACTTTATAGCAAATAATCTTGAAAATGAATTTTACCTATAACATACCTAGTATATCTTATATTTGTTATTATACTGAAATTGTTATTTAATTTCAATTGTGTAGAGGATAACATAGTTATCAAGCTCAAGTGCAGTAAACCGTGTTTTATCTCTTGTAACAAGTGGATCCATAAATTGCACAACAATGTTCACTTTATATAAGACAATAATAACTATGCTGCCATCGTAGTACTATAATTATTAGAACATTTCTGTTTGCGGTCAAAATAGAAGTTAGAAGTGTCGAAATACATTTTCACTTAAAATTAGCATAAAATAGTTGATACACGCCACACATTATAATGATAACTATTTATAGTAATGAAATTAGACCAATTTTATTTGAATTAGATAATTTTATTTATTTACCGCTAGCGGCAAATGTTTGTGTGACGACTTGAGTCTTATAATAATCAATATGTATACGAGTCTTAGTACAGCTGAACACTTTAAAAATTGGGATTGATTTTTATATGTCAGGCTTATAGTAAAGAACCTTTGAAAAGATTAACTCCGTCACCAGCAAATTTTTATCAAGCAATAGTGTGTTAAGTGTTGCCACCCACCATGTCTAGTTTTATCTTTGACTAGAAAGACAAATGACAGTCCATTAAGGATAGTTTGAAATCTAACGTACGTTTCGGGTAACATTGGATTGGAGATAAAAATGGGTTAATTTCTTTTGAGATAAAATGTTTAATTATTGGCTGTTGTGCTGTCTAAGCTAACTAAATACAAAAAACCAATGCCTTTTTAACTATTGGCTAATGTCGCTAATTATGACGATTTCGTTTATGTATTTGAACTTGTGTCACATTATGTAAATGCACGAGTAGTCGAGCAAATATACCCTATAGCAGGATGTTTGGAGTATGGTTACGAGTAAATTCTCCAAATTTTTAAATATACCTACCACTGTTTCAGATCATTCAAAAGAACTATTCCTAGGTTTTCCAGTTAAACGTTAGAAGTGGAATGAATCGCTCATTAACATCAGCGCATGCGCGAGTGGGTTGCAATAACAAACAAGCAGAGTGTTGTTGCTGTGTTAAAGAAACATGTTTTTGTGTCAGTACTGGGCTAGACTAGAATTTGATCTGAGGAGATGCTTTTGTTATTTTATTTGATCTATGGTTTAGGGATCTGCAGTAAAGGATCTTCCTTTGAGTTAAGGATCTCCCTAAGTTTTAATAAATAAGTAAGCTCTCTCGAAGTGGTCTTCTACTAACCAATAGTTAGTAGTACTTTGATCAAAAGTAAGACTTTTTTTACAAGAGAGAAACACATAAAGAATTGAATGAAACTATAGAAACCGTGGTAGAATTCATTGTTTTATGACATCATACCTACCGACCACAGATTTAAAGACCCCTATTGTGGATTATAATGACTTAGCAGACTTCCAAGAAATCAAGGATACTAGCAAGTCTAAAATTGATGATTGGTTTATTCAAAAACTTCCATACAAACGATTACTTGAGTTCTACTAGTCAAAATGTGTTTTTTTGTGAAAAGATCGAAATGATCGGAAATGGCATGGGATGTCTTGGTCTCTCATGGCATGGCCTGCCTTAGAGTCATCTGTGCATTACAACTAAAATTAAATTGAAACTACTGCTTCATAGAAATATTATTTAAAAAAGTAGTAAAATTAAGTAAGGAGTTTAGATCGCTAAATTGAATCCTAGAATTATAAAGGTAAAAGTGATATTTCCACAACCGATAGGCGTTGATTGGTCCCAAATTAGCGCATCTGTGTCGTCGTGGGGGTGACCTCATCACGAATCTGACGCACACTACCAGAATTAGAATGTGGTGTAGCTATATTGTTGCGAGTGATTGTTTTAAATACGTGATAGATTGAACACATGCCGGCGACAAGAAAGGAGAATGTCTCGGACATTGACAAAGAATTGTAGGTCTATGAAAACGATGCAAGATGGGTTGCTTGAAAATAATCTCGGGTCAATAAGTCGACAAAATAAATGCATTTGGTCCAAACGAACATCCTCGAAATTTCAGTTTCAGTGACGCTAAAAGTAGGTATGAAACAGAGCATTAATTAAACATAAGAATTGCTAAAATTGAAAATGATAATTTAACAAGACAGAAAAGCAGCTAAAAATATAAATCAGGAGGTCAAGATGAGAACAAGGCCGCGAGGTAATCAGGAATAGAATAAATCAATGATGACCAAAATAAAGTCTCACTTAATAAATAATGTGTTGCAAACAACGCGATATTTTTTTTATGCATTTACGTGCGTAGTTGTCTCGCAAATATTGGAGACAATATTTTACCCAATGAAATTATCGCGTTACAAACCAATCCAATGTTCACATTTTGCCAAAACGGAAATTATAAGTATTATTTCACAACACATTAACAGAAAATAACTGTGTCGTGCGCGACTAATCGCCTATTATTTTTATGTAACTGAGACCAGTTTGTCGGCAATTGTTTGCCTAATTTTGGTTTCCGTTCGTAACTACGTGGAAAACTGGGCATTTATTTCCGTATGTCATTTCGTTAGCCGCTACTACAAAATATATAATAGTACTAAACGTCCGCTACTTTTGACTTGAGTGTATTTTGGGCAAAACGTCGTGTAGAGGAAATTAAACAGAGTACCTATCGACCTACTCAACTAAATGTAAAATCATTTCCCAACTACCAACTTATTTTGGTTGACAACTTATTTGAGATTGCCTTTTTGTCTATTGCCAAAAATAAAACCACCTTTTACAACACTGCAGCAGCAGGAACAAAAACTGAGTGTTATTTGCTTATTTACTGGAGTTTAATGTTTCTTCGTAATGCCGACCACGCGTGCAATTTGTCAACAGGTGGTCAAACTATTGTGATTCAACTCTTACAGGACCGATTGTTCAGATTCCATGAACTATTACGATTATACGATCAACTGCAATACAAACTTATGATATTTATATATTTTTTAGAAGATTGGACTTAATAGAATCGTCTCGGAATTTCCATTTGCATCTGTATCAAATTTTAGCCATATTTCTACAAATTATGAGTCATCTTTAACATAAAGTTTGTTTTATGAACTTGTAATGGTTTGTACTATTTAACGTTAAGCGGAAAGTTATGTGTTAAACGTGACATCAGACCAGCGATAAGCTATACAATGTCGAATGACCTTTAAAATCGCAAAAATGAAATGCAATTGATATTTTTCACGAACTGTGTTAAAGTCGTATTTAATGTTACAGGTTTTAGCAAGTACGATTTATTTAATTCAATTGCACCAAGAACCAGTTATCAGATCAGACTTTTTACAGGTTTTACTACATTAAAAAGCATGCTTGTAACAAAGACAATATGAATGTCCTTATAAAAATAACTACCGCTGCACCTTTTAAGTAAACACAAGGAACCGATAAAGATCCTTTTGCTTGCTGTAATAAAAATGAATCCTTCTTTGTAAAAGTCAACAGCAGTACATTTATCTAGATAACAAAGCTAGAAACCTTGAGTGTCTGACACTTAAATGTAGACCCCTTTCGCATTCATTGTCTAGCTACTTTATCTGGTGGGTTCTAGATTATCTATATTTTCTTAAAAACCCCCAGATAAACAAGATAATGAATGGGAAAGGGCTCAGGACGGTAATAGATATTCGGAAACTGAAAAAGTACCACTTAGTCTTCTTACTGATAAGATTTGGGCATGTGCTGGAGCTTATGAATAATTATTATCGGATTTTATTTTAAGACGCAGTAAAATATGTATAAAGGAACGTTTGATAGATCTTTTAATGTGGACGCTGAGAAGTAACAACAAAAGTCAAATTAGACGTCAAATAAGTATTAAAATATAATAATAGAAGCAAAATTGTAACAACATTGTGTAATAGTGAAATATTTCGAGTGCCGCAAGGTCGTGCGGTGGAGACGTGTCTGGTTATTGTCGGCATCGCGTGGATAGATAACTGAAGCTTTTGAAGCATAGATAGTGCAGTGCCATGTTTATTTACAGACAGTTTTGTTTAAACAACCCTTTTTCCCAGTATGGCCGCCACAGCTATAAATTCATCGAAGATAGTCTGATTGTGATTCTTAATCTGTAATGTTTGGTAGATAACGTAAAGTAGATAACACTACAATACTAAATCTAGCAGCATATCATAAAACGTACGTGGTTTTTTTGCTTGGGTATCTTTTAAGTAGCCTTGTAAAAATTGACGCAAGCTGGGTTGAGGGTCAAGGATGCAGAAAGGTTGATTGAGGTCTATAAATCAATTCAAAATTAACTATATAATACTTTTTTACATGTGACTTAATGAACATTGATCAACAAATTGATGCCAATATTATCGTTATACTAAATAATCAATTTAATGGACGCGAAGCAATATCTTCGCGTCCAAATTGATTATTTAGTCAAAGAAACTGAAACCTGTGAAAAAAACTGATATCGACGTGGAAATTAAATTGGTCTTATAAGGAAATTGGAGATACCGTTAAAAATCTGTAACCATCATTTTGGACAATTTAAATTTCTTAATAGAGACATATTACGTACTAAATGATAAAGGAACAAGATTCACTCAATGTTTTGTTAAAGAAGTAATAAATAAGCCATACAAAGCAATACAATGAGCGCCGGAGTGCAAGTACAAGTAATGAATCTAAATCGTTTCGATGAATCGAGCAAGAACTTAGCAGGTCCGTTATGTAAATTGACGATAATTTGTGGCCTGTCCCTATCTCCCTATCTGTTGCCGATAATTGATATTGGTGAAGAACTTCTCATTAAAGCTCTTTTATTTAGACATTGATATCTTTTTTGTAAACCTATGCTTATTTTTTAGTTTTTATCTTATTTTATTCCGCTAGCTGATAATTTTGTTTTATCAGTACACGATCATGATTGCTATCCCTTTCGGCGCCAGGCGTCTACCATTGTTCAATTTGCTTTGCTTTACTTAAGTATAGGAAATGAAATCATTTTCAATCAGCTCTTCTTCTATATTATTTTGTTTCCAATACGTTCAAGTATTCAAAAGTGTTGTATTTAATTAAAGGTTGCTAACCCGACCTCTATATGGGTCTTGGCATTTCTCAGAAATAGAGCTGCCCGCTAAATCCAGCATATTGTCACGTTCCACTGCCTACCATTTTAGATTTATTAGAATTAGTTCTCTGCTAATAATTACCCTGAATTTATGTTTGAATATTTTGATTAAGTTCCGCCTATTGATTTTTGTTTTTCTGTCATTATTACAAGAGCAATGAATCCCAAGTTGAGTTCAGATCCCTTAATAAATAGTAAATCTGACAGCATTATCAACACCCGGTCTGCACAGTGTCGCAAAATTATATTTGGTTTCTAGTACATATATGTTATTTAATTTGGACAATAATATATCAGTCCGGGAATTGCACCCGTGATTGCGACGACAGAAACGTAGTGTATTGTAGTTTAAACTTATCGTGTGTGACAATCTTGTATATTTTTACTGCTTTTAGACTATTCGTTATTATTCATGGCAATAGTAGAAATTGTTTTCTGTCTATTTGTTGTGCAATGTAGTAAACTGGTGTTTTACACACTGGTGTATAACACTTTATCACAAACAAACAATTCGTCAATATCGGCGATGGCATTAAACGATCCCAAACTAAACAGATGGCCAAGTCTCCATATGCAACCGAAATAGCTCGCGGAATCAAACCCTCCACCGCTGAGAGACGGGCAGGCAACGTGGGCGAAGTTAACATTATGTATCTATCTTTGTGAACGACTGCCCAATTTGTCTGTTTGTCCATTCCTGGATCAGATCCCAATAATTGTTATGGAGCTAATTCTAATAGTAATTTGTCATTTAATTTTATTAGTTTCATGTGACTTATTAAACTGGATTTTAGTACCAAAATGTCACAACTTTGATCGGCCGTTTTTGAATTCTTGTAAGCTGGCTATAAATTCAGGACTAACACAAACAAATATTTAATGCAAACATTCTTTTAGAAGTTAAATTCATATGAAATGTCATAAAAAAGTTCTGTTATATGGCCATTAGCTACTATTAGTTTTGAAGACTGTGTGCAGCAGTGGCGAAGGGTCTATGCAAGCCGATTACCGCCACTGGTGTGCGGCATACAATTGTAGCCGGTCAGAGCAACGTTATATTATATAGGTCAATTGGCTTTCCAACTATAACAACAAGTTTCATTCTAATCATTAGATTAACTTTTACATTAATCTTATTTACTCCATCTAAATCTAATTTAAATTATGATTCACTAAAAGCTCTTTACTTTCAAATCTGTGTTACATGAGCTATTAAATATGAAATATTTGGAGCATCTTCATCAGCGTCCTCTATAAGAGGTTTGTAGAGTTTACGGCGAACATAAAACAATTTTAACTTGTTAGCAATGGCTCACCATTATGCTCCATCGTTATGATTTATTGAAATATCTTCTTGTCTGTTTAGAGCTTTCATTTTCAGTATTATTTTGTCTTTATTACCATCCCTGAATTAATAACATAGCTTTATGGGACTTTTTCTATTGGCCATAAACTTGAAACTCAAAAAAACGGTAAATATAAGTGGATTCTTAGGTTACAAATCTAGTCACTAATACAATATTTTTTCAATCTAAACAAATGCCCCTGCGTTTCAAACAATATCAAATAATTTTTCAATGGTTTAAAAACTTGAAAGACAATCGACTATTACTAGACTTTGACACTATTGGAAAGCTAAAATTCTCTGCACCTATATTCATCACCACCAGCACCTAATGAGACGAAGCGTGCGCTTGCTCAAAGCAGGATACACTTCCGCAGTTAATTTGGTAACCGGGGGATAGATTTTTGAACTCTCCAGTTTTGTCGCTTCTTCTTACTGTTTATTTGTTTTCTTGATGATGTTTGGTTCGGTTTCCTTTGGGTTTGTTTTATGTTCTTTGAGGATGTGTGGTTGTTTTGTAGGAGCAATATCCTTTAGTAGTGATATGCGTAGTTTTTCAACGCTTTGTAGAAGAAACTTGACTTGATCAATGAGTATAATGAAGCGAAATAAAATCTTGTACCAGAAACAGCGTAATATAATACTTTTTATTTACGTATGTGTTACAAAGTTTTTGTTGTTGTTTTTTCGTATGAAATGAATCTCGCACCGTTTTTGGGTCAAACTTATTTATGTCTTGCTTATCATCATTATGCGAAGAGATGCCAATCTCAATTAAAGATCATTGTTAATGCTGCAATATCTACTTGATGCAGCATTGTCAGAATCCTCTCAGGGTTTCGATCCGAGACGAATTTCGCGAAACTTTTGCCAATCTGACTCATCGTTTGACACTTAAGGACATACTAATTGCTGCTTTTTTGGCTTAACACGAAAATGTTGTAAGATTACGTTTTCAATTAGCAATTTACAAAAACCGCTTTTAGGTACTTCCTTGTTTTTTTTGCTTATGTTTTAAACTTGTTTTAGAAACATCTAACCAGCGATTTTTTGAATTATATCTATGGAAGTAGATAATCAATTTGCCATCTTAAGTTTTTGCTTCACTTCGACACTGAATGTTTTTGTCTAAATGATATTTCTATGATACAAACGATGTTCTCTGTTATACAATCTTCATTGTTGACATTGACAAGCTTCCTAATCTTGGTTTCAGTGTTCGGAATAATTAATTAAGTGTGTGTTGTTGTAAACAAAATCATTAGTGTCATTAATCTTTCTTTTGTCTTTCCAGCTTTTTTTTCGCTTCGCCTTAACTATATTGTTTTCTTCAACTTAAGCGTTACTAGAGCTTTATTGGATTTTTTCTTCATAGAGAAAGGGGAGATTCAATAAAAGATGTCTATAATAGTTTTTTTTTCGTTAGTCACCATGACTCGTAATATTAGAGCGTTTCGTTACGCCACCCCTTTCTTCTAATTAGTTATGCGTTGATTAATGTTAGTAACAAACGCAGTACCTATACAATACAAACTACATTGTTAGGTAATACAACACCGTACATAGTTGTTTACATTTTGATAATTTATTTACACTCTAACTATAAACATGACAATGTTATGACGTAAGTGTTACATTGTTATGGGTATTCACTAAAAAAAACGGTCAAGAGCGAGTCGGACTCGCGCACCGAGGGTTCCGTACCATCATTCTGAAAAAGTTTACTATTCAGGGACATCGTTTTGTTTTTCCTGTAATCTTTACATAAACTTCTTCCACATAAAATAATTTCAGATTTTTAACTTCGGAGGTAAGGGGGGATGGTATTTTTTTTTACATTTTTATCAAAAGTCGAAATCTATGCAGTCTAAAAAAATTTTTGAGAATTTGTAAGCAGCGCTCTTTCATATGATCGCCATACACACCTAACTGATCAGATGAACATTCTAAGACATATATGGATCAGAGTTTTCAGTTTCAGGATGTCCATATATTTTTATGCTAATTTCGCGGTTTTTTTAAACATATCTTACATCTCTTAGAATGTTGATCAGATCGGTTGGGTGTGTATAGCGACCTGAATTTCCTTCGTCCACTCTCTGGATGGCCATCATCAGATCACAGCTAAGTAAGGCGGAGCACCAAGGCTTTAAAGCTACCTCGTTTGTATGAAAATCGACTGGTGTCTTTAATGAACTGGCCACTGCTAAATATCGTTTGGCAAACATTATAACATTTTACAACTTCTATCTAAGTAAGACTATCATAATTTGTTGCATTTTATTCATATTCTTTAACATCACCTACATACTAGTTCAATATTCATATATCCTCATGCCAGGATCACGGGGGGCGCGCTGTAAGGAAGGACACGCGACGCACGGAAGTGCGGAGGCCAAATCCTAGCGCTGCTTCCGGCCTGCGCCCACGACCGCGGTGCCCGACGATTAGCTTAGGGACGGGCGATGATGTCGATGAAACTAATCACATATTGACAGTGTTTTAGATGCTATCGAGTGATAGGTGATCTTAACGTATGCAATTATTGTGAAGTATGTGAAGGTGCCAAAGTTATTAATTTAAAGGAAAACTAACATTTTACTGTGGACGAATAACAAAATACGATTGATATTCTTACACTGGAAACCAACTTATTTTTCACTCACACATAAAAAAATAAGTAAGTAAGTATGTAAAAAATATCCCAGTAAACTTAAAATGCACGTCTAATAGAACCAGATTTTGTAATCTTCATTCCATGATTGATATGTATCTATCCCCAGATAGTTGACTTCCTATGTTCCTGACCTCACGTCCGCCTTATAAAGAGTTGTCCGTCACATTGAACTGTCCGTGCTGATATATCGTCTGGTCGTTACTTGGCCATTTTCTACTGTTTTGTTTCCTGATATTGCGAGATAATGCTTTGAAGGTTCGCGTTGACACAATGTGCCTTAGGCTTTGTAACTATTTGTTACTGACGAGGTTTATGTGACGCTGTGGATTTTATTATCTGCAGGGAGAACGATTGTATAATTTTAACCGATTCTTCAGTTGGATGGATCTTCAGCTTATTCAAAAAACTCAAATCTGAGCTATGTCCAAAACTAAAACAAGTAGACTCATTCTATGGATGATAGTAAAATTAAAGCAATATAAGCGAAAAAGGTGCATGTTTGACCGAGCGAACGCGAAGCGCAAGCGTGTTCGTTTCAGCTGACCAAAAATGCTTTCGTATGTCTGTCCGGTTGTCAGGTTTTTAAGCTGTCACGTCTGTTCTCATCTACAGGGCGCTTTTCTCAACCGATTCTCGTGAAATTTTATGAGCAGGTTCTATAACTTTATAGTTTATTTCAGTAAATTTTAAAATGTCACAAACGTGAGCTCTACATCTCACAGTCTAAAAGATTGTTCCACTTCGACAATTCTGTTTGTTTGAGTTCAAAAATTTCCTGCTTTTTATTTTTGAGCACTTGGACATTCTAGCAAAGTGTTAGCATCTTGTATAAGACCTTCTATATGAAGAAAAATTAGTAGAAAGACAGTGGTGTTGTCGCATTTGCTATTGGCACTGACCTTCAGCAATGAGCAATCCTAATCGGACGAGCACACGGACGCATCTATGTTTTATTATTAGCCACTTCAAAGACAGTCACTGATTATAAATATCGTGTTATCTCGCTGCATACTCATCTGTTAATAGGGCGCGGCAATACATCAAGAGGACAGTTTAATAAAAAATATTGTTTCAATATTTGATATATTTTAATAATAGTAATTGGTAGACGAAAGTGATATATGGGACCCGTGGTCACTGTAAATTAATATCCTGGTTCCTTTTGACTTTATTCGCCGATTCGTCATACAATGATATGAAATTAGTAAACAAGTAACATATAATTTCTGAATAAGATGAATATTATACTATTTAAATAAGAAATGATTAATCTAAATTCATTAAAACCTTCAACTTAAACACACCCTAACATGTTATGAGCATTGCCAAGATCGTCACTGATTTGATCGAATACCAATTTAGTACCTACACGTGCCAAAAGCCGAGTCAAAAATGTAAACTAACAAAGTGAAGTGACTCAACCATCCAAAAGTGTACAATAGAAGAAATAATTCAAAAAGTGTATTATAGTGACAAAAAGTGCTGGGTGTACAACGAACGTATCGATGTAACTTTATCGATAAGTAAATAAACATCCGATGGTCGGGATGATGTGGTTTAAGCGGGAACCGAAGCCGGTCTCGGAGAAGGTGGGGGAAAATGGAGTGGTGGGAAAGCTGAGGAGGAAGAAGGCAGTCGTGCTGAAGCCGACGAGGGAGTCGAGCGAGAGAGAGACCTCCACGGAGAGCGACAAAGAGAGGAGACGGTACTCTGACATACTCGATATGAAGTCTATAGGTATGGTGATTTCAGTATTCTGAGTTGCAGCAGTTTCCTTGCCATGGTTTGAGGTATTTAGTCTTCGATAATTATACACAAAACAAGCACAAATAATATAAGGATAGTAAATACGTAGTTATTTTTACTTTCGCGAGTTATATCTGTGTCTAACACATTAGTGATAAATCATTTATTATTATCGAACAAATTGAAGCGAAACCAAGCAATGATGTTTAAAATAAACAGAATTGGGACAGAATATTCTTGATAACAATGTGAAATTGTCAGATAATTATAGCGGTTGGGTTAAAAATTACGTTAACATTACCTTACTCAGCGAGTCAAACAAATTAATTTTAATGATACGTTTATCTGTCTGTGTGTCTTGGTCGTCGCTCTCAACTGTTGGATAATTGTTCATAAGTAGGGCGGTTTTTTATCAGAGAGGTAATTTCATTGATACTCTCAATAAAGCTCTCTTCCTCAGAAAGCAGTAGGTTATCGCTACAAAAATGTTATTGTGTTTAGCAAAAGTTCAGTGTTTTGTATTTTCGTAAAAAATCTAAAATTCTAAAGCAACCTAAATTATTATGGGTAAACGTATGATTTTTTTTGTAAATTTTTTCGCCTGATTTTTAAAAGCGTTTGAATGATAAAAGTTAATAAAACTGAACGATTAAAAGTTTAGTTAAGTGAACTGTTATTTGCAACGGGTAATAAAACAAATTGCGGGTGGACCTCTGGCTGGATAACTGTTTGGGCAATAAACCACGGAAGTTACGTAGTATGAATGACAATGACCGATGGAACTCTATAATTGATGTCTTCATCGTCAGTCGACGTTGTAATCGCATCATTACCTTTATTAATGAAAAGTTTGTATAGTTTTTAATCACTCTTTTTAACAATTTTATCGACTTGATTGATGTTTTCTCTTTTGGCACATTATTTAAACTGAACGTATGATATTATTGCTATTGAGACATTTGACTTTGTTTATGTCGTGAATTTTTTTATAGGGTTTTCTTAAGATTTCGATAAAACTTAATTGGGAGATTTGTCATCAATTTTGAATGCTTCATTGGAAATTTTTTGGAAGAAAGTAATACCTATACAATACCTAAAGTATTAGTTGTATTTCCGTCAAATGCATGAAAAGCTGAATTTAAATACTGGTTTAACTCATATCCGTTTACATGACATGAAACATCGAAGTTTGGACAGCTTTCATCGGAAATTGCTCGCCGCACGCAAAGCCTTGACCCAAATGTTGCTTTTAACTATTACAAACCCCTGATGTATTCGATTATATCAACTAGTTATACGATATTGAAAGAAACCGCCTATTCACGTAAGTTATGTAAGAAACATTAAAGAGATCGATAGCTTTACTATTAGGGACGTGGTAGACACGATTATTCTAGCATAATATACAAAACGCTGCTAAGTCGCGTTTTGGCCGTGTTAGCTTCTCAGCTTTAGAAACACAACAAAATTTTATTAGATTGATAAATGTGTGTGTGCGTGAGGAAAAAATGTATGACTGCAGAAAAAACCTAGGGTTTGTTAAACAACTTGGTTCTCATAAAATAAACTACACAATGAATTGTTTAGTCCCACTCCTTTTTCTTTCTTCTATGACAGTTATATAAACCTTCTGTAAACTTATTGCATTTCACAAGTAATGATAGAGATCTATAGAATCTAAACCTTCTTTTTGAGTCTCAATTTAATTGAAAATCGTCCCGCGAAAACTCCTTCCAATTTTAAGCTCTATATGCGGTTGAATTTAAAGTTCTAAATTGATTTACAAACTGTTTATTTTGCATACAAAAGACGTCTGGATCCTTGCAAAAGCTCTGACGTCATCCATAGCAACGTTGAGCTTTTAAAAGTGATTGAGTTCACTGATGTAATAATACTGTACTAAAATCTCAACCAAATCCACTTTAATAATCATTTTTACCGATTTTGTACAAAATATTTTCTTGTTTTACATAATTGTGCTTATATTTGGAATTACATATCTGTTAGACGCTACGCAAGGTTATGTCGTGTTGATTTGACAATTGGCTGCGTTTCCTTATTTATATTTATTATTTTAGTCACAGCAGTACACTACACACTTTGCTCAGTTTGGGACTGAATTTGTTCGTCCGGAATATTTATTACCTCTATTTAGTTACAATTCTTCATTGTGAACTTACACTTATCATTGATATCAAAGTGTAATAATATTGTATTGTAAAATCTTCTATACCGCCGCGCCGTGTTCGCCGTTTCGCGATCGGTTACTGAAACAAGTTATTTTACACTCGACGTTGGTTTTGTTTTTTGTGTTATGGGTACCCCGCGTGTCTGGATGAGTCATATCATACTTATGCGACTCAACCGTCCATTCATTTGCTTTTGAATCGACTCTACTATACATATAAATGTAATAATACTTTTATAAATGAACGGGTATCGATAATCTTCACTATTGATCAAAAATTTCTTTAATAGTTTTGAATAAGATAGTTGATTTGCTCAATTGGGGTCAGTCCATTTACTAACACAAACCCCATTTTATCCCCCTAAGAAGAATATTTGAATAAGCATGGGAAAATGCCAGATTAAGGATTTTATCAAATCTTGCCCAACTTAAAATTCTTGCGCAAACTACATTTATAATCCAATTTGGTTACGAAACTTGATAAGATTAGTGTTATCTTAACGTTTAAGATAACAGGTCATTTCGTGTTGTTTATGAGATACTGTTCTGTGCTTTAATTATGTACTTAACTTGATAATGTGACGTAGTTATAAAGCTTCACATACTCATATCAACTGGTTTAATTATCTTTTTCTGAAGTTCCTATCTTGTATAAAGTCAGGTAGTTGTTCAGCAAAATTACATTATGTTCAATGAAATTATTCCTTATTAACGATAAATGGATAAAAAAAATATAGTAACTACCTACTACCATTTCCTTTCTTGGCAATAACGTCCCACAAAAATCAGCAATTCATAAAATTTGTTAACTTAAGAGTTTACATAAGTTTACAGATTTTATGAACATATGTGTTCTGACGTTCTAATCTTACAAGATCTTATCTTAGAGAATTTATATATTTACGCTAATTAAGCTAAGTGTGTGGTAGAAAGCGTATTCGCACGGTCGGTCGTCTAACCCCGATGTCGGCGGCGTTAGCTATATTGTATGCTAATACGAATTAATGATCGTCGTTCTTGCAACCGTAACAACGCTGTGATTCAGAGTTAAGTGCTGTTCACGATCAATCATTCAAACGCCTTTTATTGGTCATTGTATCAGTTTTTTCGATAAATCCATTATTTATCTCGTTACAATAGTCTTATCTAAACAAACCAATGGCAAGGAAAATCAATAACGGTAACATTAGGGGTTATAATGTGTCAATTGTTTCAACAGAACGTCGAGATGAAAGCGATGAGTCGCTTTATGAGTCGGCAGATTGTCACAGTGATGCCATTTCGGCCAGCGACGACGCTCTACCCCGACTCGGCAAAACACCAACTCCCAGCAAAGAATCTCTCAAATTAGCAATAACAGACGAAGAAGTTGATCTCACAAGGGCGAAAAAGGGACACAGAAAAACTGTGTCCTTATCCAATCCCCTAGAAATGGTAAAAAATCTAGGAGACGAATGGTTTGAATCAGCAAAGAAAGAATTAGAAAAAAATACTGATAAGAAGAAATCTAGGGAGAGTCTTTGGAGTGAAGAAGACAGAGATTCAATTCATGGTTCCAATATGAAATTAGATCAAATAAGAAAAAATAGTAAAAAAGAGGATAAAACTCAGTCGAACAGCCGAAAAAGCAGTACGGTGGAGGCTCCCAAAACAAGAAAGACAAGTAAAGGTTCTTCTGTCAGTGCTCTTAATTTCCTCAGAAGGAAAAAGACACCGACTTCAATAAAACCAGTAGAAAGTGTATCGGAAGATGCTGTCGATACTGTGATAAGTGTAGAAGAAATTTTAAATTACACCAAACTTTTTTTAGATGGTGAGAAACGTCATTCATCTATTTGTGAGACGAAACCTCCCCAGGAGACCGATTCTGATGATGAACCGCCTACTAGTAAAGTAATCGGGGAACATAGGAGAAGACTGAGTAGACAGACGTCCAGAAGTAAAAGCAAAGTTCGAGGAAAGAGTCAGTCAGTTAAGGTGAACACTCTTCGGAAATCACACAGCGGTACTTTGAAGAAAGCAAAGAAGAAAAGTCTAAAGACACCGTCTGCTGGCAGGAGCAGGCAGTCTAGCATAGTGGAGCAGACTCCAGTCGTTAAGAAGAAATATTCAGACTCCATCAGACATAACTCTTGGCTTTTCAGTGGATCCAAAGGTAAGAAACATCCTATTTTGATTCGTTCTACAAAATAATGATCGTCAAAGATTTTATTTACATAATGCCTATCCTCGGTTAAATATCCGCATGAAGTCACCCGCATCTAATCCTATCACGCACGATTCAAATCTAAATTGTTTTGAATATTAATATCGGATTTGAAAAATATTATACTGCGGTTTGTTTTAGGTGTAAGGACATTGCATTATTCTTGTGGACTTTAATAAGCCCATTATATATTTTTTAGAATGTACTATGTACACACGACGGCACCTCAGACTATACATGTTGACCTTGAGACCGCCTTTATGGCCTACGTAATAAAAGCTGTTTTCGCAGTTTAACTGTATAACCTGACGTGCTGTCGTGCGTACATATATTTGCGCAGTTGTCCGTCTGAAAGGTGGTGTCTTTTCTAATTTATGATTTTTAGAACACGACACATTTGTTAAGAGAATCATTATTAATATTTTATAACCTTATTATTGATTTATCTAAGATTAATTTGTAGCTTCGAGAGATCGTCATCGGAGATCTATAAATCATTTATGAACATTTGTATTTTAATCTAGTCCTCTCATTGAATTTATTCAAGGTTCTTTTTTTGCTTGCAAATTGATGTTTGAGTATGTGTGTATTTTAAATTACAAATTTCGATTTAGATTTTCGATAAACAACATTGTTTGCTGAGTTTAACATTAATGTTCATTTTATTGCTTTTGCGCGTAGCATTTTCACTTAGATTGTAAACTTCTTAATTAATTCATGGCAAAGATGTGAATCTTTACTTAAAACATACCTCGAGGTCCATTTATTTATGATTTCAGTTTAATTTCTTGTTTTCTCTCCAAATGTTTGGTTGTGCCTTTGCGTGTTTCCTTAAGTTGCCAATTGAGTAAGATTTTCCTTCTTCTTAAGGAATTAACAGCACTTCCTTGTATTTTGTAAGATCATTTGCATGGGGTCAATAACGTTTTCTGTTTATTTTATGTGCCTTTGTTGTCCGATTATTGTTTTGGTAACACATTTGTTTAACATAAACACTGGAACAAGTTTCCATAGATTTCATGAGTAGTACTCTCTCTCTCTCTCTCTTTCTCTCCTGCGCAATCAATTATTCTACCCACATACTGAATTTGAATAATTATATAGCTGTTATTTAACACTAGATTTTACCGTTTCATTTAGATATCAGGGAAGTTATTTTGGATTAATTGATACACGTCACTGATTTTTTTTTAAACTTGAAGGGAATCATAATCTGATCTTATTATTTTCATTACATCTTAAGTATATGTTCATCCATCCGAGATGTAAACTAGGTTGACACACAGTCTCCACAGACGTCTATACAAAAAGGTCGACTTGTCCGTCCATATGTCGGTCATTAGGGCGAACTGGCGATTTAACGACTCGTCCATCGGCGTATAAACAATGTTGATCGACAGTTCGAGGTTTGAAGAAAATCACTTCAGAGAACGAAGGAAAATATTTATCTTCACAAAATTGTTGGTGGGATTTACATGAGCTTGAGTATTATTTATCACAGGAGCTGTCTTGAATTGTATATCGATGTTGAGACACAAAGGGTGTACTCTGAATTTATTTTTGCAAGCTTTTTTGGTTATCACTTTTTGGAATTCTGAAAAAATATAATGGGACACCGAATGAATGTGTGCTTTGTATGTTTGACGTAAAATCAGTTTAATTTTCTTCTTAAAAAACATTTTTGTCCCATAGTAAATGTAATAGATGTGAACAATTACCTAAACAACGGCGCCTCAAAAGTTTTCACAGTGGCACAGAATAGCTATTAGTACTGACGGTGGTTAAGCAATCCGTTACTTAAATCGGCACAATTGGCATGCGCGTGCGCTGCCTCCACCGGAAGCGTATTAATAGTGCCAGCATGCTGACTCACGTGTTGCGGTTCGGTTCCTGATTGAAGCTAATTTGAGATGGGTGATTAAAATAAAAGTAATTCATTGATTGACTGAGCGGAGCGTCTGCGTTTCAGCTTGGGCAAAAAAATGTTTTCGTATGTCTGTCGGTCCGGCTGTCCAGCTGTTCTCCTCTACGTGCCGCATTTTTAACCGATTCTCGTGAAGTTTTGTGAGCAGGTTCGATAGTTATAAAGATTTTTGTCGATTCAGTTCGCATTATTAGAAAAAAAAAAAAACATTTATCAGGCATTTCGAAAAATGTCACAAAAGCGTGCACTACAGCTCATAAAGCCACTAGTTGAAAATTGTTCCAATTACTTCCCATAATTTTTTCTCGTTGTCCACGTGAAGCCTTTTATTTCAAATCAGTCCTTTAATTTAAAACATGGAACTCCAATGTGTTTTTCTGTTTATTCTTTGAAGAAGGTGAATCATAAAGGCTTTATATAAGGCAGTTAAAGCATATCTAGTCTAATATTTGTTATAGATGATTATATTTTGATTGGTCGGTTAGTAAGGATTTATGGTCCACCGCAAGTCAACATGCGGACTCCCAATTAATATGCGGGTCAGCAGCCATTCTTGTGACGATGACGTCACGGCATGCCCTCGAACCTCGAACCAATTGAAGTTGCTTAGAACCGAGTTATGGAGTGAAGAGAAAACTGCACTTTGTTGTGATTCATACTGCATTCGCATAGTCCTGGTTACATAAATAGTTGACATCGAAGATTCTATTTCTAAATGGAGTTTGATAGACAGCGGATACTTCTTTTTTAAGTTAAGTTTTGATTTTTTATGAAATATCAAATGTTGAATACTCATGAGAGGATGTTGATCTCGAAGGTCATATGATATTAATGCTAGTCCCGATTTAACCGAAAGGAAACGGTGGGACGTTTGTTAAATAAACGAATCCGCTCGCACCTTCATTCAGTCTTCGGAGTTGTTGTTTGTTTTGAATGGAAATAAACTCATTTATTGAATCAATCTCATCTTATCACTAACCAAGGACTAGGTGTCTGATCAAAGTTTTCTATAATCCAGTGGTTCCCGAATAGTTTTTTTACGTACCCCTCCAAGAAAGACTCAAACTCGCATACCCCTTATGGCATATATAAAAAAGGTTACTGATAAAATATATAAGTTAAGTAATAGATTGTTCCGCGTACCCCTCGATGCAACCTCTGCTATAGTTCGAGGAACTCAATGGCATAAGGAGACTTGATTCTATGAACTGTATAATTTTGAATTTGTAAAAGTGTAGCACAAATATTCCTAATAATGGATCTATTAAAATAAAAAATGGATGCATTATTTTAATACACTACTTTATATTAGTCTGGACTGTGGTCTAAGAATTGAAACTGAATCTTAGCATTTTGTTGCCATTTCAATTTACCTCAAGCTCTGATCAGTTTTTTTCCCACAAAGTCACATGGTTACACTACACTTGAAAAAGCTGATTGACATTGTTGTGTAAGTGGCTTCTTCAGCTTAACTCCAAATTGTCGAGAGTTCAGTGCCCCTCGTAATTATGCGGACATGTGCAAACTTATCGGGCCATTCAAATTAGCGGATGCGACAATATCGCAATCTTTTATCGCATCCGATGCTCGCTCACAAAATTTTCTGGATGCAGCGTACTGTGTCGCACTGGGTTCTAATCAATCTAATAGTCATAGATGACTATACCACCGGTCCAAATGTTTTATTACTTTATTAGGATATTTTGAAGTACAGTTGTCAAGATGAAACGTTGATCGTTCAATTAAAGTATACACAAGTGTACCATGCATTATGAAAGGTAATCATTCATGTTCTAAATAAATTCTCATATCTAGCTAAAAAGAATAAGTTATTTCATAAATAGGATTCGAGAAACAAAGTGCTCATTCTTAAAGGAATCGTTTCTAAGTACTACGTCAAATGGCTATAAATGAGCACATACGTAAAGCTATGTTTCCATTACAAGTTGGAGAAAAACCGAGCCTAGTAATTAAAGCGGTTAATAAAAACAAACAGCTACATAAAAGTGCAAAAAGTGCGATAATTCTCGCAATTTGCATCGTAACACGTAGATGGTATAATAGTGCAATGACTATGCCTGCGCCTGCGCGCGGCGATAGGTGAAGTGAGATCATCGCCATCAATGGTCGTTGTGAGAATTAAATGGTCAGACAGAATCGATAAACTTAAGAAACTACGACGAAATATGCTCAAAGAAGCTACGAGTATAATTATTAAAGTAAGCTATAGTGATGATCTTATTAACATTGTATCGCAACGAATGTTTTAAAGATTCTATGGAAAGATTTATCTTATTTCCAATAATGTCAAAATACTTTATTTATTGTTTTTTTATCTGAAAGAGCATAGTTCAGGTGTAGTCCCATAAAAATTTTACAGAGATCTGGGAAGTTTTTCCATAACCCTGAAAAATATCAACTATTTAGCTTACCATCTCACGAGTTATTACGGATTTTCAGGCATAACTTCTTTGTTCATGAACCGATTTAGACGATTCTTTTTTGTTTAAAAGGGCATACCTCAAGAGTAGTCACATTTTAATTTATTATTATTGAACCTTGGACTTCGAAGATACACAAGGGAACTCCTCAAAGTGATTTATTGGTAGGTTTAAGACAATCCAATACAAACCGAGCTATGATCTGCGATGTTTTGGAATAGACTTGGACTACGAAGGCACAACGGAACTCCTTAAAAACAAACAGCGTGAATTTGGAAATTCGATAACTCAATATATTTCATAAAAAAATAAAAATATATTTCAATGGCTAATACTTGGTTAAGAATACTTGACACTAACTTCTATGATAAGTGATATGATATTGCACAAAGACGTCAACTAATGCATAAGACGTATAAATTCTGGAATTTGGTTCTTCCATCAATACTTCAAAGTCAACATGCTTTATATATTTTTAATACACATCACTATCATCATTCACGTATCTTGCTGTAACAAATTGATTTATCTCTTTGAAGTACACACGACAGCACATCAGGTTATACATTTAAACTGCGAAAACAGCTTTTATTACGTAGGGCATAAAGTCGGTCTCAAGGTCAACATGTATAGTCTGAGGTGCCGTTATGTGTACCACAGATTAAATAATATTACTAGTTTAGAGAAACCTTAAATATGGATTTACTTTTTATATTCTCAAGGTGACTTGCCGATTTTTTGTTCCTCCTTTAAGTAATGTATTTTACCGTGTTACTTAAAGTTGCTTACCTTTTAAAACCATTTAACTAGGCTTGGTTATTACCCTGTACCACCTAAAAGTCATTTTACTATGAGTCATTCTATTTTACACTTCGATGTAAAACTGTATTAGAATGAAGTGTCTTAAAAGTTACACGACCGATTACGAACTGCCATAAAACGGCTTATTGATCGAGCGAAGCGTCGCTGTTTCAGCTTGGGCAAAAATGCTTTTGTATGTCTGTCCGGCTGTCCTTGTGTTCTCCTCTACAGATTGCATTTCTCAACCGATTCTCGTGAAATATTGTAAGCAGCTTCTATAATTATATGGATTTTTTTGTCGATTCACTATTTCAATTATGAGGAAAATCATATTTCAGCCATTTCGAAAAATTTATTTATTTATTTAGGACAGATAACAAGAACATACATCAAAGACAAGGCAATGATACATTCGAAGGACTTGCATGCTACAGTGTTGTCTTTTTACAAGCTGCCACGACATGCATCATGTTCAACTATTTAATATATTATTATAAGTGTATCTATGTATCTTGTTTGTCACAAACACAGCTCTACAGAGTCACTAGTTAATGTTTTATGTTCTGAATTCATAATTTTTCGTTAAAGCAAACACATTTTATCGTAAGGTGTAGGTACACCATGAATTTTATCTATTATCATGATGTCATCCACATACACTTTAGCTGGTGTTAATATACCACTTGTTGCAAAATCAATATTGAGTTATGTATGAGAAACTATATTTAGCATTAGTCTAATAGGTATTCTGTTTTGTATTATTTTTAAGTTCATTCACATTTTGAATTCCGCTCCTTTGTTTGTTAATCTCAGATGCTTTGGTCTTTACAAAATATGTCATTGATTGCTAACAGGACGATTTGCCGATATCCCTGTGCTGCGTCCATGCATCATTGCTCTTAATATCCTCATGAATCATCTCAGTTATTAGCTTCCAATTTATTGCCGATAACGAGCACAGGACGTCTATGTTTCCGTCACTGTTCTGTGTTCTGTCCATTGTGCTTATCTGTGGCATTGAATGTGGCAACAAGAGGATAAACTAGCTCTCTAGTCACGTGTCTTGTTTATTTGTTTCGAGTTAAATTTAGGTTTATTTGAGGCGTCGTCGTCGTAATGGGGTGGACACATAATTATCTAATAGTATATTTTGTTTGAATATTTGCGGGATTGTTTTGCTTGTACACTTTCAGCTTGAAAAGTTTCAGATTTTGCGGAATTAACACCGTGTTTTTTATTATTTGTTATAGAGTATTAATTTGTGATTCCTATCAATCTAACTTTCTTAAGTTAGATTGTGTAATAATTTAAACAAAATTTTCGATAAAAAGAATGATGGTGTATGGATAGGTAGAGAGACAACTTAATCAACATTAATTTATTGACATCAACATAACTTGATGTTTTTTACCTACAAGCAAAAAACGAAATTTATCTACAAGTTTTCCACATAAGCCCGTTTTTAGTTCTCATATCAAACAATTTAAGATATTAAAGTTAATAATCCTTCGACAGGAGAGCCAAAGCGTGAGGGTTCAGCCGACGAGCAGCCTGCGCCTGAAGCTGACGTGGACACCAGCGACACCACCGCGAAGGACACGCCCGATAAAGAATCTAAGTAAGTAGAACATTTGTCAATAATTCAATGACAATTTTAATAATTTTATAATGTTAAAACTACAAAATATAAATCTGTGTGTAATACAGGGTTATTTGTAAAACACCTACAACCTCGCGGGAGCAGATTACTAAAATCACAACTAACGTTTGTTCTACGACTCCGAAAAAAACGAAAATTCGTCATTTCAACTCGATCAGCTGTTTGAAAATATGTATAGAAAGTAGTTTTTTAGGGTTTCGTACCTCAAGAGGAAAAAAATCGGAACCCTTATAGGATCACATTGTCTTATACGTCTGTCTGTCTGTCAAGAACCTTTATCTCAGGAACGCGTGTAGGTATCGAGTTGAAATTAAAACCATATACTCAGGTCTACAGTCCCTTGAAGCTGTAAAGAAATCAAACTTCTAAGTTAACGTAAAAAAAATACGGCTGTTTATGCCGCAAAAACGCATAGGTGTTTCGATACACTCGGGGGAATCAAAATTTATAGGGTTTTTCCGTTGACCTTAAACTATGAATTAAAGTAATATCGTCTTGTACTACAAGTAAAGGGAAAAATTTGAAAACTATTCGGTACATACTTATTGTACGGAACCCTCGGTGGGCGAAACCGACTCGCACTTGTCTAGTCTTTTTTTCGGAAAATTCATAGATTAAATGTTGTTGTTTATAATTTCAATAATCTACTCCTGCGAGGCTCAGAATGTTCAAAAATGTCACAAAGGTGAGGTTTACAGCTCTACAGAGCCATTAGTCCATAATAATAATATTACAATACAATATGGATGCTGTTGCGATAATTTATTATGGTTATTAATATTATATTGATACGATACTCACTAGTTTATACAGTTCACGCCATCTACCATACCGTTTCCTAACTACAACTTTTCCCTTTCCAGCTGGCGTACAACGGCATCTGGCGGGCGCGGCGTGAACCGCGCGGAGAGCTGCCGGGAGCGCGACGAGCGACCGCGCCGGGGCGGCAAGCACAGGAATGCTTCCGACCCGAACCGTCTCACAGCGCACAATAATCAGTAAGTTCAGATTTATTTTATTTAGGACCTCTTTCATAGGTTCCCAATATCACTTAACTTCTGGGGGCTGATTACGTAACTCTGTTGCTAACAATTCTCGATTGAAATCGATTGAAACCGCAGTTACATTGCTGCTTTAAGTAAGATAGTTGTCACATTGGCTCTTACTAAAGCAGAAATGTAACTGCGATTTCTGTCAGTTGATTTCAACAAAGTTACATAATCAGGGGGCCGCCGGTTCAATTTAAAGATGGAATGGAGTTTGCTTATGTAATTATCTGACAGGTAAATATCCAAAGGTACAATAATACACAAATATCTATGAAATATGCGAAATTGGCCCTATGGATCTCTTTCACAGATTACCGATACAAATTGAGCAGAATTTGTATGACATTTAAGGCTTTTGTTCGCTGAAGTTCGTGGACAGAAATATAGATGGCAGTAGTCAACAATGCAAAAGTTATTTTTTTGGCGACATTTTAGTAGCATATTTTTTCTATGTTTTTTTCCCTAATAGATTTGCAAATACGAAAATTAATATTCCAAATTAGGTGCCCGCCCCCTAAAAAAAAAAGAAGTGTTTAATTTTAAGATGAACAGTGATTTTCAAATTATAACAATTAAAGCCGCATTATTTGAATTTCCCATGCAAATTTAGTAACAACAACAGACAGACTCGCGAACATAAATCTCATTGTTCTCGTTTTGTTCCGAAACTATCGCCAAACTTAATCCCAGTATGAACACTCAGTAGACACAGAAATGACTTAAATCAAAAACATAACCATTCAAAAATATACCTTGCTCTCTTACATTTTGAAGTTATTTCAGGTCTGCTTTACTGAGAAAAGTAATTACAAACGAAAATCCACTTAAAAGTGTTGCAATCAAAATCTATTTTTGATCACCATTTTATGAGCAGCATTACGTACCGTTAAATATTTCGTAAACGTTCGATTTTCGAACGCTATTGTTTATTCTCTGACGGATTTCCGCGATTTTCATTTATTTCTCGAGATATCCAATAGAATATACACCGTATCGTTATGTTAATAGAGCTCCATATGTGATAGACACGGGTAACTACCACAGTATCTATGTGTATAGTTCTATATGAAATGCACCTGAGGGGGGATCTTTATAAATTGGTCTATACTATACTGTCCAATTTCATTTGATCTCTTACTATATGGCTACTAAGTTTGTAGGTAAGCCAAGATATTTTAGACCACAGAACGTCCAATTTTAAAGGATCTTTAGTTTCTAATATTATGTTTGAAGAGCTGAGGTCTTGTTAATATGGTCGATAGCTGCCGGTAAATGCCGTCGTGTTTCTGGTTTCAGCTTAGTTTTCAGTTTCGCTCGCGACGCGATCGCAAACGCATTGCGACTACGTTTCTGGTTCCATTTATGAAATTTGAACTTTATTTCTAAAGTGTTTGAATTCAAAGTGTGGAGTCATCCATTTTTGTGCCTTTTTATGTTTGTTTAAAGGTTTTATTCTAATTATTGTGAATTATTTTCTGATTCACTTTCTTTTTGAAGATCAGGGAACCTTTTGGGAGCAATTCCAATTATTTTCTTGATGGACTTAGATATAAACACATGGCCAGAACACTTCAAGCAAAAAAACTATGCATATTATCAAACGAGTTAGCAAAAAAAATACTTATGAATAAATTACGGTACATTTTGATATTTATACTTAAAGTTATTGCTGTTTTCAAATTGATTTAAATATCAATTTATTGATACTTTTCACTTAGTAGTTATTAAACTCCTCGAATAGATATGATTATTTTTTTTATGATAAAAAATTATGCAGGTTTTATTAAATTCTTAAATTAAAATTATTAAGACTCCGGCGAACAGTGAGCACATACAAACGTGATACCAAAATTATTTGCAATTTGAGCATAATTAACTAATTTTGTGATGTTATTCGGATTGAGACAGTATATGTCTAGGTTCCTATTAAATAAAAATTCCAAAATAAATGCCGTTTTTTCATACAAATCTGTAAATTGTATTAATTTATATGTTTTTTTTTTATACTAAATGGGTTTGCTCATGAAGACAAAGACAGGGTCTACGATGGAGCGAGCTTACCCAGACAGTTTAGTATTTTGGATTTTGGATTTTTTATTTAATAGAAATCTAGACAAATACTGTCTTAATCCGAATAACATCACAAGAAAAGTTATTATGCTCAAATTGCAAATCATTTTGGTATAACGTTTGTATTGGAAGCTCACTGTTCGCCGGACTCTTAAGAAATAGTAATTGTATTTAGGTGTATTGTAGTGAAATTAAATTTCATAAGATATTGTATCAGTAGAAAAACTTTTTATATTTATCATTCCTGCGGGGGTGCAATAAGGGGTCCTTCTTGAAGAGGTACGTATAAAAACTAATTGGGAACAGCTGCTTTAAATCTTGATCTCTTGAGCTTTTCTATACAGGGTGTTTCATAATGACCCGTATTTTTTTTAAATATTATTTGTAGTAAAAATTGCAAAATGACAACCCTAGACGCGAATAGACTATTGTGTTTGATAATCAATCCCATTAATGGGCAAAAACAAAACACAGCTTGGTCTAGGGTTGTAAAGCAAAGGCATGATATTATTGCCCTCCGAACTTAAAATTTGGCGCTTAGCCGGTTTTTTATTTTGTTCACATCGTATACGTTAGTAACATTGCTCATCAGATACAGTAGCCAGGCCCAACGCATGTGTGTATGTTGAATAAAGGAGGTGCAAACACAATAGGTAATGGCTTTACAGAGTCAAATTACATAATTACGAAGTGTCTCTCTTGAGTGGACACCGTTGTAGTTTTTGTGTATCTTGTATTAATTCATCAACGCCCGAGCGGCCGAATGCGGTCGGACAAGAATAGAATATCTATTGAGATCATTTTCCGGGCCTTGAAGGGTTAGGTTAGGTTAGGTTTAGGTTAGGTAGGTTACGTTGACATTTCATATAAACATTCAAGTCCGAAATGAATAAACCGATTTTAATGTACGCATAAGTAGAATACATTGGTCTAAAAAGTTAGTTGAAAACATTTTTGAAATGTCTTATTTTAATAAAGATAATTGAAATTTTCTGTTTCTCTTTAAAATTTCATATTGGTCTTGTTTAGCTGTTCACACTACTCTGACGGGAAGGTACAATGCTCTTCCAACTGAGCTACCGAGTCACTTAGGTCACGAGACCGGACTTCCAAAGGTCGCGGGTTCTATTCCCGCCTGGGAAAATGATCTGGTGACGAGTCGAATTTTTCTAGTATATTATTTAGTATTCATTAAAAAATTGCTCTGTGAATGCTAAAATCTCAATTTAAAAAGCTCTATCGCTGGTTTAGCTATTAGCTAAAGCTGTAACTATTCTACATTGCCTCTGGTCTGGGTGATTGTGGGTCTACCGTTGTTTCTGATTTCAATCACACAAGCACTTAAGCTACTTAGTATGAACTCAAAGGAATGGTACAGCTTGACAATAAAGGGTTGATAAAAATGGGGGCGCCATTTTCTATGCAAATACGTCAAAATAACGAATAACTTGGCAACACTGACTATATTTTGTACTGAACAATTTTAGTACTATTTTATTCAATTTGTACTTACTTTTTCTGGCCAAGCTAGGTTGTCCAATATTTTTTTCAACATTA
This sequence comes from Catoptria pinella, assembly GCA_963556745.1. Classification (NCBI taxonomy): domain Eukaryota; kingdom Metazoa; phylum Arthropoda; class Insecta; order Lepidoptera; family Crambidae; genus Catoptria; species Catoptria pinella. Next base: position 368,225 of record OY750782.1, on the reverse strand, counting down.
CTTATCTGAAAAATATTTTCTGTGGAAATTATGTATGTTTCTGGCCCAGACATATTATCAATCGCGGTATTTTCATCATTTTTAAGAAATGGCAAGTTATATTAAATGCGATTGCCGTTCAAGACACCTTAATTTATTTGGTAACTTAATAAACCAAGTTTTATTGTGTTAGCAATAGAGTTCTCTCCAGTTCAAATGTTTGGTCAGTGACAAAGTTTCCTGTAAAGTTCGCTAGATGTCTCCATTGCGGATTCAGTTAGAACCAACTCGACAGTAACACACTCGCACCCTGACAGTAACGTAGATCTGTAAAACAGTTTCCTCGGGATTCGTTATAGGGCTGTCAACCCGTTATAAAATCTCTGAACTTACTACCTAAAGACATTAACTAAAACTCAAATAATCTTTAATAAAATATAGCTATTACAAAATTAAACGCTTTTGGATCGTCAATTGTTTGCCCCTGACACTTTTAGCTATTATACTAAATAATATATTAAGAACATGATCTCAAGAACATAATCTGGTGCGAGTCGTATTTTTCTAGTATATTATTTAGTATTATATAAAAATAGCATTGTGAATGCTAAAATCTCAAAATAAAAACTTTTAGCTATTAGAAATAAAACACTTTTTAAGGATTACAGCGCGTATATTATTAATTCATGTGTTGTTTTAGAATTATTTAGTTTGTATTTATTGGTTTTTTGAATTCCCGACATTTCAACACTTAGCTATTGTTTAGCAAATCGCAATCTGACTATATGAACGCAATGTTTGAGTGTTTTATATGACTTGTAGGATATATCTATATTTACCTACGATAAATTGAAGACGGGTTTCTACCTAATTAGTAGTTACACCATTTTTATCAAAAACCCCAATCCAATTATTATCACTCAACGCGGTATTTGATCTGCGGTAGTGGCATATTATTTGGTAGATTCAGGTTTAAAAGCAGTATGTTTGTTACAGACAATTCAATCAAAGTTTGAATTTTCATTATCATTCATGAATGGTTCATGAATTATCATGTATCATTTATTCTGTATCTGTAGAGAGGCAACCCTTAGTTGGCGCTATTCACTGCCAGTCCAGACAGTAGCTTTGCTGCAGTAGGTACAACCAAAGGACTCGACTCTGTATTGTTCTCTATCGGGATGCACCGACAGCCAGACTACCATTGTTGTTTGTGAGAAATCTTTCCTGAAAAAATTGATTGAATTTACTTCGGAAAAGAATTGATGATCGCTCTCAATCTTTCAAGCTTCAATGCTTGTAGATTGTAATTATGGAAGATTAAATTCAATTTGTTATACTTGATTCAGTTAGCCTCATTTCCTTTGCTTTATTATAACATAGATTTATTGAAGTAAATTAATGATATCTCTTGAAAATGGGTTCTTGTATTAGTATCCTCTGTAAAGTCCAATGATTGTATTCTGAATCTTTTGTATTTTTGTGGATATACCTACTTATTGATTTATTTATACCATTTTATAATTTATTAAGAAATTGTAACCAAGTGTCTCCACTTGATACCGTCAGTCCGGATTTCGGCTGGATTGCTGAGATTCCGCGCGGACACTGCATTCGTTCCGCACTCGCTTGGATGCGAGCCAACTGTGCGGCCTGCACGCTCCCAGAACTAACTGAGAACTTTTTATCAATAACATCGTAATCTCATTGAAACAAAAATACGCTTCAATGTTGAAGGTATTTCATATTCATGTCATTAGGAATCTGGAAAATTATGCTGTAACATAAGATGGGATCATAAATTAAACTCAAATTCATAAAATAATTCGATCCAAGCTTCGCTATCGATTCTTTACTAATGCCCACTATACGAAACTAATTTTACTAAAGCCATTTCTTCTGTATGGACATAGTGTTGTAAACATAATATCCCATAAAATCCCTTCAGTTCGTCTCTTCGGTCTGATTCTCAGTTCCAATATAGAAATAAAGACAATGTCTCAATATCCAGTTTCAGTTTTATGTTTTCGTGCTCCCGTAACTGCATCGTCCACTCGACATGTTTCATGTGTCTTATTTATAACCGCCTCAATATTTCATTTTAATACTCGTAGTCATGTTTGACCTGCATACTTCGGAAATATTATTATTCACTTTAGTTCTCTCGTCGATGATTTATTTAGATAAATCTTATAGAATATTGAAGTGAAAATTCCATGACCTTGTTTGGTTGATTTTTTTTGTAGCTGGATTCTAGATGTACGTTAGGCATCACTAGAAATGTTAAATATTTTCAGGGGTTGCTTCTGCTTTCTCCCCATATTTTCCCCATTACTAGCTTGACCATTATTTGAAGCAAGTATTACCATTGATCAGATATTAATAACCTACGTGATAGACAAATAGCTGATTGATCGTCTTTAATCAAAACACAGCCTGAACATGTAGAAATATTTGGATCAAATAATCACAAAAAGCAAACGAACTGCGTATCCCAGTTGTCTGCGAATCAAAAATACATAACAGCGCAACTAAAACAGAAATCCAACAGAAAATAAAGCTCGGATAACGCGGAGTAATGCAAATAAACATACCGACAGGGCTTACAATATACAACAGTAAAATTACACGCATATGCCGAAATGTGAAAACTTTTTATTTCCAAGTTGAGGAGATTGAGGCTAGTTAGTTCACATTATCGGCAAGAGCGAAACCGTGTGCTATTTGGGTAATGCTTATATTCCTATGATAGCAAAGTTTTTAAGCTTCTTCGAGAAGAGGGCTAGGGTTAGGGAAGGTAGACAATGAGAAATCTTACAAATGTTTGTTTTGCACCCTTACATTATACTAAAAGGAACTTTTTCTTTAGCTATAACACACTTGTCTTCATTCAAGGGAGTGTTCCCACCTGTAGTGGCTAGTGGTGATAGCGAGGTGGGTAGGATGACGTGATCTTAGAGAATTAGGTCGCGACCCTTAGTGTACCCGTTAATCTCGCAACGACCGAGAGCATTATCGTGGTAGGTCGTGTCGTTAAAATAAAACGTAGCTAAAGTTAATGTACGGAAGTTTTCTCTGTAATATACTTTAGTTAAAGACCGCCGTTCATGTCTTTGTCTGTAGATGCTATTTCATGTTTTGTTTACATTACATAAGTGAACTAAAATATTTTAGCAATAATTGAAATTTCTTGGACAAATACACATTTGATAAGTTTTCGACTCAGTAGCTATATGAATAATGACGATAAAAAGTGCGTAGTAACAATATTTCGGTTTTCCAGCGAGCTGCAACACGTAGCCACTATCGGTGTCAATTAAGCGACAGTGGCTAAAAGCTCCCATCCCAGATAAAGTAACGCCGTTGATTGACGCTGTGCTTTGGAAAATAACCCGGTGACGAAACTAACGGATAACAATCTGATACAGGTGTTTTATTTTAGCTGCTCAATTTATATTAATGGGTATTTTAACAAATCGGCATAGTGCAACATTTTCTCAGCGAATGCCCTATTTTATTTTCTTACAACTTATATTTTGACAGCAGACATCTCAACTGACGTTCATTGAATATCATGCTCTTTTAATATCGTTCTTCATTCAACTCGATTCTTTAAAACTGAACGACTTTGATTCTCCTCTTCATGTTTTCACGCCGTTTCAATTCAACGGATGAATTTTACTAAATTCTCTATTTAAATCTCGACCATAAACTCTACAGCAGCCGTTACGGTCGCACGGTGTCGAATGTTGTACAACTGTAGAATATAGCGGAGGCGCCACCACAGATTTCATCACTTGCAGAAATAGTATGAGGTCAGAGAGTTACTAGGTCTGAAAGAACTGCGCATTTTGGATTATTTAAATGTTTCTGTACACTTTTTATCTGAATATCGATTGATTGACTCCATGATTTGGTATTTCTTGACCTTTGGTCGTATACATTGTTGACCGAGCAAGCGCGAAGCGTCTCTGTTTCAGCTTAGTCAAAAATGCTTTCCTATGTCCATCCGGCTGTCCGTCTGTTCTCCTCTACAGGTCGCATTTCTCAACCGATTCTCGTGATATTTTGTGAGCAGGTTCGATAGTTATATAAATTAATACTTTATGATTCAGTTTTTCCAAAATTTTCAAAATGTTGGACATATTAAAGCGAGGTCTACAGCTTACAGAGCCTTTACTAGTTCTAAGTCTTAAATCTATTGCAAAACATTCATCTTTTAATTAATCCGAAGCTTATTATTTCTCACAATCACAAAGATGCCTCTAATAATAAAATAATTTATTGTTAAGAAAGCATTCAGATAGAAGCTCTTAAACCCAATCATTTTAGTTCGTCAGGTACTAAAACGAATCGTAAAAGTGCTTTAGAGAAATTGGCCATTATAAATAATATATTTGAGTTGTTCTACGTTACATTTTCTTAAATAATATTAATGAGTTTTCTGTAGCGCTGATAGATTCATAACAGTCCGGGTTTTTATGTCCATTTAGTTGTTACTTTGATCAACATAACAGCTGTTCGTTTGGAATTTGCGTAAGATGCGCATTTCACATATTATTCTGATTAATGGCTGATATCTTGTTTTGCTTCAGTTCTACGATTCGGTCCTCTTTATTTTCTTAGAAAGTTTAATTCAATTATGTTCATATTTCTGGTTATAATATAATTTTTCTCATGCATAGTTAGTCACTATTTTGAGAATTGTCAAATCCAAGGTATTAGTTGTTTTTTATCTGGTAGCACAATTCTACGAATTCTATTTTTCTGGATGATATTCAATGAAAGCTTCCATCAGCCACAGTTGGTAATTTGCAGTCCTTTTAAAAGTATTTATGCAAATATACCCTCGGTACTGAATCAATACCGACGCGCCGACGACGCTGCAACCCTGAGAAAATACACTAATTGAGTTTTCATCCTAATCCGGATCCCTGTGGTGTTTGACAAGCGTTGAAGTTTGAAGTATGTCACCAATACACAACAGCTGTACGGTATCAACGAAGGAAATTGGTGAAATCTGGCAGATTTGTTTACTCCACCCGCACCATTGCCACAGGAAATCGAATTAAGTTCGTAAAATTGTCGGTGCGTAGAAAGTTTAAAATTATTTTAGACTTTTCATCCTTCAATAAGTTTTCATGTGTCTCTCGATTTCTGGAATCAATATTGATTTCCCATTTAGAGTGTCAGCACACCGATCGAGCTTTCATCGATAAATGTCAGTCGATTGGTGTGGTACCTAGTTTTTTAAATAGAAGAAATGGGCGATCGACGTCGACCCAATTCTTCCATCGATAGACAGCCACGATTAAGAATAGGTCCATTGATAAGATTGGTAAAATCCATAATATATACTTTTTAAAATTATTTTTGTTACTAACTGGACAGGCTTTTGACCACCATCTTGCTTGGTAAACAGATGTGTTTTTATTTCTATAAAATATGTTTTTTATGTACGAGATGTTTAAGTTAATTCCATTTAATAATTCTTATAGTTATTGTTAGATATTGAAGAATTGCGTCTAATAATAAAATTTCGCATATTTTATAATTCGATTCAGCTCATGAGTTATTATTTCAGAGATTCAGCCTAGGTCTCTAGGAGTCGTACATCATTGACCAGACCCGGTCTATTCTCGTCTCATTTCATCCGGCATCTGTCCTCTCGATTTCTTTGTTAATGTATCGAGTTGTCTGTCTGTAGATGCCAGTCTTGGTGTTTTAGACAAATGTTATTTAACATTACATTAGTTTAGTCGAGGTTTGATTTGCAACCTTAGGGATATAATTTTCATTCTTATTGTATCACATTAGACAAGACTTTTAGTCCTTCATGGAAACTTGGATTATTGTGTAAAAATATGTTTTACCCCACACTAGAATTTCCAAGCAATTAACTGCAAGCAAGTTATAGAATACCCATACTTACTTAGTAATGAAATAATTATATTTATATTATTATTTTGCATTTTGGTAAAGGTTGCATGTTTATTTATGTCCTTTAGCTACGGCTAATAACTTATTAATTACCGACACACTTGTGTCAACACAGTTAATTGGTTTGCAAATATTGTTATGGCGTTGATCGCACTACTATATCCAAGGTTTATCGCCGGTCTCGAATAACGTGGTTAAGTGTCTCGCTATCGATGAATATTACATAATTCAATACTTACAAGAATTATTTTTATTCAAAACTTCAATGCAAAAAAGAACTTTGATAATGTTACAATACTCAGATTCTCGCTTTACTGGTCTAATAACAGCATTCTCTCTTTGACTGTGTAATGATGATGTGAACCGAAATTCATCAAAATTAACTCCATAATTATTCGAGTTCAACCTTTCATTTTGTTTTCAATATTTATGAGCTGTTTGTCGCAAAGGCAAAACGCCAAATTTGGTTGGTCGCACACACCAAATTATTTCATTCGCATAATTTCGAACTTTAAGAAGTTTGCTTAAAATATAGAGAAAGGTTTCAAATATTCTACCAAGATAAGGCATGTTTTAGCGAGAAAAGGTCAAAGCTGCGTTTTCGGACTCTACATATTTACTTTATCCCCTAAAAGCTCCCAAATTCTTTCACGGGCAAATATTTTCTCAGTAAAATTCCAGGTGATCCCGCATTAGCATGTTTTTCTGCCCCTTTGAACGAAAGCTCTGAGTAGGGGGATGAAGGGGCTTGGTCTAACTCAGTTAGGGAGCAATTTATTCTGCCCGTAGCCGCCCCCAGTTTCTCGCCACCGTGGAATGCGATCAATGTACTGCGCTGTTATGATAGGCTCTTTGCTTTTGTGTTATTTTATTTGTTATATATTGCTTAATTTCAACACTATACCGTTTTTTAATTTTCTTCTACTTCGCCATCACTTGTAATTTTTTCAATTTACTAAAATTAATTAATGAAAAATCTCCAAGTGAGGCTTTTCAAAGCTTTTATAAATCCTTTAACGGTTACAGTTATCCAATTATGTGTAAAATTCAGAATTTTCATTCCAGTTTCAGTGACGTATATTTAAATTGACTGAGCTTCATGGGTCATTCCTTAATGTATTCATGTAACCCCTGTCAGTGTAAATGAGTTTAGTAAAGTCGTCCCTAATTTGTTGGGAACACCAAGCTACGCTTACCGCTTTTAAGGTTTCAGGTCTCGAGCTAGTATCTTCTAAGTATTGACATTAGACTTCTTTTCATTGATTTTCTACTTAATTGTTTCTGAATCCATACTTATATTGTAAATACTAAAGTAACTTAGTTTGTTTGTTAGTTTTTATTAACACCCAAACCGCTGAATCAGTTTTGATGAATATTGGTAATTTGGATAAATAAAAAGTTATCATATTTTGACTGAACCTTTTGTTTAGTTTTTGAAATTTACGTGATGTCAACACCTCACTTCCATCATTATTGAATTACTTAAGGTTACACACGTCATCTTATTTTCATACATCTTCATATAGATTTTTTTAAAGATGTCTGGTACGAAAACTTTCCTTTTCTGACTAGTGACGTCATAAGGCGAGCCTTCCCTAAATAGCGAACTGATGCGGCGGCCATAACACCACGTCTTATGGCGTTTGCGTTTCAAGTTATGGGAGTGCGCCTATATGTGGGCAAGTGGGCACTGCTGTTTTATCAGGGTTATCTACAATCTATTACTTTGCAGATAAGGTTTTTTCCCTAGACGAGATTGTTGGCTTTTTCGTAACAAAGTAATTTTTGACATACAAATAAAAAAATAGATTTAAAAAAAAATAGAGATTCGGGTCGGAGATACCTTCTGTATTTTTCTAATTTGAAAATTAAACTTCAAATTGTTTTATTTGCTGAATATAGCTAGGTTTATAATAATAGCTATTTATTGTATTACAAAATCTGTACGTTGTATTCTTACCCAATGGGTGTGTAATATTGATTGTATACACATATCATAGAAAAGTTATAGAAAACCACAACTAAAAATATTTACATCGTAAAAAGTTCTCAATAATGTTGTAAGGAGTGTGACAGAAAAATATATCCTTCATTCTTTGCTTGATACTATAAAGTCGCGTAACTGGGTAGTGACGTAAGCTAGTGTTACTCTCGGAATGCCAGACCTTGTTTTCTGAGCCTCTCCCTAACGTCGATTAGTGTCAAGTCAACCACGGAGCATATCTGCAACGACCCTCTGTTCTTTACGCCAGAAACTTTTGCAGGTTTGCCTTTTGGATGGACAGTTGTACTCTACTATTTTCTTTACTAAGGTTACTAAAGTTATATCGATCTTTATGCTATTCCCATTTGCTATTTTATACAATACTAAATAAACAATAAATTTCATAGCTCAAAATTTCAAGTTATGCTGAAATAGACCATATTTTTAAGTGGTTTTTACAATTTCGTGAGCTGTGAGGGAGCTTTAACATCGTGTGTCCTACAGACAGATACACGGTTAATATATGAATGAAATTATATTATTAGTCACAAATAATAACAACCATGGATTACAGTTTAGTGAGAGAGAGAAAACTTAAAACATAAAAGATCTATAAAAGAAAAAAGGTACTCCGAATTTCGAAAGAAGTGGTTCACGATAGGGGAAGATAATGTCAAGGTTGGAAATACCAAGAGGTTGGATACAGCATACCGCAGCACTGATGAATAAGCAAATCACTGAAGAAATTTCAAGTAAAAAGTCTGAAACATCATCATAGGCCATTAAGGCCTTCCTTATAGATAATAAAGTAACCTTTTGGCCTATATCTGGGCATGTGACCGCTGGAAATGCCCCAGGTCATTAAGGTCATGTCTAGGAACTTTCCTTCGGCGCCGCCCAGCAAACATGGGCGGCTGCAGCTGAGTTTATGTCCACGCGACGCGGCCATGTTTGTATACATACACGAATGAAGAGGGGCACTTTTGAGTGGCTATAAATCTGTGTATAAGACTATGAATACAGCCTTCGGTATTTAAAGCATTTATGAAGAATTCAAAATTGAGGATCCCGATATTCATCTAGATGATAATGACGGATATGTAACCAATAATAAATGTAATGTAAAGAACTAATTAAGTATAGGAAAAAAGAGTTATTCCTTAACAATTAAACACATTGAATCTACTAAATCTCGGTACTAGTTAATACTAGTAGCTCGCCATAATGTCCTCCCTGCTGGGGCACGCCTTAATTATGGGTGGATAAGGAGGATCAGCCATAACATAAGTCACCATCCACACGTGCTCAATGCGAATTTGTGGGTTAGCTCGCATATTAAAACACTTTTCTTTTTTAATTCAGCTAGCTAAAGTAAAAACTTTTTCTATTAATTCCTCAGTTAATTCGTTGGTTACACTCGAGTCTCCCGCCTCGTCTCGTTCCAGCGGTCAGTGAGTGGCCAGCATTCGGTGGACGCAGACTCGTCACGCGCCGGTGCAACAATTAACTTTATTTTCACTAATTGAAGTTACAATATTGCACGGCTCTGAATACGGTTCTTACGTTGCGCTTTCAGTGTTCCGAGTGCTTGAAATTGTGAGTTTGGCGAATTCATATCTTTATGAAGTGTTGTGAAGTATTAAATTGAATTTTTTGAAAAGTATGTGACAATTAATCATTGAATGAATAATTATTACTTTACCACAAAACGGTCCTAAATAGGATAACACGTCTGTGCTGATTTTTTTAAATTAAATTTTAAATTCTTTCCAAACTAGAATGTGGAATTCGTAACAGAATTAGTCGTGGAAAGTAAGAATTGATGTTTATAAAAATAAATTCAATTAACAACCGCAATGCATAGTTTTGATAAGATTGTGACGAAATTTGATAAATTATCAAGGTTCCAGAAACAAAAAATCCTAGTTTCCAGATAATGTTTAAACTTTAAAACAAAGACAACGTTCAATATAAATATAAATAAATATTTTACAACATCACATACATTGCTCCGATTCCAAAGTAAGTAGCTAAAGCACTTGTGTTATACAAGTCAGAGACAACGTTGGTATCACAAACACCCAGAGCCCTGAGCCAATATAGAAAAGTTCGTTTTCTAATTGACCCAACCGGGGATCGAACCAGGGACGTCAGAGACGGCGACACCTTGAAAACCGGTGTACTAAGCCACTCGACCACGGAGGCCGTCAAATAAATGCATATTCCTACACACAGTATATTTCACAATTCGCTGATTAACATTGTACACTTTATCTTATGTAGATGTATCTAAAAAGGAAATAATTTTATCTTCAACCGACATTAAAGAGTAATAATAATTCACAATATTTTACGGAAAATTCGTCGTGGAATCATAGTGGAAATATATATTTAAGCGACTAGACTCTATTGCCTTAACAACATAATAAGACCGGTTTTATTAAATCTTGTATGTTTATAACCAACTTTCGGCGGTTAGTACTCAAGTTAATCAGCGGTAAAACATCTTCTCTGAAAACGCTTAACATTTTTCTTAATTAAAAATAAATGTGATGCGGAGAAATTTCCCCCTCAGAGCACATAATGTTGAACGAAGTAACTGTCTTGGTGCAGAATAAATTACTTATAGTTATGCAAGTTTATTTTGGAGGTTTAGAAAGCAATTTTATTTAGTCGGTTTGAAATTATGTAAATCTGAAACGGTTTTTACGGAGTTGGCCAACTCTGTTGATCCCTGGTTTCCATTCTGTTATTTATGGAAATTGAAACGACAATTCGTCCAGTAATTGGACTCTCTTCGTCTTTTTGATGTGTTGAGAAAATTCAGATCGATTCTTTCTCTACATTACAGTAATTTTCTAATGCATTAGTTGTCTTTTAATTGATGTTTTTGTTTCCATGAATTTTTGAACTTTGGTGTTATCTACAGATACAATAGCTCTCTTACTTAACAACATAATAGAATTTAATATCATACAACGACCTCCTAATCGAGATATATCTATACCGATCGCACATTAAATCTCGTTAAGGGCACATAGATCATTATAGGCAATATGCTCCTTTGTATGAAACGACCGGTATTTGCCATAAGCGCGTCAATGCAAACCCCTTCGCGATCACTGTGGCTAATATGGCTATAATTATGTTATAAGGAATTAACAATGATGAGGAAGTTATTTTTTTTGATAGAAACATAAGATGTTAAGGTCTTAAATAAAACTCTGTAGAAGTCCTTTTGATCTTTTATACACATTGTGAACTAACTTCCAAACTATGCAAAACTTGGAGTTTTGCAAATCGCCATAAGTGAAACAAGAGTTTTTTTAACATGTATGGTTTTTAATAAGTATTTTTTCGTGGGAAAACCTTTAGTAGTAGTTCGAATAATATTATCACATTCTTGCTTCGATCATTTTTTGTGTAGATAATATTGTTGTGTTATCTTTCGAGTATCATTGGGTGGTATGCTCATAATCATCCTGATCATTTCTGATCTTAGATTGTATCTTTTAATAATATATACTTTACGTTATACTGTGACTGCATTGTCCATGATCCTACGCCACGCACTCGAAGCAAATAGATATTTGAATGTTTACTTCATCCCATGTCTATTTCCGATTCCATAATGCGTTGCCGTTTTTATTGGCATATTTCTAAAAATACGTAAGCCAAAATGTTTTGATTAGTAATGTACTGAACTACAGAACTTATGGTGATAACGCACCCAGCAACGACGTATGAAAATATAAGTCAAATCATTTGTATTTGGATCAAAATCATATGCGTATATGACATCTACTAAAAATTGCATATTTTTACCGTTTCTAACGTTCTCTTATAATATAAATCAGATCAAAAGGTTTCTTTTCCCCTCACTAGTAAACACGGTCGGCTAATACTTGATTTTTCTTTTTGATTATTATGTTATCATTACCTTTCTCTCATTTACTATCTATAGATGCTACTTATTCTACTACATAACAAGATTTTTTATTATCTTCATTGCCATATTTAGGTCCACATATTTAACCCGATAACTCTGATAACATTATCATTAACGATACCGTAATTATATCAAGAAGTGCAGCAGTGAAACCGGTGTCATATTATGTGGACTTAGTGACAAGCGGAGTGAGTGTAACCGTTGATATGGCGACGTCTGTACCGCCGAGGGTTTCCCGGAATGTGTCGCTGCCGGCTGGCAGACAGCCGCCCACTGTTGGGCTGCTGGCGAGAAGGACGCTGTCGGAAAGGTATATTACATTTAATTATTGATAAATGGAAGTGTTCATGTGACATAATTTTCGTGCCCAAAGTCAATGTTAATGAAATACTTATCATTTCAATTTATTGATGCGACTACTTTCAATCACATAACATGTATAAAAAAAAATGTACTTAGTTCTGTTAAATGAACAAGCTTTTCAACCGAAACTTTAGTCAAAGCTACATGCATAAGTTTTCCAATAGATACGAGTATTCTAGTTGTTAGAATGTTTCTTATCAAGTTAGTTTCAGACAAATTGATCTCTCTAGTGAATTCAACCTTATAGTTAGGTACAGCCTCTACATTTTCAATTTAAAACGTGTGTGTATGTTGACCTTTATCAAGAGAAAATATTTATTACCCAAAAATAATATTACCAGATCAGTATATTTTTCTCAGAAAAATATACCAAAGTTAGCCAAATCATTACTATACACCCACGTCCCAAACTTTGCATTCGCGTTTTACATCCCCATTACGGAAAAATCACGATTCCTATAATTCAAAATATTAATTTGATCCATTTCATTTGTGACAGGTAATAATCCCGAGTTATTTTCAGTTATCGTTTGAATCACTTTTGGGTGTCAGAATGCTGCGACAATAAGAATACTTGCTCCAGTATTTTTGGACGTGTTTGCGTCGCCTTCGGGCTGCTCTAAATGCGGTGTCTATATCTGAAAACGCGAAGTGAAGAGAGAGAGGGGTGCTTTGCTTACGTTGACTTGAGTTTTTATATTTTGGTGATAGATTTTCCTCACATTGAATAGCACCCCGTCACCATGATTAGTTGTAGATTTTAGTGCTTTATGTTCTTCAAAACAATCGCATTTTCTCCATCAATTCATTCAGCAACTTCAGTGTTCGAAGTGATAGTTTTTTGTTTAGTTTCTCAAACATCTGTACACACAATAGTTAGTTTCATAAACAAAACTTCAATAATGGCGGCAACCAGTCTATCAGTGTTCATTAGTTGTTGCTTAATGAGTGTTATGGCTTAATATTCGTTCAGTAATTAGGATAAAGTACCTACTTTTAAAACTACCGCTCAGGTTGTTCCACTTGAACTAATCTCAACTCTTGAAATAGATATACTACACTTGCATTTGGTTTCATGTCTGGATTCCGGTTAGATGAAACATTGATGATATTATAAAGGTGCATGATTGTTTTCAATCGTTTCGAGTGGTTCTTAGATTTCGATTGTTTGTTTACATGTCTGTTTGATAATTCCCCACTTTCTTATCTGTTTTTGAGCTATCGTTGAGTGCTGCTGAGATTCATTCAAAATAGAATTTCTATAACTCGAATTAAAACGTTTCTTCTTATCTCTTGCATTTCACTGAAAAATTTAACATAATAAATAAATAAATAAACATAAAGTAAATTTGGGTTTGGATCACTTTTTATACAGGATGCTTTGTTTTTATGCTAATGGTTTTCACATTGATATCGTCAATGAGAGCTAGATTGTTCAGAGGCAGCTCATGACAATTGAAGGTAATTGATATTTTCTTTCACACCTTTGTTTTTTCAACCAATACTATTCGATAATTGTCCTAAAATATTCCATCACATAACATGTCCCATTTGGAAAAGTTTCCGCTCAGTCATTACGTTAGCCGGTAACGTTTGCTGACTATCCGACGCCCCAGGGAGCCGATTCTGAGGAACTGTTGATAATTGTTTGCAATTAATTCCGGGTGCTTAGTTTACGTAATTTGTCGTTCAATGTCGAGGGATTTCAGTCCGGAAAGTTTTATAGCTTTCTAACTTACATAATTGGGTTATTGATGAAAGCCAATAATTGATGAGATGGTGAATCTATCAGTTGTAAGTCTTCAATGAATACTTATCTAGGATTGATATATTGATGAATGGGCAATCACTTACTCATATTTTCTCTCTCCAATTACTTACTGGTATACGTATATGTATTTACATTATACGACAAAATCACACTTAATGATATTATTAGATTATTACGCATTATGTTTGTTATTGCTAGAATCATTTTTTTTTTCTTTTTATTACCCACGAATGACGGAACGGATCGGAGGCGGTATATGCGTTTGGGGTTAGAGGTTGTTTGTATGTGTGTCTGTTACCATTTTTCTCGAAAACGACTGGGACGATTTCGATGCGGTTTTTTTGCTTTCAAAAGGTTTTATTTCAGAGCAGGTTCTTTGACATGTTTGATGTAAGTAGACCGCCAGGGGCCCCAGCAGCAACCAGATAAGTTGGTACTTTAAGAATTCTCAAAAACTACTAAACCGATATTGGTGTGGTTTTTTGTATTCAAAAGGTTTTTATCAGTTGGATTGAGTGAAGACTGTTGACGGGATGCATTGAACTGTTCATCATGTAATTTCTTATTGATTTTTTTTTAAAAGAGTGAGGTAAAATTTTGCATTTGCCCTAAATTTTTTGATACATATTCTTGATCATTAATCAAAATATTGGCAGTGGTTAGAAGCATGTTGATTTCAAGAGAGATCGTTAGGATTGTAAAATTCTTCGTGAGTAGATGTTACAAGTTTTCAAAATATATTTAGGCGAGCTTAAACGTGCCCGTTCGCTTACATTCCAACCAGTACATGTACGCTTGTATACTTCATGCAAATATAGTATCTTTTAATGTGCTACTTACTAATAATATTGCCGAATGTTGCGTGACTTACGACAGGGCATAATATCGCCGCGTTACTGCCGACATTCGAGTCAAACTGATGGTTTAATTGACCATTGCTAAATTATTTGCATAATTTTTTCGGGTTATTTTAAAGAAGTATTTTATAACCTTTTGACATTTTCCCATAGTAGTTGAGAAAATAACCGCGTATTAAATTAACGTAGTAATTAGTTAAATAGTGTAGAGACAATGTTGCTTCGTAGAAAGTATGTTTCCTTGACATTTTGTCTGTTCTCTTTCCATTCTTGGATATACCTAAAGGTATTTTCGACGTCGACTTTACAAAGTAACGCCACATTTTTTTTGTTTCTTTTTGTTTCTAGTACTTTTGGCTTCACTGTATGAAAATCTGCTTCACTGAATGAAAATTTCAACCGACGATTTAATCGTTTCCCATAACCACTAGTTGGTTATGATTATGCTTCTGTGTACACATCCCGTGTTTTTAGTTCAGCTTCCTCATGACCTTTCAGGTTTATAGCCCGCATGCGTTCCCGACTATTTTTGGACATTTGCTGCCGCATTATGGCTGTGGGTTTTGCAATTTCTTTGACATTGATGTTAGGCTGATTCATGTGGTATCGTTCTGAAAGGTTTTTAATGATAACATTTGAGAACTATTTTTATGAGTTTAGATTTTATGTTTTTTCTTTTATATAAAAATACAGAGGTGTGTTCAAAGACTGCACATACAATTTTATCTACTCTCATATCGTAAAGTTCAAATTATAAACTTCAAAACGAGTTTATATTGGCATACTTTATACACGTAATACCAAAATTGAAAAAAAAACAAAACTTTCTTCACTAGCAAAACAATGCTATAAAGCAGGGATGCACAGACTACGGCCCGCGGGCCGCATGCGGCCCGCCGGTCGAATACTGGTGGCCCGCCGACAGCAAAAATAATACTCTCGTACATTCGAAAATATTGAGTTCTATTCCAGAATAAAACCAATAACAAATGTTCGAAAAGTAATTTGAATCTCGCGCGCGCGCTCTATCAATCTTATCGGTGCGCCGTGCATGCGTCGGTAACAGCGGTCGGTAATGTTCGTGCTGATCTCGGTTAAATTCGTTTTCTTGAGGAAGCGCGCCGCGTTATACTGTTCGAGCGAGCGAGATAGCAATAGTCCCAAATTCCCGATAGCTCGCGTAGGTAGATACACGAAGCTTCCAGAGTCGGTTTCGAGATTTCTCCAGACAGTTTTCGACTCTATGCGCGTGGTATAAAAGCCACGCTAACCGCAGCGACCGACAGTTCGGTTTTAATTTGAGTAAAGTGTCGTTAGTTCTAGTGTAGATTTTAACTCGACTAGCCGGTGTCATAATTATAATATATTTTGATCCACATTCAACGTAGATTTCCCGTCAAGTGCCGTGTATAATTGTGTTGTGAAATCGTAAGTAAAACTGTTATTAATTTTATCTACATATTTTATCAATTATTTTTGGTAATTAATTAGGAACTGTAATTGGTTTTAGGTGCTGTGGTAATCCTAGTCAGGATTAAAACGCAACATGGACATGCCAGGAACTAGTAAAAAACGTAAGGTTAAAGATGAAAATCGGCAGTTTCAAGAAATTTGGACTGAGAAATACTTTTTTGTATGGTCGCATAACAAAGTCGTTTGTTTAATTTGCAAGAATTCTGTTGCGATTGCAAAGGAATATAATGTAAAAAGGCACTATGAAACGCAGCATCCTACTTTTACGAAGTTTACAGGCGAATTAAGAAAGCAAAAAGTTTTGTCTTTAAAACGGGAGCTTATTGGTCAACAAGCTATGTTTACAAAACCCATTCAAGATACAGAAACAGCTACAGAAGTTAGTTATGAAATTTCTCGAATGATAGCAAAGCGGAGTCGCCCCTTCAATGATGGGGATTTTGTAAAAGAATGCATAGAAATTGCCGCTAAGAAAATGTGTCCAGAAGCAGCAAAAAAGTTTGAGAAAATTCAACTGAATCGTATGACCATCCAAAGACGAATTATGTCTTTGTCAGATAATATTGCGGAACAATTAAATGAAAAAACTAAGATAATTGATTTTTTTTCATTAGCACTCGACGAATCCACTGATATTAGTTCCACAGCTCAACTTCTTATATTCATACGAGGTGTTACTCAAGATTTTGAAGTCTTCGAAGAGTTATTAGGAATGTGTTCATTGAAAGGTCAAACCAGAGGAGTTGATATACTCAATGTACTTTTGGACGAGTGTTCAAAAACTGATTTGGACTTATCGAAATTATCGGGAGTTTCGACTGACGGTGCTCCTTCGATGATTGGTGTCAATTCTGGGCTAGTTACTTTGTTGAAAAAGCATTTGCAAGAAAAAAACTTAAACGCTGAAGATCTCATGCAGTTTCACTGCATTATACACCAAGAAGCCCTCTGTTCTAAAAAAATTGAATTTGAAAATGTCATGAAAGTGGTAGTTTCGACTGTGAATTTCATAAAATCACGAGGACTCAATCACAGGCAATTCAAACAATTCCTTGATGACATTGAATGCGAACATGGAGATTTACTGTATTATACAGAAGTAAGGTGGCTAAGTCGTGGATTGACACTGGAACGATTTTTAAATTTAATAGAAGAAATTGATATTTTTCTGGCGGAAAAGCAAAGGGACGTCCCGGAACTTAAAAGTCCTGATTGGTTGTGTGATTTGGCTTTTTTAGTTGACATTACAAATCATTTGAATGTCTTGAACACACGGCTTCAAGGCAAAAATCAACTGATATCCCAGCTCTACGCACATGTATCATCCTTTCAATGCAAGCTGACACTTTTCAGATCGCAATTGAATTCTGGAAATTACAATCATTTTCCGAATTATAAGAAAATGGCTGAAAAATTCAAAAAAACTGCTATTAATTTCAGTTATGTAAAAAAGCTAGATATTTTGATTCAATCTTTTCAAGACAGATTTTCGGAGTTTAAAACAGTGAAACCTCTGTTGGACATATTTAGCAATCCTTTCACGATTTCAGTTGAAAATGCGCCAGAGTTAATGCAGTTAGAAATTATCGACATTCAGAACGACCAAGATTTACGCAACAAATTCAACGAAGGAGACTTGCTGAACTTTTACCGCTGCATTGATAAAAATACGTACAAAGAGTTGCGCATAAACGCTCTGAAATGTGCAAGCTTATTTGGTTCTACCTATATATGTGAACAAACCTTTTCAATCCTAAATAATAATAAAACAAAAAATCGAAACCGCCTTGCAAATGAAAGTTTGGAAGCAGTTTTACGTGTTGCTACAAGTAAATTTGAGCCAAATATAAAAAAGATTGTAAGCACTATGCAGTGCCACGCTTCAAATTAATAAATTCTTTTTCAATTTGAATACATTATTATCAATTTTTCATTGTCTTTAATTACCTATACTTCTGGTGGCCCACCATCAGTTCATAATTTGCCCGAGTGGCCCCTAGTCTTAATAAGTCTGTGCATCCATGCTATAAAGTAACTTTTTTATCATTACGATACATGGGCCATGGATTTAGTACATCACTCCTTTGTAGTATCTATGGTCTGTGGCAGTATCGCTTAAGCAGGGCGCATTTTTAACGCAATACAAAACAAAATTGATTAAAATTTTTACTTTTTGTTTGTTAAAACAACTATAACAGCAAAGTCTCTCCATTGATCTTTTAGTTTTTAGTTATAAGTTTAGTAGGTTCAATCCCAATTGTATGAAAGTAGATAAAGTAGTGTATGAAACTGATGCATAATGAGGGGTATTAAAACACAAGTGTGTGTTTAAAAACCGAGCCGTAGTAGGCGAGAGAATTTTATGTGAATGATCTTTTCGTTGATACGTAATTAAGCGGATGTTATGGTTGTTTGCTCTGCCCTTATAGATTATTACTAGAATCAAATGTATTTATGGTTAGAGTGCTATGGTTATTATTATTGCCCTCGTATTTTATCTGTGTAGTGAAGCGAACACCGCTTTTGATAAATAAAATGCGTATTACAATGTACGCAAATGTTATTGTATCCAGTGTTTTAACAATAGTTTCGCAGTGTTGTTAATCTAAAGATGAATTGTTTTAACGTTTCATTCATACCTATTGTTTGTTATATTCAATTGTTTGATTCAACATTTTCTGAATATATTGTAGATTAGGTGTTTTATGCCCGTTTGCACTAAACTTAAGAATCGCCTAAGTTCTTGCCTATTTTGTTTAGGCTCTTTACTCCTAGCGAAAAATTACCTTAAGCCATTCCTAACTCCACTTAGGAGATTCATAACTTTATGAGCCCGAATAGGAAGCGCTCAACGCGTAAGGCGATACTTAACCCTTCAACGCCCGGAAAATCGGACACAATAGATGAATAGATACTCCATTGTTATCCAGCCGCATGCGGCCGCTCGGGAGTTGATGAATTAAGTAGTATTTTTTATGTTACAGGTTTCCTTAGCCTGTCCAATTTCGGTTGATTTGTCATTTAATGTCACGAAAACAAAGTCTTTGTCAAAGACGTTGACAAATTCAAACAGATTTATCTTTTAAAGTAATAGACCATAAGCAATCTATCATTCCAATGGTTCGTCATTCGTTCATCATTTACTTTACAAGGCAATTCCCTAGTTTCGTCATAGCTGAGACAGAACTGTTAGTGCAAACCAAATTTTTAGTTAGGCTGCTCTTAAGCTTAGGTGTATCTTAACTAGGACAAGCCTAACCCAAGTTTAGTGCTAACGGGCATTAGACTTCATGATCTTTTTTAAGTTCAACAATCGGAAAAAGTCCCTTGTGATCATGTTTGTTTTTAAAAATGATTTTGTTATACTTTATAATTTAGTATTATTTGGCTTTCTCAAATGGTTTCTGCTCTAGATGAATAGTCTACTTCTGTGCAAGCTTGCTCCATCTTCGGTCTCTTTATAGCCTAAGGGTTTTTAAGTTGTTTACGGCAGTCCAAACTCTCAAATGCATCCTAAAGTTAAGGTAATCTTATTTACAAATAAGTCGTCAGATTTGGAAACACTATATAACTGACACTTTAAAATTAACGTTAAAATTAATCTTAGCCAAAGAATTTGGCTGGAAGATGGCTATAAGAGTAAGCCCTTATTTAATATAAAAAATGCATACAGTTTTTTGGTTATGGGTCAGTTTTATAATAACAATGTCTTTAATGATATGTATATTTATTTATTTTATTTTGGACAATAGACGGTCATTTACAGAGAAATAGTACATTGTACACACCAGCGTCGGTCTTTGACCCAAAAAACACCGGGATTTTTCCAGCTCCAGATCCCTCCATGGGCAATACTGACTGCACTACGTTATGATGGCCTCAAGCTAAGCTTAACTCCGATCACGGCCTTAGAGCTTGGTCATGATTGCAGCTCTTGCTGTCCGCGCCATAAATGCCTCGACCTTCGGTTTCGGCCTTTATTCCACCTTGTCCATCAAGGGCTGCAATGCTGTCATAGCCTGGACCTGCGCGATGCTCCGCGCACGGCCATCATCATCGCTGCCAGTAACGCAGTCATTATAGACCGCGGCAGTAATGTACTAATACAATATCATAAATATGTTGTTATTTGTCTGCAGTGACTTGGAACCGGGCGCGGCCACCGCTCCGTCCGGCTCGTCCAGCAGCTCGAGCCTCTCATCCAGGAGCAATGAGAGCAACACTGTCGCCGCCGAGCAGCAAGGTACATGCATCATTATTATACAATTAAATTAATTTATACTTATCTCTATGACATGGCTATTCTTAGAGCATTTAATCTGTGGAGACCCCAAGACCGTACACCGAACAAAATTTTCCGCCACTTTTATCGGGAGGGGAGGTACGTACAGCACACTACGAAAAAGGTCGCATAGTCGAAAGAAAGTCTTATGAATTTGCTATATTTTGCGAGGTTTCCCGAGGTATATAATTTTATCAATCCGTCAGAAAAAAAATTCATACTCCCATACAAAATGTATTGGTCGGCTAACCGATTTACTATGGAAAGGCGAAAAAAAAAATTGTTTTTCGACCTATGTTCCTTGGAAAATGTTGTTCAGTTTTAGCAACACTATCACCTGTTTCAGTATCATCACATCATTTGGTTCCTTATAAATTACCTATAGGATTCGTGTGCTATATTCTGCTATTATATGACTTGGTTAGTGCACGACAGCATTAATTAACTGTCAGTTATCTCCCCGCAGCGTCCCAATCGGACTGGTCAGAGGAGGAAGAACCTTTGGCGGCGCAGTGGGCGGACAGCCTGCCGCCGCACGTGCTCGACGCCCTGCAGCTGGCGCCGCGGCTGAGGAAGCGGCAGGAAGTCATACACGGTAACTATACCATACTCACTTGGGCATAAATACAAGCCTCAGTGTGGGAAATTGGAGGGTGTAAATCAGCGCCATCTGTGTCACGGCTTGCTAACTTTATACATATCATCACAATACAAAAGTAAATATTCATGCAATTTTGCTCACGCGCAACAGCAGCGACTGGTTCGCCTATAGTTGGAACAGAGGGCGCTGTTACAATGTATGTAAACGGCTGCGGCCATCCGCCGCGATTTGTCGTCGCGCGCACTGAGTGTAGTGTGGCCGGGGCGGACTTCTGTTGTAGGAAAATTTTTAGCGGGCCGCAATTTATAATGAGTTTAGAATCCCTGATTATTGACTTTTTTTAATCAAATTCTCGCGAATAGACTACACTATGTAAATAATAATATCCAAGTGGACGTTTTAAGTGATATATTCAAAATTAATGGAACAGAGCTTTCTTTGTAAATGTAATGTTTGTATATTCATTGAAAATTCATTTGTTTCAGAGTTAATCGTATCAGAAGGCTCCCACGTCCGCTGGCTGAAGGTCCTATGCCGAGTGTTCCTGCGCCCTTTAGAGAGCGCCCCGGCGTTGCTCCCGCCCGACGAGCTCCGAGCGCTGTTCCCGAACTTGCCCGACGTCCGCGACTGGCACGTGGGCATGTACCAGAGATTGCGGAGCGCGAGAGCTGCTGCTCCGCATCATTTGTTGCCTTTAGGGACGCTGGCAGATGCTTTGTTAGCTACGGTCAGTACACTTTTTTAACAATATTATTTGAAAGAGACAGCATAACACAGCATCACATTTAAACAGGTGTTTAAGTTAAACAGTGTTTAAAAATCTTTGTCACCGTGTATAACACGGTGTACGTTTTCTTTTAGTAATTTGCTTCTGTATCTTTATGTTTTTTGGTGTGCAACAAAGTAATTATTATTATAACGTCTGTAGCACACCTCCGCCGCGAAACAGTACCAGTGAAACCGCGGTAGTTCCGCCATAGTTCCACTGTGAATCGTCTACGATGTCGAATACGAATTCTATACGATGTCGACGCCGATATATGACGATCACATCTAGGTAGCGGTTTCGCGTCATTACTTTCATTTTGCGGAATAAGTATAAATAAATTATAAACAAATATTTGACAACATCACACACATTGCTCCGATTCCAAAGTAAGTAGCTAAAGCACTTGTTCAGAGTCGAAACAATGCAGGTTGCATACGAGAAAGGTATGCAACCTCTTTAGAAGTGACATTTCTTTTTTATTATTAACGATCGTCTATTGTTTGACACACGTGAAAATCATATAGATTTTACGGCACTAATGTAAATATGTTTCTTTAATTATTTTTCAAATTATTATATATTTTTATTCGCAAGTAGTCGTTTTATTCAAGTATCATCGAGTACAGTATTGAGCTGTACAGCACTCGTGTTATGGAAATCAGAGACAACGGTGGTATCACAAACACACAGACCTGACCCAGAATTGCGCGTGAAAAATCTACACATTAGAACAGGCTGTTCGCATTTGTTTCGCTCGTCGAAGTTAGGGCGGAACCTACTGCGGAGTTTCGCGGCGGAGGTTGCTGCAGGCGTTAGCTTATATCTGCTTCCCCACAGCTGGGCGAGCCGTCGTACGCCGCTTGCCTGTCCCGATTCTGCCGCGGGCAGCGACTAGCGCTGGAGGCTCTGCGCGAGCGACGCCGCAAGAACAAAGAACTGCACCAGTTCCTGTCCAGCAGGGAACAGTTACCGCTCTGTGGCAGGTTGCAGCTGAGGGATTTACTGGCCTGCGTGTGGCAAAGGTCGGTTTTACCACATAGTATATAATAGTACTAAACTTACAGAAGCCCTTCCGCGCGAGGACAATCAAATAATAAGCTACTCCCACTGCACGGCAATAAAGTACAATTTCAAATTGTACGGGTCTGTTATTGTATGCGCCTTCTCTTTCTGTCGCGCTAGTCGTCGCATAGCTCTGTCTCAACCGACACACGACATCTCTCGTGCGATGGCTCGACTGAGTGAGCCGCGAGCAGTAGTTTTGCATGTGGGCCTCGGACGTGTGTTGCTTGTAGTCCGGCCCCCTGATTATAAGACTCTCACAGAATTATGAATGAATGAATGAAACTGTCAAATTTTTCAATTCAAACGGTTTCAATCGATTTCAAACGAGAATTGTTAACAACAGAGTTGCGTAATCAGCCCTGGGGCCCACATGTGGGTTCCCTGGACAGTACAAGTGTTAATCGAGTCGTGAATATGTCCGCTTATTGCAGGTTGACAAAATACCGTCTCCTGCTGGAGAGCGTCCTAAAGACGGTGTCGTCGGAGGAGGAGTCGGCGCCCGACGTGGAGCAGCT
Organism: Catoptria pinella; assembly: GCA_963556745.1. Taxonomy (NCBI): domain Eukaryota; kingdom Metazoa; phylum Arthropoda; class Insecta; order Lepidoptera; family Crambidae; genus Catoptria; species Catoptria pinella. The sequence goes on along the minus strand of OY750782.1, from coordinate 344,677 downwards.
GCAGCGCGCGCTGGACCGCGCCAAGGACATGCTGCTCAGCGTCGACACCGCCATACGGACCACTGAGAACGAGCACAGGTTACTCACCCACAAGTCATAATCATATCCTGGTTCAAAAACGAATGCTTATACAGCTCCACATTAGCACTTAAGGGGCTGACATGAGCCACCTAGTGCCGCCGGTCTATTTTATTTTATTTATTCTAAATAAGCCCAATTTCTTAAAAAAGGAATCAGTCAAGGTTTTGTTAATAACGTCTAATATTTAATGAATAACTTTACACGGTTTGAAAAGGCATTCGAACAGTTTAAAACGCGATTTTGTTAAAAGTGGCCACTGTTGGTTCAAACCCGTTTTTAAACTATTGCACGCATTTTGTAATTTTGTAACGTTATTCAATAAACATTAGACGTTATTCACGAGACCTTGACTGATTCCTTTTTAAAGAAATTGGGCTTATTTAGAATAAAATAAATATTTTTTAATTTTTAAGATTTAAGCATTCACAATGCTATTTTATATAATACCAAATAATATACTAGAAAAAATACGACTCGATTCCCGTCCGAGAACATGATCTGGTGCGAGTCGTATTTTTTCTAGTATATTATTTGGTATTATATAAATTAAATAATATCGACTGGCGGCGCTAGTTAGCTCATGTCAGCCCCTTAATTAAAATAACAAAGTAGACCTCATGAAGTATAGACACAATGATACTGTGGACACAATGATACCGTGGACATATGATACTGTTGACATTTGGTATTGTGGGTGTTTTGGTACAGTAGACATTTTGACATAGTGGACTTTATGAGACCAAACGCCTTCTAGTTTTATGTGTTACAGCTAAGAAACAGTGTTTAAATTGGTCATAATGTTCTCTTTGACACAGGTTACGAGGTATCCAAGCGAAGTTGGAAGTGCGGGCGGGCAACGAGTGGGACGAACTCAGGAGACTAGAGCTGGCTTCTAGGAGACTACGGCTCGAGGGGGAGCTAACTCTGCGACTCGATCAGCACAAGAAGACAGCTGTTTTAGTATGTTTCTAATACATTGATTACTTGAGATTAAAATATTTTAACGAAATGTTCGTTTGCTTTCAATCGTTTCCAATTATGCAGTTCTCTCTACTCTCTACCTCTGATAGCTTACTTTTACAAAGTAAAATATTGCTTTGCTTTGCAAAAGTAAGCTAAAGGTCTAAAAACAGTACTAGTAACTGCACAGTACAAGAAAAATATTATTGAAAAAAAAGTGGTTAGTTTTTAGGTTCTATTTCTCAAACATAAGCTATATTTTGCTTTGCAAAAGTTAAATGTCAAAAGGTATCGTTCTCTGTATGTTATTTTTTATTTCAATCATAATTATTTTTTGTTTTGAGTTACGTCGATTTTGATATTCGTTCAGCTCCTCTTTCATAATCATCATCTTCCATTTTTAGCGTTCCGTACCCAAAGGGTAAAACGGGAACCGTATCACTGAGACTTCGCCGTCCGTCCGTCCGTCCGTCTGACTATCCGTCCGTCACCAGGTCGTATCTCACGAACCGTGATAGTCAAACAGTTGAAATTTTCACAGATGATGTATTTCTGTCACCACTATAACGACAAATACTAAAAAACAGAATAAAATAAATATTCGACTGGGCTCCCGTACGACTGACGTGATTTTTACGGAACCCTTCGTGCGCGAATCCGACTCGTACCTGGCCGGTTTTTATTTTTAATTAACGAATATCGGGACTGGGCCCCTGTATACAAATACGGTATATCTGTATCATTCAACATGTTCGTTTTCCGTGTAGGCGCTGATGTTCGAGGACATGCTGGTGCTGCTGCAGCGCGAGGGGGACCGGTTCCTGCTGAAGCCGCTGCCGCACCAGCACGGCCTGCTGTCGCCGCTCATCAAGTGGTACACGACCACTACACACACTACACATACACATACACTACACATACACTCACCATCATAATAACATTATTTGTTACAAACACTAGATCCATAAAAACGATACAATTACAAATGAAATATAAAATTAAATTATAAATGCATAAGTACAAATATGTATACGGTCATACTGAGCGTATTACAAAACTATACATTCTAACGGCCCTACCACAAAAGATTTTAAAACACTGTTTAATTTAGACACTGTTTAAATGTGATGCCGTCTCTTTCGAACGATATTGTCAAAAAAGTCCAAGATGAACACTTGTTGAACAGTGTTTTAAAATCTTTTGTGGTAAGGCTGTAAATGTTTGAGCGCGCATCGGGCGATAACCGTTGATTGAATTTTGATAGTCTTTTCACAGTTTTGGTAGCTTGTGATCCGATGTTTCATCTGATTCGGGCGGGTGGAACCAGGGAAACGGCTTAAACTCTCCGGAGTACTAGCTTTCGTAACCTAAGAAGTTATGTACTGTGTGTAAAGTTTAAAATGAGTGCGAGAAGATTTGTAACGGAAAGTAAATGTACAAAACGAACCCGATGATAGTCGTTCTAACACTAATTTAATTCTATAGTAATTATAAAAATGTAGCGTAAACAGAATCGCGGTAACGTTGTAAATACTAATACATATTGTATTGTTTCTACGTGATCCAAATTAACACGCCACACGATTACATATTAATATTTATTTACTTCTGTACGTTTACTCGTACAAGTTAATTTAAATGACCAGTTAAACTGGTCGCCATATTTCTCTACTATCCACGTGGACAAATATTAGCTATTAGTTGACTATAGACGCTCTTGAAACTTAAAATTAGCTAATTCTAATCAAATCCATTCCTAAGGGGATGAATCGAGAATCAAATCCAAGAGATGCCTTGATAGCCATTCAGAAAACGAGCTTGTAATACCACTCTGTTGTAATTTATGAAGTCAGACTTCGTCTGCGTGGAAAGTTTTTTGCTATCCCTCGGCAAATTATATATTTTTCGGGATGAAAGTCCCTATGTCCTTCTCTGCACCCTTGACAACGTGTATGCTAAATTTCATGATGATGAGTTCAGTAGTTAAGACGCGAAGGCGTAAAAAACAAACAAACAAACGGACTTCCACATTTATAGTATTAGTAAGTATATTATAATAATTACTTAATACAAATATACCTTTATTCCTACAGGGATAAGGTCCTATTTCGGCCGAACGCTGCAGTTCGCAACACATTCTTCCTGATGAACATCAACGGAGTGCAGATGCACGAACTATCCGCGAATACGTCTGCGGAGTATACCACGTAAGTGTTGAATTAAAGAATGAATGAATGAATATTTTGTATACCCAGATAATTACAAAAACATTGTAACATTTTAGAAAGCTCATTCAATTAATGAGTGAGACATTTATTTATTAACTACAAGCATATTTAACTGTTTTTGAATTTGAATTAATTATTCAGATTTAGCCTACGTACACACGACGGCACGTCAGGTTATACAGTTAAACTGCGAAAACAGCTTTTATTACAAGGTCGTTACAAGGTCTCCCGCTTAGGGTTTGCGAACCGATGGCGTAGCTTCTTTGACATTCACAAGTGCTTGTAACAGCCTAGACTGAATAAAGGAGTTTTGAATTTTGAATATTTATTACGCCGGGCATAAAGGCGGTCTCAATGTCATCATGTTAGTCTGAGGTGCCGTCGTGTGCACCATGTAAAAAGTGCTATATATTAATTAATTTTTAAACTTGTAAATATTTTATTTACGTATTGTATTATTTTAGATATGCTATTGTTTCAATGGAATTTTATTTTAGTTCTCTAATTTATGTTTTGGCTGTCCGGGGGCCATATTTATGGAATGCCTAACCGCACATTTACGCAGTTTTAGTTCTAAAAAAATTAAAAGCTGTTTTTTTAGCAAAATAAGTACTATAGGTATACATTGAGGCATTACACATTCTTGTAAATTTCAAATAATAAATTTAAAATAGAAAAATCAGAGAAAATTTATTAATATCAACAGAATAAGCTTATAAATTAAAATTAAAATTTCTAGTATATTATTTAGTATTATATAAAATAGCATTGTGAATGCTTAAATCTCAAAAATTTTAAAAAAAAGTTATAAATTATTCATTTTATCATGAAATAAAAACTCTTTTAACACTCATTAAGCACCTCATCCGCTCTATTGTGTTGTCAGGTGGGTGAACTGCATCCAGGAGGCGCCTCTAGCTCGAGTGGAACTGAAACAAACCATCACACCTTCACACCAGGCTTCACGATCTACAGACGACTCCGGTAATTATTGCATTTTCTACTTTAAGAGTGGCCACTTTTAGCAATAAAACTACATTAAACTAAACGACAGTCTAGAAAATATTGTGTAAGTGATTAAAAGTATCACAAAGCTTCCTCGGAGTGCACTACAGAGATATAATTTGTAATTTCGTCTTTATCTAAGCACTGTTTTTTTTCCCAATGGCGGCGCTAGTGTGCTGACTACGCGCCCTTAACGATAACACAACAGAGGTTAATGTCGCTTGACAACATTTTGAACGTTACTTTTTAGATATCCTATTAACATTTTGTTGTAGTTTCAATGAATGAATTGTTGATTGCATTTTGAGTTATTGGTAATAATCAGGGATCGACTTAAAAGAGGCAGATAATTTTAAATACCAAAATGTGAAGAATAGTATTTTTCGATGTATCTATCTCTCTTTGTCTGTGGTTCTTTCGTGAAAAAATAATATTACATGGTCTCCCTCTTAGGATTTGCAAACCGATGACGGAACTTCTCTGACATTCACAAGAATTTGTAAAACCTTGGCTGAATAAATGATTTTATTTATTTATTTAAAATGTATATTAAATAATAATAATAATTAATGCTTGGACAATTTCACATCATCATCTTCAAACAGCAGTCATTACATTGTACTTTTTTCGAAAGATTCGAACTGTATTTAGTAACCACACTGATACAAGAACATGAATTTCCAAAATTATTTTGTAAGAATTTTTTAACGAATTAAAAATTTAAATCTTTCATTTAACTTTGTCTCTCAGGTATAAACGTATCCCGGAACCCATCAGACGCTTCCGAAAAGTCCACCGCCACTACAGACGAGCCTGAGAGCGACAAGGACAGAGCGTCCGTGCAGCCTGAGTGCGAGCAGGACAGCAACATGAATGTGGACAATCCGCCTGAAGAGAAACAAGAGGAGACGACAACGACAAGACCTGAGGAAGAAGCGAGGGAGAAGGATGAGGTGGAAAAGGAGGACAAGCAGACGTGAGTGATTTAGGATATGCATGAATTCAAGTTTTAAACGAGCAGAAAACGCGCGATTATGTCGGTACAGAAGCTGCTAACGCGCGTTGTGGACCAATCGGTCATTACGCGCTGCTTACGTGAGGAAAATCCGAACCGTGTTGGTGGCCTGTTTAAGAAGTTTAGCGTGTGTTTGCCTGTGGCATCGGTAGTTTCCAGACGAATGGACAGATTTTGGTGCGGTTTTTTACAAGTAAAATTGGAGTTATGTGTTAATTCTCTGGTGGAGGTTTAAATCACCTATCAGTATAGTAGTCCGATTCCTTTGTTATTAAACGCATGCCGCCACTGCGTATATATAACGCACAGAAACTCAGCCAAGGACCAGGGTTGTCACAACGAATACCACTAAATATTTCACATAAAAGTTTTAATTTGAAATAATGAAAAAATAATCGTGCATTCTAGCTAGTCATATGTAAAAAAATATGAATGCGTAACAGATAGATATTTTGTACTATTTTTGTTGTTTGATGTTTTTAGAGTTCTGTAATTAAATTATACTGCATAGTGTATTCTCATAAGAATAAATAATTTATATACAAAATGAAAAAATAAATAATATAAAACCTGAATATCATTACGGACGTGCAAGATAGGAATGGCAGGTATTAAATTTCGTTACGCTTACACGTACGAACTATAGGGAGATTGCGCTCGCCGTTTTTCCCTCGCCCCCGTACTGTTTCTCCGCGTACCCCCCATCGTCGGCCCGCGCAAGTACTTCAGTCTGCCGACTGTAAGTAGTAATAATACTGCAAGTTGTATGTGAATGTATCCAGCCCCCGTCGCGCGACCGTGGGTCGCGTGGTCCGGCAGCCGGCCGCGCCGCCCGCGCCGCTGCTGACCGTGCTGGCGCCCGCGCCCGCCCTCGCGCCCGCCACCGTCTGCACCTACACAGGTACTGCACGCATGCATACCTACTCTACACCTACACTACACGTACACACCTACTCTACATGTACACTACACGTACACACCTACTCTACACGTACACTACACGTACACACCTTCTCTACACGTACACACCTACTCTACACGTACACTACGTTTATGTACGTGTAGAGACACGTACATACCTACTCTACACGTACACTACTCTACACGTACATACCTACTCCACACCTACACTACACGCACACACCTACTCTACACGTACACTACTACTCTAAATGTACACACCTACTCTACACGTACACTACACGTACACACCTACTCTAAACGTACACACCTACTCTACACGTACACTACACGTACACACCTACTCTAAACGTACACACCTACTCTACACGTACACACCTACTCTACACGTACACTACTCTACACGTACATACCTACTCTACACCTACACTACACGTACACACCTACTCTACATGTACACTACACGTACACACCTACTCTACACGTACACTACACGTACACACCTTCTCTACACGTACACACCTACTCTACACGTACACTACTCTACACGTACATACCTACTCTACACGTACACTACTCTACACGTACATACCTACTCCACACCTACACTACACGCACACACCTACTCTACACGTACACTACTACTCTAAATGTACACACCTACTCTACACGTACACTACACGTACACACCTACTCTAAACGTACACACCTACTCTACACGTACACTACACGTACACACCTACTCTAAACGTACACACCTACTCTACACGTACACACCTACTCTACACGTACACTACTCTACACGTACATACCTACTCTACACCTACACTACACGTAAACACCTACTCCACACGTACACACCTACTCTATACGTACACTACTCTACACGTACATACCTACTCTACACGTACACTACACGTACACACCTAGTCTACACGTACACACCTACTCTACACGTACACTACTCTACACGTACAAACCTACTCTACACTACACATACACACCTACTCTAAACTACACATACACATCTACTCTAGACTATACATACACACCTACTCTACACATACACACCTAAACTACACTATACATACACATCTACTCTACACTACACATACACACCTACTCTACACATACATACCTAAACTACACTACACATACACATCTACTCTACACTACACATACACACCTACTCTACACATACATACCTAAACTACACTACACATACACATCTACTCTACACTACACATACACACCTACTTTACACATACATACCTAAACTACACTACACATACACATCTACTCTACACTACACATACATACCTAAACTACACTACACATACACACCTACTCTACACATACATACCTAAACTACACTACACATACACATCTACTCTACACTACACATACACACCTACTCTACACATACATACCTAAACTACACTATACATACACATCTACTCTACACTACACATACACACCTACTCTACACATACATACCTAAACTACACTACACATACACATCTACTCTACACTACACATACACACCTACTCTACACATACATACCTAAACTACACTACACATACACATCTACTCTACACTACACATACACACCTACTCTACACATACATACCTAAACTACACTACACATACACATCTACTCTACACTACACATACATACCTAAACTACACTACACATACACATCTACTCTACACTATACATACACATTTACTCTACACTACACATACACACCTTCTCTGCACATACATACCTAAACTACACTACACATACACATCTACTCTACACTACACATACACACCTACTTTACACATACATACCTAAACTACACTACACATACACATCTACTCTACACTACACATACACACCTACTCTACACATACATACCTAAACCACACTACACATACACATCTACTCTACACTACACATACACACCTACTCTACACATACATACCTAAACTACACTACACATACACATCTACTCTACACTACACATACACACCTACTCTACACATACATACCTAAACTACACTATACATACACATCTACTCTACACTACACATACACACCTACTCTACACTACACATACACACCTACTCTACACATACACACCTAAACTACACTACACATACACATCTACTCTACACTACACATACACACCTACTTTACACTACACATACATACCTACTCTACACATAGCATATAAAAATCAACATAGTCATAACTCAAAAAACGTAGTATCGCAGTATAGTGTTTCAAAGATTGAAAAAGTCATAGTTCCTAATTGTGAAGTATTTATGGCCTGACATCGTTAAAAAGCTACATTCTTCTACTTTGTATACTTCTTGATTAAGTCTTCTTGATTAATATATAAGAATTTACAAAGTACTTATAGAACCACTTATCGCTTGATAATTAATTAATATGAGAAAAAAAACAATAAAAAAGTAAGCCCTCTTACGCTCTGGCGGTTCCATTTTAACATAAAATTTCCTCGATTACATGATATAATTGCATAACAGAACGACTGAGGCGACTGGACGAGGGCATAGAAGCAGCCCTGCGCGCTAAGGCGGCCATCGTGGGCGCGGTGCTGGGCGTGCCCGCGCCCATGCACCGCCACCTCGCCGAGCTGGCCGTCGCCGACACGCTGGGACAAGTCGGTAAGGGGACGTTTGTGTTTATGAACCTACTCATTCTTGTCTTTTAAATTCTATGCAATAATTTTATTTTTATTGACCGAGCGAGCGCGAAGCGTTTCTTCTCTGCCAGCTTAGGCAAAAATTCTCTTGTATGTCCGTTCTAATAATCTATTGGTTGCATTTTCCAACCGATTCTCGTGAAATTTTGTGAGCAGTTTCTATAATTACATAGATTTTTTATCGACTCAAATTTTCGATATTTTTCGAAAAAATAAAATTCACCTATTTCGAAAATGTTCAAAACTTGAAGTGCCATCTAGCTTCGAATAGATATAATAAAAGAATACCTACCATTTGAAAGCCTCGTGGCGACATCTATTAGAGTTTTACAGCTCACTGAGGCATTAGTTTCTAGAAGCTATTTTGTTATTAAATCTAGATTTTTCGCATTCGTAATACTTTTATATTAAAATAAATAATATTACCAAAAATCATTGAAAAAATCGACTCACTCGTAGCACCTTCGACGGAGCTATTTTGTTTGTTATATTTATGTTGGTGATGTAGAGTTTGACGTGCGTCCGTTTCAAAAACCGAAGAAGTCTTTTTCACAACCTTTTGGCTTTGAAAAGATCCAAGTTAACACATGAGCAGGCAGTGTTTCCTAGGCATTCTAAAGTAAATGGTTGGTGCGAATTGTACGCAAGATTTTTTTTTATTAGTATTTGGAAGACCAACAGCAGGACAAACAGCTGACTGTTAATATTTTATATAATATTAACAGTCAGCCGATTATAGGTGTTCACGTTTATAATGTATGTTTGTTTGTTGTACAGACGTCCGCAACGAGCTGCGCGCGACGCGGCAGTCGTCGCTGGAGAGCAGCGACGAGGACGCGTGCGACGACCCCGACATACGGCAACTACTGCTCGCCGCGCACACGCAAGGTATCCGCCATGTGCCATGTGCCATCAGACACGATCTAAACACCATATCAACCTTTTTTTAGGAAGAACATAGTAACTGCCATTTTGCATATTTTACAAGAAGGATTTTTTAAATATTTTTCAAAATTATTGCAACGTACTAGTATATATCTTACGTTGCATAATTTATTATCATAAGCGCCAAGTAAAATGCTTGCCATAGAGCCTTAAACTTAGTATTTTAATCGTGAGTGACTTAGGTTTTTGTCGTATGCGTCAGGTACTATATTTACGATATAGATATTTACGGCAAGTGCGCATTTGCAGCGAGTAAAATTGAACGAATGAATCTATTAGCAGCGAATAGCCTGTCACACACAGCGAATAACCGTGTATAGTAATCGTATATTTGCTTTGTGTGACCGAGTCTTTAAGTTAATATTCGAGTTGACTCGATCGTAATCACTCCTCATTGGCACGAGTGAGTCGGTCAGTTCAGTTTAGAATCCCAAATAGTCATATAACGATATTGTGTATTGTAGCGAGTCAACTGACCGAGGTGATATCTCGCGCGCTGGACGTGAACGAGGCGGCCGCCGTGGCCGCGCGCTCCAGGAGGGGGCGCTGCGACTACTGCAGGAACAATGTTGCAGGTATTGGCACGCTCACCATCACCACACCTACAACCACCGAACTCAAATATTAACGATAATCGGTAACAGGGGGACAGATCAATCTTTTTTGTCCGTTCTGTCACCCCATGGGGACAGAGCAGGGTGACAGATCGGAAAATTTCAATGTATGGAAGTGTCATTGCTGTTGTCATTGGGACTAAAATATGGGGCTGTCATTTTTTAGCCCATAGATTTTACACTTCCATAGATTTTAGTTCGCTTGTTCTAGGTGTCATTAGCACAGCTCAGCATTTAATCGGGCCAACCCGGTGACAGACGGCATCCTTTATATAATAATTGCAGTCTGTATTTTAAAGAAAAGTGAGAGAGTTTATTTGAAATTACGGCCTGTGTAGTCAAATGGTGTTAAAGACGCAAAGAAGGCAGTAAAAAGATGCAGAAATAACTATCATATTTTTTCGTTTTAATATGGAAAATATCTTTGAGTATACAAATTATGGTCGCTATAATGCAACCAGTGTTCAGTCGCTTTGTGCTGCATAGTTAAATGCCAGCATTTTTGGCTGTACCCACTTAGTTGTAATTTTCGTGTGGTGCCATATTTTTTGCACAGTGCTTGTTCCATATATTTTAGTTCGCTGTCTAGAACGATAGTTCCCTACAAAGCGCACTGTCAAAAGTGAGCTAAAAGTGATTTTTATCCTTCTGTGATATAGTGAATTACACTATCAGCACGTACTCAATAGTACGTGATAATTAAGGTCTTCCTGATAGTCAAGGCGTCCTTCCTCTAGTCACGTATAGATGTGATGTTAATTAGTATTTAAGATGATACACTAGAGGATAAAGATTATTCATTCAACGCAAGACATTGTTTCATTTCGGGTCTCCGTCCCAACGCCATTACACTTCATACGTTACCTAATCGTACCTATAAGTATAATTTCCCTACATTTAGGGAATTACTTACGATTTTATCGGATTTTAGTTACGATTAGGTAATGTATGAAGGAAACAAATCTGAAAACTGAGCCCACTTTACATACAAGGACTTGGCTTCTAGGTGCTATTGTTCTAAGTTAACAGGAGTACTGTATGTAAAGTTACGATTAAACAGACAGCGTCTTTTTTCTCGTCGAGCCGTCGGAAAATCATGAACTCTACGCTAAAATACAGTGATGAATTTTTGATGAGTCATACTGTGTACGCCTGTGAAGGTTCCTGGAATATATATATATTTTGCGTGGTGTTATATTGCGACGTATGTCGCGTGCAGCTGGTATAGAAATAAAAATGCAATTCTCTAATTAACAGAGAGCACTGAGAGTACAGAGCGAGTGTCAGCGGGCGAGCTGGAGCCCGCGGTAGAGCGGCAAGTGTCCGAGTGCATGTCGGTGCTGGAGCGCGCGACGCGGGGGGAGGCCACGGCGGGCGCGCCGCACCTAGAGGGGGACGCTGAACGGGCGCTGGGTGAGTCTATAGAGAGTACAGAGCGAGTGTCAGCGGGCGAGCTGGAGCCCGCGGTAGAGCGGCAAGTGTCCGAGTGCATGTCGGTGCTGGAGCGCGCGACGCGGGGGGAGGCCACGGCGGGCGCGCCGCACCTAGAGGGGGACGCTGAACGGGCGCTGGGTGAGTCTATAGAGAGTACAGAGCGAGTGTCAGCGGGCGAGCTGGAGCCCGCGGTAGAGCGGCAAGTGTCCGAGTGCATGTCGGTGCTGGAGCGCGCGACGCGGGGGGAGGCCACGGCGGGCGCGCCGCACCTAGAGGGGGACGCTGAACGGGCGCTGGGTGAGTCTATAGAGAGTACAGAGCGAGTGTCAGCGGGCGAGCTGGAGCCCGCGGTAGAGCGGCAAGTGTCCGAGTGCATGTCGGTGCTGGAGCGCGCGACGCGGGGGGAGGCCACGGCGGGCGCGCCGCACCTAGAGGGGGACGCTGAACGGGCGCTGGGTGAGTCTATAGAGAGTACAGAGCGAGTGTCAGCGGGCGAGCTGGAGCCCGCGGTAGAGCGGCAAGTGTCCGAGTGCATGTCGGCGCTGGGTGAGTCTATACGGCCTCACCACCTATACGGCCTAAACACCATTCAATAAGTGTTTAACTTAGACACTGTTGTAATGTGATGTTGTCACTTTTAGAAATATTGTTAGAAAGAGACAGAATCACATTTTAAGTGTTTAATTTTAACTTTTTTGTTTACAATTTGAACGACATCCGTAGTGGAGTGGCTTTGTTTCAAGGTGTCACCATCTCTGAGTCCCGGGTTTGATCCCCGGTTGGGTCAATTTAGAAAGACGATTTTTTTTATAATGTTTGACAACATCACATACATTGCTCCGTAGCTAAAGCACTTGTGTTATGAAAATTACAGTCAACGGTGATATCACAAACACTCACACTTGAGACAATATAGAAAAGTTCGTTTTCTAAATTGACCCTGCCTGGGATCGAATCTGGGACTTCAGAGATGGCGACACCTTCAAAACCGACGTACAAAGCCACTCGACCACGGAGGTTGTCGACAGTGATGCCAACTTGGCAACTTTATAGCTAGATCTAGCTATTATTTGGTGACAGATGAAAAAGCTTAACTACAAGTTTCATTAAAATGTATTTAATGAAACTTGTAGTTAAACTTTTTCATTCAAATATTGCCAATTTATTACCTACCTACTGTAACATTTAGCTAGTCTAGCAACTTTTTAGGGCCAAAAATGCCAGTCTTTGAGAAATGTCTAGCAACTAGGTAAAGCTAGCAGTTGGCAACACAGGTCGTCGAATACGGATTCCTGGGTATTGACTAGCTCAATACCCAGGACTATTACCTATTACCCGATATCCCTCAGAGAGCAACGCGTCGACGGCGGCGCTGGCGGGGCGGCTGGCCGGGCTCAGCTGCGGGCTGCAGGACGCCGTGCGCGGGCTCCTGCGCGCGCTGCCCGACCTGCAGCGCCGGCACGTCGCCACCAGGAGGGAACTGGCCACCATCAGCGAGCGCGCGCACAGGCTCATGCACCAAGGTAAACTACGTTCGCTGACATACTGTCGGTACGCTTTATTGAAAATTGAAATTGTACTTTATTGCCGTGCAATGAGAGTATGTTATTATATATTCTGTGGTATATTATAGAAATAAATAATGATTTATTTCTAAAAAATGTTTTACGAATATTTTATAATATTTTTATTGAGTGTTTGGTAATATGTTTTGGGCCTTTCTCGACCTCCTAAAACGTTCTACGAAGTGTCATATTCTCATAAGCCTTGTTACAACGTAATATATCCATTACTTAATTCTTGTTTTAAGCAAACCAGACGCAGTTTGTTAACATATAGATATAATACTATACTAAAATCCTTACTTAATGTCCTTAGTGACTCACTGATTCATCATTGCACAACTCAGTCTACTGGTCGGATCACGACGCAGTTATCCTCTAAGAAATACATTTTGATAATACCCACACAGTGTTTTGGAATTCAGTAAACTTGCCAGTATAGGCTACATACCTACTGTATTTGTTACAGATTACCAAACGACGGATGAGATATACTTTCTCAAACCAGACGCGGAAGAACCAATACAGGTATTGATATTTAAATAATATCTTTGTTTCAAATAATTACTCAATTAAATCCTTTGTAGCGCATTTTTGACTAAATATTTATTGAAATGATCGTTGTAATATCTTATCGGCCATAGACATCATTCATCAAAGTTAAAATTATGTATTTATCATAATTGTCAATTATAATCTCTAAACATATGTATGTTTATATTAAACCTTGTTAAAACTATATTTTTCTCACACTTATAGGACCAACCTAGTAACGGAGGGTGATCTCTGATTCGATCCGACTGCAGCCAACGCCATCTCTCGCCCGAAAACGCGAACTAACTATGAACGTTAAACTTCCGGGCGAATTTGATCGTGAATTTAAAATCATCAAAGTAAGTTCAGCATTTAAAATTCCCAATGTTGATTACGTGTCACCCAAATATTTTTTACAGTTTTTAACGAATCGAAATATCAACATTGTGTATATTTTGTAATAATTGTTTTTAGCTTTACCATCTTGTAAGTACGAAACTAATACCTTAGTATTTAAAAAAATATGTTTTATTCCATACGTAAGTTTAATGTGATCGTCTGTAAATGAAGTGTTAAGATTAAAATGTATTTTTTCCGTAACGTTATATGTTTTTCTTTCCAAAAATATATATGTTTTCTAATTTAAGTTACGTGTGTTAACGTTTTGTAAATAACTGTTTTTATAGATAAAAGTCACTTCTCTTTGTGTAATAAATATGTATAATATTATCTTGTATAAAAATACAGAATCAACCATTTCGATTGTAGGGATTCACGAAAATATATGTTCGATCATTAAAGTATTACATTTGACAATATTTTTTTATTTAAAAAAATAAGAGTCGTAACGATATCATTATTTTGGATCGAATGTGGAAGTCAAGAGTGCACGATTATAGGAATTATTTATTTGATTTGAAACAAATTCATTATAGTTAATTAGTTTGATTTGATAAGACAAAACTTACGCATTATAGTCAATCTCATATTATTGTACTCTTGGCTAGAAAATTATGTAATCTAACTTATATAATATATATGTTTTATAATATCATTATTTTGACCACTTATAATTTTCTTTTTGTCTACTTAGTAAAATAGTTTCCGTACAAATATCATAAACACTTGATATGTTTCCTAAAAATAATTGGGAATAATCCACCATGTTACTTGTAACTATGTCCCAACTAACATATAAGTATACTATATCAAAATATAATATATAAACAATGTATGTGAGACACAAAGTGCCCTAAGACTATAGTACCTTGAATTATGCCATATTTAGAACAGATAAATACACAGCGTATGTACAGGGAATATATAAGCTGTTTAATATATATAATATTTATGTAATATAAATTTTGGTCACTTTAATATAAAAATTACAAACAAATCATGTTATTTTACATTTTAAATAGGGATCAATATTATTTTCTTACCTATGTGTTTTATACAATTTTGGAATATATATTTTAAACAGCTTGGATAATAACCAAATATATGTATAATTATAGATATCTGTGTAGGTACCTATACGTAAGATGTAATACGCCATTGTAGCAGCGCAACGTTTTATATAATTGTACACGTTTAATATGAACATTATACAAAATATATATTTTATACGTTAGGCTAGGCTTAGACCAAATGAAAACCCATCCATTTTTGTCGGCGTATTTATATGTTTTATATATTATGAGCTTCTTAAGTCCTTGTAAATGTATCGGCTTTTAAATAATGCTGAATGCCAAACGTGTGGGTATATAATTGCTATAATGAAAAAAAACCGAAAAACAAAACTTAGAAATTAGGTATTAATTAATATTTCTAAATTTGCTGGTTCTAATTTGGTTTTATTATATTTATTACTCCCAGTATTATGCACGATAGAATTGTAATTATTACTATGACTATAAAACTATTTTATAGTAATTATATATCTGCAGCACTTGTCAGTTCAGAACTAAAGGAATTTGATGGAATACAGTTTATGTACATTAATATGTATGTCAGTCCATTTAATGCGGCACAGGACATTTTTTGCGGCGTTAATAGTGTAGCAAGGGCATATGTTGCAAAATGTTATAACTATAAAGCTAAGCAAATGTATTGGATCACACCAAAACTAGTGAATTGTATCTAAAATAATATTCATAAATAAAATGTTTACTATGTATAAAAGTGCGCGTTTTAGTGGGAATTAGTGATTCAATTATTTATGTCAGGGGGCTTAGTGACTTTGAATGACAATTTGGGGGTTGAATGAGACAAGAACACGCGTCGCTGGTTCTTTCCGATTATATTCCATCGCTTCCTGGTCGCTTTAATAACACTGCGTACGAAAATATTGTAATAAATAGTTAGTGGTATAAAATAAATACCGTTACAATCAAATGGATACCTGTGCGTTTTATTTCAACTTAACACCCAAATTTGAAAGAAACTAAGTGGAATTTTGGAAATCACTGCCTTTGTCTCCCGCTAGGTGGCGCATTAGCGATGGTACCTAACTGAGCTGTCAGTTTCTTATAAAAGTGTTCATATTTTTATCATTTTCATAAAATACTGTTATAATGCTTCCGTGTGTTGCTTTTAATTGCAATAATCGAGGTGTCCATCGCTTTCCAAAAGCCAAGTATGTATGAGATTTGTGGTCCTGCAGCTTAAATTATTGGTGTATAAAATTAATCATATTATGATCATCAGTTATTACCTTTCTATAAATTCCTGGATATTATGTTTAGACAAAAGTGGCAAAGCTGTGCTGGCATTAATATCTTCAAATGTTTCAACAGGTGGATGATCATATTTATCATCATCTAGCTAGAGCCTAGACAGTCTTCTTCTATAGCACCAAAGTTATAATTTCGGCCGTACGATTCCAGTCCACGACTAATAAACATAATAACGAAAAAATACGTATAATTGACGAAAAATCTGCAGTTATCTTTAACTCGCCTCTATAAATAAACCTTCTTTCCTTTTAATGATGCTTTCCGCTTTCGTAAATCATCTTTCAGTTGCGTCTCTGATAGTGTAGAATACGTTATTCCAGCTAAATTAAACAAATTTTCAAAAAACAATGTCCTCTTGGTCATACTATCAATATGTAGGGATAATTACTATTCCGCGGTTAGATGATATTGTCAATAAGCTGGGGCGCAGTATTTCGCAGAACTAGATCTTAACTGGTTATTGGCAGACAGAGATTACAGAGGGAAAACAAGACTGCATTTGTTACATCCACAGGGTTATATGAATTCAACGTGGTTCCGCTTGGGTTAGCTACAGGTCAAGCTGTGTTTTAACGAATGATGGATAAGATTTTGGGTGATTTAAAGTTTAAACGCGTCATGGTGTAGGTGAACAATGTCATTTTCTTTGATAAAACGTTTGAGGAATTTATAGGTGATTTAAATAATGTTTTTATGCGTTTAAGGGAAACGAATATTAGTTTTTTAAAGAAAATAAATAGACAATTTCTGACATCAACCTTTGGGGAGAAAACCACCTTATAAAAATATATATTTTACATTAAACTATAACCAATTAAACCCTTCCATTAAATCATTGTCGCAATAACGACTCCTAAAAATAATAGTACAGAGGTGACGGCGCGCGCGGCGCCGGCGAACATATTTCCGTGTATGAAGTACTGAATGTCGTTCAACACCTTTATCTTCAAAGCCATATTTTCTTCTGTCGGACTGTCTGCAAGAGAGCTGGAAATAGCGTAAAACAAAAGTTTTATGATAAAGCAGGAGGCAAGTTCACGGGGTTGGACTCCGATCTGGTCATCAGTTCGTGACTCAGGTTTGGCCAGTTCAGGACTTGGGTCAAGTAAAAAAAAAAGGTGACTACGTTGGGTAGTGTTATAGTGTAAAGAAAACTAATAGTGGTGAATCACTGAAATCGCGCGCGATGTCGAAGCGTCGCGGCAATATGGAGGAAACCTAAGGGTCGTCTCAATTTAAAAAAAAGTGAAATTTGTTATAACTATGAGATTGTAGACACAGGGCCGGGTCCGGGCACAAGTGACCAGCGAGGTTGTAGACACAGGGCAGGGTCCGGGCACAAGTGACTTACGAATTCGTAGACACAGGGCAGGTTCCGGGCAGCATGTAAGCAAATCTAACTACGGAGTTTCAATAGTGATCTCTGATTGGTCAAAAATCTTGCGCATCCTTCAATGAGCGCGTGTTAGTTTTTTTTTTAATAAATATCTATTTTTTTGACTCGCCCATAAAACCTAAATCTAAACGCAGAAGTTACGTTTTCTGCCAAAAATGTCTAAAGAGTTCATTAGGTTAGTATGGCGACCAAAAACGCGCGAGCCGAGCGAGCGGAGCGAGCGGGCCGCGGCCGCTGCCGGCGAAGTGTCAGAATCGACACCTTGCACACCCTTTGCTATACTCTAACCCAAACCTTCGTCGCAATAATATTATTATTTTCCTCAAAGACACCAAATAACTTAAAGACAGGTTGATCAAAAAACTCCGTAGTTAGATTTTGCACGCAAACTGTAATCAGAGATCACTATCTACACTCCGTAGTTAGATTGCTTATATGCGTCCGGGCACAAGTGAACTACGAGGTTGTAGACACAGGGCAGGGTCCGGGCACAAGTGACCTACGAGGTTGTAAACATGGTTGCGACCGCTAAGAGTATCCACTATTGGTTTCTTTACACTATGGTAGTGTTAAGATTTGAACGAAATAGTCTGAAAATTCGAACTAAGTAGTCAGCCTGAAACTGACATAGAAGACTGCAGCGACAGTATTCATTTGTGACTGTAGTAAGACAAACCCTAAAGGTGCAGATATTAATTCCGGCTGCAATTAAAGCTCTCGCTGTAAACTTTACATTAGCAAGTATAGTTTTATACCTCAACGCAGAACACCGCGGCGCATTATAGGCGACGTATACGGGAGCTTTGGCGGTGGCGTGGGTCCCGTCGGGCCCCGCGCCGGAGTAGGGGTCGAGGGTCCCGCGCACCGACACCACGCGGTCGGGGAGGTGCGCGACGCCCGCGAACATCAAGTTGGTGCGACTCACGCCGGACCGGAGGGTGTCTCTGTTCAGACTGGGGGCGAAATAAACATATTTCCGGAATCTATTTGTTGTAATAGACACTGAAAAACCTCGGTCGAGGTCTTTCTCAGTTCTTAGACATAATTTAAATATATACTTTTTGAATTTTCGAGATTTTAGCATTCACAATGCTATTTTTATAATACTAAATAATATACTAGAAAAAATTACGACTCGCACCAGATCATGTTCTCGGACGGGAATCGAACCCGGGACCTTTGGATATCCGGTCCGATGCTCTGACCGCTGAGCTCGGTAGCTCGGTAGCTCGGTAGTGACTCGGTATCTGGTGCGAGTCGTATTTTTTCTAGTATATACTTTTTGGCTTAGTCGAAGATGCTCTATTGATTTTTCGACTGCCTACACGGACGAAGCCGCGGACGAAAGCTAGTAATGAGTACAAAATTTAGTTACACCTCATTTTCATAATTGCAATAAGTACCTAATAGTTATCTACGAGTAGTAATAGAGGCCACAAACGTATTAGGAAAATAAAATCCAGCAAAAAAAGAGACTATATCAATATTTTTTTACAACCACCCTGCACTAACAAATCAGATCCAATATCAGAGGATAACAAAAATTGACATATTATAATTTAGGAAACAGAAAAAGATCATGACACAGACATGCGAAATAACTCAGTTAGTCCTTAACTTTATCAAAATTAATAGTAACGTACTCGTTGGACTTGACTACAACTTAGAGTTAAACAGAAAAACAATTAAGTAATTTGATTCAGTTTTCCTGTGAATTCCTTCTGTTACGTTGGTTTCAAGCGTCATACTTTGCGGTAGATTACAACCTTGTTTTGGTAAAACATTTAATTGTATCAAGTAATTGTACTTTTGTGCACATCTCGGTTGAATTTCTTAAGAAACTTTAATTATTATGCACTCGGTGGTTTGGTATTCGTGGAAAATACCTATAGGTAGGTACCTACTTATTTTATTTCCTATATTCATTCATTAATTGTGTGAAACTTATGTAACATTTGTCATAATTTTAGTGTTGGGAATTATACAAGGATAGGTTTACGATTTGACGACCTCTGTGGTCGAGTGGCTTTGTACACCGGTTTTCAAGGTGTCACCATCTCTGAGGTCCCGGGTTCGATCCCCGGTTGGGTCAATTTAGAAAACGAACTTTTCTATATTGGCTCAGGTCTGGGTGTTTGTGATACCACCGTTGTCTCTGATTTCCATAACACAAGTGCTTTAGCTACTTACTTTGGAATCGGAGCAATGTATGTGATGTTGTCAAATATTTATTTATTATTTATTTATTTATAGGTATTTCAGCCTTTCAGCTTAACTTTTTTAAAAAACTTTGCCTTCTAGAACCCCTTCATGCTTCGGAAAACCAACTATTTCGCATTGGGTCCGCGGAGCCCATCACCTTTTTTCACTAATAAGGAAGGCCTGTGCCTCAGCAGTAGAGAGAGAAATGGTTGATGTGCAAAATATTTCAGTCTATCGTGTATTCCCAGAAGTCCCGTTAAAGTTAATCAACTTAACAAAAATACCAAAAGCCCCGTCACGGATTCAAAATTCAAATTCAAAACTCATTTATTCAGTCTAGGCTGTTACAAGCACTTGTGAATGTCAAAGAAGCTACGCCATCGGTTCGCAAACCCTAAGCGGGAGACCTTGTAACGAGAAGAACCGGCAAGAAACTCGTCAAGGGTTGCTTTTTTCTCCCTGTATATTTCATACAGAGTCGTCAAAATTTGAAAAATGAGGTCGGCATTTAAAGTGACGTCATTTTCCTGATTTCTGATCTTCCCAGAGATTCAGTTACTTTTACAACTACTAACTAGGTGCTTTATCTTAATTCTTTGTAAATTATTTTCATAATTATGATTACTACAACCGGGGTTCTGAATGTTTCTGATAATTTTTTTTTTTGAGTGACACTCGTATCGAGTGTGGCGTATTATCAAGAAGTTTCAATAAGGAAATACAAAGAGGACTCACACGCTTTATATTATGTAAGTATGTCAATCGAGAACTTTAAATTAATTAGAACGAATTAAAGTTTTCGATGTCAATAATGTATTCCGTGTTCGTCACAAGGAATTTCAAGGTATCAAAGCCTCCCTAATCCCATAATAGAACCTCTGGAAAGAAAAATCCCAAAGGCCCCATCGCAGAACAAATTCAACGAGACTTTTGGGAATACACGAAGTAGATAGGCCAGTACTTAAATTATAAGATAGTCAGTCTGTATGTACATAAAGGGGTCCACTCACCGTCCGGCGAACACGTCGGCGCAGAGGCGGTGGTAGTAGTCGGCGGGCGCGCGCGCGGCGGCCGGCACCCAGCCGTACTGCGAGCACGCCTGGTACAGCCACAGCCGAGCTGCACCACGGAACTTTACTTTTATTTCTAGCCTCGTAGCATAGTGTTAAGAAATATTGGGTACTATTACCTATGGAATTGGTGATATTTTGTCACAAATAGAGAACCTCGTCACTTCTATGATTTAAAATACTCATCAATTGCTCGATATTATATCGAATAATTACCACCGTAGACAAAGAACTATCAATAAATAAAAAAACATTTATTTTTCTTAAAATTAAAAATATAATACTAAATAATATATTAGAAAAATACGACTCGCACCAATTCATATTGTCGGACGGGAATCGAACCCGCGACCTTTGGAGGTCCGATCCGATGCTCTTACCGCTGAAATACCGAGTCACTATCGGTGGCATCGTCGATTTTTTTCTAGTATATCCCACTCTTACGCTGCAAGCCAGCGTTATTTCACCAATGTAAGGAAATACTAATCAACTGTCAAATATCTGGAAAGATACTTCAATGAAATGTCGAGGTAATGGTTGCGAATGTCAGTGATGGCACGATTTATTATAACTGTACTTCTATCCTTAAGTCAATTTAGTCGCCCTAAACGACATCCCGAGGATCGGTGCTGACACCTAACGACTAGGCATTTTAAAACATTGTTTAGGATCGTGCAGTACTTACAGTGCACTAACGAAGAATTGTAGGAAGTGTCGGCGAGGTCGGCGACCAGGTCGGTGTAGCGCGCGCGCGCGCACGCGCCGCCCCCGCGCGCGCGCACCCACCCCGCCAGGCGCTCCATGGGGCTCGCTACAACAATACTGATTGAAATAATACGCTTTTTGGTACGAATGTGATTATTAATATTTATATTTGGAACAAGTAGGTAGATATGAACGAAACATAATATGTCTAGATGACCTGATTTCTGATGATCTAACGATGGTGTTCTAATGACCGGTGACGGGAAACCGATGACTAAGTGGAACAGTAAGCTTGCAATTCAAATGAAGTGCACGCATCTATCCAAATTACAATTTTTCAATTGGCGTGCAGCGTCTATATTGAGCCTTACAGACTCCATGTTGAATACTAACAGCCAGTGGCGCCGAGCGTGGCGCACGCTGCGGGGACGTCGTCGATGTCGTCCCTCACGAGTGCAGCGAACGCGTCGATGATGCCCACCCAGAACGTCGCCTCGTCCAGGGGCAGCGCCGCCGTGAACGGGGTGCACGTACTGCAACAAATAATTAAAAAAAAACAGTCCAAATGAAAACCTCCTCCTTTTTTGAAGTTAGTTAACAAATTGTGCATAAATACTAGGAGGAGGCCTATATCCAGCTGTGGTTGTCGTGCGGCTGATATCTAGGGAGTTTCAATTCTTTCGAGATAGGTGTGATACTGGACTCTTGTGCGCAATGCAAGTGCATCATACTTAAGAGAGAAAATACAGTATCAGAGCGTGTCAGAGTGTTCGTGAGTCCGAGTTTCAAGTGTCGAAGATTGATCGAATGTCGAGTGTCAAGAGTGAGTTCGAGTGTCAGAGTATCAGTATCAGTGTGAATGTGTCAGTGTCGAGTGTCGAGGTGTCAAGTGCGAGTTAAAGTAAGCATACTTGAACAGCTGCGACACGTGCCCGAGGCCGGCGGGCGTGGCGGCGGCGGCGCGCACGTCGGCCAGCGCCCGCTCGACGCTTTGTACGCAAGAATCGCTTCCCAGCACTCGCAGCACTTCACTCAACACCTCCAAGTACTCTGGAAATATACATTTTTTTAATAAATACAATTTATTATTGTTTCATGTAAAATTAATATTTCAAAAAAAGTTTATAGTTTTCCGTTTTTTAAGTTTTAATTCTTGATTATTTATAATTTTAAACGTAGATTATTTGAAAATTGATTATTTATTGCAAAGTTCGTTGATTATTTTGCTAAAAATATCCTAATTGATTGTTACCAATAAAATAAAAATAAAGAAACATTAATGTGAATAATCCAAAAAAGCGTGATATTTTCCAAGTCCGGCCGGAATTTTGACAGAGACCCAAAAATCCTGACACGTCAGGATAAATCCTGACGTGTGGTAACCCTAAGTGGACGCCAATTAAAATTAATACCCTCAATATACCTCGGTATTATTTAAAATGTAGGTATGTAAAATTTAATTCCTGCAGTCAAAGATTTTTGTAAAGTTAAGACCAGATGATACCAAACAAAAAGTTTGCTCATAAAGATTTTTAGTTGGTTGGTCGCTATCTTGAATTTAACTAAAGCGGTATACTGTTCAGTCATTGAAAGAGACTTAAACAATGACATTGCAAACTATTTCAACTAAATGACTAACTAATGTGCAGCACCTTTGTCCATGGTAATAATAAGATGGGTGACCGACCTGGCAGCTCGTCGCGCGCGTACAGCGGCCCCCCGTCGGACACCACCGCCTGCACCAGGTGCGGGTGCGACAGACGCATCCACGTGGCCAGGCTGCCTCCCAGAGAACAGCCTACCAGCACCACTTTAGCGGAACTTGAAATTTATACAAAATAACATCAGGGGAGAAGAGTCCTTATGAACCCTCTAAAGAGGAAGCGCCTACATACGCTGAGATTTGGCCGGAAGGCAGCGGGAGGCCGCGCCTCTCCGTATGATCCTGCAGGCCGGCTCATGTGGAGGGCCCATTAGTCTGAGCCGTGTGTCGTGCGGAAGAGTAGAATAAACAATCCTTCACAGTTAGGGGTACACCGTCCACCATACACCACTAGATTTTTTACTGAAGCACTGATTTTTTTCAAGCAATCTGAGCGTTGATTGAGCTTTAGGCGTATTGCAAGAAATATTTAAATTAATTACTCGAAGATATTACGTACAAAAATAATTGTTATTTTTCGAAAGAACATATTGTTTGATTTTCTTTTCGCTATGTTCGAAGTCAATATTATTCTAGCAATCTGGACGTTGCAACTGATTTAGGTAGTGCATATTCATAAAAATAAATAAATCAAAGCATATGATTTAATTATTTTTTCCTAAATCTATGAATCATCGTGCATGTTTCTTTAACAAAATCTTTCAGCATTTGATTCCACCAATTAATACATTGAAAGGAGCTGCAAACGCCAATGTGTCAGGTCAGCCAGTCAGCGGAAACGGTCAATAACAATTGAGCAAAGTCACGTGACGCGCCACAAGGTGATGCGAGCCACACAATTGACCGACTCTGAGTCAGGCGATAAAGATGGGTTGCGGTTAAGTTCAAAGTCAATAGTCATTATATGGGAGGCGGTTATAAGTAAGAACAGTGGGTCTCACCAAAGTAACATTTACAAATTTTCGCTATCGCTTCGCTTCGAAAAATTTATGGATTTGACGTTTTAAATTTTAATTGATAACGAAACCTTATGTCGATCCCAGATAACGAAGATTTGCAAATGTTACTTTGGCTAGACCCCCTGAAACGTTAAGGTTACCAGTTATTCGTGTGGGCTAAAATGGCAGCAGGGGGGCTAGGAGGCTCAAGCCCCCCTCCAAAGCGGACTCATGACCACCGAAACGCGATTATAGCGATTTGTTGCTTTTAATTGTTAAAAGACAATGGATTTTGACAGTTGACTGTCGATAAGCGCTATACCACGTGATATATCGTGATTCGGTGGTCACTACGGGGGCAGAATAAATGAATGAAAATTATATAAATAACAGCCAATAAACTTACCTGTATCGTCCATATTCAAAGTCATCACTTTTGATGTGGTTTATAAATTGCGCCAAATCGCCCAACGTTTGGTCCACGGTCAAAAATCGAAGGTGCGACAGTGTGGTGCTGTAAGATATTTGTTATAAAATTAGTCAATAACTTATGGAAAACACAAATCAACGTTAAGCTGGGTCCTAGTGATACTTTTTTGAAATTATTCAACAAAAACATACCAAAATTCAACAACATTTTTAACCAATAAACAAACACAACCAAAAAACTATCGCTGAAGACCACGCTAGATTTAAAAAAACTAAATACTTACAAACATCAGAATTGAAAAGCGCTTAATAAGTTTCAGTAATATTTTAACAAAATTAGTGGGTAGTTCTATGATGAATGCTCTAAGGGTGGCCACTGAATTAACAAATCAAACAAAATAGCTTTTTCTAGTTCTGTTTTTACAGATAATGTGCAGTTTTCTGCACATTAAACCGAGGTTCAGTTTTGAATCAGATCGAAATACTCAAGTGAATAAGAAACACATTCACTAAAAAAAAACAAAAAAAACATAAGATAATTATTGAAAATTGCTAAAGAGAACCAAACCTGAGCCATTTATATTGTTTTATTATTTTAATTAATCATGCTTAAAGCAATATTGGCATAAATTATAATAAGCTAAGCTTCCGGCGAGTGTTTCCTGTAATTAGATTAGGCCGTCCGTCCGCCGCGACATGATGCGACGTTAATGCACTTAGTCTTAGCGCGGGTTAAGTGGTCGGTGTCCGGGCGACCTTACACGTGCCAGAGAATATAATTTTATAGAGCTTTAATAATTAAACAATCGTTTTCTTTTTAGTCGTTATGCGGTCATAAAAATATACAAGATGGAAGTATAATTCGTGTAGTTTTTATTGATAGCCAACCGCGATACGTTTTTTAAAATAAACTATAACGGGATTTACACCATGTACCTGTTTATTTTTGAGACTCCGATATTTCGGCGCAGTTGCATGCGCCATGGTCACGGAAGAACTGTCGATTGTTGCGTGCGGGTAGATGTTATTGGCAGACGAATCGGTCTACCCTCCGTCTAAGTCTTTTATTATTACGTTCGATACCGGTACCACTGTCTGCAAACTCACTACTCACTCGAATCTGTTCACGACACACGACACTCACTGTATCTGTACGCGAAACGGCGTTTTTACATTTCATGTTGTTTTTACACAAACGGATTACGGGGTTCCAAACACTCGACAATTTAAACCCATCTTCACGATTGAAATTTTTGTATTTGGTAATTTCAATCGCTTCTCTGACCATTCTTGGTATGTAGTGGCGTTTTGTTGAGATAATCTGAGGGTTATGCAACTCGATCCAGTGATTTGTGTCCGAATGAAGTAAATGTTCAGCGATGGCCGATTTTTGCGTATCGTTGTTTTTGACCGCTTTTATGTGCTCCTTTATACGGCATGCTATTGTGCGTTTAGTTTGGCCGATATATGAACTACCACAACTGCAGTCGATCTTATAAACACATTAAGTTGTGTAGAACTGTGTGCGTGGATTTCGACTCGAGTTTTATTTTAAAAATTCGATTCGTGTTTTATTTTAAATGAGAGATTTATATATTATTGAGTGATTATTTTAGTAATTAATTAATAATGAGTGGAAAAAGGGGTAAAACTTTTTACTTTTTTTAAATTATTTTTTATTTAAATAGATTCAGAACTTTTTTGCTAGCGCTACTTGACTGCTTGACTGTCATTTTTGATTTACTTTGACAAGGTCCCTAAACGCGCGCGGGTTATACCTATGTTATTACTATTAGAATGATATTAACAATTTAAGTGACTTTACAAAATTTGCAGGAGCAATCCCTTTGGGATGTTGAATATATTTTGCTGAGACTCGTGTCACTATGATGTGAGGGTCACATTGTTGAAAATCTTTGAAACTTTAGATTTTGTGAAAAATTTGAGCGACTTATGTGCTGAAAAGATTTTACTAAAGTTTTCACGTAGGTCATAGGGGATTGTTAGCGGAATTGTGCATAGACCACAGAGCAAGCCATTCACCAGAATAAGTTGAAGTTGAGGATTGAAGCTGAATATTTAAAGATAAAAATCTAACAACGGCGCAACAAAATATAAAGAGGACGCATCGGACATTTTGGTGGCAGGGATCTAGATTTTTCTTATCAATTACAAAACATTTAAAAGTGATATTTAATAACCTGATTATTTATTTCATTGACTTCATTTTGTCAGTGTCAGCAGAAACAGGATTCGATTACTTTTATGACAGAGAAAAAAATATCAAAGTAACCTCTTTTAAAACAGAGATTTGTATCTTACAGACAAACCTGACCTATTTAAGCCTTTAAATTTTCTTAGTAGATTAGTCTTACACACACTTTAAAATGCCAGTAGGATTTTTTAAAATATATTATAGATTTTTATTTAAACATAGAAAACCGTTTTGTCATCACAAAACTGCTTGCCATGAGTGACATAGTTAAGTGTAATTTACGAGAGTTGAAGCGAGACAGTCGATACGAAAATAGTTCATCGATGCGTCGCCTTAACGTACTCACTTACAAAATATTAAAATTTCAGGTAGGACCTTTATAGCGAGTTAAAATATTGGTTCCGGTTTGTCATTTTCCTAATTGGTCGCGGGTAGTCTGTGTTCTTCGAATTCTAGATTAGTCACACTACTTGTTAAATAAATGTAAGTAGCTATATCATTTAGTCATAGTTGTAACACATACTATTTTATGTTTTACTAGCGGCCGCCCACGACTTTGTCTGTGTTATTTTTTCCCTCGAGAACAATACTGTTTTTCTGGATGAAAGGAATGTCCTTTGACGACCTCCGTGGTCGAGTGGCTTTGTACACCGAGTTCCAAGGTGTCGCCATCTCTGAGGTCCCGGGTTCGATCCCCGGTTGGGTCAATTTAAAAAACCAACTTTTATGTATTGGCTCAGGTCTGGGTGTTTGTGATACCATCGTTGACTCTGATTTCCATAACACAAGTGCTTTAGCTACTTACTTTGGAATCGGAGCAAAGTATGTGATGTTGTTAATTTTTTCTGTGCCCCTGACGTGTGTGCAAAATTTCATGATGATCGGTTGATTAGTTAGGACGTGAAAGCGTAACAAACAAACTTACTGTTTCTCATTTTAAAATGATTAATAACTAGTAAGTACTTATATTTAGTGTCCAAAATATTTTGAAAATATTTGTTGATTTTTGTAGTCTAGTGGCTAGCACAATGTATCTCTAGGTTTAATAAATTACGCGTGTTCTGTGGTATGTTTTTGATTCCCTATTTAGCGGTGTTTCAATACCGACCTGTTTCGAGTAATAATGATTTTTTTAAATTATAACAAAAGATAATACGGATAGAAATAAAGTAATGAAGTTTTATAATTGTCTTTATTAACCTAATTTATGTACCAAAGCCGCAATGTCTTAAATACATCAATGAATTACAAAACTGTCTGGAGTAAGCGTAATAAAAGTCCAATTTCTTTTTGTCCCTCCTTTGTAATTGCTCTCATTACTTAAAAACCAACTTAGTAATTCAATTTACAAGCAAAAATAGCCTTAAGTACTTTCTAATAAGAATGGGTACAGACGAAGAAGTAAATTAGTAATTGAGTCTTCAGTATGCGCTGAGGGTGACAATTGTAATATTTTTTGCTAATTCAAGATTGTTAGAGGATATCGCCGATTGTCGAAACTGTGAATATTTGTCGAGTTTCATTATTTTCTGAATCCCCGAGGTGTTTTAGGTATGGATTTTATGTGAATAAATTATTGATTTAATAATAACGCTACCTGCTACGATTCTGCTTGATGAAAAATTCAACTCTTAGTCAAATTATTTGTGTTTAGCGTTATTTGCCTTACTTGTCTGAAATATTCTCAGAAATGTGAAAATAAATTATTGTCTCATGCCTATGTATACCTTAGAATGCTGATCAGATCAGTTGGGTGTGTATAGCGATCTAAATCTCCACCATTCACTCCCTGGATAGCCATCATCAGATCACAGCTAGGTCAATCCTTGGCGGAGAACCAAGGCTTCAAAGTTACCTTGTTTGTATGAAAATCGACTTAGTGTCTTTAATTATGTGACCGCCACTGATAAAAGTCATCAGATAGCAGTTTATAAGATTAATTTCTAGAGTGTTAGTTATTTAATGGTAGCATACTATTCAACTAACTGTTTTTAAACTATTTGAGATGGCTTTGTGCATCAGAAAACCCAAAATATTTTATTCGACTTTTACAACTCACGCGGGACCAAAATCAATTATACGGCAATGCTTTCCTTTCGTTAAGATAAATTCTCGTATTAATTCACAAATGCGTCCTAAATTAAACATTATCAGCGTGTTTGCGACGGGAATATCCGTGACGCTGCATACAAACTCTGCAATTAACGGATTGATAGTTTACTGGTTGAATAAATTGATCTAATGTTTGTGTAGCCTAGTCGTACCACATTAAACGTAGTAATGGTATTTGTGTTATATTTTATCAAGATTTAAAAGGCTAAGTAGAACGCTAAATCTAGCGTTGCTACGAGATTAGGAATTCGGTCAAATTAACTCGGAAATCATATTTGTTCTATGTCCGTGTGGTTGAGGTACCAATTTATTTGAATTCTGCAGACATAAAAACAACCGCAATAAGCGGACGATGTTCGTCCCAGTCCGCGACACTAAATTTAATGACGAATCGTGCCCGATTATCGCGATTAATTTTATTTATTAGGCCTTCAAATAACATATTATTTACCTCTCGTTAGTTTTCCGCATATTCAAGTTCTACGCACTTCGATTGTAAGATAGTTAAAAATGAATATAATACGATTCTCTCCAACAGAATCCGAATATCTCATTTCCCTAAATCAGGGGATAGTGAATTACCCCACAAATCAGGGAGTGCGGATGACGTCACAACATGGCCGGTGGCGGCACTAGATCATGCGCCATTGTGGACTAAATCGATAATTTAAACGAGTCTGCTGTTAATTGATAATGCCTAAGAGATAATTCCTGTTCAATGATTTCACAGATTATGAAAATTAAGCGATTTGTACAATGGTCTGTTATTGGATGGGTGACCGAATTCAAGCCTTGACGAGCTGTTTGATTTGACTGTTATTTTGTATTTAGTTTCTGTCAGTGTTTATTTCTAGTAAGTATATTATTTGAACGTAAGCACAGAATGAATAGAATGTCATTTTAAGAATATAGAGCTTACCTATTTTCGTTTACATATGGGAACAATATTTTCTGTCACCTAAGTTTAGATGTGTCACTAATCTGCAATGGCCAAATTATAATATCTATCCCCAAGAAATATATTAGTCATCATATTTATCAAAACTGTATCTAAGTATAAATCACCGTATTAATGTAAATATGTCTCTTAAATTATAGTTTGATCACTTTTTTCTATAGCCTAAATATAAGATCTGTCCTCTAAAGAGTAAGTCCCTGGCAGCAATAATATATTTGTACCTAAAATAGTAAATCTATCACCTTATAAATCTAATAAACAAACTATTAGTATCATTTTAATCGTTCAATCATCAAAATAATAGATGTGTCACTTAATTAATAGAAAAATTCCTAAGTAGGGGCGGAGTCAAATTGGCGGGCTGTGAAAATTTAAATGCACTAGGTAGGTTAGGTTAGGTTAGTGTTTAGACCACTCGCAGCGGAGCGAGCGAAGCGAGCGAAGCTCATTAAATATCAGGATCAACTAGTTTGGCCATAATGCTTATATTATCAGGATCAACTAGTTTGCCCCAGCCTAAACTGGTTTATCCTATTGGGCTTAGGACAAACTAGTTTGGTCTAGGCTATACCAGTTAATCCCATCGCGTATAGGAAAAACTAGTTTAACCTAGGCCAAACTAGTTTGTCCTGAAAATCGAGTTTGGCCAGTAACAAATATACCTAACTAACTCGCACAGCTCGCACTTGACTGCAGTGTTTTGTTTAGTGTTTTTGTTTCGATTATAAATGTAAATTATATGATTAAAATCTATCGTAGTTTAATTTAATTAATTGTACCCATATTGTCAAATTTCGGTTGAATTATGTAATAAATTCATATTATTTTTCAATGATCAAATATATTTTTTAGGTAAACATTTTTAATTGTTTGGTGATTCAGTTTTAGTGACACTTTTATTATTTAGAAACCCAATATAATTATTTGATGATTGATATTATTTCCAAGTAATTATTAATTAATATTTAGGTAAACGTTTTTATATTATTTGGTGATTAAATTTAAGTGACAGATCTACTATTTTAGGAACAAATATTATTTATTAGGTCACTGAAAATGCATTTATTAGGTAATTGATAAAATCATACCCTTTACATATTCGCTGCCATCGAATCGTATTATGTCGTAAAGTTGATTGTTTCTTGGTTCACAACAAACTTATCAAACGAAACAAGTGATATCATTTCTTTGTGAATATGAGGTTTTTTAAATCTTGAGTCAATCATATTTGCTGAAAAACCATTAGAAATCAGTCAACTTACTCATCAGCGAGTCTGCTCTGCCCATAAAACCTGTGCTCAGTATAGAACAGGCTCGCTCCAATGTTGTTGGCGATGTTGGCAGCCAGCCCGCCCGCCGCCCAGCCTGCGCTGATGTCCCAGTCCCCGCCCACCACGATGACTGCGTTGTCGGCGGTCGAGGTTAGCTGGTTGTAGTAGAACCGCTGCAAGAGGATAGTCGATTAGATTAGGGGTTGGTTTCACGATGGCATTTTCATCAGTAAGTAAGTAAGATGTTCGCTTTTCATTAATAAGTAATTGAATAGGGAATGTAGTTAAAAAAGATAAATCATATTATGATAAGCATGGTAGTAGCAAAATTCAAATTTGATGAAAAGCTTTGACAATTTAGACAATTTCAATTTTACCAATTAAATTACTAATTTCTTGTTTACCATTTAATACAACTACGCATTAAGGTTTAACAACAAACGAAATTGTAACATCTTATTAAATTGTCTGAAGACGAGGAATGTTATCCTGCCGTGGCACCAGTTTTATACTAATGCGGAGGGTATGCAAAACCAAATTAACTTAGTGGTTTGGCTCTTATACAAACCGTTTAATGTACCTACTTATTTAGATGCGCTAGTAATATATAAGTCAATGCTTAGATGCTATTAATGTATTTTCTCCTAAGAACCTTTGTACTGTTAGGCAACAAAAAACATTTTTTTATTTTACTATTATATTTTACTGTGTTGTCAACCCGCCAGCCAAGCGTTGAGATGCCTACGCACTGCAGTGGACATACAATGGGCTGTAATGATGGTTTTTAATCAATATACATTAGAGGTTTTAATAAAAAAGGCTGATGTATGCGGTGAGAAAAACTGCCGGGCATGTATGAAAAGGTTGATGGATGTAAATGAAGCGAAAGAAGTGTGCGGGGATCGTAGCAGGTGGCGATCCATAATCTCTGCCTACCCCCATGGGAAACAGGCGTATGTATATGTATGTATGTATGTTTACATAAATCTACTGACCATAGGGTAGGTGTCGTTGTTAGCCGCCATCATATGGTTGACCCTGACGTTCAGCCATCTCTCTTCTGGATCGGTTTCAGTAGTCCTGGTGGGAGGTCTGGGCTCTTGGTTGAAGGCGAGAGCTGGCGCCAGGAGCAATGGAAGAAGGTACCCTGGAAATTAAATGTTATAATGCTTCATTTGTTTAATAATGGTAGGCAGTTCATTAAACTTGCTATCGTCATGTATAATTAAATTTTTAATTTAAATAAGTATCGCCAGATTCGAAACCATCTTAAATAGTTCTCACTCGACCCAGTGGATATAAAAAACCCGATGTTACACTTCAAAGCAGATTGGAAACTTGAGTCGAAAATAAAATACAGGATCCAGAACTGTGAGCCAGCGCGTGCCAAAGTGATGTAAGAGGTTGGGACTAACGCTTATTCGAAAGTCTTTACACCTATTTTAAAAAGTATTAAAAAAAAAATTATTAAATTTAGATTTTTCGCATTCACAATGCTATTTTTATATTAAGATAAATAATATTAGAAGTCAAAAGTACTAGAAAATTTCGCCGCTCCCATTAGCGACTCGGTAGCATAATTGGTCAGTGCATTGGGCCGGAATCCCAAGGGTGCGGGTTCGAGTCCCGTCTGAGGTGCTACGGGTGAGTCGATTTTTTCTAATATTATTTATCTTAAAAATATTTTTGTTTATATTTTGTTTTTTCATTGATCTCCTAATCCCCAAAAAAACATTTATAGATTAAAATTCAGAGTTAGAAGAATAATATGGCCCGGCCTTACTGTTTTTAGGGTTCCGTACCCAAAGGGTAAAACGGGAACCCTATTACTAAGACTCCGCTGTCTGTCCGTCTGTCGCCAGGCTGTATCTCATGAACTGTGATAGTTAGACAGTTAAAATTTTCACAGATGATGTATTACTATTGCCGCTATAACAACGAATACTAAAAAACGGAATAAAATAAATATTTAAGGGGGCTCCCATACAACAAACGTGTTCTTTTTTTGCTCGATATTGATAACGGCAACAAGAAATTCACAGAATATTTAGTTACATATTCACTTTAAAAATGAATAATTAAATTAAAATAAAAAAAATATTTAAGGGGGGCTCCCATACAACAGACATGGTTTTTTTGCCGTTTTTATAGATAATGGTACGGAACCCTACGTGCGCGAGTCCGACTCGCACTTGACTGTTTTTTTTCGAAGGCTCAATACAATAATGTAGAGGTATTCTAATCGTAGGAATGCGACTTTAAGGGGTTGATATTGAGATTACCGATATGTGAACATTTATTCTTAACCGGATTTATTAACTTAACCTAGATAAACTATGCAAAATCTTTTAATTGGTTTGGGCAAAATATTTTAGCCTTACGTAAGTATGCCTTCTCGGTCTTATTCGCAATTTCCTCAGAATAGTCGGTTGAAGTTCCGATCTAGGTGGAAATCCGGGCTAGATTTATTTGCTCTCCTCTACAACTGGATACTATGAGCTCATGCAGGTTTAATTCACAGATAAAAAATAAGTACCTACTGTGTTCTTGGTAAAGCATTATATCTGAATAGTTATATTGTTTATTTCTACTAGTAGGACTTAATATTAAAACATGTCGATTGAAATCGGGTGGGGCGGGAAGACAACTTCTTTTTTAAGGTTCCTTACCTCAAAAAGAAAAAAACGGGACCCTTATAGGATCACTTAGTTGTCCGTCTGTCTGTCTGTCACGACCCTTTATCTCGGGAACGCGTGAAAGTATCGAGTTGAAACTAAAATCAAATACACGGGTTTACAGTCCCTCGAAACTATGAAAAAATCAAACTTCGAAGTTAACGTAAAAAAGGATAGGTCCGTTTATGCCGCAAAAAACACACATTTCGACACTCTCAAGGGAATCAAAATTCATAGAATACTTCCCGTGGACCTAGAACTATAAAATTTGGCAAGTAATATCGTCTTATACGACAAATCATAAAAATATAGTCTTTATTTAAAGTATGTAACAATGCATCGAGTTTGTACGGAACCCTCGGTGGGCGAGTCCGACTCGCACTTGTCCGGTTTTTTTTTCTTACCATCGATAGACTTCAGTAATTTATTAATATATGAAACAGAAACTCACTAACAATAATGAAAAGCATGAATTAGGTAGTTTTCAAAGTCATTAAAACGCAACACTCAACTATTACTTATAATAAGTTAAAATATACTTACACATTTTAATTTAAATATAATTAACAATACACTCAATAGCTAACCTAAATTTCAAATGATAAAATAGTAAGTACATATTTCTAAATTATCTAGCTTATCAGTTGTGATAGATATTAATTATTGGGAGATAGCGATAATTTTCTTACATACTTAAGAGAATTTACTACATTTTCGATAAAAAATGTCAATACGAAAGTATAGCCCGTTGTGTCGGTGGCTTTAGTGTTTTGCGCATGGATAATATTCCCAAATCCACATGATGATTCACTAACCAGTTGTCAAACTTTATAATAATATTCCCCAACATGCATCTAACCCCACCTGCGCTGCGTATGGTCACGCGCGGCTTGCGCCCGCGCAACTGACTCAGCGCACGTGTCCGCTATTGTTGCGCACCTGATGGACGCCGCACACGTTCCCACGAAGGACATGGCAAATTTTGTTACGGTGTCATGTCTTTGTTACTGTCGGAATATTATTATTTTAGTATTCTGCAACTGAAAAACTGATTCCCACCGAAAGTGGCGCCCTCAGAGGTTTTTATTCAATAAGTTGTTATTAGAAAAGGATTTTAATAAAACTTTACTTGGATTCTTTGAGCCCCATTTATTTTATTTTTAGCAGTTTTGCTATCTACTAGCAGCTTTTAGTAGTTTATAGAAATGACTACGAGATAATACCACTACCTTATAAAAACGGGTCTTCAAAATTCCACGTAAAGTTTTATTAAAATTATGTATTATAAATACAATATCAGATAAAATTTACCGCGACGCCACTTTCGGTCATGGTAAATTTCGTTCCGGTCAGCAATCGT
Source organism: Catoptria pinella (assembly GCA_963556745.1). Classification (NCBI taxonomy): domain Eukaryota; kingdom Metazoa; phylum Arthropoda; class Insecta; order Lepidoptera; family Crambidae; genus Catoptria; species Catoptria pinella. The sequence continues at coordinate 308,928 of OY750782.1, read as the reverse complement.
GGATAAGTTGTTTTTAACATTAATAATATCTGTAAGATTTAATTTTAAATACTTATAAAAAAAATATACAGGTTGGTACCATGTTTTTTGTTTGTTCTGTGTTCTCACAAAACAAATACCTATCCAAACTAATATGTCACACTGCAAGGTCCCAGATTCGAATTTGAAATGATGATTCGATACTTTATTGTTATGTCCTTTTATTTATTTATAAGACGTATTGTTGTATCCGTTGTTTTTCCCCTGATTGCGGGAATTACAAGAAGTACAACGTACTGGACCTACGTGAATATAATTTTTAATAGGTTACATATCCTATCGCTTTGAATTTAATTTCTGTTTCCCGGAGAATTCAAGTCATGTGGTAGTTTTATCCGTTTCGTTTGATTATATGACCTTCATTCACTGATGTCGAGTTGTGATAAAGCTAGGTGGAAGCATGATTACTTTACGAAATTAAGAACCATTGAGGTAATGGTTGAGGGACTTAAAGGGTCCATTATGTGAATGCATAAAATTTTAAGTCATAATTTACCATGGCATAAATTTATTTGGCAGAATGATCAATTCGCATAACATCAATAACGGATAAATGCTTATGCATACTCTCATTTCGAATTAATACTGTTGTTGTGGTGTTTGTGTTACCACTATTGTCTCTGATTTCCATAACACAAGTGCTTTAGCTACTTACTTTGGAATGGGAACAATGTATGTTTGTGATGTTGTCAAATATTTATTATTATTTATTTATTAATACTATTGGCATAATGATCAAAAAGCATAAAATTTTATTGTATTCATTTTTTACCCATAACGAATATTAGCATAACAACTCGTGGCATAATGCATACACGCCAGCAGGTCGGTTCTGGTCGCTCCGCTCGTGTGTTGTTAGTCGCAATGGAGACTAACCTGCTCTTCGCTCGCTACGCTCGCTCGTCGTCGCACCTAATCTCTATTTACCATAGGTCCTAACATAACTAGTCCATCAAATGTTTTTATGGCGCCAATCAAACCATGACTATGATGCTATAGTAATAAATTATGTGTTAAAGTTATGCGTTTAACATTTATACTCAACAAATTAATGCAATGAAATTAGTATAAGTAATCGTTATGCTTATGAAATCATTCTGCGAATAAGTCATTATGCAAAATAACTTTATGCCGTTCTTGTTATGCCAAACCTTATTATGACTTAAAATTTTTATGCGAGCGAAAGAGCACCAATGGTTGAGATAAGCTATCCTACGTTAATTTAACGAAACAACAATGTTTGCTGTGTAGCGGCTAGCAAATTAGAATACTTATTAATACTTACTAATGGCTATAGCCTGGAAAAATACCCAAAATAAATATTAGCATGCGTAAACTTATATAAACAGGCAGAAAGTTCCCTTACTACATGTATTTACTTAATATGCGAAGTATTCAAAGCATGTACAATGTCACGTCCATAAATTTAATATGCATACAGTTTAGAACCTTGTCGCTCTAAAAGCTATTACTTCTTTGAACAGATGTCAATGACAAATGACAACTACAACACAGTGATATAGTTCTAGCCTGTATACATATTTTTAGACGTGGCTGTACAACATGTACTGACTCGTGGCGCAGGCGCAGACGACGAGCGTGACTAATAATGAGTCAAGTTTGTTACCAATCGTGCGAACACCGTTACTGTAGTGTTATGAACAAGTGTATGCGGAAGAAGGGATTGGTTCGTGGTAGGCGAGGTTTTAATAATGTTCTCTTTGATTGTTAATTAGTAATTCCTAATCTTATTACTCGTTGGCCGATGACCGACCGATGGTCCTTGGGGCGGAAAGGTTCTGGGGCCGTACGGGCTAACGCATCGAACTTCGGAAAGTCTGCCGAGCTTCAAATTAAAACAGATAAATCGAGCCCCAATCGGGCCAAAATGGTGAACCCAAATTCATGATGTCACACGAACATGAATATCTTCTAAATAACTACGATAAATAGTACAATACGAATCTCCTTACTTCGATTTATCTGTTATATGTTGAAGCTTGGCAGACCCGAAAGTCGAAAAGTTAGCCAGTAGGGCCCCTGGAATGGCAACCGCGCACCGAACGACACTCCGTGGGTAGGAGATATGGTGAAGGCCGCGGGAGGCTGCTGGGTGCAGGCAGCGCAGGCGCAATCCGTTACTTTAAATTAAATATTTTTTATTTCAGATAAATTACATCCATAATGCTATTGTTAGTAATTTTATTTATTTATTTTATTTATCATGATATTGTGCCAAGACTGTCTATTACATAAAAGGGTAGGTTCCCGTGGCTGGCACTCTTCGAATAAAGCACTTCCACACTGGGGAAGTGTATCTATTTGCCGGAGTCTTTAGGATGCTATTGGGACCGTCCCTCACTCTGCGGATTAAATTATTAATCGTAAGAAACGCTGTTTTTTTGTAATAATACACAATAAGATTAAGGAAATAAGCTTTGACAGTCAATAATATATCACTAAGGATAAGTTATTGTAATCAGTTCAAAAAAAAATAACCTCTAACGAATCTATACCAGTAATCAAACTAAGCAAGAGAGAGTTTTAAAATTCCTCATTAAAACAAATCATTCGCGACTTCTCAAACATACTACCATGACATTGGTTGCTTAAGTATTGTGCTGGATATGTAAAGCTTAGAGAATCAGGATAAAGTATTGTACTTTTAAAAGACAAAAGATATATATTGGCAGTGGTATAATAATAATATTGGTCGGACTAATGGATTCTTAATAGCCCCTTTTGTCTCAAGTGAATGAAGGAACCAAATTTTATTATTAAGTTTTTATTCAATTTAGTAACGTTAGTCAATGTTTGTAATATTTATTGGTACTTGATATTCGTTTTCATCCAAAGTGTAAATGAATGAGTAATGTTTGTGAATATGATTCATCTCGGAAAGATACGTTTAAACATTTGAAATGTGGTTATAGTTCAATCATCTTGACATGTCAATAGATAATACAGGTTTTTTTTAATTATCTTACTTCTTAACTATAAATGTGTGAAAGTTTGTAAGTTTGTTACCATTTTATGCAAAAACTACTTTACAGATTTTGATAGAATTGGCGTAAATGCATGTATCAAATGAAAAATATTGCAAGGGCAAAAGTTAGTAAGTAATAATTTGCACGACGTGTATTCGATGAGCAAAAAATACAAAATTCAATGAGATTTAGGTAATTTACCCAATTTTTAAACATTTTATGTAATTTTTTTCCTGTTTTCTTTTCAGGATTTATGTAATACTTTAGTTGTTAGTGCAAGGGATAAACTTTAAAACTAAGAAATGTATGAATTCAATTTTAAGAAACAAGGTTAAGGTACTTACGGATTGGGCATAAGTTTAATTGACCGAGCGAGCCTTTGATCAAATAAAGCAAACGCGTAGCGCGACCGAAGCGTTTTCGTTTCAGCTTGGGCAAAAATACTTTCGTATTTCTCTTCGGCTGTTCTCCTCAACGTGTTGCATTTTTCAACCGATTCCCGTGAAATTATGTCAGCAGGTTCGATAATTATACAGGTACTTACATTATTCTGTCAATTTTGTATTTCGAATTTTACAAAATGGCGAAGATATGTTAAAGCGATGTCTGCAGCTCACAAAGCCACTATAGTAATAATCATCAGCCATTTTTATGATCCCCACTACTGGGACACAGGGCTTCCTTACGGATATTTAGGATAAATTTAATCCTAATTTAGATTTTTCGCATTCACAATGCTATTTTTATATTAAGATAAATAATATTAGAAAAAATACTAGAATAAATTGACTCACCCGTAGCACCTCAGACGGGACTCGAACCCGCACCAAATTTAATAATTATATAGCTGTTTCATCTTTATCGATTGTCAAAACATCTGGAAAGATGTTTCTTTCGAATGTGGGGGTATTTCCTCACGTTGATGAAATTGCGCTGGCTTGCAGCGAAGAAGTTAAAAGTACTAGAAAATTTCGCCGCTCCCACTAGCGACTCGGTAGCATAATTGGTCAGTGCATTGGGCCGGAATCCCAAGGGTGCGGGTTCGAGTCCCGTCTGAGGTGCTACGGGTGAGTCGATTTTTTCTAGTATTTTTTCTAATATTATTTATCTTAGGATGTATAAGGAGTTTGGGCTACTACTAGAGTTTAAAATATACTATTTTAAGATATCTGAATTCCATTGAGGAAAACGTAATTGGACATTGTTTAGCGCCTGGCTGCATCGATTAATATTGTTTCTCATCTCCAAGAAATCCATAATTACATAATAATCTTGTAGCATTTTAATGATCGTGAGAAAACTCTAGTTAGTATATTTTCCGCATTGAAACACTTTTGAATCACATACCTACATACCTAATCCATCATTGAGCATGCGCGCATTGTACGCGCCGCCATTTTGTTTGCTGACTCAGCGGCCATTTTGAAATTCGCATTGTTTCTTTTAAGGCTGTTCGACACTATTTATTGATCAATGGAAATAGAATTTGTATTGTGCCGTATTTGTAATGCTAAAAATGTTTATGCTTGGATATTAACCTACTTATATTGATATTGGATACAGAAGTTTTATTTGTCAACAAAATAATTTGTAAAAAAGTAAGTATTGTTAAAAATAAATTTTATTGTTGATTTGATTTTACTGACGCTTTACGGTATTAAACTCCAGAAGCATTGATGACAAACCTAATGAAAATCTATGAGTTTTACTGAAGAAACTTGACCTAGGCAAAGATACTCAATAAATAAATAAATATCATACGTAACTTCCCATTGAGTCAAATAAAGGAGACAAATAAATTATACGAAACAGGTCAAACTCTAAAGTAGGTACCTAAATGCTTTTTAATCTCGGTACATGTCTCAATCTCCATTAGGGGTGTAAATGGGCCTAGGGATGTAATCAAGGTCCAATGTAGTGTGCGCGATAATTTGATAATATAATCCTTGTTAAATACTGAGGGTTGGTTTTAATTCAAACGGATAGCTGGCCGGGACGGAGTTAGGACCGCAATGGGGGAAAATTATGAAGTGACAAAAATGTGTGAAAGAAATGGCATCCCTATTTATATTAAATAAATATTTGACAACATCACATACATTGCTTCGATTCCAGAGTAAGCAACTAAAGCACTTGTGTTATGGAAATCAGAGACAACGGTGGTATCACAAACACCCAGACCTGAGCCAATATAGAAAAGTTCGTTTTCTAAATTGACACAACCGGGGATCGATCCCGGGACCTTAGAGATGGCGACACCTTGAAAACCGGTTTACAAAGCCACTCGACCACGGAGGTCGTATTGTATACAGAAAATTTGTATAATATTTTCTTTGGCAGATTATCATAAATGTGGTCACGAACTTTTATTAAAATAAAAATAAAAACATGAAACAACCATTGGAAAAAAATATAAGGGGTATGTTTCAGGTTCCAGTTAGCGTCTATCATATACAAGGTGTTACAAAAATACCCCTAATGCCGAATATGGTATATAGAGACCATCGAACAGAACAACTTTAGTATGGGACCAACTCTGAAATCGCGAAAAAAATAATCAGCTATTTCATACAAAAATTAAAATCGAAAATATCAAAACGTATGAAACAGCTGATTTTTTTTTGCGATTTAAGAATTGGTCACATAGTAAAAGTTATTCAGTGTAATGGTCCCTATCTACCATATTCGGCATTAGGGGTTATTTTGTAACACGTTGTATAGTTTAATTTGAAAAGAGAAGATAATTAATATGATATTATCTGTTACGTTAGTTTAGTTCAAGTTAACTTTACTTGAATTATGTTAATTTATTAATCAAGTAAATTAAATTATTTCTCAAACGTGTAATTGTTATTAAAACTCTCTACTTTATTAAACTCTTAAAAAGTAACAAAACTGACTAAATCCAAAAATTACTGAAAAAATAATCATGTCACTAAAGTTACATAACCGACAATGACGCTACACGAGCGCCAGGGCTGGACTGGGGCGCCGCCGCGTCGGAGCCCTAAGCACGTAAAGCGCGGGGTTCGAGTGCAGGCAGGGCATTATAAATCATCAAAAACCCGCGATTAAGGGGTGGATAGCGCACAAAGGCTTCGCTGGCTTACTCTAAGCCAGGCCACAGAGGAAGGCAAGTAGAACAGAGGCCAAGTTTGACAGAGATTTTATAAAATTCTAGCTGTACCTCGTATAAAGTTGCAAATGTTGCAATATCACGTACGAATAAATGGTTTAGGAACTAATGAGGACAAAATAAAAAATAATTAGGCCAGATAATTATCTGCGCGGGCGTGCCCAGAACAATTCACCAAAATTGTATCACAATCGGAAGAATTGTTTATGAACACACAGAGGATAAACTTACGAACATTTTATGGGTTATTATGGGGCCTTGGTGACATTCTTTAAATAGGCCAGCGAAGATACTTAAGCCTGATGATTCACAACAGTTTCTGGGTCGCTTTGACCCTGTCCATTGCAGGCATGAGCGCGAGTGAGGCGTGTTTCGTTATACAACTATTCGCTTAAGATGAGCTGTGTCAGTAACTTTACAATATTAACAGCAGTGAAACTAACGCCCGTATTTATATAATACTTGATATGCTGTTTCTTATAAGAACAGCATCTCAAAATGATCTCAAGATAGCTCTAAACGTTGAGAGCGGTTATAAATACGGGCCTAAAATCGCGTGTCAATACGCGCGTATATCGTGTCATCTGGAGCTCTTTGACTCTGTCTCACGTCTGCCCTGTACCCCGGTCCTGTTTAATTGACTCCAGCTCGCTTTGAGAGCTTACGCGGCGTGCTGTTTTCCTCCAAATAAGCTTTTTCAGTTCTTAATGTAATTAAAAATAAAATGTTTTTATGACTGTTTCGTAAGGGGGACAGGGGGTAAAAGAGATGTCGTTTTTATTACATTTGCACTAAAGAGATTGGTTTGTTTTGTGAGTGTTTGACAACGTAGCATGCACAAAAATTAAATAAAAATCGGAAAAAGCACCTTATTGTTGATTAAATGTTGGTTCATTGTTGGTTAAATTAGTCCTTTAAAAACAAATATAAAGAATGATATCTTAATCCTGAAAAATATCAATTATTTAGCTTACCATCGCACGAGTTTTTACGGATTTGCAGGCATAACTTCATTGTTTATGAACCGATTTCGCTGATTCTTTTTTTCTTTGAACAGAAATCAATGACAAATGACAACTACAAAGTGATTAAAGTTCTAAACTGTATACATATTTTTAGACGCGACTGTACATTATTACTTTATTGTTTTTTGTCGCCTTTTACGACTTTTTATTGTGTAAAGGGTTGGCCGTACGCTAACTAATAGATTAGCGGCAATTTTGTAAAAAAAAATATTCTTCTGTATACATTTTTTATGGACTAAAGACCTCAAAAATATTGGTGGAATATTAAGGATTTTTGTTATCAAAAACATTTTAGCAACAAAACCGCAGAAGCCAAATTATTGTTAAAAGTATCAAAACACATGGTAGTTATATCTGCATTTTTGCACGACAAATGGTGACGCATTAGATGTTGCACGTAACTTTGAGTCATGTTGGACAACTGCTCAATATTCTAGATTACGCATAAACAATACAATACACACGTAATTCTTTAAGGCTATTGCTTGACGTGATGGTCGAAGCTATTGCCCATCGCTTTGGCCGACCAATTCTATTATAATTATGTTATCGTCACAATACGACATTACTAATGTACGTAATGTCGAAATTCACTAAATGATTGCTGAACACACATAAATATTTTTAATATATGTAAGTGAAGTTGTTTCATTTCATCGTTGTCGGTTGTTTGTTGTTTTATTGAAAGCATACATTACAATAATATTAATAAGCTACCTACTTGAAATCTCTGAAAATAGACAAATTTTTACTCAAAAATTTTCATTTAAAATTTGCCAAGTATTCTTTGTCTGCAATGAAAATTCTTTCCCAAAGCGAACGCTCCGACCACATATTCACAAAACAACTTTAGATAAATTTAGAAAAGTAATTGTAGCACTACCATAAATGTTATTAAGTCACTGGACAGTGATCTTACATCCACATGTTTGCACAGTAGCTGACACGTCGTGCGCAGGTTTCGGCGATAAATTGTGGCTAAACCACGCACCTTGCGGCTACCGAGCGGTTTCATTTGACGTGTGTTTTGGATTTTATACTATTGTATTAATTATAATAAACATTATGAATTGCGTACTCTTGGACGTTAATCTTTGTTTAGTGGCTTGTTGTCACCGACCTCCGTGGTCGAGTGGCTTTGTGCACCGGTTTTCAATGTGTCGCCATCTCTGAGGTCCCGGGTTCGATCCCCGGTTGGGTCAATTTAGAAAACTAACTTTTCTATATGGGCTCAGGTCTGGGTGTTTGTGATACCACCGTTGTCTCTGATTTCCATAACACAAGTGCTTTAGCTACTTACTTTGGAATCGGAGCAATGTATGTGATGTTGTCAAATATTTATTTATTATTTATTTATTTGTTGTTAGGAAGACCATCTAATTAATTTCCTGCGCTGGTGTTTTGTTACAGATTTATGTAAATACTTTGCTTAACTATTGTATTTGTGAAAGAAAAATTATATAATCAAAGAATATTTGAAGCGCTATTATTTAATTAATTTTAAACGTAACAACCGTTGAGAAGTTCAGGGGGCTAATTGTCTAATTTAAAAATCTATCGCAATCGCTTTCATTTGACAGTTGGATCCGACACATTGCTGCATTTCTTTGGTAAGTTTTTATTTGTGCCAAAAAGAAGCATCAATGTGTTTCATCCTGAAAGCGATTGCGATAGATTTTGAAATTAGACAATAAAAAAGTAGGTTCTGTAGATAATTTTTAAATTATTGCTTAAGTATAGGTAGCATAAATGTTCAAAATAGACATTAAAATACATAGACACCATCTCTGAGGTTCCGGGTTCGACCCCCGGCTGGGTCAATTTAGAAAACTAACTTTTCTATATTGGCTCAGGTCTGGGTGTGTGTGTTTACCACCGTTATCTCTGATTTCCATAACACAAGTGCTTTAGCTACTTACTTTAGGATCAGGGCAATGTTTGTGATGTTGTCTAATATTTATTTTAATGACACCACTTCCAACTACATCGTAATCATTACCAGTGCGAACTGACCCTGACAATGACCACTGATGTTATGCAAGTTACATCTATACAGTAGTAGTTATTTCAGCAGTATATAGGTACATAGAGTAAAGTTCCGGTGTTTGTATTGTTATGTTAATCGGAATCGATTACGATGCCGACTGCACAATCACTGCGCTCAAGTAGACAGCGAGGCTAGAATTTTTATTTTATTTCGCGCTGGTTGATAGCTTTGCTCCTGTTTTTCTTTAAAGATGTGTTTTTTTTCTAAATTCTTACGTTATCATATTACGACCTTTTTTTACTGGTGAAAATGGCAATTTTCCTTACATACCACTAAATTACTTGTACCACTGGTTGTGCTATCAAATTTAGAGTTAATTACGAAATAAAGAATATTCAAAATTGTAGTTTTATTTTTTTAGGGATAAAATAATTTGTTTGGTCAAATTATTCATGGTTCAATACTCTTCTATTAAGGAATTCAAAGATACTTCATTAATTTACTTGTAAACGGGACTGCCTTGTATTCAAATTCTCGTGGCGGAACAGAGTGGGATGAGATCAAGGTCTTTGGACATCCTTTCAAGTACCTTTATCAAAACCATCGAGTGCCGCAAACTCACGTATTTAGGTCGATTGTGATGAGAAAGATCGATGTGATTAAGTTACGGTGCATGCACCGCAACTCCTTTAGTCTATTGCGAGCGACCGAGAGAAACAGTTGATGCGCCGCGAAGGTTGGTTGTGACACAATTTTAACTTTGAACAGCTCGTCTATGTAATTGAAGTCATTGGCTGAGAAACGATAAATGCAGAATTCTCCAACTAATAATTCAGGGCGAAATTATGGGTAAACGCAGTGCTGGAGCAACCTGCGGGATTGGTTCGGCCGCAGTACTGCGTCTCTACTCCGGGCAGCTGCCTCGAAGGTCGAGATGGCCGTGATGCTGACCAACCTCTGATAGAAGCGAACTATGAAGAAGAGGTAAACGGAAGTTCAATAAACACAAATATATGACGTCATTTCCTTACGCAATTCTATTGTTTGTAATGTGTATTTAATAAACAACTAAACAACCTATGAATGGGTTTACCCTTACAACGCGATAATGCACTAATCGAACTTACCGACGTGTCCATTCATGATTTATTGTTTTTTCCTTACTTTACTATAAGTTTATTGAATGAACTGGGTTTGTTTATCCTTACTAAAATTTTAAATGCGAAAGTTCCTTTGTTTGTTTGTTTGTTACGCCTTCACGTGTCAACTACTGAACCGATCATCATTAAATTTTGCATACTCGTTGTCAGGGAAACCAAGAAGGAGGGTACCTTTTAACCCAAAAAAATATTGTTCCCGAGGGATAGTAAAAAAACTTTCCATGCAGACGAAGTCGCGGGCGGTCGCTAGTTATAAAATAAATAAATGTTTGGACAATTTCACACAGCGCCATCTAGCCTCAAACTAAGCAAAGATTGTAATATAGATGCGAGATAACTGATATACTACTTTATATACTTTTTAAATATATACATAGTAATACCTAGACCAGTATAATAAATTAAAATTCATCATTTCAATTTCTGCCTAGCCGGGAATCGAGCTCGGGACCTCTTGCATGGTAGACCGGCATGTTGACCACTGCACCACTCAGGTTGTCAATTCATTACTTTCCGTATTCATACTTATTCTTTAGAAACAGCTTATGTCTTTTCATAACAGCTTATGTCTTATCAACACTTAACTTACTAAAACTAGAAACATAATTTTTCAACACCATTTAATTCCTAAAAAAATATCTTTCACAAAAAAAACTTAACCAAAATCGGTTCATTGTTTGGGAGCTACGATACCAGAGACAGATACACACATACATAGACACGTTAAACTTATAAACACCTCTCTTTTTGCGTCGGGGATTAAAAATCATAAATGATAGTTAATAAAGGGAAAAAAACTAAATCTGAGCGAACAAAATATTCCGGCAAAATCCTGAAAATTCACAATCTCAAAATACAAATTGATCTAGACACAGCTGTCTAGCTAGCATCATTAGATGACAAGACACAGCAACTAAATTGTTTTTAAGACCAAACATCATTCAAATATAGCTCTACCAAGATTTGAATTTGAATCAAATATTTTTTTTTAATTTTTGAGATGTTAGCATTCACAATGCTATTTTATATAATACCAAATAATATACTAGAAAAAAATACGACTCGCACCAGATCATACCTCGAGCTGAGTGACTCGGTAGCTCAGCGGTCAGAGCATTGGACCGGATATCCAAAGGTCGCGGGTTCGATTCCCGTCCGAGAACATGATCTGGTGCGAGTCGTATTTTTCTAGTATATTATTTGGAATCAAATAAAATTGTTTTATTTGCAGAAAATAGGTAAGTTTACTTTGATTGTAAATCTACCACTACCACTACTAGGCTAATAACAATGAAAATTGGACAGTGATTTAAAAAAATATCTCACATTTATGTCATTTAACCTCATATTTTACTGTAAACGTGTTGTTCTTTGTTCATATAACTGGTTGGTTGAGTTTCATGTGAATGACTGCTATTCAACAGCTATTAGACTTATGTTGCCTGACAGATTCATGATAAAATACAATATGAGGCAAACTTGTGCAAAAGTGAAAAAATAAAATGCGCTCTCTAGCGTATGCTTATTAGCCCTATGTTTAATGCGAAATATTGGATACTTTTGTCAATTTATAATGGAGTGGTTCTGCGCTGTGAGACTTCCGAGACAGTAGAATCACCAACCCTTCACACTTAGAGGTGTTGTGGGTGTAAGGTATAGCATCAACACCTCCGTGATCTAACACCTACGAGATCTAACACCTATGAAGTTTCAAGTCGAAATATCTATTTTTTTTTTTTTTTCATACAAAATTTGAACCCTCATTTCCCCCCTTTAGGAGTTGAAACCTGTCTTACCGTGTTGGACTTCAAAATAAATGCCATTTTTGCAATCAACATCCCATAAAACCTCAAAATCGTCATCTATAACCTATACAAACTTTGAACATCCATTTCAGGGGTAGAATTTCCTAAAATCCTTTCTTAGTGGATGCCTACACTGTATAAAGTATCTATGAACAAAATTTCAAGTATCTAGGCCCAGTGGTTTGGGCTGGGCGTTGATATGTCAGTCACACTTCATTTTTTGTACTCCGTAGTCAACAAGAAACCCTTATACTTTCGCCATGTCCGCCTGTCTGTCCGTCCCCAACCTAGCTCATAGACACTCAGTACTAGAAAGCTGTAATTTGGCATGGATATACATATTAATCGCGCCAACAAAGTAATGAAATAAAATTTAGAAAAATATTTTTTTTTGGTTACCTCTCTAAACGTGAAGTGGGGATGTATTTTTTTCATTCTCTACCCCATAGTGTGCGGTGTCGTTAGATAGCAATTTTAAAAATATTGCGGGTTTGAGGAAACATTTTTTTATTGAGGCATCCGTTTGTGAATTATTAAGCTTTCAAGTACAAAATTTTGTTAGAGTCAACCTATTTATGAAATAGGTCTTTCAACTTTCAACAGGAAGTCTGCGTGTATCAGAATTAAAAAAATGATTTCCAAAGGTGGTTCAGTCTTTTTCAACAAGATATGATATTTTTGTATGTTGAGAGAAGCCTACTATATCAAGTTACTCATATATACGCGATAGTATCTGCGTCATACAGTATGATGTCATGGCTCAGGGTCATTGTCTCTCATACAATACATGCAATATTTTTAACATTCGGTGTTATGCTAAAGTGGGTACTTTGCCTTACAGTTGCCATGGTTGCGAATCAGCCAGTTGGAAATTTTGCTGTTTGCTATAATATGGCTGTTCAGAGTATGGAAAAAATATATACAAACTTACTCGAAATTGTTACAATATGTTACAAAATATTTTGTAACAAGTTCATATACTGTTTTTGACAGTAATTTTAATGTGAAAACTTTGCTGAAAATTAGCTTACTTATTGCCTTGCTATACTTAAATCGATTTGAAATTGCTTTACACGGAAACAAAACGCAACGCATTAATAAACAAACAGTAAGTGACTTACAAATCGTAAACAAAACGTTGGACAAAGGAAACTTTTCCTAATTATGGAGTCGTTACAATTATTGTATTTTCGTTAAAACAAAAGTCCGTTTCGTTCACGCTACACGGAGTGCCATTAAAAGTTCCCGAGAGGGGACAACTTGCATAAACAAAACGCAATTACGAATTATGACGTTCTATCTTGGAGTACTGAAAGCTTTCTTATTAATTTACTTATTTATTTTTGTAATGGAACTTACATTTATTTACTAAAATATTAAATTTATTTAACAATTTTTTTGGGAAAGTCCATATTAGTAAACATTATAATGTACATATTAATAGATCCAAATATTATAACTCTATCCCTCTGTCTGTTCAATACGTTCTCACATCAAAACCACTGAACGGGTTTTGATAAATATTGGTATTAGACATAGAAATTGATAGACATTTTCGAAGGACTTTTATTATTCCCAACATTCACGTGCCAAAGCTAGAAAATTATTATTTTCTAGTAACATTTTCTCGCACGAGCCGCATATTTGCGTAATGTTTCCCATCGGCGTATGTCACAGAGAGATAGTCATCACATCACAAAGGCGTCGAGGCCATACTTGATGACCGTTCATACACTTTTTAGGGTTCCGTAGTCTAACCAACAAGGAACCATTTTACTTTCGCCATGTCCGTTCCGTCTGCGGCTTAGCGCAGAGGCCCTTATTTCTAGAAAGCTGTAATTTGATATGAATATGTATATTAATAACGCCAAAAAATGGTAGAATAAAATCTTGAAAAAATATTTTTTTTAGTGTACCTCCCCTACATGTAAAGTGGGGATGTTTTTTTTTCTCATCAACCTTATAGTGTGTGGTGTCGTTGGATAGGTCTTTCAAAAATATTGTAGGTTTGTGAAAACCGGTTGAGTACAGCGACCTGCGGCGGTATCGGCTAAAAACATTGAAGTTCATGTTAACTGTGTTTTGACAGATGTATGCGATACATTGCTATTTTTCTTTGGTAAGATTTTATTTGTGCCAAAACGAAGTAGCAATGTATCACATACATCTGTCAAAACACAGTTAACATGAACTTCAATGTTTTTAGCCGATAGAGCCCCTGTAGAAAAGAACAGACGGACATACGAAAGCATTTAAATGCTTAGACAATATCACGCAGCGCCATCTAGTCCCAAACTAAGCAAAGCTTGTAATATGGGTGCTACACAATGATAATTATAATTATATGACTGGATATGAGGCCTCGCTCTACCGCAGATCTAATAGTACCAAAGTAAACGTTACTAGCTTTTTTATAGTTTTTACTCAAACCAAACGGTTTGAGTCAGTATCGTTATGGTTTGTTGCGTTACTGGGTTAGTAACGTCTATTTTTATTTTCTAGCCAAATTGGTATTTGTATGTTATTGCTTTTTATTACTGCCGAGTATGGGACTATAAAATGGGGTTTGAGGTTATTAAAAATTGATTTATTGATCAAATATTACGTTTTGGAAAACTACACGAGAACTGAATGTATCGTTAAGGCCACTGTTTATCAGGTTTTACTAAATTTTAAATATTTTTTTAGAAATTATGGTCCAATTCTTAAATTAAACAGTTGACAGTTGAACGTGATAAAACGTTATGTCTTATCACGTTTCGGTGGTCACGCTCACAGCGCGATAAGTGTGTGTAACCGGTTAAAAAACGTCACCCAAGAAGTAAAACTGTTGCTTGAAAACAAGCATAAGCTAATGAAAGGAAAATCTAGTATTACTGCCTATTTTCCTCTTCAAAATGGTTTCTTTCATCAAAAAAAATCAGCTGTTTCATAATAAAATTAAAATCGAAAATATTAAAATGTATGAAACAGACGATTTTGTTTTCGCGATTTGAGAGTTGGTCCCATAGTAAAAGTTGTTCAGTTTGATGGTCCCTATATACCATATTCGGCATGAGGGGTATTTTTGTTGTATAGTACAATGACGCTCTAAACTAAATTAACGTCACTATACATCCATATACGTATATGTTTTGCCTCACAGGATATAGGAAGTGCGGAGATCAAACCTTTAAACTTATTAGCTACGTTGCGCGCGCAGGGTGACTCACAGCTTCTCAGAAATGTCCTTAATACTCGGTATTTATTTACTACGAGTGACTCGGATTTATGAATGAACTAGTCTGAGTCATGCTGGGAGGCTGTTTACTATAGTATTGTGAGTTTGGATCTAATAGTTTTAGACATTGCATACATACACACGGTCACGCCTACTTCCTGGGGCTAGGCATAGATCCTTCCGTTTTCTACTATATTTTCATGTTTCTTTTGCTTCATCTATTCTCATTACAGTCCTCATTGAAGCGTCTCTGCTTCAGCTTGGGCTATAATGCTTTCGTATGTCTGTTTTTCCAGCTGTTCTCCTCTACAGTTCGCATTTCTCAACCTATTCTCGTGAAATTTGCGGTTGTCTCGTGAAGTGAGCAGGTTCTATAATTATTACAGACTTTTTGGATTTTCAGTTATTAGAAATTTTTCAAAATGGAGGAGATATGGGTAAAATCATTTTTCAGCCATTTCTAAATATTTTCAAAAATGTCACAAACGCGATGTATACAGCGTTACTTATAGTTACAAAATTTCATAGTAAAAAGTCTAAGCCTTAGGTGGTATATGTATGTACCTAGTAGTAAGAGATACACATTCTTTCTTACTTACAATGATACGACCAATGGGAATCATTTATTATGAATGAATTTGACCCTCAGACTGACCATCTTAGTCCGTTTAATATGATATTTTACGACTAACGTTATTTATTAATTCAAGATGGAAGAAAATCATTAAATTCAACGATACACGTCACGGCAGTGGTTTAGTTCGATTACATGTTTGCTCGTGTTTACTAATTGGAATTGAAAATAAAATTATAGATAGGAGGTACTAATTATTTGTTCTCTAACTAAGCAAAGCGTACATAACTAGTGGTTCTGTAGAGCCGTTGACTTCGCGTTTGTGACATTTTTGAACATTTTTTGAAATGGTTGAAATATGATTTTATTTTCGAAAAATGTCGAAAATTTGCATGATTATCGATCCTGTTCACAAAATTTTACGAGTTGGGAACAGCTGGACAGCCGGACAGATAGACATACGAAAGCATTTTTGCCCAAGCTGAAACAGATAACATTAGTGTGCGAAGACACTTCGCTTGCGCTTCGCACTCGCTCGGTCAATGACTCGGTATGAATGCTGATGTTTATCACAACTAACATTTGTGGCTTTCGCAATCAAACTCACTGACTATTAAGATAAAATTAAAAAAAATAAAAAAAATTTGGTCGCCCATCCGACGAAGGACCCTAACGAAAATTGCTCATTCTTGTAATCGCCATGCTTCTACGCCATCGAGATCCTCTATCAATAACTTATGTAAGTAAGAATAAATCGGTTTACCTTGATCAAGTTATATCTAGGTACTTGTCTACGATGCCCATATTATTATGTTAATTTATTCTAAGAATAATCTAATCTTTCCTCATAGTATGAAACTGGAATTTTATATAGACAATGACGTATGCGTGAGTCATCGAGGTATACCTTGGGTTTTGATTAGATAATCATCATACAATATTAATGGCTGATGTATGGGCAATAGGACAGAAAACTTCAAAGGTTTTAATACGAATTGTGTAACCGGTATGTTCAGAACTTTGTAGAAAATATCTTTAATTCAATTCTCAAGCTTTATTGCAACCATAATGTTAATAAAAATCTTATAAAGGTAATTATGTATTATTTTGTATAGGGCATAATGGGCCCTTTCTGGCACAAGAACAGAGAGGGAGGAATTTCAGAAATTTAAATCTAGAAAAAATACTAGAAAAAATCGACTCACCCGTAGCACCTCAGACGGGACTCGAACCCGCACCCTTGGTGCTACGGGTGAGTCGATTTTTTCTAGTATTTTTTCTAATATTATCTATCTTAATATAAAAATAGCATTGTGAATGCGAAAAATCTAAATTTAATATTTATATAGCTGTTTCATCTTTATCGATTGTCAAAACATCTGGAAAGATGTTTCTTTCGAATGTGGGGGTATTTCCTCACATTGATGAAATTGCGCTGGCTTGCAGCGAAGAAGTTAAAAGTACTAGAAAATTTCGCCGCTCCCACTAGCGACTCGGTAGCATAATTGGTCAGTGCATTGGGCCGGATTCCCAAGGGTGCGGGTTCGAGTCCCGTCTGAGGTGCTACGGGTGAGTCGATTTTTTCTAGTATTTTTTCTAATATTATCTATCTTAATATAAAAATAGCATTGAGAATGCGAAAAATCTAAATTTAAAATTTAAATCTATTCTAACATTCGAAAATTTAATTAAATTTCTCCTGACAAGAATTTAAAATCCGAAAACCTGTTTTATTTAGATAAGTAGGATAAAACTATCTTAATGGCTATAAAAGTACCCTCTAAACTAAAATGTACAATAATAAAAATAATAAAAATACCTTTGGTTTATCTTGTAAGAAAAGTGCGTGTTTACTATATTTGTGAGAAGTATAAATCCTAAATACCAAATACCGTAAACAAAAACGTATGAAATATTGCGAAGCTATCGTAATTTCGTTAATCATCGAGTCAATTATGATCTCATTCAGTATTACAAGTTTGTTTATTAACTTCTCATAGCTTGTTGAACCAAACAAACTACATCCGATGATTTCCAGAAAAGTTTCAACTTACTGAATAATATTTACAGCCCAAAACAGCCAATTGACAAGTGAAGACATTAAAACCATTGAGCCTTAAATATGTCAAAGTGTCAAAAACACTTAAAATCTTCCGATTAATGGTAATAACAGCAATTAACATTTATTGTCAATTTATACAACTTACTTTTATTTATGCACCTAATTTTGTACGTACTGTATGTACTATGTAAGTGACATTGTAATGGGAATTAAAAAAACCGTAAACAAAACGCAAAATGTCAAATTAATTACTTCGAAGGTGAATTAAGCCTACGGGGACTATTTGATGTGCGTTTCAAATTAAAGCTCCTTTTTGACCAAACTCCTGCGAAGAAAAATATTGCATTAAGTCATGCGAATAAAGCTCAAGATAGATAGCAAAAGAAAATTGTTATTCATCAATATTGGACTCTATTCTATTCTACATTAAGAAATATTTTGTTTTGCCATTAAAATAGGAACTATACTTTATTTTTAAATAATTTACATTATTTTGCCTTACGTTGACTTTGAGTGAAATACTACAATGTTGTTATTGTAGTGTTTTTTTTTCATGAATCGAGTAATTAGAGCTTTAACCTATTTCCTAATTAAGCCGCTATGTAACAGTCGGACCTTTCATACGTTCCACCTAAAAATAGTCGTCTGCTAGTCGGAAGTAGGGTTGGCAACGACGTGTTATTGATTTTGTTGGAGGCAGATAGTCAAAACTAATCAGAATAGCTATAGGATCAGAAAATTTAGGAAAATAATCGTGTCCTTTCAAGAAAATAAACGCATCTTATCAACAACTTTTCAGGCTTTTTAAAGATAAAAAAACATACCCTAAAATCTTGCGTAACAAAGTAGTTATTTTTAATCTACAACGGGATAGTGCTTGGCCTCCACCTCACCTGATTTTATGTGACGATAAGGCCGAAAGGGTAAGCGCACTACACCAGGAATCCTCACTAGTGACTTGTGGAACTGGCTATCTTACCTCTAACTGCCGGAACACAACATTTTTTTGTTGTGATGGCGTCAGACTTAGGTAAGATGGAGGTAGCTAGCCAGGCGGACTTGAAATTGGCTATACCACCAACCAAACCGAGTACAAATGTACCCCTCTTCTGGGAATCGAACCCAGGACCCATGCGTCTTACACGTGTGGGCGAACACAAAGGCGATGGAAAGTAAGAGAGAGAGAGAGAGAAATCATCATATACATTCAAACATATCAGCCGCAAGACACTCACTGCTAGGCATTAGCCTCCCCCAAAGCAGTTTTCTTCAATACAAAAAAACCATTCTCGACTGAAAGAAATCTCCTATTATGCGTTCTCTCTGTTCTATCTACAAATACATAGCACCCACTTTTGTTGTATTTTCAAAAAATAATAACTTATTAGAATTTTTAGGATTTCTTTTCGCTTGCCGAATTTTTCAAAATGGCGGAGATATGAGGGTTGAAAACGTAAAAAAATCTTACTTCAGCCATTTCGAAAATTTAAGCTATTCAAAGACAGACTCGTGAGGTCTGCACTTCTACAGTTCACAGAGCCACTAGTGATTTCGCAAGTTTATGTGTTTGAATGTTTAGATGTCTGGATGTTAGTCACTCAATCACGCAAATACGGTTGAACGGATTACGACGAAATTTGGTACACAGATAAATTAAAATCTGAAAAATATTATTAACTCTGATGTATGTTCCCGTGGGATGTTCAATTCAATTAATTTTTTTCTGTTTTTCTATGTAAGTAGTGCAGATGGCATCCCTAGGCGGAAGGCTGGCCAAGGCCACATTCATTGTCAAGATTAGCACAATTGGCCGATTCGGCCGCTGTTGGCGGTAATTACCGCTTGTTTTGTAGATAAATGCCCACGGCTGGGCACAAACATGCTTTAAATCAATTATGTCGGACCGAAAGAAACGATAGTAGATTGATCGGAAAATATCGATCAAGGCAAATGCAATTGAGTTTTTTTTAAATAAAATAAATGATTACAGCAGTTAATATGTAAAATAACTAAGAAAAGTCTATTAAATATTGTTTATACACAAACAATATCATACAAATAAATGTTGTAGTATTATTATTCTCGTTTGTAAGCCAAATGAATGTTTATGAAAAAAAACGCGGTAAATAATACGAGCAGCGTCGAGTGCCAAGGTTAAATGCAAAATCTAATTTTACTCGTCAAAACACATATTTGTGTCCCGTCTCCCGTCTGAGAAGCCACGGGAGACCATTTTGTCTGGTATAAATATTTGTCATCATAACACTAACGGCCGCCCGCGACTTCGTATGCGTGGACTATAATATTGAACGAGAGAGCGCGATGCGCGAGCGAAGCGTCTCCGTTTCAGCTTGGGCAAAAATGCCTTCGTATATGTCTGTCCGGCTGTCCGTCTGTTTTGTCTGGCTGTCAGGTCGCATTATCAACCGATTCTCGTGGTTTTATAATAATATAGATTATGATATAATATAATATAGATTTTTTCTCGATTCACTTTTTCGAAATTTTTCTAAAATCATATTTCATTTCGAAAAATGTTCAAATATGACACAAACGCGAGGTTTACGGCTCTACAGACAGCGACTAGTTTTATCAATCCCTCAGGAACTGTACTTTTTTTCTGGATAAAAAATACCCTGTCTCCTTCCCTCTTTCCTTCCCTGACCACGTTTATGCAAATTTCATGATTATCGGTTGAGTAGTTAAAACAAGAAGGCGTTACAAATAAACTTTCCATTTTTTAATTAGGATTCTTGTAAGGATTCTTTCCATTTTTTAGGTATAAAACCTTTGTCCAGTGTTTTCGTAAATCACTTTGAACTCATGGCATGAAAATTATATCGATTATAGAATAACTGAAACAAACCATCATTAATTCCAGTCAAATTATCGAAACAAAACATTTGCAATAATATTACCTATCATTATTAAAACTCGTACAAGTATATTGTCACGTTCCGCAGGTAAAGGAAAAAATAATAAAACAATTTATTATGAATCAAAGGGAAATTGTGGGTTTTATCGTACTATATTTTGTACTTAGAAAATTTACTCCATTCATATTTTTTCGCGATAAAAAAACCTCAAACCGCATAAACTTTATTGACTTTAGCTACTGCAAGGTTTTTCAAAGATATTGGTTATTTTCTACATTCAATTTTTTATGTAAGTATTTAAATGTATCTCTTTATTAAATGTGTTTGTGTTATTTATTTCAATGATAAATAATAACTAAATATTGTTAAAGGTCATACAGTTTATTAAACTCTAGCAAAGAACGTCACAATCACATTTAAGGACAAATGGTTACAAATCAGTACTGTCAAATAGGTCCAACAATTACAATAGATGATCTCAATATTTTAAAGGGCAAAATTTAAACTTCATAATTTTCTTACAAATATGTTGGACTTGTAAATTTTATTCCTTATTTAATTAAGAAAATATATAATTAGTGTATCTGTGACGTAAAAATTTAAACAAAATCTACGTCATACGTTACACCTAAAACTCCGTAGCAAACCCCATATCGAGAGGTGATTCATACTATTATGGGCATCAGCCATTTATAAATTGGCTCCATGACGCAACGAATCATTGAATAGCGAGCGACCACCGCACACAGTCCTCCGCAAACATGGAAAGCGTACACAAGCTCGTGGCCACCGCCCTGAACATCATCCAGACCCTGCTAAGCGTGGCCTTAGCAGGAGTGTCTTTATGGTTCTTTATCGAACTGAAATACCTGACCGACCTTCGAAACCGCGACAGATACCTCCTCGACTTCAAGGTGTATTGGCCTCAAGTTCTACCGTGGGTGTTTTTCGTTATTTGTGTTATTGTGATTTGTGTTTCGGTGTGCGGGATCTACGGCGCGTGTACTAGCAGGAAAGGTGCTGTGATCACTTACGTAACGTTCTTAATAGTCGTTATGGTGGCTGCTTTGGCCGCCGGGATCTCCGGATTGGTGTACGGCGATGCTACAGAAACTGACGAATACATTTCGGAAACTGTCAGAGATGCTTTCTCGCAAATCAAAGTGAGACAAGATGTCGTCACCGCTTATGGAGCGATGGAGATAAGACTAAGATGCTGCGGGATGTCTGGAGTATCAGATTATACATCGGGAAAGATTCCTGATTCGTGTTGTGATAAGAGTGAACTTGTGGAATGCGACAACTCGGCGAGCAGGCGAATTGGCTGCGTGAACGTACTCATGCCGTACGCAAGAATGTTCATGAAGTACACATCGATTGCGTCGATATGCCTCGGCGTGGTTTGCTTCGCGAGTGTCGTCGTAGCTCTAATGTTCATCGTTTTGAATAAACACAAAAAGGACAGATTAGAATCGCAGCCTGAAAAAGAACCATTGAAATATGTTAATGGCGCATAATTTAAAACATTGTATTTCAAATGTTGATACAGAGTCAATTTAAGTCAGTCCTACGCCTATTTTCATTGACAATGTGATTGTAAAATGTAAGTTTTCGGGAGAAATAATATTCACACCAATGGATATGAAAAAGGCTGTCTTAATATTGTTTGAATGTTGTTTAAACTGTAAATATTGTGTGTTTGTCTTAACAGGTGTTAAATTAAGATTTATGGGTTATGATTGCGTAACTATCAACAATTTTGTTGAAATTAGGGCATTTATTTAGTGTTTCTAGATGTAATTTAGTGTTTACTTAATGTAAATATTAATGTTGCAATCTCATTTTGTCTAAACTTTATGTTTTAGATGTTGTTACAACTTTATACCAAAAAGTATTTTTATGTTTTAATAAATAGTTTTAATGAATAATGAATGACCTCCTTTTATTATTAACATAATTTCAACTTTATTGTTCTGGATAGTGGACAAGCTTTAACAAAACAGTGACATACCTACATTGCCTACTCGTAATAAACTAGGATTAATTTTGATACTTATTGACATAATAATAGTATTTATTTAATAGTAATTAAGTAAATAAAAATAATAATAAAATATTCAATAGCATACCTAGTTTCATTTGTTTTTTTATGTTTTTCTTCGAATAGTAACAACACTTTGCAACAAGGTTGTTACAAAGACATTTTTGTTGCATAATTGTCTAGTGCATTCAATTGAAGATTTGCTTCAATTGAATGCTTTGTATTAAATAACAATCAACTCCATTCAATCGATGACATAATTATAAATTGTACGATTTTGTTGAACTCTTTAAAAACAAAATGTGTAATATTTCAAGACTTCATATAAAATTCAATGATTTAATAGTAAAATGAAAAGTGACAGCTGCCAGCTAAATATTTGCATTGATTGATTTAATCACAGACGCAGTGGTAATCAATAAATAATAATGATAATAAAATTGTCAATAAATTGTAAAAGATATTGAACAACATCACGAAAATTGCTCCGATAGTAGAGCACTTGAGTTATGAAAATCATAAAAACAGAAACCGATGCTGTCACTTCCAGTTGCTGATAAAAAAGACAGAGACAGCATCAGTTTTAACTTTAAACCTGGTTTAACTTTGAAGTTAAATAATTGAATTAATAAATAATAGGTTTTAAATATATTGAAGCTTATATGAATAGAAAAACTGATAGTTTTAGTAGAGATAAAACTGGTATTAGGAACCTTGATTTTTTTTGACGTGTCTAATGTACGTGATGGTTATTTACATACGCGGTTGTTAGGTGTAACTTTTAGCACAGAACACATGTCATAATAGTTTTAGTAAAGAATTTTACATTATGAACTAATATTTACTTTGTAACTAGGATTTGTTCTTAGTTCACGGCTATATTTTTACACTTTCTTAAGTGCCCAAATACTTATGTTTTAGCTTAACCACATAGTAGTAATAATAAGCACAAGGTCCTAGTATTATTGTGACACAATTTTTGTTCTTCTTGATTAAGTATGGAATAGATTATGTTAAGGGCCCTATATACCTCAAAGTGGCGCCCTCATTTTAATTAAATGTATTGCTCGCTAAGTACAAAATGTATCGAAAATTCACAAGTACACATTGAAGCTAAGGTTCTATAGTCTAGTTACAAATAATAAACTCAGTAAAATATAGTTCGTTGTAATAGTAGCAGGCAAAAGAGCAAAAAGTGGCCCCTTTATACAATACTAGCGACCGCCCGCGACTTCGTCTGCGTGGAAAGTTTTTTTGCTATCCCTCGGGAACAATTATTTTTTCGGGATGAAAGGTGCCCTATGTCCTTCTCTGTACCCCTGACAACGTGTATGCAAAATTTCATGATGATCGGTTCAGTATTTAAGACGTAAAGGCGTAACAAACGGACTTTTGCATTTATAATATTAGTAAGGATGTACTTAGCGAGCAATAAATTTAATTAAGATGAGGGTGCCACTTGAGGGCTATACGAGCCTTAATTGAGTAAATGAGGGCGCCACTTGAGGGCTATAAGAGCCTTAATTGAGTAAATATTCGGTCCTGATATTGATTTATTAAAAGTAAACTGTTATAACTCAACAATTAATACAAATTGAATTCACCATTGTTTTATTTCATAATATATTTTTTTTCGATGACTATGACACCGGTACATAAATTCCCTGGGTTCTATACAGTACTTAAGGCATAAGGTATGTTTGTAATTTTCCTTGGCAGTTAAATGACGCACAGATGCGTCAAGAAGAGTACCTCAGACCGCACGAGCATCGAACCAGCGTTGAATCATGTCTGCCCTTGTCATATAAATGAGCAGGAAATTTTAATTAAAAACGGACAATGGCGGCTTTCATAAAGTATTAGTTTGTTAACATTATTATAATGTTGGTAAAATATTTAATGATTATAAAGCTTTTATGGTAGGTACATAATGATGACCGCTTCACGCAATGGTAGCGATACCACTTTTCAGATGATCCAGGGTTCGATTCATAGTACTTTGTACCTAAGTCACTTGTCTGAAATCGCGAAATAAAAATCAGCTGTTTCCTACATTTTGATATTCTCGTAATTAATTTTTGTATGAAACAGCTGATTGTTTTTGCGATTTAAAAGTTGGTCCCATAGTAAAAGTTGTTCAGTTTGATGGTCCCTATGTACCATATTCGGCATTAGGGGTATTTTTGTAACACGTTGTATAATTATTAATCTGTCTGAAGTACAAGCCATGCTTAGGCTACTAAATTATGTGTGTCTTGTCCGAAATATTTATTAATTTTAGTAAAACTATTTAGGGACATTCACTTTAACCGCCTCTGTGGTCTAGTGGTTCGCCCACACGTGTTCGACGCAGCGTCCCGGGTTGGATTTCCAGAAAGAGGGCTTATTTCAAGTCCGTGGCTAGCTAACACAATCTCACCTAAGTCTGACGCCATAACAACCATTTAAAAATTGTAGTGTTCCGGCAGTTACAGGTAAAATAGCCAATTCCTCAGTGGTGGGGATTCCGGGTGTAGTGCGCTTACACTGTCGACCTTATCGTCACTTAACATCAGGTGAGGTGAAGGCCACACTATTCTGTTGTGTGGATAAAAAAACCATAATCTTTAACGGCTAAATTGAAAAGCGAACCGGTAAGACAACGCTCACTGTCTTTTTTTTACCTCTATCTAGACCCGTCAAATCTATAGAAATATAAAGAAGTTTATTAATTTTAAACCTTATTAGAAAATAAACAAATAAGTTTAGTTTGTGGAGTACTAGAAAATTAGTCGTAGACAGTTATACAGCCTGTTTGGTAATAGCCTCATAGAGACAAATATGGTAGATAGGGACCATGGAACAACCACGGAAAATTATTAGGTCTTTGACTATGAAATTTACTTTTTAAATTTTGAGATTAAAGCATTCACAATCTCAGCGGTCAGAGCATTGGACCGGATATCCAAAGGTCGCGGGTTCGATTCCCGTCCGAGAACATGATCTGGTGCGAGTCGTATTTTTTCTAGTATATTATTTGGTATTATATGAAAGTGACGTTTTGTATGGAGAATTTTTAACAAATTGTATTTTCCATACTAGCGTTTTCTTAATTTATTTAACAACCGTGAACGCTATTGTGTTTAAACTTTTATGTACATATGTTTGAACATTAAGCTAACTTAAGCAACATAACTGCAGCGAAAATTCGGCTGTTACAACGGATAAAGTGGTCATTTTCGCTAACGAAAAAAGGAGTCACTTACAAGGTATTTTAAACAAAGTAAAATAGACTTTAATGACTATGACAGTTGACGGCAATGGTCATCATTTGATATAATATTCAGCAACTGATAAATATTGTGAAGTTATGAGGTTCTCTGTGTGTGCGGAAAAACATAAATTACATAGGTAAGGACCAAATATTATAAACCCTGAAATCAATTTAGTTCAAAACATGTTTACTTGAGTGTGCGTGCGCAGTTACGTAGCTATTAGTACGATTTTCCTGTTTATTTATCTTAAACCGTCACGCCCTATTTCTGATTCCTCCTAAAGTTCAAAATTATATTGATGGCAAAATATTGTCTATTAATTTTGTCAAAATATCCTTTACAACTAAAGTACATTAAAATACGTTACGGTTAAATCCGTTAGGTGCTTAGGATCATCGTAAAAACTTTGTTCAGATATAAACTAATGAAGTGGTGAAAGTGGACTGTATTTTCTTCTCGCACTTAAGAGCTTTACGTTAAATATTAATCATTTTCAACTTTTGTGTGAAATGGGAGCTTTGAAATTGTGATATTTCGCGTCATTGTTCCAAAAGCACCGAAAAACTCAGTGAAACACAAAAGGGCAATAACGACGCAATTCAACTGAGCCAATTGTTTGTGAGTATCCACCTTCCGTTTGTAAAATATCAGGCGCTATTTTAACGTTTTGGACGAAAATACTGAGACGGAAATGTTATGAAGATTATAGAAATCAGTAGTAAATTGGATGAGAATGAAATATTCAGCTAACTTGATAAGTTGAATGTATTTAAAACATGTTTTCGTTTCATTTAACGAATAATCGTAGCATTAAAATAAGTTGACGTTAGATGGAAATTATGGTGTTTTTATATTTTTAAGGTTCCGTACGCAAAGGGTAAAACGGGAAAATTATTACTAAGACTTTTCTGTCTGTCTGTCTATTTGTCTGTCCGTCTGTCACCAGGCTGTATCTCATGAACCGTGATAGTTAGACGGTTGAAATTTTCACGGATGATGTATTTCTGTTGCCGCTATAACAACAAATACTAAAAAACAGAATAAATTAACAGGAGCTAAGTCATAATTAGAGAAATATCTGGTCATAGATTTATTATGATAACATTTATAATATTTATTAACCTACTTAAAAAAGGAGGAGGCTCTCAGTTTGTCGGGGTCTTTTTAGGGTTCCGTACCTCCAAAGGAAAAAAACGGAACCCTTATAGGAACACGTAGTTGTACGTCTGTCTGACCCTTTATCTCGGGAACGCGTGGAGGTATCGAGTTGAAATTAAAATCATAATACTCAGGTCTACAGTCTTTTGAAGCTGTGAAAAAAACAAATTTCTAAGTTAACGTAGAAAATATACGGCCGTTTATGTCGCAAAAAACGCATATTTCGACACTCTCAAGGGAATCAAAATTTATAGGGTACTTTCTGTAGACATAGAACTATGAAATTTGGCAAGTAATTCGCCTTATACTACAAGTACAGGCAAAAATCTGAAAACTATACATTTGCAATTAAATCATAAAAAATATAGTTTTTATTTAAAGTACGTAATTAATTATCGAGTTTGTATAAAACCCTCGGTAGGCGACTCCAACTCGCACTTGACCGGTTTTTTTATTTGGTTACTTGATTACTCAAAAGCGGCTGGACCGAGTTGAAAAAATGATTTGAAAGAGTATACTTCCCAAATGGTCCCTTTGTCATCAGGTCAGGATCTAATGATGGGATCCTAGAGAAATCAAGGGAACTCTTCAAATATTAAAGGCGATACTATAGCGATTTCGGTATTTTTTTTAGTAACTCGTACATTTGCTTTCGAAAAGCATCTAAATTATTGCGAAGCGAATTTATGCTCATCAAAATGCATATGGTGAAGTGGAGCTGATGGTGAGGTTCCAAAAGAACTCCTCAACAATTAACGCCCCTGCATCGGGAAAAACAGTATTTTGTAAAAGTTGGTGAGCAGTTCACATTAGGCTGTAGTATTTTTTTTTTGTAAGGTTCTTTGTTAGGTAATAGTACCTACATTATTATGTACACCGCGTTTACCTCCGTTATAGTGTGACTTATAAGGGTAGTGGGTTCGATTTCCGCTTGCACCAAATCGGTAACAATTAATGACAGATAATGTTTGACAATACTAATTAGTTGCCAGCTGTTACTAAGGATTTCTTAAAAAATAATTCTACTAAAATAATTTTAACTTCTTAGAAATAAAAAAGACTATTACAATAATATTACTAAATTATTTTAAAAGATTTTCTTATTTTTAGATGTTTCTATTTACTTTACATTAAATTGGTCCCATCACGCGGGACCAATTCGGATTGCTAATAAAACTTTTGACATTCCTAACTCCGTACGTTTAACTCTATTCAATTAAAAAATTGTTTTATTTACTCGCATTGATTTGGCATAAAACCATTAAAGTCATCTTTAAGCTGACAGTAACAAAGTGCAAGAAACTCATTAACCTGGAAATAACAATAATGACTAAAATATAAAAGGGCTAAATTGGTTCAAGAAGTAACACTATGTTATCAATGTAACCTATTTAGTTGGCACAGAATTAATATCCAGGTCAGAATGGTCTTACTTGAACAATAACTTAAGGAAAATAGTCCTGCAGATGAGAGAAAAATATTCTACTTGATGACATAAGTGAATGCCAAGGTCAACGTGTAACGTTTAAGCACAAGAAACCGAAACAAATAGTTTCAATATGACTCATCAATCAACTGTGCAATAAGATAATATGAAAATAATTTTATTGAATTACATGCAGTGAATTGCATAACGGACTCTTTGAACTCGATCAAACATTCGAATTACTGTTTCAAGACAAAAACTATTTGTAATCATTTTAATTTAGGCTGTCAATGAATCATTTACAAATATTATTATTATTACGTCCAAAATGAGCTTGTTTACTTAATTTGTAATATTTAATACTAGCTACCAATGTCATCTACTAGAAACTATTAACGTATTAACGCTCAATTCTCTCGTCATTTGCTAGGAAACGTGAGTCACGAGGAAGTCTTGATAAAGGCAAACATCTACAGAGCTCCTAATGTTCTTATAGTAGGGGACGGTTGCGCTCACGCCATTCGATTTTAACCGCCGGTCGCAAGCGCACGTTTACCAAAATGTCGTCCAAGTGTGCTTACGTGATAAATATTATCCATGCTGTGCTGGGACTGATCCTGGCGTCTGCTGGTTTGTGGCTGTTCGTCGAAGTGAACAGCATCACCAGTTTGAGGAACAGCAACCATTATCTCCTAGACTACAACTTATATTGGCCTCAAGTGATACCATGGATGTTCATATTAATCGGTGTGCTTGTGATGTTCGTGGCCTGCTGCGGGGCGTTCGGTGCGTCCAAGAAAAGCAAAGGCATCGTTTTCACCCACATCGTGTGCATTTCCATGACAGTATTCCTGTCGCTGCTAGTGGCAGTCGTCGCATTGGTATTCGCGAACAGTAAGTCAACTGAAAACTTTATTAAAGACACAATGTGGGACGTTTTCTTCCAAACGAAAACTGATACCGAAGTCTCCGATGCTTACGGATTGATCGAAAAGAGGTTGCAATGTTGCGGTGCAGAAGGTCCAAGGGACTACGTCAATTGGAAAGAAGATTTCCCTCAATCCTGCTGTGACGTCTACTACCACGGATGGCTGGAACCTTACACTGTGGATTGCGAGATTACAAACAAGAGGGCGAATGAGAGGCACGGCTGTTCGAGCGTCGCAACGCAGTACGCCCGCATTGCCATCTACATTCTATCAGGCTTTGCCATATTAACCTCTTTGGTCGGCTTAGCAGTGTTAGCAACGTCGGTAGGTATATCCAAAGCCTTGAAACGCCCTCAAAGAAACGTGACAGCGAAGTATGAATCTGAGAGCAAAAAGGTTTTGTTGTAATCTATTGTATGAGGTTTTTACCTCCTTTGTCGTATCGTTGTATCGTTTGTAGGTCATGTGACCAAGGGCTCGTGTGAAGTTTTCCGTTTTCGTTTGTAGAAAACGACTAACTTCACTTATGTAAGAGGTGTGTAGAAGTTTCTATTGACTGATTTACATACTTAGAATAAGTGTCAGTTTTGAGTTACGAAATGTCCCTTATAGAACTGTTTAAACATGACTTGTGAATAATTTAGGTTGATGACAAAAATATGAAGTTTGAAAGACGTGTCTTTTGTGTGATTTGGTAATTTATTTATTTATAGGATTAGTATTTTTAAAGAAAATCTTATTTATGTATCAGCACAAGGCTTTTTTTTGTTTATTTGTGTAAATGAATGGAAAATTTTGTATAGTGTATTTTAAAACAAAGTTTTTGATGTAAGGTACATAAATGTCATGATAATTACCAATAATGTATTTATAAGTATTGTTACTTTTCTAAACCAGTATTTTTTAATGTATTTTTAAGAATGTGAACAAATCGAGGTAGTTAATACGATAATTTTGTACCATTACAAGATATTAATGTCTCTATTTGTGTGTACAAATAATATTAAGAATTGTAGTCTAATCAAATTTATACTGAAGTTTCAATCGATCATGTTGTAAGATCTCAATTGAAAATTATTCAATATTGGTAACTGATAATTGAGAATAACCATGTACAAAGTCATAAGTATCCCGCCTGAAACAAGAAATAAAATGACGTTGAAAATTGAATATAATCCTTTATTTACAGCATTTAAAAAAACCATAAAAATACCACTTTTAATCTTAACACGACAGTGATCATTAAGGCAAATCTTTTAGTTTTTGGTGAAATAAAACATTGTTTTTAGTCGTCATATAATAAAGCCCTTACTAATAAAGATTGTATGCAGATGTATAGTTACACAATGTTTTGTCCCTTTCTTTTTAATGTCAAACTATTTAAGTTTGACAGAGAGTAACCATTGTGTAACTATACATCTGCTATACAATCTTTATTAGTAGAGGGGTTAGTTTTCTACTTCAACAGCATTCCAGATAGCATGTTACCAATTTTAAATGAATTCGCATAGATACCATCAAATGGCATAAAACTGGGGCCCCTAAACGCATCAGGAGTTTGAACATAACAACTAACCCGTAATATTCTGTGTATAAGGTAATAATAAGGCGCAAATACGTGCGTCAGAGGTTAATTCGGTCGAGGAGTGAGATACAACCTTTACATAAAATTATGAGTCATAAATAATTTAGCAATTTGGTTAGAAAATAAATATTTGTTATGACTCATAAATAAATAGGTACAGAACTGGTCGTTGAAATTTAACACGTTTTAAATTTCGTTGCAGTAAAAACTGTTTTTAACGATTTTTCACAAGGTTGTCTTGATTTCTGATTGAAAAACTATTGACAATTAAGATCTATTTTCGTGAAGTATAAATGCATAATAA
Organism: Catoptria pinella; assembly: GCA_963556745.1. Lineage (NCBI taxonomy): Eukaryota > Metazoa > Arthropoda > Insecta > Lepidoptera > Crambidae > Catoptria > Catoptria pinella. The sequence goes on along the minus strand of OY750782.1, from coordinate 277,360 downwards.
TATTTTCCAAATAATACAATCAAGGGAATTATTAAAAATCGCATTACGTTAGTGGTTAAAATATTGAACTGTGTAAAAAACTGAAATAAGACTTTAATCTTTATAAGACATCTGAACCCGTTTGCGCTAAACTCAAGCCTAAGTCTTTTCCTAACTACAACTCGACCAAGATAAATAGGCGAATGACAACTGCATGATAGCTAAGTTTATACACCGTTTTGATTTGGTCGAGCTGTAGTTAGGAAAAGACTTGGCGATTCTTAAGTTTAGTGCAAACGGGTGTTAGTGTCTTTTCTTTCAATGTATTTTGATAAGTTACAAGTTTTGTGATTTAAGTTTTTGGACACAAAGTTATCGTATAGGTATACCAACTTTAATAACGAATGACGCAAATGGACTAATCTTTATTGAATGGATTTATCGCATTTACAATGCTATATTATATTAAGATAAATAATATTAGAAGAAATACTAGAAAAAATGAAAATAGCGACTCGGTAGCGTAATCGGTCTGTGCATTGGGCTGGAATCCCAAGGGTGCGGATTTGAGTCCCGTCTGAGGTGCTACGGGTGTGTCGATTTTTTCTAGTATTATTTATCTTAATCTTTATGGAGTTTTTGTATTAAATTGACAGTTGTATACCTACTGTGGTTGTAGTGAGTACCTCAAATATGTCATCTCGAAACCTGTTAAAAGTGATTGTGACTCTGAGTCACGACGTTAATTTCTGTACGTACCTAAGTGAGTCACTCAAGTCACTAAGTGTCATTCGCTACTGTGGTTTAATTCGTTTTGAACAATATTATTCATTGTTCGCCTTATGCGGCCGGCGGAAATCTTTATTGCCTTAATTGTAGTTAAGCTGTTGTCACATTAAAATACTTTTACTTAAAGTGTGAGTTTTATTTATTTCTATTAATGACATTTGGTATTGTTCGTGTCGTCCTTTCCTGTGTCCGAATTTGGAAATTTAAATTCTGACACAGGAAAGGCGGTTGCAGAGTAGACTGTAGAGGTATATTTATCCCTCTGCCAGCGTGGTCCGATTGCTTTATCCGATTAATCGGACGACGCAGATTTTTTTCCTGTTTGTTCGATAAATCGGACTGCGTGGAATCGCAATTCCGCTTTGTCCGAGTGATCGGGCTACACGGACTGTTTTATTCCTGTTAATTTGATTAATCGTATCACAAGGAATCGCAATTCCGCTTCTTCCGAGCGACCCGTCTACATGGTCTTTTATATTTAGTTCGTTCGGACTATAAACTATCATACCACGTAGTCCGATTAATCGAACCAACAGGAAAAAAAATCCGCGTCGTCCGATTAATCGGATAAAGCAATCGGACCACGCGGCCAGAGGGATATTTATTCAGTCCTACACAATTAGGTACCTTTTAATAAGCAAGCAGAGAGCAATCAAAAGAATGCTTTTCATATACTAAAATACATGCTGAAAATTTTACCATTTGGTTCCTGCAGTGGGGTGGTTTTCATGATTACAAGCAACTTTTACTGTGGGGCTAACTCTGGTATCGTGAAAAAAATCTTCTTCTTAGTCGGACACTCTTGAAAGAGTGGTCGTGGCTGTCGATGGACAGGGTTAAAAAAATCAGCAGAAAAAAATCAGCTGTTCTATATATTAAGGTCGAGTAGATTTTCCGCTTTTGTATGGAACAGCTGATTTTTCCACGATTTATAACCACCTCACTGCGGAAACCAAATGATTAAAATTTCACGCTGTATAATATTTACAACTGATTTGATTACATAACAATTAACTTCGAAACAAGGAAAAGTTATTAAATTTATTGTCTTTTAACAGACAATTGACTAATTATTTTTAAAAATTTAACTTAAGTTATTTTTTATTTATACAAAGTTATTGTCTATCTTAAGGTTGTACACATAAAAATATTTTGTGAATTCAAAAACTTAATAAGCTTTATCATTGTATCTTTTAACTTAATTAAGTTACGATTTTTTACTTTTTTAAGTCACGTGTTTTATTAATATTGATATGCGTATCTAATGATTTAAATATTATATTTGTTGCTTTTTCGACCAATTTAATTTTGGAAAGTATTTTTGATCTGCGATTAATCAAATGGTAAAAAAAAGCAACTGTTTAATTATTTGGCCAGCAAACAAATATTTGATCAGCAAACCTGATCTGCAAAGATCTAAAAGCTTTTTTAATTTAAATTTTTACATGGTGTCGTCATCTCTGCGTCCACGTTTATGGTTCATCGTTGTTTTCAATTTCCATAACACAAGTGCTTTACTACTTTGAAAACAGAACGTTAATATACAACATGTTACAAAAATACCCCTAATGCCGGATATGGTATATGGGGACCATCAAACTGAACAACTTTTACTATGGGACCAACTCTAATTGGTGAAAAAAAAAATCCGCTGTTTCATACGTTTTGATATTTTCATAATTATTTTTTGTATGAAACAGCTGATTTTTTTTCGCGATTTCAAAGTTGGTCCCAAAGTAAAAGTTGTTCAGTTTGATAGTCCCTATTTACCATATTCGGCATTAGGGGTATTTATGTAACACGTTGGATAAAGCGCCTATTAATTAATAGTTCAAACTAAATTTTTGCTTTCCCTTCTATACAATCACAAAAGTACACTTATCAATTCTTTAATCGCAACGCAAGTACATCTAAGTTAGAGTAGCTTAACCGGACCGTTACGCAACTTTAAGCTCTGCGCTCGCACTGCCTCGCACAGCAAAACAATCTTGACACACTTTTACTAACTCAGATAAGTAAAGTAGACTTTGCCAAATAACTTACTTCCTAGCTTGAATATTTAATCGACAACAATTTCTATGTTATTGAAACAATTTGAGGAAAGTATAAAATTGTAAAGCACAAAACAAGTATCTAAGTATTTACCATCACAGATTGTGATAGATAACTAAAAAGTACTAATGATTTTTGCTTACTTGAAATGAAAACATAATTAAGTTTTCATAGTAATTAAATATACATATATTAATGTAGTTAACAATAATCAAGATTTGAATGAACAATTTATATAAATTGTAGTATCTTTACAATATTAAACAAGCTTAAAGTACTTAAGAACGTAATCTTGAGTCTGTTAACTTAGTGAATTGTGTGAAATAAATCGTATTACCTATTGTAAATAATTTGTTTAAATAAGACTTGATGATTTATTGTAAGATTTGATAGTAAATAACTAGGCATTGGTTTGGCAAATTCTTTATTAATATCTTTATATTTTATTTATAGCTTTGTTTTAAAGGTTTTTAGTGTAAAAGTATTAGATTCATGCATAATTAAAGATCGTAGAGATTCCAAGATTTCTTTTTGTCACGTACGACCTGCCTTAAAATTAAATTATTCTTTAGTACCATGTCGTTCTAACTTTTGTGTTCATATAGTAGGACTACAACTTATTGAACGAATTATGTTTGGTGTGACAAAGTAATAAAGCTGTTAGCCACTTTCGGAGCTGAATATGCGCGTCGCGCGCGCACTATCGCTTAATAAAACTACTTTGCTTCGCGGCTCGCATCTCATTCGGTTGACAATCACCCGCCCGCGCGCACGTCACTATGGCGAAGGAAGACGTGATGAAAGCTGGTCTCTACTGTGTGAATGTGGTCTTCGCTGTGTTTGGATTGGTCACCGCTGCAGTCGGAATATGGTTCTTCGTGCAGCTGGCAGAGTTCGTCAGTCTAAGGAACAGCAACCACTACTTACTTGACTACCGCGTCTACTGGCCCCAAGTTGCGCCATGGCTGTTCATTCTTCTCGGGATCTGCATCATGATCGTGGCTTTCTGTGGATGGTGTGGTGCCAGCAAGGAGAGCAGAGGACTCTTGGGAATTTACGGAGTAGTGATGCTGCTTATTGTGTTACTTCAAATAATTTCCGCTGTTTTGATATTTGTGTTCGTCGATGGAGAATATACTGATCGGTTCATCAAGGATACAGTGTATGATGGATACTACAACTCGCAGTCCAACCCTGATGTGTATCGCCAGTTTGGGAGGATTGAGAGGAAGTTGAAGTGCTGTGGTGCTAATGATGCCAGAGATTATAGAAGTTGGAGGAACGACTTGCCTCTGACCTGCTGCGCTGACAGTTACTACAGAGCTACCTGTGAGTTTACAGATAAGGAGGCCAACGAAAGATTAGGGTGTGCTAAAGTGGCTGCTGTTTACACGAAGATCATCAGCTCTTCAATCGCTGGAGCGTCGTTGTTGATTGCTATAGTGGAAATTACTGGTGTTGTGATTGCGTGGAAGCTGTTCCATGCTGTTCGGGAGGTGGAACACTATATCACGGAGCGGAAGGAAGGGGAAACAGAGTGCTAGGTCGTAAGTCAACCAGTATTATAACGTCACAATTCGAAGTCCCGCCATACGATACGAAACGATTAGCCTGAAGTGACTTAGCCTTAAGCTCAGCTGCCTCCACGGCACCTCTCGCTTTTAAAAGTTTGCCTTTTATAAGTAAAATCAAACTTTTGATAAGATTTAAGACTTTTATACATTCCTTTGCTGTTGTCACTAAACTTTTTTTAAATTATATCTAACTTTTAGAAAATCCCATCGTATAGTAATTTAGATTTAAGATTCCGTTTAGTGACAACCGGTATTTAATTAATGCATTCGCGATTAGTTTTAAGTAGAGTCTAGAATGAATGTTATCTCAGAATTCTTAACATATAATAAGAGCCTTATTGTACGTAGCATTAAATACAAAATTCTTTGATAGCATGACATCAGTGGGTAGCTATTTGGTGCGTTGTTAAGCTGTCGTAGCTTTTATTGTGTTGTGTTTAAGAGTCAAATTTGAGTGAGAATGTTGCTGTTGTGTATATGTAATTGAGCAGAACTGCCACTCCCAGGGTCAAAAGCTAAGAAGGATTTGAGTGGGTTCAATCACTCGCATCCTTCTGAGACCTGGATCTTAATGAGGTTAAATTGGCTCCCTACCAAGCATACACTCGCCACGTTATACATCGACCGGTGGTTTCGTAATATAAGAAGTCGTTTGCGCAAACGAGAAGCCATGGATGTCGATTTGTGTTTTCGACACACCTTGGCGGGGAGCGGTTGGCGCTTCGAAATTAATGGATCGAGGCCTCAATCGCTTTAAAGATGTTGTTATTGATTTCTATAACCTTTGTATGACACGGACCTTACGTCATCTCTATTATTTCTCAAAAACTTGTTCTATTACATCATTAGTTTTTGAAATCAAAGCTATTCTGGCATATGATTCGAATCTCAAACCTCAATTAATTTCCGAATGGGTAAAAGTTGAATCACTCTAGTGATTCATAGGAGCAGCTTACTTTCACAAGCGTACTATGCCTCCACTATGAAAGGTCTGAGAAAAATGTGACCTCAAATCGGGTACTCTATTGGCAAAGCGTAAGTACCTTTTTGAGGTCACGTTACCTAACCAATAGCCCGTGTTATAGCATTAAGCAACACTTTGTTTGTATACGCTCTATTGCAACATATATATATGTTAATTTTTACGTAACTCATACTCGAATCCAACTTACTTAAAATTATATAACTTTTAAGAAACTTTTGTGGTAGCTTTTTGTATATTTTTGTGAGTTGTAAAATTGTTAATTTCTTTGAAAGTGCTTCCGTCCTTAATAGTAAACGCCATATTTTTGCAATAATTATAAGTAGTGATATTTTTGTAACAGTGTGTTTTAGACATGCCAAAGAGAGAATAGAGGTACAATCCATCATTTTTTTGTAAACAAAACGATATATTTTTGCATGCAAATATATATAATCAATTTAGCATATATAACACTACTGATGTAATAATTATTTTTAGAGATTAAGTTATTTTTTTACGAATAATTTAATATATTGTTATTATAACGCGAAACTAGTCTTAAGTCGTTTCGTTTATAATAAAAATGTTTATAAGTAAGATTTTGTTTCAATGATATCATCCATTTTTTATTAGAATGTTCAACTCGAAAGATATAATACCTGTTTTGCATGGTTTTTTTTCTACTTTTTCCTTATGAGATTTGTGTATCCGAAATCAGGTTCTTGATCGAGTCAGTCTACCTATTAAAAATTCCAACTTTTATAAATTAGAGAATAAATTATTTTATAACAATTTCATGTAGTTTTTTTTGTCTGTCAGGATATTTTGATACCCATACATTTCTTTCTCGGTTATTATAATATAGGTACTTGTTTACAGTTTGTTACTTTTAAATTTCTAAAAGTATAATACTAAATAATTTACTGGAAAAAATTTGACTAATACAAGATCATATTCTCGGACGGGATTCGAACCCGCTACCAATATATATATGACTCGGACTCGGTAGCTCAGTGGTAAGAGCATTGGACTGGACTTCAAAAATCGCGGGTTCGATTCCCGTCCAATAATATGATCTGGTGCGAGTCGAATTTTTTCTAGTATATTATTTAGTATTGTGAATACTAAAATCTCAAATTTAAACATTTTTAAAGGTACCTAAAGGCTTACAAAGCTCTAAAAATGACCACAGACTATATTTTACAAAAAAATATGTCAGTGAACTTCCTTAGAAGCAAACACTTAATTGAAGTGATTAGTTTTGCCATTGAATTTATTGCTGAAGGTCGAAATTCAGGAAAAATGCATTTTATAAAATTCATTTGCATGAAACGACTTGTTGATTAGTACTTAAATAAAGGAAGTAAGAAAATAATACGTTGTAATTGATAAGAGTGTTTTAGCAACAGGGTGTAGCAGAAACGTTTAAAATAATTTCCTTGTTAATAATATTGCAGAAATGTTTAAAATAATATCGATGTTAAATAAAATTCGCAGTCGCAATAAGAAGTATTTAGATAATTAAAATACTTGTGTTAAACGAAATTCGGAAATTCCATAAGGCCAGGATCTCCTGAAAAGTTCTGTTTTCACATTCGCTAATCTAAATATTTTGTTTTATTACTTACAATTGTTAAATGTAACAATTTTGTTAAAAATATAGGTTTAAAATTAGCGAAATTAACACTAATTCATAAAAACAATACTTTAAGAAAATTCTCAAAAAAAAACTTTAACCCAAGTTTATTAACCACCGATAACACTAGAGCAATCTTATTTAACAACATTCTGTGTATTACGTGATTAAATCAATGAACGGTAAATATATTTTTTTCATAAAATCACGTCTAGTTTGAGATAACGAAGTGAATAGTTAACATAGAGATCACGTACATAAACATTTCTACAAAACTAAATATTATACTAGAATATATTCGTCTCGTCACCAGGATTGTCTCAGGTGGGAATTGAACCCGCGCTTTGGAAGTCCGGTCCAATACTCTCACCAACTGAAGTGACTCGGTAGCTTAGTTAGTCGCGGGTTCGATTCCAACCTGAGACAATCCTGGTGACGAGTCTATTTTTTCTAGTTTATTAGTTTAGTATTGTATGAAAATAGCACTGTGAATGCTTTTATAAAGTTACGTAAAAATACATATTTACACACAAAAAGCCCCAGACAAATTTTTGTGACCGAGCGAACACGAAGCGTCTCTGCTTCAGCTTGGGCAAAAATGCTTTCGTATGTCCATCCGGCTGTCCATTTGTTCTCCTCTACAGGTCGCCATTCTCAACCGATTCTCGTGAAATTTGTAAGCAGTTGCTCTAATGGTAGAGCCTCATAGAACTCATGGGAGTTGATGCAACTGTTTTCGCTACCGTAAACTATCGTTTTCTCTCTTTCACTCGCATTGACTGTGTGAGCAGTATATCCGACAGTTTTCGGTAGCGAAAACAGTTTGCATCAACTCATGGTAGAGCCACTGATTCTACTATTATATAGTTTTTTTTATCGAGACAGTTTTTCGAATGTTTTTGAAAAAATAAAAACACATTTCAGCCATTACGAAAAATGTTCAAAAATGTCACAACGGCGAGGTCTATAGCTCACAGAGCCACTAGAGCAGCGCACGAAGTTTCAATGATAATTAATAAACTTGGCCATAGCGTTGGAGGAGGTTATCAAGTCGACGGTATTTTTTTATTTTTTTTATTTTTTTATGTATGTTTTAACATAACTCCACCAGTTGTTAACCGATTTCAATTATTCTTTTTTTATTTGAAAGAACACAGTTTGTGTGTGGTCCCATAAAAAAATTACAGAGATCTGGCTAGTAGTTTTTTCATAATCCTGAAAAATAACAATTATTTGGCTTACCATCGCACGAGCTTTTGCGTATTTTCAGGTATAACTTCTTTGTTTATGAACCGATTTCGATGATTCTTTTTTGTTTGAAAGGATATACCTCAAGAGTGGTCACATTTCAATTTCATGGACCTTGGACTTCGATGATACACAAGGGAACTCCTCAAAGTCAAATAGGATATGTATAGTGATTGAGATATTGGTAGGTTTATGACATTCTAAAACAAACCGAGCTATGGTTTGCGACGTTTAGGACTAGACTTGGACTACGAAGTACGAAGGCACAACGGAACTCCTTAAAAACAAACAGCGTGAATTTGGAAAATGAGTTATGGGCGTTGTACCATAGAAAATATTATATGAAGTTAAAAAATATTTACACGCTTACATATCTTATCACAAATACTATATAAAGTAAAAAAATATTTACACGCGTACATACCTACCACTAAAAAGTAGAAAATAAAAAGATTTTCAAAAAAAATAAAAAAACCTCCTTCAAAAAACCTGAAAACAAAAACAAAAACTGCTTTAAAATTAAATGCCTTTAAAAAGCAAGAAATAATATTCAAATTATTAGTTACGCATATCCTATTATATCATATTAATAAAACACGTCTAATGAAGTCGGGTGGGGCTTTTAGAATTAGAAAGAAAAAGAAAAGCAGTTGTCCTCCCGCTCCACCCGACTTCAATAGACGTGTTTTATTAATATGATATAATAGGATAGGTGTAACTAATAATTTGAATATTATTTCTTGCTTTTTAAAGGCATTTAATTTTAAAACAGTTTTGTTTTTGTTTTCAGGTTTTTTTTATACCAGACGTCACATGGCAAGATATTTTGTTTTGATATTTCATAGTAGAAATTAGGGCGAGTTTTGCATTTGGTTTTCTTAGAGCCAACAACTTAGAGCACTATTATATGTAGGTAGTTTGTGGGAAGCATTATATGCAAATTGAAATTAACGCGATGTCTTGTCACCACAGCGCTTTGCAATATTCTTTAAACATAAAAAATCATTTGAACAATTTACATCTTAAGGATGAGAATATTATACCTTTGCCCAATATTTATCAACAACAAACAAACTAAATCCAACTCAAACATCTCCAATTTCGCAAAATATTTCTCATAATGTAAATGATTTGAGCCAACACCAACATATTTTCAGAAGCAGTTGACACACATAAGTAACAAGTCGAAACAAAACAGTTTTACGCATGGTTCACGCCAGCTATTGCACCACCGTGCCATCAACAAAACATACGCCGTACAACCATTCACAAACCAGTTGGAATGTGCGGCTAGCGCCCGACCTTGCAGCTAAATGCCAGCGCTCGAACGCAAACCTTGGGCGATGGGCACATAGCTCTCTGATTAGCTAGATAAAATCATCTAGATTGATGTACCGATGGTACTGAAGACACGTTTTCAATAAACAGTAAAAAATCCATACTTATGCAGCTTTGAAGCCAGCAGAGTAGAGCATCTAAAATACGACCAAGGGTCCACATAAGTCACCAGCTTTATCCTTTTCTGTCGTTTAGGAACGCCATATTCTAGAGTGAGTAAGGTTACTGCTATCATCACCAGCGATGCATTGCTGCGTCAACGGTGATGTCTTAAAGGTACTTCTCTTAACACCTCCGCGGACAAACAAAATGGAAAAGGGACCTATTTTGCAAGGTTCCTTACTACTCACTTTTATTCGACAGCCATAGCTGTCATTTTTGCTCAAGCTGAAGCAGACGCTTCGCGCTCGCTCGGTCAACTGATATACTATTTTAAATTTTTATGATGTTTTTTTTTCTTCAGAAAGTATCCGTCCTTTTTTCTCTTTTCAACTTTAAGGTGACTATAGCCTTCAAATGGGGCCCATATCTTAATTAAATTTATTGCTTGTTAAGTACATAAGGTATTGAAAATTCACATGCACAGATTGAAGCTTAAGTTCTGTAGTCAATTTAAAAACTATAGTCCCAGTAAAATATAGTTTGTTGTAGTAGACTACAACTACAACTAACTATAATTTACAGAAAAAAAAAACCATAAAAAACCAAGCAAAGCAAAAAGTGGCCACTTTAGGACTTTAGAACTTTTGCCTACTACTACTACAACAAACTATATTATACTATGGTTATTGTTTGTAAATAAACTATGAAACCTAAGCTTCAATCTGTGCATGTGAATTTACGATACAATATGTGCTTAGCGAGCAATAAATTTAATTAAGATAAGGGCGCTACTTGGGGGCTATAGGAGCCTTAATCTAATTCATTGGACAATGCATAAAATACGCACTCAACAATGTCACCATGTTTTATAATGCCGTACAAGATGCCTGACGCATAAGAACGTGGTTTTCATGAAAATGCAAACTACATAATGACTAGTTAGGAGTTATTAGCATTCGTCATTTTCGCGTGCGGGAGGTTCTTTGTTACATTAAGATAACGTTTATTGTCCTAAACACATGTTTTACTTCCGCTCCGTTGTTCATTCATAAAGTAAACTTTACAATTAGACGTAATTATAAAAGTTAGCTTGTTTTGATTCAACCTGTTTTGATTAATTTTACAAAATAACACTTCAAGTATGAATCATGAAAATACCTAGATTAGTTAATTTATCTTTGACCTTTTTAAAAGCAGGATTATTATTAGAATAAAGTATATATTAAAAAAAACAGGTACATGGTGTAAATCCCAATATGATTTATTTTAATAACGTCAATAACCATGGAAATTTAAAACATTATTTTAAACTCAGGATTGGGATTCTAAGTCATAATATTTAATGACGTAATCATACTTTAAGATTAACATATTTTTATAAGTAAATAACTACGAAAATTAAAATGAAGTGAGTCACTACCACAATTGAAGTCACAGCAAAGTGCGTGACTAAAATAATAATAAATTAATCTTATTTATGCATTTTGAACCCCATTTGTTATCCCTTCCCACTATACATTTAAGGGAAACAACACATTATGTTATTACACTTACTGCTTCTAAGGGCGACCAACTAGGTATCGCCACGCCCCCTGGTGGAACAGTGGGGTTTACCCTAAATGCCGAACCACGCGATAATCGGGCGAAGTCGGTGTCATTTAGTGACATTCAGGTACAAGCTTATAAATTAAGTAAATTCAACTATTTGATTATCACGATACGATATAAATTTTGTACCTACTAAACTTAAATATATTACATTTTTAAGAATCAAGAATTATTTCCTATAACGCGGTACATAAAGGTCTTAAAATATTTCATACTTTCTCCTACATTCACCAGGAGCTGCCATGCAAAATTTAATTGTGGAAAATAAATATAGGATACTATATTATATTGATCTGCGAACACCGTAAGTTAACCCTATTTAATGCGAATAAAATACTATTACTAATTACTATACTTTTTCATAGCAAGCCGTCAAACTAGCCCATAGGGATATGACAGTGATGTTGTCAGAATATGACTCATGCGTTCTACCATTACACACCCGGCGCCCTACGCATCCACAGACGCATAAGAATACCAAAATATAATTAATGTATACGAGTATGTTACTAGCTTCTGTTTGCGACTACATCCTCTTGCAATTTAAATTCCCGTGGGAGTTAGCATATTATGTCCTCCTGCAAGGTTCTATTTATTTATCAAGAAGGTACCAAAAATTTATAAAAATGCTTAAGCTATTTACGCGTGAACACTTCAAACACAGGCCAAGAGTAACTTCGCATTTATAAAAGTCAAAATTTAAAACTCCTTTATTCAGTCTAGCATTGTTCGTCAAAGAAGCTACGCCATCGGTTAGTGCGCCCTAAGCGGGAGACCTTGTAACGAGAAGAACCGGCAAGAAGCACGTCAAGGGCTGCTTTTTTCTCCCTGTATATTTCATACAGAGTCGTCAAAAATATATTAAAATTAATTATTTTATTATTAGAAGATAGATCTAACATTCTAACCTAATAAAACATTTATTTGCACAAAATGCCAATCTGTCCTTACTTAATTTTTTTGTTTGTTTGTTACGCCTTCACGTCTTAACTTCTGAACCGATCATCATGAAATTTTGCATATACGTTGTCAGGGTTACAGAGAAGGGTACCTTTCATCCCGAAAAAATAATTGTTCCCGAGGGATAGAAAAAACTTTCCACGCAGACGAAGTCGCGGGCGGTCGCTAGTTATAAAATAAACCTATGTTAAATAGTAGATTGGCTATGAGTTGATAGTCGATCAGGACAAAATAAGTAAAATTTTTACAGCATTTAAGCGACCACGTGCATTCAAATTTGCCTAATTGAGTCAAGATAACTTTATGAATTATTATGAAACAATTTTTCCGCGCCATTAACTCAGTATTGAAATGTCATGGGCACGCCTGATGCGATGGCACTGCGCATGCGCACCGAGTCGACGCATCATTGCACATCTAGATCGCTAGTATGAAGCAAAAACAGACTGTACTATAGTGAATAAGTGTAAACTTTGGTTGATTCTCATTGAACAAAATAAATCAATGAAGCGGATAACTGACACAATTCATTTAGAAAAGCTAAGCAGCCTGTCGATTCTGTAACCAAAATCGAACTTCACTTCGAATCTCACTTCACTGCGCGGGAATTTTAAATCGTAAATGAGATAATGATAAACTGCTTTTTTAATCACAAAAGATTTTAGACGGTAGCTTCCTCAAACCTTTTGCAATCGTTAAAGTAGCTTATATTCAGCTAATTTCTAATATCAATTTCACGCCAAGTGTAGTGAGGTTCAAAGTGAGATGCGAGTTTTATTACAGAATCGACAGGCAGAGCTTACACCACTGTGGTAGGAAAATATAGACGATTCAAAATTGCTTAATTACTAAGTTTAATTGAATAAAGTTATTTTTGACTTTGAGTATTATAACCCTGTGCTTACATTATTGAGAAATAGTTCTGGAAGAAGGGGAACATACTTATTAAGAATACCTACATATGAAGTCTTTAGCCCGAAATGTGTTCATGTCATAACTATAGCTATGCCAAACTATACTCATTTAGACAACATGATAGTTCAAGATGATTTCTAAAATGTAACACGTTCTAATTAAGTTCCAATTAATTTACTAGAAAACTGCCGAAAATCTTAAATTTTCATCCTAAAACAGTTTTTTTTTAAATTTAAACAGTGTTCAATATGGAAAATCCCTTGACCTATATAAAGTACACAGTTAAGTTGGCAATCATCAAAGTAACTTAGTGCACTGACCCAAACTATACCAAACAATGCGTAATTTGCCAGCAATAGATTACGAGATAATAACAAGCGAGAGAAAAACACAATTCAACATACATTACGCAGTTGAAACACAAACTCTTTATTGACCTTGTAAAATACTGAGCAATGTATTGAAAATGTTCAATTTCATCATCTGTTTTTTGAACCATACAGATTGATGCGCAAGTAGGTCATATGAATGACCTCGATGGCCAGCGTTTTTTGTTGACAAACTTCGTTTGACGACGAAAATGGTCGGTATGTACTTAGGATGCGATTATAGAGGCCCTTTTTAAAATTTTCCATAATGAGACAGCAAAAATATTATTTTTGTTGTTATTGAAAAATGCGGGAAAACGGTTTTTCACTTGCCTAACATTTTATTTCAAGTTGAATTCAAAATTCAAAATTCAAAACTCATTTATTCAGTCTAGGCTGTTACAAGCACTTGTGAATGTCAAAGAAGCTACGCCATCGGTTCGCAAACCCTAAGCGGGAGGCCTTGTAACGAGAAGAATATAATAACAAAGTAGTACTTTGTAAATAAATTGTCAATAACCAACCAATACTTTAGTTAGTTTTTACTGAAGATCGTAGTTAAAAATACATAATCTTCTGATATTCACGTAAAAGTATATAAAATAGCTTTAAGCAGAGTGTTTTAAAAAGAATTTGATAATAAGTTTTTACTTACAATGTCCTTTTATGTCCCAACATTATATTTTTACGGGTTTATTCTATTTCTTCAATAAAAAAAACGTGAAAACATAATTAATGTAATTACTGTATTGTAATTTCTTTATTTCCATTGAAACTTACTGAAATGTTGTAGCAGTTAACAAACTATACTTGTGACACTTATGTTTACTAAACAAACAATTTTAGTGTTACATTATTGCTGAAATTCTTTCAAAGTACTAAACGTAGCCACACCTGTGTTGCTCAATCGTAGGCGCAACTTGACTAGTAAAAGTAAAGGAAATTGTCCTTCCTTTAAAGTAAACTGGTTTATCTTAGCTCTGCAAATGGTTAGTTATTTTATAAGGAATTAAAATTCAAATAAAGTAATGTAAGTATTTCAATGATGCGATTAAATTATCAATAGACAAGATGATCTGTGGTCTGGCGATGCAATATGACGTATTTTTGACCGACTTCAAAAAAAGGAGGAGGTTATCAAGACGCCGGTATTTTTTTTTAATCTGTAAAATTTTCTCTTTCCCATACATTCTCGAATGAAGCAGCGGATCACTGTTTATTGTCAATTTATACGCATTGTATATTATGACACGTGTTGGTCCTTTTTCAACCCCCTACGCAGCGCAAAGAGGGGTGTTATAAGTTTAAAGCCTATGTTTGTGTGTCTGTACGTATATTCGTAGTGCCTAAATGGATCAAGCGATTTCAATGCTTTTTTTTAATTGTAAGCTAATCTTATCGAGATGGTTCTTAGCCACATTCGATGGAAATCCATTTAGCCATTATGGAGATGGTCAACTGCCTGACGAAACGGTAAAAGATACAGAGATGGTGCTTTGACTAAAATAATGTACATATTGGGCAAATTTAGGTGCAAGAAACAAAATGGCGGCAGTAAAAAAAGGACGCATTAATTATTTTCTTTAAATTTTTATATTGCATATATTGACGAGTTAGTTTGGATTTCAAATGTAAAGTTTTTACATTATTATTGACCATCAGCCATTTTTATTATCCCCATTGCTGGGGTACAGGCTTTCCTTATACCCATAAGGAGGATGGCCCATGACCCACTACGCGGGCCCAATGCGGATTGCTAGGTGCTAACGATTGCAAATGCAGCCGGGACCAACGGCTTAACGTGCTTTCCGAAGCACGGAGGAGCTCGAGATAATACCTTTTTGGTCACCCATCCCATGACCGACCCTTGCAAAAGTTGCTCAACCTCCGCAATCGATAGGCCAGGGGCTATACCACGGCGCTACCAAGCTCTTAATGTTAAACATAAATGCTACTACAACCAATAATAAGGCCTACTAAGATTTATAATATTTTTCAATCTAAAGTTTAAAAAATAATAGTATAAACTTTCGGACGACTATACCTTAAGAATTAAGAAGAATTCTTTAAAATCCTTTCATCTAGTTATCAAAAATAATGGTTAAACGTTCATAAAAAAATATACGCGACGAATAGATAACCTCCTCGTTTTTTGTTGGAAGTCAGTTAAAAATTTGCATGCTATTGTTAATGGCTGGATTGGCCGAACTTTTGAACTAGATTTGACCATCAGTGTACTTTATTCAACGGCAAATAAATTTTTAATTTCTAGTGCTTTGAGATATGCGATGATGAATCGGTCAGGATAGGTATCATAATATGATATTCCGATTATGGCCGAATACTCAAACGATACTCAACTTTGAGAGGCGCTCGAACATCATGCTGTCTTTGTTGTATCTTTGACGATGTTTGAGAGCCTCTCAAAGTTGAGAGACCTTTGACTATTCGGCCATTATCTCATTAAAATGTGATTAAAACTTCAATGACTTGCTTTGCTTTTCTTTTAATGATAAATTTGACTCTCAATACCTTCTAGTATTCAAATCACAATATGAAACACCGTTCACGATTTCCGTGCGAACTATGCGAAGGTTTCTCAGATATTTGCCCGCGAGTGATAAGTACATAAGTACTATAGCAACAGGTTTGTGACGTCAGATTACTTAATGGGTTTCGCAAGTTTCAAAACAACATATTGTTATGCAAATTTCACATGTAAGTTTAAACAAAAAGTTTGATCATTCCCCATATTGGTTTGGGATATTTACTTTTTTCGAGAGAGCATCGCAACACAACGCAGCTTAGGAAAGTTAATCGTGATAAAAGAAACCGGCCAAGTGCGAGTCGGACTCGCGCACGAAGGGTTCCGTACCATCATCTATAAAAACGGCAATAAAATCATGTTTTTTGTATGGGATCTCCCCTTCAATATTTGTTTTATTTTAATTTTATTATTTATTTTCAAAGTGAATATATAACTAAATATTCTGTGAAAATTTCAAGCGTCTAGCAGCTACCTGTTGCCGTTGTCAATATCGAGCTAAAACGAGCAAAAATATGAAGTTTGTTGTATCGGAGCCCCCTTAAATATTTATTTTATTCTGTTTTTTAGTATTTGTTGTTATAGCGGCAACAGAAATTCAGAAAATTTCAACCACGGTTCATGTGATACAGCCTGGTGACAGATGGACAGACAAGCAGATAGACAGACGGATGGACAGCGGAGTTTTAGTAATAGGGTTCCCGTTTTACCCTTTGGGTACGGAACCCTAAAAACACCGGTTGAATGTGAATAGGGAATGAACACGTGGACATTATTTTGAACCAGTAACTCTGTAGAGCTGTAAATCTCGAACATTTTTTGAAATGGCTGAAATATGATTCATGTATGAAATGGCTCTGACTGATAAAAGTTAAAAACTAATTACCTATGAATAATGAGTTCTAAACCAGATTTGTAATTAATAACAAAGGCATTTAAATCGGGCAGTATTGATGAGAATATAATAGGTTAGTGGTAAAGTGTAGTTGTTTCATACATTATTGTTAGCCATAATACACGACTGCCCAAAGAAGAAGAGTGTTGGTATTGTGTTCAGGGTTCATGAATGTTTGTATGTATTTTTTTCGCTCTCAACCAAAGGCATTAAAGCGACTGCCTCCCTCAGGGGAGGGAACGGCGGTGTACATACACCGCCACATACATACATATGTATGTGAGTCTTTTTATACCACTATAACTTTCTTTTAAATAGATTTGGATGTGTGAACTATCATTAGAAATCATAGATCACCCCGAGTGACACTGGCTATAGACTTAAAAAAAGTCAATATGTGGTCTGCATGACGTCAATTTGTATTGTAAAAAAATATTTTTTGGTATCAAATGACAGGCATTGATGAGCACATTCCAAAACTATATAATTTGTCACTAAAAAGAATGAAATAAAAATAAATAAATTTAAAAAATATTAAAAATACGACTGCCCTGCCAAAAACGAACTAAAAAGTTAAATAACAAGACATCATTGCAGTCGGGGGACCGCTTTGATTAAAAATGGTCCCCCGACTGCAATAACACTTGTTATTTAACTTTTTAGTTCGTTTTTTTTCGGGCAATCGTGTTTTTAAATTATTTATTTTTATTTCACTCATTTTAGTGGCAAATTATATAGCTTTGGAATGTGCTCATCAATGCCTGTCATATGATACCAAAAAATATATTTTTTCAATATAAAATGACGTCATGCAGACTAGCCTTTCATATGATGCAAAAAAATTTCACATTTGAAAGTGGTGTCGTACAGTCGTTATATTGATTTAAAAAAATAAAGCCAGTGTCACTCGGGATGATGTAAGGATTCTAACGGTACGAGGTACATCCAGATCTGTTGAGGTCTTTAGAAGTTATGGTGGAATAAAGAAACTCACTAACCTACAAACATACATGAACCATGAACACAGGTAATGACAACTAGGTTGACAGTTAGGGTTGACAGGTCCAAAAACACAAAAGCGTCCGGCTTTTAATTCGGCCGCACATTTTACCCTAAAAGCCGGACATATGTTCCAGAAGCCGGACAATATTTATTACCGCCTTGCAAACAGCGGTCAGTCAGCGGGGTAGTCGTGTCGTGGCATTACTTGTGACTCGCGCGGCAATCGCACAAAAAGCCTAACAAAAGCCGGACACCTGGCAACCCTGTATGCGATCGTACCTAAAAATCTATTCCATGAAAATCAAACTCAAAGGTGTTTTATTTCAAATTTTTTGTAAGAGTTAACGCCATTAGATATTAAATGCACATTCATAAACTTTAAGGGTTTAGCTCTTAATAATGTAGCTTAAAACTTGTTACCTGTTGGGTACCCAACCTATCTATGAAGTAGAGTAACTATGAAATAGCTCCATAAGCTAAGCTAGTGTGTGTCAAGGAAAACAACTTGAAGTTAAACTACGGCTTGGTATTTTATCCGCTCATTCTAAGCATTGTCTAACACGTCACTACAAGGATAACACTAAGTTACCTGCGTAAAATACAATGTTATTTAAATACTTAAGCCTTTAGCCTTTATTTCGAAAAATGTTCAAAAATGTCACAAACGCGATGTGTACAGCTCACAGAGCCACTAGTTAGTAAAGGGAAGAGATACACCCACTGCTTTTTGACCGAGCGAGGGCGAAGCTTCAGCGTAGCGTCTCCGTTTCTGCTTGGGCAAAAATGATTTCGTATGTCCGGCTGTCCGGCTGTTCAAGTTCATTTGTTATTCTCTATAGGTCGCATTTCTAAACCGATTCTCGTGAAATTTTGTGAGCAGGTTCGATAAATATTTTTTTTTCTCGATTCAGTTTTTCGAAACTTTTCTACATAGCGGAGATTAGAGAGAGAGAGAGAGAGAAGCCAGAGAAGCTGGCAGCCATTAAAAAAAATGTCACTAACGCAAGGTCTGCATTACAGCTCACAGAGCCACTGGTTTAGATACCTATACTTAAAAACAGACGAACATAAAACCTCCTCCTTTTTTTGAAGTTAGTTAAAAATCAACCGTGTGTAGGTAACGATACCTACCTGACATGATTGCTGAATATTGTACGAGTTATATATTGTCATGTTTCGATGCATTGCTGCGAGATGTCTAAAACAAATCGGAATTTATGCAATATATTTTGATTATTATTATAGATATTTATGGTGGTACCTGGTTATAACGAATTGTCGACTATCAGTGCATTGCCCTGTCTCCATTTCTCTTTGTCTGCATTGCGAGATCAGCGCCAATTAGCCAATTACGCTGGTTAACTTATCACGCCTGTAATTGAGTAGGTACGGCTGATTGTTAGGGACAGGCCACTGTGGGAGCGATAGTGACTCTATTAACACTAGTGGCTCTGTAGATCTCACGTTTGTAACATTTTTGAACACTTTTCGAAATAGCTGATTGTTTCCCCATATCTCCGCCATTTTGAAAAATTTCGCTAAACTGAATCGACAACAAAATTCCATATAAATATAAAATCTGCACACAAAATTTTACGAGAGTTTGTTGAGAAGCGAAGTGTTGCACTGCTCGCACCCAGCGACTTCCCGCGACCTTCATAATCGTCAGACCACCTTTTCGGGGACCTATGTTCCCACGGAGCTAATCCGGTGTGCGGTCACCATTCCAGAACCATTCCGCTCTTCGGTTCAGTCATCGGTTCTTTTCGCTATGTATCCCGCCCGCCCACTGACACTTCAGTCAGGCAATCCTGCAAAGGATTTCGGTTATTTATTTTCCTCTGGCCGCGTGGTCCGATTGTTTTATCCGATTAATCGGACGACGCGGTTCTCTTACAGATCAATCCTAGCAATAGTTGCGCTACCGATCCACTTAAAAAGACAATAATGTTCTTTGATTAGGTATCCAGTTATAATAAAACTTTGTGCTATTTATGTCAAAAATACCTGACTTTTTAAGAAATATATGCTGTTAAATGTTAGTCTTTTGCATTCGAATATACTTTGCGTTCCCGTTTAAGTATCATACACATATCATTTAGAAAGGGCAAATTTCAACAATCATTCCGCGGAAAAGTGCTTCCTAACTATTAAATAATCATCAGCCCAAGATGACAGAAAACAATAGTTTAATCGTCATCCGCAGTAACTTGCCGTGACTGAATTGTAACTGTAAAGTCGAGAGCACACTAAATGCGTTTGGTATTAACTCACCCAATCTGAACTCGTCTGTAATTTTCACATTTCTGCCCTACCAAGACAATAGTAGTGTATGATACGACGTTTTTCAATTCGAAATTATTATTTATTGAGTGAAATATGAAAATGATAAGGAACCGACAACCTTTTATTAGCTGTAGACGTCACAGATTGTAATAAAGTCTAAAAACTTGAAATATATTATTCGTTTATTCGTTTTATTCAATACATTTGCAAGTAAACATTATAGGTCAATATCATACATAACAAAAAAAATCGTAAACAAAAACGCACGGCATGCGGTAAAATCAACTTCCCGCTCGCTGTACTAAACCGTGAACAAAAACGCACAGCGTGTGGTAAAATCAAGTTTCCGCACGCTGTACTGACATCGAAAGCACACATTTTCGACCAACTGTATTGAATAGTCATATTTGTACTGACGATAATGAACTTCGATTTCAAAAGAGTATGTTTTTCCCGTTGTCAAAATCGATGGTTAGCGAAAACTTCTGTTTATCCCATGGTGAAGTTTATTATAATTTTTACAAAGGTCATAATGCTAACCTAACCTAACCAATTATTTACGAACCTATAGCTTAACAATATCCAGACCAAAATAAATTGGTGACTAGGTTGAACCTGTATCCAGAAAAATAAAAAAATTGCGGATGAGTTGAGATTGGGCGAGTTAGTACCCACCTAACTTTATCACTGCAGTACATGTTAGACCCAGTTTGCGAAGACCAGTTAAATATGAAATTCTATGAGAGACACCAAAGCTTTTTCAGTGTAGATAGAATACATATAGGTGTATGGTGTCTTCCTGTTCTCATGAACTTTATTCGTTTGCAGTGCACATGAACAACTGTAACTGGGTATAGTGTGCTCCGGTCTTAACCCTTTCGTTGACTGCGGCAATTTTTACGGTGTACCTATTTTGAGCGGGTTTCGACAAAGTTGCAATGTCAATAGCAAGGTTAGGTGACAATACAGTTAAAAATTCAATAAAACGTTTAACTTTTTTCAGTTTTCCTTATTGTAAGAACGGTGGTTATTTCTTGAATTAGTTTTTCACAGTATTTATTTCATATGCACGTACAGAATTATTGTAGAAACGTGGTTTAAATCAAGTTTATCATTCTTTGTACGAACGAGCAATTTTTAACTGACTTCAAAAAAGACGGTAGTTCTCTGTTCGTCTGTATGTTTTGTTTGTGTATGTATACGATTACTCAAAGACGGCTGGACCGACTGAAATGATTCAAATGTTATAGCAGGTTAACTCCCAAGTTGGTTATAATTTTAACATTTGGAAATCGGTTCTGTAGTTGTCAAGTATTATGTAAAATATTTTCATATAAATGTAGATACAGAAGTTACCTCATAACAAAATGCAAAATGTCTAAAATTTCATTTTATTTACATGTTGAAATCTCAGTCAAAAGTTGCTTGAAGTTTGTAGTTTTGGTATAGATCTCCCGTTGACCAATGTGCAAAATAACTCTTGTATTATTTAATTTATTTGTAGAGTTCGATATCTCACTTTTATGCTGTTACTTTACCGTTATTTCAAGGCCTCCATGGCTGAGTTGTAATCGTTGGTTCTGACATCACCATGTCTACTGTGCCTGCGGTCTCGAGTTTATAGAACAACAAACTTTTTTCTATGGTTTTTTTAAATCAGCTATTTCATACAAAAAATAATTACGAAAATATCAAAATCTATGAAACAGCTGATTTCTTTTCGCGTTTTCAGAGTTGATCCGATAGTAAAAGTTGTTTAGTTTGATGGTTTCTATCTACCATATTCAGCATTACTCGTATTTTTGTAACACGTTGTATAATTATCGAATCTGCTCACATAATTTCACGAGAATCGGTTGAGAAATGCGACCTTTAGAGAAACAGATGGACAGATATACGAAAGCATTTTTCCCAAGCTGAAACGGAGACGCTACGCCCGCGCTTCGCGCTCGCTCGGTCAAATATATCAATCGCTCCTCTCATCACTGTATTTCCCACGTTTCTCATTCAGAGCACAAAGAGAGCCCTTTGTCTGTATGAGTATAGCAATAAAGACGATATTAATCTGCCCAATCTTGCGGGTCAAGGTTCAGATCCCAGCTGAGTTGGCGACGGTTACGAAATCTATGAGGAATTTGAGATGTTTTTGAGGTGGACTGCTATAAGTTATTAACTATTATGCTATAGTTATATAAGTTATGTTTAACTTAAACCTTAACTTTTGGGGATTTCGGTTGATTAATAGTTCGAAAATCCATCAGAAAACCACTTAAAATGTACTTGGTCTGGGTTCATGAAATTGCAAACTTCACTTCGCCCGGAATTTTCAACCACTGAGGAACGAACTGCCGTCACACAACAATTTTAAATTGACGTCATGGCGTCAGATTTATAGGTAAAATGGTGGTATCTAGCCAGGCGGGATTGAAACGAGCCCTAACACCATCCAAAATATACCTCTTACCTGGGAATCGAGCCCGGTACCCCTACATCTAAAGTGGGTGGACAAACCACAAGACCACAGGGTCTGTTAGACTTAGTTATAGACTTAATAATAATCTTCTGTTTGTATAATTAAAGATACAGAAGATTATTACCTACTTTTTCTCATACCCTAGTGACGTAAATAATCAAAGGCTAGTCTTTATCACCATCACGCCGACCGTTGCTTCGTTTCCCGCCAACATAAAAAGTCCTTATACTCTTTTCCCGCCATTTTTACAGCCAACTCCCACCTAACCGCTTCTCGTCCAAAAAGGTTAACACACTCAAAGTTAAAAAAAACTCCTAGCAACCAAATTAGTAAATATTATTATCGCGATAACCCCAACTGGTTTTGGTTCCGACAGTTCGTTTTAACGAATACTTTTCATCCGTTGAAAACGCCCCTCACACTAGTTGGACCTTGGTTCTATCACATTAGAGGTGGCTAGGGTGACCATACGTCAAGATTTGTTAGGACTAGGGCCCGAACGCGCGAATTTTCAACGGTAAAGCCGAACCAATACGTATTCAAAGTGGTTATGGTTTCCGTTAGACCTTTACCTTATCTATTAATAATTAAAATTTGGCATAATTGCCATCCTAAGCTTCCCAGGATTAACATCATACGTTATTATCAAAGCTAAAGCAAAAAAATGTTGATGACGATCTTAATTACTTAGTTTCGGAATCATAGAATAAAAGCACAATCGGATTTCTTTCTGTCTGCACTTTATACAGATAATGTGAGTGAGTTTACACGGATTGACTTGCCACTGTCAGGCGATTTTAGTCGAATAGGGCTTTTTTATCGACAATCGCTTGTAATAACAAATCGCAAACTTAATTTTAATGAAGTGGCGATTAAATTTTACAAGCGATTCTCGATAAAAGGCCCTAATCGCCTAAAATCGCCTAGGAAGTCGCCCGGAAAATCAATCCATGCAAATGGCCCATAACGAACTTCTTAGATATAGGTGCGTATTTTGAAAAGGTTTTATTTCCTCAAAACGTATTTGATTAAACGCACGGACTTAGCTATACAAGGTGTTACAAAAATACCCCTAATGCCGAATATGATATATAGGGACCATCAAGCTGAACAACTTTTACTATGGGACCAACTCTGAAATCGCGAAAAAAAAATCAGCTGTTTCATACATTTTGATATTTTCGATTTTAATTTTTGTATGAAACAGCTGATTTTTTTTCGCGTTTTCAGAGTTGGTCCCATAGTAAAAGTTGATCAGTTTGATGGTCCCTATATACCATATTCGGCATTAGGGGTATTTTTGTAACACCTTGTATAATGTCGGCTTTTTGTCCGGTCTTTTAAACATCGACATGGTAACCCCAGAGGTGACTAAACCACTTGTGTCAGTCGTTTGAATCTAGTTTCGCCATTAACATTACTATGACTCGTTTTGCATGTTTAAAACTGTTTTGAGCTACCTTTCTTTTAAGACACTAATATTCTTTAGTATTATGAAGGCTTGTGGTTTGTATTATACAAGGTAACGTAAAGCAAATATAAATCACAAAGTCTGACATAAGTAAGAAATTGCTTTTTATTAATTTTGTAGCAAAACAAGCGACTTTAAATCCTGAAAATTATCAAAATGAAGTGAATAAATCAATCACTGAAAACAATCTTAAAAGAAATTTAAGATTAAAAAATGCTTGAGATATTCTGAATATGTAACAACATTTAAAGTGTGTGGTAATAAATAAGTTTATTTTTATTGTAAATTCACCTATTAGCAGAGGCGCTTCACCCAAATACTGAATATTATAAACAAGGAGTGACATCAGCCAATGTGGCAGATTACATGCCTGACACTTGCTGGCCAGTACGAGCGAGACCTAGCCAGCCAGTCCTCGCATCCTCCAACAATTTTTATTATTACTATATTATACAAGGTGTTACAATAGTACCCCTAATGCCGAATATGGTAGATAGGGACCATCAAACTGAACAACTTTTACTATGGGACCAACTATGAAATCGCGAAAAAAAAATCAGCTGTTTCATACATTTTGATATTTTAGTAATTGTTTTTTGTATGAAACACCTGATTTTTTTTTCGCGATTTCAGAGTTGGTCCCATAGTAAAAGCTGTTCAGTTTGATGGTCCCTATCTACCATATTCGGCATTAGAGGTACTTTTGTAACACCTTGTATATCTAATTTTTTATTAAGATTATAATTCACTAGTGGCCCGCCCCGGCTTCGCACGGGTACAATGTAGTTACTAATGTGGTGAGTGTGAAGTTATTAGACTATACTACAGGATATCTATATAGGTATAGTAGTGGCCACAAAATTAAGGACGCTAGTCGATTTTCATACAAACGAAGTAACTTTTAAGCATTGCTTCTCCGCCAGGGATTGACCGAGCGGTGATCTGGTGATGGCCATCCAGGGAGTGAATGGAGGAGATCCAGATTTCTATACACACCCAAGTGATCTGACCAGCATTTTAAGAGATGTAAGGATATGTTTAAAAAACCGCGAATAAAGTATAGAAATGTATGAAAACTTGCAACTGTAAATTCTTATGCTTACATCTCTTAGAATGCTGACCAGATCAGTTGGGTGTGTATTGCTATCTGAATCTTCTCCATTCACTCCCTGGATGGCCATCATCAGATCACAGCTAGTTCAATCCCTAGCGGAAAACCAAGACTTCAAAATTACCTCGTTTGTATGAAAATCGACTTGTGTCCTTAATTATGTGGCCACCACTATTTATGTATATACGACGTACACAACATACGCAAGGGGTGTTATAAGTTTGACTTGTGTGTGTCTGTCTGTCTGAGGCAACCTAGCTCCCAAACTTATGGACCGATTTTGATGCGGTTTTTTATGCATAGTTTAAAAGATCTAAGTGTACAGACGGCGGGACTCCTAAACCATTGATCCGATTATGTTGAAACTTTGGCGAGTACTTTTGCTTACGACCGAGAAAGTCCCAAAACGGAGCATTGCAATATACCCATGCCGGGTGCAGCTAGTTCTAAATAAAAATATGTTGCGCATTAACAGGATTCTCAATCTCGATCATCCAACACTTCTCTATAATAAAAATCAGCTGTTTTATACAAAAATTCAAATCGAAAATATCAAAATGTGTTTCATACGTTTTGATATTTTCGATTTGAATTTTTGCTGATTATTTTTTCGCGATTTGAGAGTTGGTCCCAATAGTAAAAGTTGTTCAGTTTGATGGTCCCTATATACCATATTCGGCATTAGGGGTATTTTTGTAACATGTTCTATACCTACCACATTTCTTGTCATGTTATCCGGTTGCAAAATAAAAAGGCTATTCGGCGAGCTGACTCTCGAGCAGGCGACATTAGAGCTGGCCATGGGAGAAACAATCACTGCAAATCTACACCAGCCGCTCTTAAACTTTGTCCCTGTGCTTTATTAATTGTCATAGCATAGGCGACTTGACCGAATATTGTATTCTTTTAAAATTAAACTGATAATTTGATGGAATAATTTTGCACTTTATTACAACGCAAGGAAGGAAAAAATGACAGCACTGCCAACATAACGCCATAGGTACTATTCAATGAAATGCATTCTACCTACTCTCAGGGGAAATGACCAAAGAGAATGTAATACTACGTTGAGATGACAAATGATATTTATTTTTCTTAATTAATCAATCAAATGCACAAAAAAGTTTCAATTCCGACGTCGAAGTCAATCACAGCAAAATTAACTTTATATCACTTTTTAACCCTGTTAGGTGATAAATATTAAAAAAATACGAAACACGTATTCAATTAATTTTGTGAAAGAATGTCTATGCCAAATTTCAAGTCAATCGGGCCAAGGAATCGCGTCCTCCCATACAAACTTTGCCACCCTGTTTCACCCCTTTAGGGATTGAATTTCGCAAAATCCCGTCTTAGTGAGCACTTACGCCCTAAAAGGAGCCCCCATGCAAAATTTGAGACTCCTAGCACTTGTAGTTTCTGAGATTTCGTGATCAGTGAGTGAGTGAGTGATTTTCCCTTTTATATATAGAAGATAATAATTTAATTAATATATTTAATATCTTTTTAATTTTGGTTTAGAAAAAAATACAATTAATCGATATAGTCCGATAAATATAAGTAAATGCTAAAGCCGTGTTTCTTAAACTTTTTGCAGTCACGGACCACTTTCAGAAATTAATAAACTCCAAAGACCGATGTCAAAAAATAGTAGAAAACAGAAAACAAGTCTTATGTTACAAAAATCACTTTTATTGGCAGTTTCATTATGGGTTAAGGGCTACTGAGCTACTGCGGACCCCTGATACGCATACTACGGAACCCCTTTTTTAATAGGGGCAATGCATTTACGCATCCTGGAGGTATGTAAGACTCGTCGGGGGCACTACCCACTAAACCCCCTTCTACATCCCGCACTTACATATACATGACCTACGGGACCGTCGTGTCACGCACCATATGGTTCTGGTGTTTATACTACAGACCCCTAAGGGGTCCGTGGGCCACACTTTAAGCAACCCTGTGTTAAAAGTATTTAGGCAAGAGAATGGAATAAAATAAATACATTGCAACTTTTACATAATCATTAAAACGAATAACCAGACTTTGATAACAACTGAAGAAACCACAGACCCACTTTATAAAATGAACGAAACACTTGTTTAAATTCACATTGCCACATGTACCGTACAACCTAATTTGTCACACAATAGATATACAGTTACTCCTAAATCGTTAAATAATCGGTCAAATAGTTACGAAAAGTAGAAAACGTAAATTTTTTATTCAATTTTATCTTTTATGTTAAAGTTCGTAGGTTTTAAATGCTTTGAAGTTATAACTTGGAGATCATAATTACTCTTTATTATTGTTAAGTGTAACAAATTAAACAATAATTATAAATAAGTACCTAGCTATCGGTACCTAGCTATCGAATCAATATTACGCTATTCTAAAAAACTATTAGGTACCTAAGTACAATTAGTATCTAATGCAACAAAAGCTAAATGCAACAAACCATGTGTACAATTTTGCTGAGCAAAAAATGTTTAACTTTAGTAGAGAATGCTCTTTAATAAACTAACAGTGAATTTGGACGAACATCTGTGACTGCGGTTTGACAAACTTTAACTCAGAAATCGGAAAATAGTGGGAAACAACGAAAATAAAGTTTGGCGGAACAAATTCCTATATAATGAATACTTTAATACAGACATTTTCCCACATTGTGGGAAATTGTGAAGTTGCATATCTGTATGCTTATTGTGTTGACTTCACACAGCAAACGTGCCATTCATAAAAAGTAGCAAACATCGCCATCTATTATTAATTATAAGAACTTATTCAGACAACTCGACTTTCTCAAGTTTGTTTTGATAAATTTTCCCGATAACTTGTTATTTTCGAGTGACTCAGTCTATCGTGACTAATACTATTACTTTCCGTTTCCGGTAATCAAATTATTTTAATTTTGCTTGTAACAAAACGTTTCGGCAGTTACGATTAATGAATCAGAAAGAGAGAAAGAGGTTTAATCGATTTTTACCGATTTTAACTTTACTAAACTGTTTTATTTATACCTAATACAACGGAATGCGCATTCAAAATGCTATATGCTGAATATAGCGGCTTTTTGTTTTGCTGTATTTGACGTATAGGATTTTGTAAACTGCAATACTGCAGTCTTTCGCTGCCAAGTGTCCCCCAAACAATAGAATTTCTATTGTGTCGTGTCCGCGGCAGTTAACGTGATTATTGACGGAATGGTCGCGAGGCGCAAGCGAAGCGTCTCTGCTTCAGCTTGGGCAAAAATGCTTTCGTATGTCTGTCCGCTTTCCGGCTGTCTGTTCTCCTCTACAGGTCGCATTTCTCAACCGATTCTCGTGATATTTTGAGAGCAGTTGTTTTTTGGTCAAGCCAATTTTTCAAAATTTACCTTTCGAAAAATACAAATTTCACCCATTTCGTAAAATGATCAAAATTAGAAGCGCCATCTAGCTTCAATTATATCAAATAATATAATATCAAACAGCACATAGTACTGCTTTGACAACCTCGTGGCGACATAACATACAATTTGCGACAGACAAACGCGAGGTCTACAGCTCACGAAGCCACTAGTGGTCCTGGGTTGGCTTCAAGTTTGAAGAAGAGAAGAAGAAGAGTCATCTCAAATTTCATTTCATCTATTGATCGAGCACCGGACGTCACTTTTTGGTCTCAACTTCATCTAGTTGACAAAATAAAAAGTTGGTGTTTCCCTGCGTGATTGGGTCAGAAATGAGAAGGTCCATAGGAGGACTACAGTTATTGGAATTGCTCAAAATATTTCTCAGCTAAAGCGGAAATATTCTAGAGATGGGCAAGTGTTCTACCCGGGCGGGAATATTAGGAAAAAATTCAGGCGCTTTGGGAAAATATTCCTTTTGTGCCCAATAGATGCCCAATTCGAGGACAGAAAAAAATTCTTCAACACTTAAATAACAAATATTAATAGGCTTTTGTACAAAGAATTAAACTAAATAAACTGACTTTCAATGTTAAAATATATTTCGAAGATACATTTCGTTATTTTAAAGAAATGCCCAGTGGGCGGGACTTTATAGGCGCTTATAGAGAATATTCCCAATCTGCCAAAAGTGAAAATTTTCCCTTTCACTATTTGGGACTCATCGTGAGAAGAACATGGAATGGTGGCTAACACCTGATGACGCTCTCTGGGTAGCAGCTCCTACAAGGTCCGAAAATCTGGTGAAGGTCGCCTGAAGCCGCTGGATGCGAGCAGCTCAGGACCGATTGTCGCGGAGATCCTTGAGAGGGACCCATGTCCAGTAGTTGGCGTCGTGCGCCTAGCAAAAAGAACAGACATCGTGTCGTGTCATTTAAGAAAAAAATTAGGCCCAACGCGTTTTGATGGATGACAATATGCCAACGACCTCCAAATATGTTAGCTTACTATTTAGCTGCTACTGTGAATATGTTACAATTCTTCACATACTGCTACGAGGTCAAGCACATACTTAAACATAATTATGTCCATCTGTTTGTCACTTGCCACTTATGTAATTGTCAAGGGCAACAAACTCGGGACGAAATTGCAGGAAAACTGAAAACAAAGCAAAGTGCGAATGATTTTTGTCGAAAGGGTTCTATGATATTTTTAACTCCCGATGCAAAAGGAGGGGTGTAATATAGTACCTATTTAATATCAAATGGCAGATCTTGAACACGTCTTAACAATCTTTAGTAACAGAATTAGTTCAATATATGTAGGTAGGTACAATACCATCAAATTGACAATGTACAACTGAAGTGACTAACTTCAGAGCGCTTGCGGTACAAAACGACGTATTCTAAACTGTAAAATTTTCTCTTTTCCGTACATTCTCGAGTGAAGCTGCAGCGGATCACTGTCTTTTGTCAATTTAATCGCATTCTATACGATTTTTTTGGGAATTTGAGATTTTAGCATTTAAATTATTTCCGATTATTTTTAATTGTGGATATATAAGAACTAAGGCAAATGTATTTTAATTATTTGGATTGTTAATCTCTAAATGGTGGCTGAAAACATATTTCTATTTCTTAATTAATTAAAGTTTTCCTGAACGGATCCCTGAAACGTTTCGTTATCATTAAAACGAACAAAGCCTGATGCCGTGAGAACTCCTCGAGAATTGAAGGTTTGACAATTTGCATATGTATGTAAACACATACTAGCGCGTTGTTTTATAGTGTTTACGATGACAAAGTCAAGAATCCGCCATTTTGTCCCAAATGTACTTGTATAATAAAGTTTCGGTAAGTAATGGATAGATGCCGCACTTTTTAAGTATGCCTCACAACTTACATATTATGTGCAAAACCAACAAATAATCTTTGGGATAGATGCCGCTTTAAATTTTTTTAAATAATAATAATAATAATAATAGTTTATTGTTCTATCCATTTACAGATTTTATTTAGCTTATAAACGGGCTCAAAAATATTTTAATACTAAGGTTACTAAGTGATGGCAGCTGTATTAGTATTAACTGTGTCACAGCTGCCTGCGTCTTTCATATCACACTATACATTATAAGCATTTAACTTTAAGTAAACAATCAGTTTTTTTTAGTCTCTTACAATTTGTGTTCAGTATTAAAGAGGTATTTTTGAAAAGTATTGAAAACTGTGTTTAGTATATTAACAAAATCACTTTAATTTAATTTAATTTAACTTTTATTTGAAATCCTACAAAACTGTTATTAGATACCTTACGTTACGATCAACAAGTAACAAAAACAATCCACTCATCATAAAAAATATGGGGCCTCCCCAAAGGTAGCACTACAAAAGTTACCCTTTTTTCACGCGCCAACATTTTTTATTTGCTGATTGCGACGTATACAAGTACTTCACAGCGCATCTCACGACATACCAGCGGGGTACGCGGGGCGGGCTATATTTTTTTTTTTATTCTGAAGAAAAATGCATTTACGCACTTCCCCTCCCACAGGTGAGCGAGAGGGGGGTATGTGGGACTCGCCAGGAGGGGACCGCAACATTCAATGTTGTGGCTCCCTCCACAACTGCCTCCCGTGATCCCACCCAGCCGAGTGGGGGGCGTGCTATCTAGTAGTAATAGGACAATTCGAATTTGAGGTCATTAACCTTAAAGGATTCTTTGAAATCGCAGCATAATCCGACTGCGGCATCTATCCGTGACTTACCCTAGCATAAAGGCTTATCTAATGACAGATGCACTTAAAATATTTATCAATCAATAAATAGAAGATCTTAATGTATACATAATAAGATTTTTATTAGAAGTATAATTATTAATTCGGCATAATAAATATTGTAGTGTATTTTTGAGAAGAATTTGCATGAATTGCAGAATCAGTAAACTATTGCAAAATTTTTTCATTTCAAAAATATCGGTTTTTTTTGTTATTGTCTCTTTTAATAATATTCTTATATAATAGTCTCTAACTGACAGCTTCTTACTTGAAAATCCTCTATTAATACCTAACAGAGATTAAGCAATCATACCTAGATCGTGAGTTCAAATCCAACCACAACACACTATGTTGCTCACCAGTAGCCTTGTCTAGTTATGTTTATGTTAACCTAAGGCCTTACTATTTTAAGTATATAATAGAATGGTGCATGGTCTCATTTTGTTCAGCGTTTTCTGATGAAAACGGTCAAACAATGTAATCTCTAATACGTAGATGTACTAGTGGTGGCTCAGTGAGCTTAGACCTTGCGTTATATTAGATTTTGGTTTTTTGTTACCATCGTACACTCTTCATCGATGGCGAAGGGTGAAATTATGGCAAATGGCGAAGGTAAGCGGTTATACAGAAATGTTATGATCTGTGATCTTGCATGGTGGATCAGTGGGGGGGAGAGGGGAGGGGGGAGGGGGGATTTGTAAAGGTAAGCCGATGGTAATCGGCTAGTATGGACCCTTTGCCGCTCTCCATAGTTTTAGTGTCCAGTTTTTTTGATACTTCTATTGCGTTTTTATTATACAGTCTAATGAGTTTTAAAACTAATCAAAGTACAATGATTAGTTTTAAATTATCAGTTGTAATTTAGTAAGCACGAATGTAAATAATGAAAAGCTCGAATGTAATAAAATTCAGTTTTCTTTTGTCTAAGAAAATACAATTTAATTTTGATGTCTTTATGTAAGATTTGTTTCACACGGCTACGGAGAACGTGAGAGTTAAAATTTGGCTAAGTGTGATGATTCTTACGCTTTGAGTGTTCCGTAGCAAAATTTTTAAGGAGTACTTTAAAAAAATAAACTATGTTTGACTAGCTAATATGCTACTGTCTGTGAGATATTATACCTATAACTCAGCGAAACATCCTTTAATATTATTATTTTCCTTTAATATTATATTACTGATGTGAAAGTAACTATTTCTGACTGTTTGTAACGTTGTCATAATAAATTAGTGGCTCTGTGAGCTGTAAAACTCGGGTTAGTGTAATTTTTTGAAATGGCTGAAATATCTTTTTACATATTTCCGTCGTTTTGAAAAATTTCGAAAAACTGAATCGACAAAAAATAAAATTATTTATAGAACCTGCTCACAAAATTTCACGAGATTTTTTAAGAAATTAGACCTGTAGAGGAGAACAAACGAACAGTCACCGGAAGGACATACGAAAGCATCTTTGCCCAAGCTGAAACGGAGACGCATCGCTCGCGCTTCGCTCTCGCTCGGCCAATAATGTAGCAAAGATTAAATTGGAAAATAAGAAAAACAGTCTTTAGTTAGACGTAAAGAAAAATTAAACACAATTTTACTAAGAACACAAACTATCATAGAATCAGCTGGAAAAGAAACCAGCGACATATTCTTTCAAAACCTCTCTTAGTATGGCCATAGAAGACTAAAGTAACATTTTCAGCAAAGTAGAAGATTATTTAAAAGACAGTTTAATTGAACTGCCTTTGCATGAATTCAAAATACATGTTAAAAAGACGCTCATGAGCAAAGGTTATTACAAAGTAGAAGATTATTTAAAAGACAGCAATACATGGATGTAACATTATAAGTAACTATCTGATTTTCAGTTTTTAATAACTTTATTGTTTTTTAATTATGTTGTTTTAAATGAAGGTATTTGGTAACGATATAATTTTTTGTAAATATCGTTACTCTGATTTCTGACAAAGCTGATAAGTTTCTTGCGCCCATTCTTCTTGTCAGCTAAAAAAGTCTCGAATGGGTGGTAGGAAAATATAGACACAAGCACTTAATATCTAAGTTTATTTGAATAAAGAATATTTCATTTCATTTCATTTTAACGAACCATAAAACGCCGTGTTATGACGAACGCGGCTTTGATCAGACCGGTTGACTGTAACACACTTTCACTGCAGACAGTGACGCAAATTATGCAACTATAGTGATGAGACTAAGTAAACGGAAGGACTACGCCTAATCGGTAGACGTGACCTAATTATGCGCAGACGCATTTGATTAGCGAATTGTAGATAATCTAACCAATAATGATATAACTTCGGCTAACTGATTTTTGGGTGGCTCTTTTAATTAGTAAGCATACAACACAGTTTATCTCGATATCTTTTTTTGTAAAATTTTGAATAAATTGTTAAAACCTCACGCGGTGTTTGGGGGAATGTGTGTATTTCCGAAAAAATAATTAACTAATTTGATTATGAAATTCCAATTAGTTGAATCAAATACTTAGAAACTCTCTTCTTTAATGTATAAAACAAATTTATGTACTTTATCTTATCGCTCGATAAGTAGACATATCGATTTTAATGTATTACTTAAAGTTTTTTATAAGCCAAGTCTACTTTTATGCACTAAGTACTATGTACTGTCTTAAACCACTACTTAAGGTTCTAAATAAATATTAATACAGCAAAGTGTCTTGCAGACGGAGTGAAGAAGTTAAAACGAATATTTCCCTTTATCAGTCACCAGCCGCAAGGTAGGTATACTTGCACTTTTAAACACATGTCGAGTTTCCCTGCGCATACGCAGACCCACTTTCTATTTCGATGACGCAACGACCGCATTAGTATGCCGGTCGGGCCCTTTCGTACTACGGACCTTATAGCGTAAAAAAATAAAGTCAGAAGCTTTAGTTCAGAACTGCTTTATGGTAGTATAAACTAAAGTGAGCAGCATCTCGACTTCTAAGGCATAGCATTTGATTTTCACTTTGATTTGAACTTTTTAGCGTAAAGTGTCTAGTCCCTATTTTTACTGTTGTTTTTTAATAAAATATAATTGTATTAATTTGACTAATAAATAAACATAATCGAAGTAAAAATATTTTACTTTAGGTAAATGATATGCGTTACGTTAAGATAATATGCGTACCTAATCAAATATAGATTGTGTTTCATTTTCAAGTGCTCTATATTTATTAGAATAATGATTTTTCGAACAACCTCCATGGTCGAGTGGCTTTGTACATCGGTTTTCAAGGTGTCGCCATCTCTGAGGTCTCGGGTTCGATACCCGGTTGGGTCAATTTAGTAAACGAACTTTTCTATATTGGCTCAGGTCTGGGTGTTTGTGATGCTTTTGCTACTTACTTTGGAATCGGAGCAATGTGTGTGATGTTGTCAAATATATATAAAAAAGGGTAGATCGTTATGTCAAGCAAAACATCGCTCTGTTCATATTTTTTCTTAATTGGACAAGAAAACTTTTTTTAATTAATTAAGAACCGAGTATCGGCAGGTCTATTACATAAACAGAAACGCGATAATCGGACGTAATTCGTCGTTCAATTTACTTGATATTGAACCTTATTTGTGAGTTAATACGAGTAGTGTCACGGAGTGGGACGAACATCGTCCGCTTATCGCCATTGTTTTTATGTAATAGGCCTGCGGACCTAAAGTTATGATACTGCTGTATAAGTTTTCTGTGGCACTGGTCGCTTTCGCTAATACCTTGTTATGCTAAACAAAGGAGGGTTCAGGGGCGATATATCGCGCGTTATGGTGACAAGTGACCGGGTCTATGGCACCCGTCTAGCACTCACTGGTTATGACAATAGTTAAAAAGTCGAGTAAAGTAAAAACAATACAAAGAAATCTTACAAAATTTACAACTCTGAAATTTTACAAGAGAAAACTGGCCAAGTGCGTGTCAGGCTACGCACTGTATAGGGTTCCGCAGTTACCTTTACAATTACCATATGGATATAAACTAATATTTATTTCCTGTTTTACGCAACTAAGGACTAAAACTAAGTATAAAACCTAACTATTCGATGAGTTCTACGAAAACTTTTCCAATAGTAATTAATTTTGTACGTTGATCGACTATCTATAACTGGTACAGCAGTGAGTTTTTCTTTTAACTTCTTTATATGTACTACTATGTGGTAGGGGGGGCATTACAGTTCTCTAGTACTTAAGGCCTCTGAGCTAAGCCGTGGACGGACGGACAGACGAACATGGCGAAACTATAAGGGTTCCTTATTGACTTGATTACGGAACCCTAAAAACGAGGGACCAAGCCAACCAACATAAATAAGTTTATACATAAAAATACTATCATCACATTTTCTCCGCCCAATTTAAGTATTTGTACCCATGTTTATAGCTCAGCTCAATCTCTGAAAAGCATAAAAAACAATAACAAAAATACATCTCTTAAATGTTCATGTCACCATAAAAACAAAATGGCTGATGCCGATTTACGCGCGAAAGCGTCTCATAATGGCGCTAGTAAATGAAATGGCGGGAAAATATGACTCTAGTTGATGTGGTGAATGCTTGGATAAACTTTAACTATGAATTTGGACATACAATTAATTTTGTTAAGTCATACTTTTTTAGTTATCCCTGATTTTTATTATTCTTTGTTATTTTTTATAGCATTATTTTACTATTGAAAATACATACGTAGTGAGTTTTTTTATATACCTAATGCACTTAAAAAACTAGTAGCTCTGTAGACCTCGCGTTTTTGAGACCTTTTTGAATCATTATTCGAAATGGCTGAAATATTATTTTCCCCATATCTCTACCATTTTGAAAAATTTCGACAAATAAAATTATATTATTAAAGAACCTTCTCAAAAAATTTCACGAGAACCGGTTGAGAGAGAACAAACGGACAGCCGGACAGCGGGACAGACATACGAGAGCATTTTTGCCCAAGCTGAAGCAGAGACGCTTCGCGCTCGCTCAGTCATTAAACTAATTGTTAAACAATTTGTTAAAAATATTTCTAAGATTAGAAGCTATCATCCATTATTCTGTTGTAGGAAACACTGTAGATTAATAAATAATTTAAAAGTATTAAAGTACAGTTTATATTTGAAAAGTTAACGTTTGCACAAAAGTATTCTACTCAAGTAGTACGTCAAAGATTTGGGTAGGTATCAACAAACTTTGCTAGTGGATCGTAAATAGGTACTTAAAGTAGGTCGCGAGAAGGCACGTCGAAGTCGTTTCGACTCAACTATTGTATTCGCACCTACGAGAATGACGTCAGCTACTGAGCCCCTACTAGGAAAAAATAATTGCGATAATCGAACGATGTGCGTCATCAAATTTACTTAATATTGGACCTTATTTCTTTAGCCCACAATTTTGAGGCAATTTGAGTCACAGCGATATCGTAGCGCTAAAACCTTGTTCGTATGTTCGTATCTTAAGCACATTTATATTGTTTTATGATGGCCTTTCAATCAGATGCCAACAATTTAATGTTATTTTTCTATTTATATACCCACTCCCTAAAATATTTACACCTCATTTTTTTGGAAAATGGTTGTTCTTTGTATTTTATAAGTACTTAAAGTGAGTTTTCACTGCATCGACATGCTAAGCCGACTTGTTAGTCAAAAACATTTTGTCAAAAGTTATGTTCCCTCCATAAGACTGTTTCAAACAATATTTTAAACCTTGTTATTTACTAGTGAATTCACGGGGTTAAATTGCATCGAGGTAAAATATTCTAACGTACGAATATTGACAGTGATAAATTGTATTTTGTTGCATTTTTAAGCTATTAGTGCAGTAAACTTAAATGATAACTTATTTGTGGACAATAAAACGAGAACACCAAACTTGCATAGGACTTCAATATAATATAACTAATAATACCTATTTTGATTGGTTTTGTTTACTTGAATCGGGCTACTTAGCAAATTTAGTATCCATCGTCCGAATATCGTATCGTAGTTGCGAAGTAGACCCAATGAGTTCGAGTTTTTAACTCACTCGTGCGCATTAACGTAAACTCCATTTTGTTTAGTAACGCCATCTAGCGGAATATACGATACACTTCAGTGGATTGCTGTACAATGT
Organism: Catoptria pinella; assembly: GCA_963556745.1. NCBI lineage: Eukaryota > Metazoa > Arthropoda > Insecta > Lepidoptera > Crambidae > Catoptria > Catoptria pinella. The sequence goes on along the minus strand of OY750782.1, from coordinate 239,788 downwards.
CTTGAACTAACATACGTGTCAGGTGCATTTCAAATGAATTTACGTAAACCTACTATAAGTAGCATGTGAATATAATATTACAAACATTGAATTATTTTTTACTTAGCCAAGTAATTACTCGTTCATAGATACGGAAGACTCTACCTACACTTAAGAGCGCGTAGTCTGCACACTAATAAAGACGAAATTGTGATTATCTCTCTGTAGTGCACTCCGTAGAAGCTTTGTGGTTCTTTTTATCACTTAAACAATATTTTCTATCCTGTCGTTTAGTTAAATGAAGTTTTGTTGTTAAAAGTGGCCACTTATCGCAAAAAATCTCGATTTAACTAAACGCTAGAAAATATTGTTAATGCGATAAAAAGTACTGCAAAACTTCTTCGGAGTGCACTACAGAGAGATAACTCACAATTTCGTCTTTATTTAAGCACTATGATTTTATTTCCAATGGCGGCGCTAGTGTGCAGACTAAGCGCTCTTAATCTGACTTCACAATCTGCATAAATATATATATAGATATATTATTTGTTGCTTAACATTTACAGTTTTGATCAAACATGCTAAAGTTTTTATTAAATTCTCCACTTAAACATAACACAATACACTCGGGCATTTCCATTCAATTATTTGTTCTGAATGATTGCTCCACTGAGTGACGTCATAATGCATTATTGCCAGATTTAGCAACTAAATGACTACAGTTTGTGAATGGAGAATGGAATGGAGTATTGAAAACTGCAAAAAATCAATATTTATGTAAGTATATTTTATTCACTAAAGTTTAATAAAGAAGAATGGCAAGGGTCCATGTATTTTCAGAACCACATAAAGGCTTAGCGTGCCAAGAAGTAAATAGCATGATTTTAATCCTCTATTAAAGCCTAATAAATTATGTAATCGTAAGATACACTTTAAAGCTGGGGATAAAAAGTTGATTTTAAAACCTAACCTCAAAACAGCACCTAGTGGTAGGCAATCATTTCTTTGGTTTGGTAATACCTAACCTACACAGAATGATTTTTATTTATAAGCTTTAGGTGAGGCTGGTTATGAAATCTATAATTATTTAGTCATTAGACCGTAATAGACAATAGCATATACCTACAACCCATCTATCACTATTGACCTGAAACATAGTATAATAACGATAGGTAAGTAAATCGACATTCAACTGCCAAAGTACAATAGTTTATTGCAATAACAGATATCATATCGTGCTTTAGTACTATGGACATCCTAGGGGGGGACTGACATACCTACCATCAGGGGCTCTATCCACCGCAGCGGCGGTATCGGCTAAAAACATTAAAGTTCATGCTAACTGTGTTTTGACAGATGTATGTGATACATTGCTACTTCATTTTGGCACAAACAAAAACTTACCAAAGAAAAGTAGCAATGTATCACATACATCTGTCAAAACACAGTTAACATGAACTAACATGAACATGTTTTTTGGCGATACCGCCGCTGCGGCGGATAGAGCCCCTGATGGTAGGTATGTCAGTCCCCCCTAGGATGTCCACAGTACTAAAGCACGATATGATATCTGCGGCGGTATCGGCTAAATACATTGAAGTTCATGTTAACTGTGATGTGACAGATATAAGTTTGCTACTTTTCTTTGGTAAGTTTTTATTTGTGCCAAAACAAAGTAGCAATGTATCACATACATCTGTCAAAACACAGTTAACATTAACTTCAATGTTTTTAGCCGATACCGCCGCAGGTATAGATGATCGAAGCCTACCTTTTTATACTGTTGACAGTAATGAATAGGTACACTTACACCTATTAAAAAGTAGATTTTCTTTTAGTCGAAATAATCGATTTGTAATGAATCGGTTATTCTACTTGGGCAACACAGACTTAATAACATTGCCGTTCCTATACTGCTGTCATGTTGGCTTTACTGGAATATATTTACCTGATTGGTCCGCTGTCTTTTTTTTCTAGAGGGGCCAATATAACAGTAATAAACTAAACCTCACAAAAGCGTTTTGTTTCAGAACAATTGCGTTTTGTTTCTAGCTAAGAAGAATATTCCAATCATCTTTTTCTAAATGTTGCCTTCTTCTTTACGAACACTTTAAATTGAAAAATAACCACCAAATTATGACCTTTAAATCTCATAAGGTTTGAATTGGGCACGCTCAGTATTTATGAATTTGAAAAATGGTTCCCAGTTTGCCATTCTCCTTTGATGACAAAATGGTAACTAAAGTCCTTACGCTCGTTTTTAGGGTTTCGTACCCAAAAGTTAAAACGGGACCCTATTATAAAGACTCCGCTGTCCGTCCGTCTGTCTGACTGTCTGTCCGTATGTCACCAGCCTGTAACATTACACATATACAACAAATGTGATATTTTTGCTCGTTTTTGCTCGATATTGTTAACGGCAACAGGTAGACGCTTGAAATATTCACAGAATATTTAGTTATATGTTCGCTTTAATTTCTCAACGCCCAAGCGGACGCTGGCGGCCGAATAACAAGGAATATCTATTGTGTCTCATTTTCCGGGCGTTAAAGGGTTAAAAAGAAATAATAAAAATTAAAATAAAACATATAATTAAGTGGGACTCCCATACAACAGACATGTTTTTTTGCCGTTTTTATAGATAATGGCACGGAACCCTTCGTGCGCGAGTCCGACTCGCACTTGGCCAGGTTTTTAAAATCAATTTTAATTTTCATTTATTCACATAACGAGAACAAAACAATACGTAACAACCTAACCAAACAATACCTAACTAAACGAAAGAGAGGTAGTATATTGAAATGAGAGTTTGAATTCAAATACAAATAAATACATGCAGCAGTTTTACGTTTTAATTAAGTACCAATGAAATTGCTTTTTCGACTAGAGAACACAGAAAACGTATCCCAATGCCCAGTCCAACTCTTTTGATTAGAAAAATAACAAATCTAATCCAGCACTGAACACCAGAACGTGCCAGTGCTGTGAAGAAAAAAAGTTAGAGTTTTTGACAATTTTAAATTTGGAACCGTTTGAATTTTCGAAATTGTGACTGTCTGCGGTGGGCGATAGAGTCGCGTTTAGGATCGTACGTAAAATGAATGGGACGATTCCATTTTCAAATTTCAGTGTTTCGTTCGGAAACATCAACTGTTTCTCTTGGCCATAGAGTTGCGTTTAGATATTCCTCGTTTTCGAAAATGGCTAACGCGTTTTTGCACAAAGAGACTGTCAAGCTATCACATGTATTGGCATCGGTTGGCGTGGTTTTTTCATGACTTGTCCAGGAGATTAATCGGGTACCAAATAACGCTTCGCGGGAAAAATGTTAGGATTTTTATGGGACGCCCACACTTTATTGATGAATTTCGTTTGCGTTTTAATGTTGTCTTTTGACAAACTGTTGGGTGGTTTTTACTACTCAATAAAAAAATATTGAACGAGCGAGCGCGATTCAATAATTATGTGAAATATTTTTGCCGAATCAGGTTTTCTAAGTTTTTCAAAATGGCGGAGGATATCCCATATAATTAGGTATATTTCAGCCATTTCGAAAAATGTTCAAACAGGTCACAAACGCGAGGTCTACAGCTTTACAGAGCCACTATTAGATTTAATGTGATCTAGCTTTATCGAAGAAGAATTAATAATAGGGTAGTACCTTCTACTCGGTGTTGGTTTACGCACGATCTAACTCCTGAGGATGCTCCGGGTTGGCGAAACACGTATAGAGTAGTCTAATTGGTGAAGGTGCAAGGTGTGTCGCTGTCTTGCTAAATGCAAGTATTGTGCACCGATATTTTGTGGTGTGCATGTACATTTTTTGCGGGCGGGCGGGCGGTGCATCTTGCATATTTTTTCGGAAATAAGCTACATATTATATAAAATTTTCACAATAGTAGCCTACTTTTGATTTTTAAGCTAGCATCCCATGACAAAAGTCTCTCCAAATTCCAAAAGTCCATTTCCATGACAAAACAACACTTAGCTACCCATTAATTTTGATATCGTATTGTTTAGTTGGTGTTTAATAAAATAGTTTTACTATTTTACTATTCAGTTCACTAACACGATATATATGTTAAACTATGTCAGGCAGTACATAAGATATAGTATTTGCATCGGTTGCTTTGTCCTCGCCCCAGGCACGGAAACATTTTACACAGTTACAACTGATTGATATTCTGATCATAGAGTTTGTAGAGTTCTTTCTAAAACAGTATTTATTTTCTCTTTTTAAATGGGCAATTTATTTTGCGAATTTATCATACTATGAACTATTTGGTGAGCACTTGGTTCATTTAATTACGATACCCACAAGTCAAAACAATCATTTTAAATAAAATAGCTAAGGAAATAGCCAGGGAGGTCAACAAAAGATGGAAATCTTTTGTCGACCTCCGTGGTCGAGTGGTTTATACTCCGGTTTTCAAGGTGTCGCCATCTCTGAGGTCCCGAATTCGATCCCCGGCTGGGTCAATTTAGACACCGTTTATACGTTCATTTGTATATTGGCTCAGATTTGGGTGTTTGTAGTTCCACTGTTGTCTCTGATTTCCATAACACAAGTGCTTTAGCTACTTGCTTAGGAATCAGAGCAATGTTTGTGATGTTGTCTAATATATATTTATTTTCTTTTTAATTCTGTAATTCTTTAGAATAGTTTAAAGTGAAAATTGATATGGCAAGGTAATCTTAAATAGAAAATGTTTATGAGATTAACGTATTAAAATCAAATAAACCTACTTACATAAAATTTAAAGGCAAAACAATTCTTAGCTACAAAAGTTACTTAATTCCTTATTGACAAATTTGTGTACGATAAGAGAGAAAAAATAGTTGGACACTATATTTTTTATAAACAAAACAAAAAAAAACTAACGGAACTCTAAATATGTACGTGACATGATCTTGAAAAGATCTTTTATAAGATAAACTAAACGTAGGTTTTATTCGATTACGATAAAAGGGTGCGATGTCACAATAATATGACAAGCAAACATTTGTAGACGAGATGTGATTTCTGCTGACATAAAATCTTTAGTTAAGATAAATTAAATGTTACAAATTTCGTGGGCGTGGTATCACAGAAACTGCACTGCAAAAATAACACTAATGGCTATGTGAGCTGTAGATCTTGCTTTAACATATTATTATCTACACCATTTGGAAAAAATCGAACAACTGAATAGACAAAAAAATCTACATAATTATCGAATCGCTCGCTAAACTTTGTTTGTGAATGAGCAAGCAGCGTTCTTTCATATGATACGCCCCATAGGCCCTAGTAGCCTCACTTGGAATTATTAAGACCCCCTTTTAGTCCCTGTTGCAAAAAATACATAATTATTTTTATTTCTCTCTTATTTGTAAAATAGTTGGGCAAACGTCTTATAAAACTGTTCCAAATTTCAAGTTGATAGCATTAGTAGTTCTCGAGATATCCAGTCGGACAGACAGACAGATTGAGTCGCACCATTCCTTTTTACCATTTTGGTACGGAACCCTAAAAATTTAATTTTAAATTAATGATTCGATTATACCACCTATATGTTATTTTACCATCATCAGCCATTTTAGTGCCCGTACCAGTGACGTAACTGGAACACAGGCCCTTCTTACATAGGCCATAATGCATAACCCACCACGCGGGCCCAATTGATGATTGTAGGTAGCTATATTCACATTAACTAATGTAATATCATTGAACGAAAAGCAATGATAGTAAATAAATCGTGTACACATCGAAAACAAAATATCGCAGAGGGCGCCGCCGCCCGGCGTCGTTCGCGCCCAATTTGCGCGCCACTCGGCTGCAATGACAGCCACTTGACAGCTGTCAAACGCACGCACTCTGCCGCTACCCGTATTTTCGGCTCAACACACGGGTAGGTACTTCATGTTTGTTTAATTGATTGTGCTCCTAATTTTTTACTTCAAGCGTGTTTAATATTGTTTAAGGATTGATGATAAATAGTAATAATAGTTATTTTTGTTATTCCTAAAAGAAAAGCGTTATCTTTTGTCGTAGGATAAGTAGGTACCTGATTTTAAGAAGTTCTGACAAGGCAGAAGTAGCATAATAATTTACCTACTTCATTTATACTATAAGAAAAGCATTGTAAGTGCCAATAAGAGCTTCACTTCTTCATGTTATAAGTTTCCAAAACCTGCTAAAGTATTATTTTGAAAAACTTTAAAACTGATAAAATCGGCTTGAAACGCAAAAATAAACCAATCTATTAACTTTTAAGACAATTGATGGGTTTATTTTTGCGTCAAAAGCAGTTTTTGTTAAATTAATAAAAACTGGCCAAGTAAGTGTCGGGCCACGCGCAGTATAAGGTTCCTCAGTTACCTTGTACAGTTATCATATTTACTTCCTGTTTTACACAACTAACGACTAAATCTAAGTTTAATACCTAACTATTGAATTACATTTTGTTTTACGAAAACTTATCCAAAACAAATTAATTTTGTAAGTTTTTTTTATATTTTTATTTATTTATTTATTTATAAGTTGATAGACTATTACTCGTTGACTTGTAATGCCTACCTAGCATGTGATAGTTTTCCTGTTAACTTCATAATTATGTACTTCTGTCCTGATTTTTTTCATGTTTCGAAAAGCAACCGTTTACTTCCTAGGGCAGGGCCTCTGAGCTAAACCGCCGACGGACAGGGCGAGACTATAAGGATTCCATAATTATTGACTTATACTACGTACGGAACCCTAAAACCAGTGTTTTTCATTCACTGCTCACACCACAGAGTTTTTTCAGCGTAAATAATTTTCCAATAAAACCTCTATACTTTTTCCCGCCCAATTTACGCGCGCTTCGGCCATGACAATTGTTTTGACAGCTGTCAGTCGCACGCCTTCCCTCGCCCAAGTACGTGATGTAGCGGTGAATTATCGTCTAAATTACCACAATTTGTCGGGAGAAATGCGGCGAACGGGGAATTCGGGAGAGTGCTCCTTAGTAAAGAAAAAAGTCCTTGAAGGTTGACTTATATACGAGTAGTTAAACTTATTCACGAAATAGTTCACGATATGAAATTGGAAAAGTTTTGCTGCTTTGAACTAGGATAGGAAAGTACTCAATGAACCGAATTTATGTATAAACTCGTATAGCCAGGGAAGGGTAGGATTGATTTATTCAGGGAAATTAATCAAACATCACATTTTATGTGAACCACAAAAGATCCTATTACAATTTTAAAAATAAATAATAAAATGAAACATTATTGTCTACTAACGAACTTTAATTATCAGTCGTGACCGCAGCGACTGCTAAATTGCAGAAACCTCGGGAAATGCAGGAAACAATAAAACAAGGGTGTTTGTCACGTTAAGTTTATGGTTTTATTTTATTACTTTACACTTTCTTAAAATAGTCAGGTGGTCCAAAGGGTTAACTTTGTTCTTTTCACTTTTCTTTTATAACATTAAAACCGGCCAAGTGCACGTCGGGCTATGCGCAGTGTAGGGTTCCGTAGCCCATGGTTCATATACCTAAATGTAGATACTACCGGTTTCACACACCTGACAACCTTATTTAAGTAGTTCCCAATGAGGAATTTGTACTACGCCAAGTACCATTGTTAAACATTGTTTTTTTTTTTCTACTGTCCAAAATGAGTAACCAAAAACCAACTGGGACAGTGACTTGTTTTAAATGTGGTACGAACAGTAATATTAAGGACACGGTAAAATGCACTCAGTGTCGCAATTCATATGAGTTTGACTGCATTGGTTTATCTGAAAAGTTGTACCGTATAATGCATAGAGATAAGAAGCAGAGCTGGAAGTGTCAGTCATGCCTTCAACAAGTTAAAACAAAAACTTCTACAAACGAACAAAGTAACATCACCTTACGAAAAAAAATGCCTACTAGAGCACAACCAAATGCTCTTCAGTCACCAAATAAATCAGAAATAATACAAGAAAATATTTTAGGCACACCCCCCCTTACCTCGCCTCTATCGACAAGCGCTTCTGATTTAAATTACGACTCGAATATTTTAACGCAGCAAGAATCACTAGATGGGTCCTTTTTGGCCACAGAAAGATTTTCACGAAGCGCCGAACACACATTGCTCAATGATAGTTGCACTGAATACGAATTGAGAGAGGAAATCAACTTATTAAGATTAAAATTAAAGTCTTCTGAGACAGAATTAGAAAATCAAATCCTCGAAAATAATGATCTAAATAAACGAATAACCAAATTAACCAAAGAAATAAATTTGTTAAAAAATCTTTGCGGTACCATTCCACGACATACTTGCCAAGAACAAAAGAGAAAACAAAACCAGTTTTTTACTCCCCCAAGGGTACAAGAAAGAAATACTGAGGGTACCAAAAATTTAACATACCTCCAAACTAAAATAGCTGACTTAAAGCAGTCTCTCTTAGAAGCACAATGCGAAATTAATGACCTTAACAAACAAATTAATGACCTAAAGCAAGAATTATGCAGGAATGAGAGTTTTCAAAATATACAAAGAACAGTATCCCTGCAAGTAAATGAAGACTGCCCTCCCTCTTATCGGAATACAAGCGATCATGTGACAGCTCACCAACTTAAGGAACATAACATCTACATAATAGGAGACGAACAACTGAAAGGTTTATCTGCAGCTCTTTCCAGCTCCAGGCTGGGAACATGGAATGACAAATACAAGATTAGTGCTACGATTCTTACAGGGGCTCCAAGCTCAGAAATACTAAGAAGCTGTGAAAAAATATCAAAAACCTTGACACAAACTGATATAGTGATCCTTGGTATGGGGTCTCACGACAGTAATATTCATGAACTGCATTCCAATTTATGTATTGCCATTAATATCTTGTCAAAATCTACTATTTATGTCACTCCTATCTATCATAATCCATATTTTAATGAAGATCGTTTATATACTTCTATGAAATTATGGTTAAAACACTTTGACAATTGTACAATTATTGACTTAAACCTTAAATTATTTTCATTTTATAATTCTGAATTCATTAAAATTTTCTGTAATAAAATAAATATTTATATAGACTATATTGAATACAAGAAACAGTTTCTGACATATGATAATATACTTAGACTAATGAGAAATAATGAAGCGAGGGAAAAAGAAAGATTAAAAAACTATAGCAATCATTTACATGCCGTCTCTCCAAAAAAAGGTACTATTCCATATTATTTTAAGATTATGAATAATAAATCGGATAAAAGCGACGTCAACCTTATGACTTCAGAGTCTAGTAATAACTTTTTTCGTTCCTGAAGCAAGTCAATTTCGGGTGCTTCATCAAAATATTGCTAGTATTTTGTCTAAAAAAGAGATACTAGATCTTACCATCCTAGATCTAATCGAAAAAAATATCGAACCAGACGTAATATGCTTAACAGAGACTTTTGTGGAGGAAGGCCAAGAGTGCTACATTAATATTAATAACTATAAAGTGGCATCAACTTTCTCTAGAAAAAAAAAACGCGGGGGCACTTGCATATTAGCTAAAAAAAAATATCAATGCCGAGATCTGTCGTATGTAAGGAAACATGCTATACAAAAATCTTTTGAGTGTTGTGGTATAGAATTACCTTCAAACAAAATAGTAATCATAAGTCTTTATAGAATACCAAAGTCTGACCCGAACTTCTTTCTTAACAAGCTTGACTGTTTATTAAACGAGATATTCCGAAAATATAAATATAAAATAAAACTAATCTTAGCCGGTGACATCAATATAAACATTTTAGATAACAACAGTGTCACAGAACATTTACGAGACTTAGTACAAAATTACAATCTGTCATTACATATTACAGTACCCACACGAAAACTTTCTTGTATAGACCAAATTATAAGCAATATAGAAAATGCCACAGCCAGTGTCTTGCCGCTACACATTTCAGATCATGAAACGGCCCAGATGTTGAGTTTTCCCATGAAACATTTGAAGCCAGTTCCTTTATCATATACCATGTTTAGAAGAGATTATAGTAAAGAAAATATAATAAAATTTAAAAATTGCCTTAGACAGCTCTCATGGTCAGAAGTCTATGATGAGATCGATTTAAACAAAAGTTTTGATAAATTTCATGGACAATTTATACTCTTTTATAAACTATGTTTCCCTAAAATCATGATAAGAATTGACACTTCCCAAAAAAAGAAACAAAAATGGGTAACAAAGGGATTAAGACTTAGTTGTAAAAGTAAACGTAAGTTGCGCTATAATTACTACAAAACTAAATCAAAAACGGACAGAAACAATTACTTAAAATACTCAGACTTATTAAAAAAATGTATCTTTAGCTCTAAAAAAACAACTAACATTGATTATATTCATAAAAGTAAAAACAAGTGTAAGGCATCGTGGAATGTAGTAAAAAATGAGTTATATGAGACGCAATATAAAAGTAATTACATTGAAAAAATTATTGTTAACGAGAAAGAAATAAAAGATGCCTCCCAAATAGCTACGGTGTTTAATGATTACTTCGTTAATTTATCTGGCAAAGAAGGAAATAATGATACGCATAGTATTATTTCCAAAAAACATATAGTGAATTCATTATTCCTTATGCCATTCACTGTAGCAGAAGTAATGAAGGAAGTTATGTCGTTAAAAAATACGAAATCCGAGGGTCACGATGAAGTATGTACTCTTGTTGTAAAAGAATGCATTAAGGAAATAATTTCAGTCTTGACATATTTAATAAACTTGTCCTTCTCGTCAGGTACTTTCCCAGATTTGCTAAAGTTGACTACAATAAAGCCGTTGTTTAAAAAAGGAAATATATTCGATGTTGGTAGTTATCGACCTATAGCAATTTTATCTGTTTTTTCGAAGATTGTAGAGAAATGCATGTATAAGCAATTAATCAATTTCTGTAATAAATATAAGTTGCTAAATGTCGACCAATATGGTTTCCAAAAAAACAAATCGACACTGCTAGCATCACACAGACTAGTTGAAAGCATTCTTACTGGTATCAATAAAAAGGAATTAACTACGGCTGTCTTTATTGATCTAACTAAGGCGTTTGATCATGTTTTACACAATTTACTTCTACGGAAATTAGAGATACTCGGTGTAAGAGGCCTGGCACTTGAGTGGATAAAATCCTATCTTAGCGACAGGAAACAATGCGTAGTTATAGACAAGCGTAATGATAAAAATGAATATGTAGCACATTCATCGGGTTACAGTAAGAATGTTTACGGTGTACCACAGGGCAGCGTACTGGGTCCTATTTTGTTTCTACTGTATATTAATGACATAGATGACATTACAAATCAAAGTTGTATTGCTTTTGCGGATGATATTTCCATTGTGGTAAGATCTAATAATACTATAGCTGACCATGAATATGACATAAATAGTAATATTGAAAAACTAATTAGATGGCTTGACATACATAATCTAAAAGTAAACTTGACTAAAACTAATTATATACAATTCAATAAACGTAAAAATTTTAACCTTGACATTCACTATGGAGACATTAAAATTGACGAAGTTAAGCACACAAAATTCCTAGGACTTACAATCGATCAGGAGCTGAGTTGGAAAACACATATCGATAATCTTTGTGGTAGAATCAATAGGTTTGTTTATGCATTAAAACAAGTCAGATCTGTGACAGATGTAAAAACTGCGTTAACCACTTATCATGCATATGTAGGTTCTATATTGCGTTACGGATTATTGATATGGGGGAATAGTACACACGCTAACAGAGCGAAAGTTGCTCAAAAAAAATGCATTAGAGCAATATGCGGAGTTCCTCCACGAACATCATGTCGTCCTCTATTTCCACGACTTCAGTTATTAACGTTGACATCGCTTTATATCTTTGAAATATGTTTATTTGTTAAGCAAAATATGTCACTGTTCACAAGAGCATGCGATATTTATCCTAGAAATACTAGAAACGGCAATAGATTGGTACTGCAAGAAATGCCGAGTACGGACCAGTTTAGAAAAAGCTGTTTATGTATGTGCGTAAAAATATACAATAACATACCGAACACAATAAGGGAACTGAACATAAGTCGATTCAAAACGCACCTGCATAAGTGGCTTCTAACGCACACTTTTTATGACATAAAAGAATTTTTAAATACTAATCACTAATTTTTATTTTATTTTAATATCAATGTTAAATAATAATTTGCTATAAAATGTAGGTAGTAATTATATTTTTTGTCTATTTAATAGTTTATAAGAAATATATTTGCATGCCGTATTATTGGCTAAACATGTTTGGCTACTTACTATTGTTTAAATTACCACAATTTTATACCATGTTTACAAGCAAATAAAGATTTTGTATTTGTATTTTATTTGTATTTGTATTTGTAAACCATATTTTTAGTGTCCCTAATTTGTAAGTTTTTTGTAAACTTTTTATGAAATAAATTTATTATTATTATTATTATTACATTTTATAAGTTGGTCGACTGTTATTCGTAAACTTGTAAACTCGTAACTGTATAACTTCGTCAAATATAAAACTACCGTATTTTTTTTTCACGTATGGGACACTACACTCTAACAAAATTTTGCACTTTAAAGCTTAATAATTCACAAACGGATGCCTCAATCAAAAAATAGTTTCCACAAACCCGCAATATTTTAAAATTGGTATCCAACGACACCTTACTACAATATGGGGTAGACAAGAAAAAAAAAATTACATCCCCTCTCCACGTTTAGGCGAGGTAAACTAAAAAAATATTTTTCAAAATTTTACTTCACCACTTTATCGGTGTGATTAATATGTATGCCAAATTACAGCTTTCTAGTACTAAGAGTCTATGAGCTAGGCTGGGGACGGACAGACGGACATGGCGAAACTATAAGGGTTCCTTGTTGACTACGGTCCTTGTTGACTATAACCCTAAAAACGGTACTCCCAATCTCATTTCCGTAGACTACCGTAATTAAACGCGTGTATATCTGTAACATCTCTTTATTCGCGCAAATTGAAACGCGCGGTTCCCCGGTCAAGTGAGCGCGATAGGGCATGCGATAAATCACCCTTATCCCGGGTAGATCTAGATTCGTTCCCGGGATATACAGACGGACAAACACATGAATAGTAACTAGGCGGACGAATGGGTGGGTAATTTTACGAGAATGATAACAAAATTGAAGGAACACACTCAGTTATATGAAAATTGTGAACAGGGACTTAGACAGCGACTACCGCCCAAACAAACACATTTTTTCTTGTAAAACTATTGAACCCTTCAACGCCCGGAAAATTAAACACAATAGATATTACATTGTTATCCGGCCGCATTCGGCCGCTCGGGCGTTGATGACTTAATATATGGTCATTATTTATTAGTCAGACTCTAAACATTGATTTAACTATTTAATTGACTTAATATTGAAAGGAATCTCCTATTTTAGGTCTAGGGTAAGTCTCAATAATTATTTTTTGTCGCCCCTAATTTCTACAGCATTTATAAGCGATGAAGTTAATTCAATATTTTCTTTATAGAGGGAAGACAATTCTAAAACTTAAGCTAAATTATTAACCGCCAATCAACCATAAAGGTTGACAAACCCTAGGTACCTGACAGAATCTAACCCAAAGATTTTAATTACTTCGTTTAAGTTGTTTATCGATTCTAGAACTCTAATAAGACAAGTTACACTAACGACAAAAAAACCGTCGCAGATTTTCAACGGTCGGTTTTCTGGAATCGAAATCTTGTTTCACCAGTTTTTTTTGCCGTCGGGGCAGTCCTGATCCTCGATCGGTCGTAATTTTAATATTATATACTAAAGGTGCATACATTTTGCGGTTTCCTTAAGACTTTAAATATTCTTCATACCTCGTCACCTCAAGCATACTGTTTATTTACAAAGAACTTTATTATTCTACTCATAGAATTTTAAACTGTATTACAAAATCATTGAGTCGATTTTCCAACGTTGATTATAAGCACAGTTACTTTGAATGTCACGTGTATTAGTATGAGTAATGTAACATAATTCTGATGTGAATCATAGTGTGTGATGTTGAATTATAATGTAACTGTGATTCTGTTATTCACATCTAATCGATATTACTTAGGTATTTACAGCCCTGACCAATATTTTCTAATTTTAGGTACTGTGATGCTTGACTGCATCGCTTATAAACTTCTTGGCCATTTGGCAAGTAGTAAATTAAATAAAGAATGTTTTATTTATAATTATCTTTGAAAGCTTGTCCTGACAGTAGAAGAAAAGAAGAAAAAATATGTCTAGAGTGATTTAATTACGGCTTTATAATTAGCTGACTAAAATATGAAATAAAGTTGAAATAATATAATTAAAGACGTTTTATCTGTAGCTACGCCCCATAAACCCGACAGTACCTTCTATTAGAAGGCAGCGAACTAAAATGTATGGAACAATCATTCCGCTCAAAAAATGGCACCACGCAAATTTTTTAAATAGTGCGCAGGGCTAAAAAATGCTGGCATTTAGTTAAAGCGACTGAACGCTGGTTGCATATAGCGACCATAATCTGACTCGTTTTTTATACTTTAACGAAAAATACATATGATACGTTATTTCTGCATCTTTTTACTGCCTTCTTTGCCTCTTTTACACCATATGACTACACATGACGACATTCCCAATAAACTCTTTCTTTTCTTTAAAATACAAACTGCAATAACTGCAAAGACCGCTAACGTGTGTCACCAGGCTGGCCCGACTAAATGCTGTGCGGGTTGTAATTTTTTGGCCCTGTAGTGTGATTTTAAAAGCAATATTTATTTGCAATCACACTTTCACAGATTTTAGTTCGCTGCAGCGCGGGTCTTAGTAGGGGTTTTAGATAGTAGGACCTTGCGAGTCCCACATACCTAAGGGATGCGTAAAAAGATTACTTCTACTATAAAAAACCTGCTATGACATTCGCTATCACCGCCATAGAAGTCGATATACCATATTCATATCCATCTCTCAAGGCAAAGATGCTATTGAAAGACTTGTGAAATAGACATAAGTTTTCGTTACCGGAATCAGTCATAAAAACTATTTATATTTATTTTTTATTATTTGACATCACGATCAACCGGTTTTCAAGAGTCAAAAACCTTTTAATAGTTCTAAAATGCTACATCGCACTTCATCACGTTTATACTTACTGAGATTTCAACGCACAAAAAACACCAACTGTACTAAAATAACCTGTATGCTTAAAGACTTAAAGACTATTTTGATATACCTAAGTGGTTGTGACTTTTGATTTGTCGTCAACTGTACTAGAATTTTCGCTGATGATGCGATGCCGGAAGTGAGGTGTGTTCAATGGATATTGTGTTCGATAAGGGTCGGTGTGGCTAGGCGAATGTGTCTATGATTTTTTTTTATAAAAATTAGTTTTAAACAGTTTTAAGGAACAAAAGAACTCATGGAAAAGTCGGATGGTCTTAAAAATAAAGTGAGTGGAAGCTTGCAAAAGCTTTATCAGGAACAGTCATAAAAAGTTTTCACATATACGTTCGTATGGATTTTAGACTATATTATGTAAGGAAAAGTAACTTATCGCTTCTTTAGTTACGATCAATTTGAACTTTTCGAAATGATCAAAGACCAAAGTTTCAGCATAAGATACGTCTGTAGAGAGAAAACTTTAATTTTAAGTTAAATCTTAAGCACTTTAATAATAAAATTATCTACCAACCACGCTTCCAAAATGAATCATTCGTGAAATTAATCATTGACTACTATATGTCACTCCAAAATCGCAAAGAGAACGGATTTTTTATGTCGAATGAAAATCAGTAGAAAACGAGCGCTCGATGCCAGCCGAATGATTTAAAAATGTATTCACACTTAATTTTAATGTTTGTATTTTTTTTTTATAAATATTGATTTTTACCTATAGTAATATGATGACTAGCTAGTAACAATGAGAAAATTTTAAATCTAGCACTACTCTGTTACTTAGATATTAGTTTAGTGAAAACGCACCTTAACAAAGCATGGGTATTACTTTTTTGTGAGCAAGTGTACACAATGGTCGGAGTACAATCAGTCATTGGAAGAAAATACATGGATTTACTCTCCGATGTTACTCATACATAATTATATTGCTACAGTGTCGTATAAGAATGTTGTTGACATCTTTACTGATGAATAAATGCTTGGACAATTTCACACAGCGCCACCTAGCCCCAAACTAAGCAAAGCTTGTAATATGGGTGCTAGACAACTCATTTTACTACTTATACTATACTTTTTCTTTCTTCTTGTCAGTTAAAAAAGTCTGGAACGGGTGGTAGAAAAATATAGACGATTCAAAAGCGCTTAATTACTAAGTTTATTTGAATAAAGCAATTTTTTACTTTTACTTTTTATACTTTTTAATTATAAACTTATTATGTATACAAAGTAAACACCCAGACACGTCACAGAAATTAAAAGTCATCATTTCGATTTCTGCCCGGCATGGAATCGAACCCGGGACCTCTTGCGTAGTAGACCGAGTGTTGACCACTCCACCACTCAGGTCGTCAAATTGTCTTCCAGCATTGGAAGTATGGTGTACTTATTTAAATTAAATTTGCCGTCTATTTACATACATAATTTATGTAGAATCTTTTACCTATTTAACAAATTCATGTTAAGTAGGTACGAAATTAAGTAGGTACGACACTATTACAGCAGCAAAAATGGCGCAATCTATCTCAGTTTCTCCTTATCGAAAAACAAAGCAGGACGATACTAAAAGAAAATCCGGCACAGTTAGGCAAGCTGCCGACTGTACTCGTATCAAAAGTACTCACGGCAGCGCATCCGCGTGCAAAAACTAGTGACCAATAAAGTGTCCGCCATCCCGTCTCTCATTCGGTCGGTATTAAACACATAAATTTCCAGTTTTTCCCAATATTCGGGTGGACCTATTCGGATTTAGGGATGGGGTGTGAATTCGGATTCAACTTGACCGAATCGACTATTTCCCTCAAATATTATAACCACAAAATAGCGACTTTCACAAAATAGAATCTCTTTGGGTTAACGAAAATTATTTTAACGAAATGAAACAACTCAAAAAATATTTATATTTAGAATGTAGTGAAAATTAAAAATTGCTTTTAACTACACTTTTTAGTTTCCCTCAACTTGAAACCTTAAAGTTACTTAATAAATATTTGTCGCAGGCACACTCATAAGTTTAATGTACTCAACATTTATGCTGTAACCTTTTTGTAATGCACCCCACGTTTTAGGTTTAAAACTTATGTATTTATAGGGTCAACAATTCTTAGGGGAGAAATTGTTTTGTACTTTTTGGTCCGTTATTATAGGCATGTTTTAGCCGGATTTTTATAGTTTTAAGTTCATTTTAAAACCTTTTTTTTCAGTAACTTATTATTTTATTTAATTTTTATGGAACCGGAAAATGCTTGACATATAATTTAGATCTACTGTGACTAAGTATTTGCTTACTTTTTCGGCATTTTCGGATTTACGTCAATCCGTGTAACTGTTGGCAACACTAAGTAGTAAATATAAGGCAGCTATATTTTTTTTAAATGTAGGCTGCAGTTTTTTGTTCCTACACCAAGTTTTCATAAGTATTAGCGCTTTGTTTTTTCTAGAAAAGTAAAATACATACAGGGTCATTTGTCATTTCGATGGAGTAGGCATAGTACTTTTGTATGAAACAGCTTTTTTTTTGCGATTTTAAGGTTGGTCCCATAATGAAAGTTGTTCAGTTTGATGGTCTGATCAACCCCACGAGAGGTTTTAAATAAATTAAAAAATAAACCTGTATGTGGTCCTAATTAGCAAATACGAAACGGTTTCATTTTTAACCGTTTCGTTTAACCAAACAATATTTTAAGCAACTATTGACTATTCGTTAGAGATTTGTTACAATTTTTTTATTACATTTTCCAACATTTTTGTACTTATCTTTGGACAATATTATTAAAGGCCTTATAATCAATAAACTGGTTTGATGCTTCTTCGCTGGATCTATAATATTTTTAATTAATAACAAATAGGAGCTCAGTGGCGCTGTGGTTTAGCAACTTTCGCCAGGGTCGGTCATAGGATGGGTGACCAAAAATGTATTATCGCAAGCTCCTCCGTGCTTCGAAAGGCACGTTAAGCCGTTAGTCCCGGATGCATTTGCAGTGCTTGTCACCCACCAATCCGCATTTGGCCCGCTTGGTGGGTTATGGCCCATCCTCCTTATCCACCCATAAGGAAGGCCTGTGCATTAAAAATGGCTGATGTCACTGATGACAAGGCCTGAGCCTTAAGGTCTATTTGAATATGAATATGTAATTCGTTTCAGCGACTTATTTGCGTAAGGCAATATAGGCACTTGCTATAGGCTACGTGAATGCAAACATTAAAATTTAATTATCTTTGAAGTACCCACTATTTTCTACCAATTTTTAAAGCTTTCAAGACTTAAAGCACATAAGATTTTTGTTTACTCTGTGCTTAAAAGTCTTGTACTAGCTTTCCGACAAACATTGCAAAAACAATCAACTCCAGGGCAGAAACAACGGCTGGACAATGGAATGTAATTAAAATGGCCGACAGACAGACAGCACCCCCCTTAATATGTAGCATTTACACAGAGAATGAGAGTTGCATTACTTTTTCACTTAACATTTTTACTGAATTAAAAACTTATAGCGGAATTAGCTATTTGCAGAATTTTTTAGCTGGAGAAACTCGCAACAATATCTTTCTTGCTAAATACTAAAAGCTAAGAAGCGTTTTTACGCTTGAAACAATTTATTAAATTGTCCTATTTAGATTGTTCTTATTCATCTATCTACTTAGGCCTCCTTCATATACTTCCATACTGAACCTGAAAACAAAAAAAACCTTCCAAACTGAATACCTGTAAAAAGCAAGAAATAATATATTCAAATCATTAGTTATACGCATATTGATATATTAATAAAACACGTCTAATGAAGTCCCACCCAACTTCATTAGAATTTAAAAAAAAAGTTGTCTCCACCCCACCCGACTTCAATAGACGTGTTTTATTAATAGAGATTTGATATGATATGAATATTATTTCTTGCTTTTAGAGGTATTTAATTTTGAAGCTGCTTTTGTTATTGTTTTCAGGTATTTAGTTTATCCGTATTTCGATAGTTTCAGAGTAAGGTAATTAGTTTACTTTTAAGGTCTAACCTTGAAGTTTAACGAAACTTGTAATAAAAAATATTTTGCACTATATTTATAGCTCATATTTTTGCACCTAAGTTGAGTCAAAAATTTCGAATTATTTTTACCAAAAATTATTCAGAAAATTATGTAGATACTCAGATTCTATGAAAAAAGGAAATTACATCTAAGTATCAAGATTATTACCAAAAAGCAAATCTAATTTACAAATTAAGAGTACCAAATCGGTGACAAAATAAAGCGGAAAAGCTCAATCCCATAAAACGGCAGATAAAATCGATGCGTTGTCAGCACACAGCTAATTACCCGATGTGGGGAGATTACCCCGGCGCGGGAGATTTACCCCGGTCCCCGGGGCTAGTTTATCAGCTTTCTGCTTGTGTGGACTGCCCGGGGCCCTCGTGTGTCATAGTGATGTAGTATTAACGAGATTTATAGCGCTACTTTTTGTTAAGTAGGGTTGTCACTGCTTTTAGGGCAATGTAGTCAGGGTTGGCAACAGCAATAAACCATTGCATTTATTACAAAATACAAATCACAGTTTCACAATGAAAAAAAAAATGTTGCAATTATTTGCCTAATTTTTTTTTTTATTAACACACCTGCAAGTCATTAATGTAATAACCCGGGTACTGTAATTTAGTTTCTAATATGTTAGTTTAACTAGTATGACATAAGACTGCAACGGTCTGATTGACTTTTTCTATTCGAAATGTTAGTTCACATATTTATTTATTTTAATCAAGTATATATTGTTCAGTAAGAACACTGAAGTAATTTAATAAACCGCCTTTATGTCTCAAATATTTCTGTAAGAAACTTTCAAAACTTCACAGATGTGAATCAGTGAAACTCCTGTAGATATTCATGAGCAATCTCGATTTTTGAAGAAACTGCTTACAGTTATTTGGAGGCACGATCTAAAACTAAAAACTGTACTACGAAGCTTTAAGTCAAACGAAATTGAAACATCATACCAACTAAACTTCACGTACATTGTTGGTATTTTAATGAAAAAATATTATTCGCAGTGAATAAATACGGCAGTGGATGTGAAAAAAGAGATTCAGTCGAAGTAGTCGTAAAACATAGTTTGAATTTAGGTTGGCCCTGATTCAGGATTCAGCGAATGAAAACTTGCAGAATTTCTGTTGATATGAAAGTTGAGATTGCAAAGTTAGTCACGTGAATTTTATGTTTTGGCTGTCGAGAGAATATGAAACGTTTAAACTTTTTTAGTACTTTGTAAAAAGTTTACAATGACAAGTGACTTCATTTAAAAAAAATAAGTAATAAATTTTATTTTTATCTTACAGTTTAGACAAAGCGATTTTTTTTTTTTTTATTATTATTTGACAACATCACAAACATTGCTCTGATCCCAATGTAAGTAGCTAAAGCATGTTATAGAAATCTGAGACAACGGTGGTAAACACACACACCCAGACCTGAAGCCAATATAGAAAAGTTAGTTTTCTAAATTGACCCAGCCGGGGATCGAACCCGGGACCTCAGAGATGGCGACACCTTGAAACCGGCGTACAAACCACTCGACCACGGATGTCGTCAATTAATATTAATAATTTATTTAATTTATGACCCAGTACATTATACTTTAATTGGCCAACACAGAATAATATCAAAATACTGTTTAAGCACCTAATTAATTAAACTACTAAGTGACTGTGTGAGTTTTAACATAATATCTCCGCCATTTTGAAAAATTTCGAAAATCTGAATCGATCTAAAATCTTATTCTATGACATTATAGAACCTGCTCACAAAAGTTCACGAGAATCGGTTGAGAAATGCGACCTATAGAGCCGGACAGATATCGAAAGCATTTTAGTCCAAGCTGAAACGGAGACGCTTCGCTCGCGCTTCGTCCTCGCGTCTTTTTATTAGCCGTTTGGCTTCCAGCAGATTAGAATTACACCAAATCTTCACACTTTTGGTATCGTTACTAATGACAGAGGTAGATAGTACATAAGCACTTTCATGTCAGGAAAGAGTAAGCAGTGTTTTTCATTTGAAATCGGTCCTAACCTGTTACATTACAAATAATATATATGCGTTTATTTTCCCATCACTATTGTAATTGTAACAATGTCTTTGAAGCCAAACATAGAACAGTTTTCTTTCAAAAGCAAAGTAAACCGATAACACTTTTTTCCAGGCCGAAGGTTATAAACTCCCAGCCGGGAAGCTTCCTAGCTGTGTAATTTCCTGGGAGCACTCTTCATTTCCGGTTCCGGTTCACGGAGAAGGGAGATGGGCTTATTAATTATTTCAAGACTTTTTTAAATATGTTGGCAATTTTTTAGAGTTCCGCACCTCAAAAGGAAAAAACGGAACCATTATAGGATCACATTGTCGTCTGTCTGTCTGTCTATTAAAACCTTTTATCTCGGAAACTCGTGGAGATATCAAGTTGAAATTAAAACCAACTCAAGACTGCAGTCCCTTGAAGGTTTGAAAAAATCAAACTTTAAGTTAACGTAAAAAAGGTACGGCCGTTTATGCCGCAAAAAACGCATATTTACTTCCCGTTGACCTAGAACTATGAAATTTGGCTAATAATATCGTCTTATACTACCAGTACAGGGATTTTTTTTTTAAATATTAGACAACATCACCAATATTGCTCCGATCCCAAAGTAAGTAGCTAAAGCACTTGTGTTATGGAAATCAGAGACAACGTTGGTAACACACACACCCAGACCTGAGTCAATATAGAAAAGTTAGTTTTCTAAATTGACCCAACCGGGGATCGAACTCGGGACCTCAGAGATGGCGATACCTTGAAAACCGGCGTAAAACCTCTCGACCACGGAGGTCGTCAAATCTGAATACATTTAAGTTATATAAGCTTTGTAAATAAACAATTTATTATTTATATTATTTAGTTAAATAATAAAAAAATAAGTACGTAATCAAACATCGAGTTCGTACGGAACCCTCGGCGGGCGATTCCGACTCGCACTTGTCCGGTTTTTAGGGAGTAAGATTGATTCAGAAAATAAAATACATAATCAAATCAGCATAAATTATAAATTTGATTAATTTTGCGTTAATAATGCCAAGTTTTTAAACGAATTACGCTTGGAAACAGATAATTTTGTTAACCGATGTTACACGATGCGCAATTGTAAAATTAACAGACAGTTTGCAACGCATAATAATGAAACTAAATATAATTATATATTTTTTAAACATCAACGACCTCCGTGGTCGAGTGGCTTTGCACACTGGTTTCTAGGTGTCGCCATCTCTGAGGTCCCGTGTTTGATTCGCGGTTGGGTCCATTTAGAAAACGAACTTTTCTATATTAGCTCAGGTCTGGGTGTTTGTGATACCACCGTTGTCTCCGATTTCCATAACAAGTGCTTTAGCTACTTACTTTGGAATAGGAGTAATGTATGTGATGTTGTCTATTTAAAAATAAAATTATTTAATAAATATTGTACTAGCCTGAATTAAGCCATAAGATACTTTCCCAGTCAAAGGTCCCCTAGGGATTTTCCGAATTTCCACGTGAATCGACGTGGAAGTCGCGGGCGGAAGCTAGATCTGAATAAAATGCAATCTGCATTGAAACAATGGAAAAGGACAGATATACTTTTTGAAAGCAGTGCGACAAGAAGAAAAAGCTTTTGTTTTGAAATCGCTTAGACGCTTAGAGGGTGACAATATTTTGGAAAAAGGGTTTGGGAAATGAGACAACCAATAAAATTGAGATCTCTCAGAAGAATTATTATTATTTTTATTTTTTTATAAAGAGTAATAATATGTATTAAATTTCATCGAATTCGGTTCAAAACCTGTAGACGCTACGCTGCTGCGACAGACTGGGACGGACGGACGGACGGACAGACGGATGATTGTTTCTTGCTTTACTACGGAAGGAACCTTTAAGACTAACGTACCTATGCTGCGTTTTTTGTATGTTCGGGCTTACTATATACTCATTTTCATCACGTAATGTAATATTTTTTGTTACAAAAGTGTTTAAATTATTTCACAAGTGTATGAATAACTTTGAATTTTTCCATTCATCTTAAAAGTAAATACGTAGGTTTGTAGATAACCATTGAAATAAAACACTTTTTTTGATGTTGTTATGAGAGAGCGATTTTCTCTTCTTTACACTTAAAAGGGGGAATCTACCGTACTCTGTATTACCCACTATTGTTTTTATGAAATAAATATTTTTTCAATTTCATTTTTTCATTTTCACTTTTAACGGATACTAGCGCGGTTTTATTGAAAGTACTTTGGTAAATAGTTGTTTCAATGGGTATCTACAAACCTACATATTTACTTTTAAGATAGTGCGCGCGTAAGCTTGAGAACTGAATACGTCAGTATCCCAATCAATGCTTTTAAGCCGTCTTTTTATTTTGTTTTATCCCCTATTTTCCTAAATGTGTGGTCCGACTAGTTGATCAGTTTTTTCTCCACCCATTAAGTCCGTCCGAAAACAAATTAATTACCATAATGGCTAATTAGCTCGTTAAATGGAACAATTAGAGCGTCTCGCTTCCGGACCTCCGGTCCATTTTATAATAGATTAAAAAGGTTCGTCGACATTTTGTTTTGAAAACCAACATTGGGAAACGGAAAAAACAATGAATAAGGCCGATCACACGCTGGCATGCATCAGAACTCCGTTGCGCGGTTCGGTTTTGGTAGAATAATCACGCGCGTGGCATAATAATCGAGCATGGCGTTCTATTTACGCCATACTTGATTTCTATACACACTTTGCAAATCGTACATGATGCGTATGTTTTTAACACCAATATTCTAACTACTTGTTGCTCTGTAGAGCTGTAGACCCCGCGTTTGTAACATTTTTGATCATTTTTCGAAATGGCTGAAATATGATTTCTCTCCATAGGCATCTCCGCCATATTTGAAATATTTCGAAAAACTGAATCGACAAAAAATCTATATAATTATTGAACCTGCTCACAAAATTTCACAATAATCGGTTGAGAAATGCAGCCTGCAGAGGAAAAAAGACGGAGTGCTGGACAGCGGGACGGACATAGGAAAGCATTTTTGCCCAATGGCCATTTAGTAGGGGTCAGTTTGCATCATCTCATGGTTGGGCCACTGTAGAGGAGAACTTTGCATAGAACATGATTTCAGGGGTACAGAAGGGTTAACATCACCATGAAATTTGGCATAGGTACACCATTGTGAGGGGTACAAAAAGGATATCGTGTATTTTCATCCAGAAAAATAGTTCTGTTCCCGAAAGATAACTATCCTATCTACACTGTCGTAATATGAAAAATATGACCACAAGCTTTTTTTACTACACTTAAACGACTGAACATAAATCCGTATCTATTCAAGAATTTTCTTTAACTATAAGAGGAAGAAAAATCCCCGACCTCGACATAGATTACTTCAGTAGGTACATTGAATACAAGAAAGTTTTGTATTTACACTTGTACACGTTTCTCAGTGAATATAGAGCTTGGTAAATACGTTATCGATGTTGGCCGCGTCACCGTCACCGCCCGAGTGGATCTGCGTGCGACACTGGGGTGGGGCCCCACTCACAGCGACTATATACGCTCACAACCATAAAATAATCGTATTGAACATTATAAGAGTATTATAGTAATTTTGAACCGATTTGAAAGATGTTTATTTCCATTTAATAATTGGAAAGATACGTCGTCGAGACACCAGCATCCGACTATTAGCATGCGCACTAGCGGTCCCTCTCACCTTATCGCGACACGTGTATCGCCAAAAGTTGCGGTGCCAGCCCCCATAGCATGACCACCGAAACACGCTGTATATCGCGTGATACAACGTTTTATATCGTTAAGGTCGGTAAGAAAAAGTGTATAACTTGTTTTTTTCACTTATGTCAACTTAATCTACTTACCTCTCCCGCTGTCAGTGAGGCCGCACTCCGCTAAAAGCACTCTCGACGAATGTCAGAAGCACGTCACGGCCTTTGAAGCCGCATTTCAGCGCTGAAAAAATGAGTCCACACTTACACTGGGTTCGAGGTGAAAGGCTAGCATTGAATCGCATGTTTAAAATGTGCATAGTCGAAGACTGGTAAACATTAAATTAATTTACCCACTCCAATAAAAGGAGGAGGTTCTCATTAATTAACTAGTGGCTCTGTAGAGCTGCATACCTCGCGTTTGTAACATTTTTGAAATGGCTGAAATATTATGTTGCCCCATATCTCCGCCATTTTGTAAAATTTAGAAAAACCGAATTAACAAAATGAAATCCGTATAATTATAGGGCCTGCTCACAAATTTCACGATAATCGATTGAAAAATGCGACCTGTAGAGAAGAACAGACAGACAGCCGGACAGCCGGACGGACATACGAACGCATTTTTGCCCAAGCTGAAACGGGGACGCTTCGCTCGCTCGGTCAACTAGTTAGCTCGAAAGCCGACTCAATAAAAAAAATAAAAGAAGTTATTTTTCAAGTTTTTACTTGAGATTGCGTGATTGGTATCTAACTTACAACCATCTCAACAGTGCGTTTCCAACATCAGATATGGATAGAGAAACATGCATCTTATTAGTTTGGAAAAGTTTCGCCAAGTGTGTAAGTTTTTTGGGATTTAAAAACATCATCTTAACCAAATTCCCACTGATTTTTATATAAAAAATAAAAAGGTTGAATGTCCGAATTGTGCTCTCATCGTAAGTTAACGTCTCTTTAGCTCAGCGCTGAAATCTGAGTGCTCAGCGAGCAGCGTTTACAGAGGTCTGAATAATAAGCCCATCATGGGATGCATGGCGAGCCAGTTGCCCGATCGACCACTTGTTATTTTATACCTCGTAAATAACGCTCTTTAGGGTTGGCAATATAATTTTAATTAAAAAAATACTAATCGATTTAAGCCTACTGTATAATAATATTTGGTACAGTAAATATAAATAAATATAAATATTTGACAACATCACATACATTGCTTCGACTCCAAAGTAAGTAGCTAAAGCACTTGTGTTATGGAAATCGGAGACAACGGACCACCGGTCTGGTTGTTTGTGATACCAATCACAAACAACCAGACCTGTCGAGCCAATATAGAAAAGTTCGTTTTCTAAATTGACCCAACCAGGGATCGAACCCGGGACCTCAGTGATGGCGACCGATTGAAAACCGGTGTACAAAGCCACTCGACCACCTTAGGAGGTCGTCAAATGTTATGAAATCAATTTTAAGGGCACTTTTCAGCATTTCAAATCATAACCTATATCAGCTAATAGTGTCATTATCAATAGGAAAAGATATGAAAATGGATTTCATTATTCCTTCTAATTTAGTAAAAAATGGCGCACAATTACTTCAATACGACTGTCAACCCTATTAAAAACCTTAACTCAACTTTTTTCCAATCTTGTAGTGTACTCTGCATTTTATATCAGTGTATAAAAAACATACACCAACTAACTTAATGCATGGGTTTACACATTGTCATTACTAGCGAGTATTTTGTTGACAAAGGAAAAATAAGATAACCTTCATAGTTTTCAATAGAGACATGTAGGTTTTATAATATACAGCAAATTACTTTTATTATTACAATTATATAATAACTAGTGGACCCTGTGAACTTCGCATCATCTACAATTTAATGATTATCAATTTTACCTTGAGAACCAGCGCCATCTTTTTAAGTTGTGAAAAGAGAAATATATGTAGCTTACTCCCGCAAAAATATATGCAGGATGCACCGCCCGCCCGCCCACAAAAAAATGCACATGCACACCACAAAAATATCAGTGCACAATACTTGCATTTAGCATGACAGCGACACACCTTGCACCTTCACCAATTAGACTACTCTACACGTGTTTCGCCCCAACCCGGAGCATCCTCAGGAGTTAGATCGTGCGTGAACCAACACCGAATGAATTCATTCGGTGGTGTGCATGTGCATTTTTTTTTGCGGGCGGGCGGGCGGTGCATCTTGCATATATTTTTGCGGGAGTAAGCTACATATATTTCTCTTTTCACAATGGTTTGGGACTTCCGCCAAGTAATGCCTGATTCAATCAAATATCTTTTTAAGTAATTAGTAAGTTAATAACAAAGCAGCTGAATACTAAAACGAAAGCAACACTACGGTCCTTTTATCATTACTAAGATCATTATCCAGACTAAAACCTCTTTATCAAAAGTTAGCTGTCAAAAGTAACCCGAAATGGCGATTCCCATACAAAATAGCCAATGTTCATAGTACGTATTAAATTTAGATTTTTCGCATTCACAATACTATTTTTATATTAAGATAACTAATAATAGAAAACATACTAGAAAAAATCGATTCACCCGTAGCACATCAGACGGGACTCGAACCCGCACCCTTAGGATTCCGGCCCAATGCACTGACCAATTTATGCTACCGAGTCGCTAGTGGGAGCGGCGAAATTTTCTAGTTCTTTTTATTTCTTCGCTGCAAGCCAGCGCAATTTCATCGATGTGAAGAATACCCCCACATTCGAAAGAAACGTCTTTCCAGATGTTTTGACAATCGATAAATATGAAACAGCTACATAATTAATAAATTTAGATTTATCGTATTCACAATGCTATTTTTATATTAAGATAAATAATAATAGAAAAAATTCATAGGTTCATAGTACGTTTCATTGAATATTCGCTATTCAATTCTACTACTACGTTCACCTTGTGGTTATAAAACATAACAATTCTTCTGCCCAACCCCATATATTAAAACTTGGGTTAAGCCCAGGTTACTGTCTTGGATTATAGCCCAGGTTACTATCAACATAAAGCAAAAAGATTTGTGCAAATCGGTTCAGTATTTTGTTAACGTGCGTGCATACTGTTTCTGCCTAAGCCCTTTGTGACATAGCGTGATGAATTGTATCTAAGATTATAGCTCAGGTTGCTGCCAACATAATACAAAAAGTTTTGTTCAAATCGCTGCAGTAGTTTTAAAGTTATGCGCGTACATACAAACTTACAAACAAACAAACAGACAAAAATTCTAAAAACTATTGTTTTGGGCTCAGTATAATGTATTTAACATGTAGCAATTACTTTTGAAAAACAATATTGAATGTACAGAATTGGCCTCGTTACGATTTTATTATATGAATAGATACGTATTTAATCTACTACGGAGTCTTATTTTATGGAGCATCAATATCGGCGCGATCAGTATCGTACTATCAGGAAGGTTAAGGGGCTGACATGAGCCAACTAGCGCCGCCAGTCGATTTTATTTTATTTATTCTAAATAAGCCCAATTTCTTAAAAAAGGAATCAGTCAAGGTTTTTTTAATAACGTCTAATATTTATTGAATAACTTTACACAGTTTTAAAATGCCATTTTGTTAAAAGTGGCCACTGTTGGTTCAAACCCGTTTTTTAACTATTGCACGCACTTGTAATGTTGAAACGTTATTCCATAAACATTAAACGTCATTCACAAGACCTTGACTGATTCCTTTTTTAAGAAATTGGGCTTATTTAGAATAAATAAAATAAAATAAACTGGCGGCGCTAGTTGGATCATGTCAGCCCCTTGATGAAAAAGTTCCTAGATTTTTCATAAACGTCAAAAATATTTTCCTTCTGCTTTCCCATTCGCTTTGGCAGTGAACTGAAGCCAGCTGAGTCGCTATCTAGACCATTTTTTCTGAAGTTACAGCTCAGATAAGGCTGAAAATTACACCGCGCGCTGGGACAATTTGTAAAGTTACCACATAAATTATATTATTTTTCTTCCATTGCGTATTTTTTTCTACTTTTCATGCTGTGTACTTTATTTGCATCACTTAAGGAAACAGACATTTTTATTTCACAAGTATTTACTTACCTACAAAGAAAAGATAGTGCTATTTTTACCACGGTTTGTATTAGGTTGCTTCTCGTTTGTTTGTTTGTTTTTAACTTACAGGTGGGAAGTTAGAATAATAAAGAAGTTCTTATCTATATGAATGGCTTTTTTCATCGTTTTTTTGTTACAGTATTAGGAATTTATTTATCAGTTCCTAATTAGTAATTGCTTTTGAAAACATCCCACCCCGATGTAAGTTCATCACATATTTAGAGGTACATAGGCATCTTTCTTTCTTAATTCAATTGACATTCAAGTACATATACGAAAACAACGAAATCATCCATATTCAATAATCAAATAGACAGACGGACAGACAATCAACGAAGTATACAAGGTGTTACAAAAATACCCCTAATGCGGAATATGGTATATAGGGACCATCAAACTGATCGAAAATATCAAAATGTATGAAACATCTGATTTTTTCGCGGGTTGGCCCTATAGTAAAAGTTGTTCAGTTTGATGGTCCCTATCATACATACCATATTCGGCATTAGGGGTATTTTTGTAACACCTTGTATAAGGATTTTTAGAGAAATGATAGAATAAAGGAAACATTGAAAAATAAAATTTCCCAATATTATAAAAGTCTTACTTATCGAGTTTCAAGTATTCTATTGCGAAACATATCTTCGGAGTTGGGCACGGGGTTCGGTTATCAATATTACGGGTGTAATAATCAAACTTCCAACGCCTCCATTACCGACCGGGATTAGTTTCACAACTCCTTTGTCGGGAGAAAATTGGTTTATCTCTGAGTTTTTTTAGATACCTACACGTTGGAAACGAAAATAACCTGATGGGAATCTTATAAGGTACCTTATAATCTGACGTATTTTGAATGAGGTGTATCACTCAAAACTTTTGCAGATGGCGCTCTCGGCAATGGTACCTTGTTTACAAATTGTGACATTTGTTTAATTTAGCGGGAAATATTATATTCTTCACTATCAATGACTCAACTAAAAGATAAATTACGTGAGCAAACATCATTAAAAGAGAAGTGAGTAAAAAATAACTCTAAATAATGCAGAAACTCAGATTTTTCGACAATTTTAAGTATTTTTTCGTGATTTCTATTTAATATCATGTCACGACCGAAATTATGGTGCTATAGGAAAAGACTGTTTAGATGATGAAAAATATGATCATCTACCTGCTGAATCATTTGAAGATATTAATGCCAGCACAGCTTTGCCACTTCTGTTTAAACATTATCTCCAGGAATTTATAGAAAAATTATAAAATACACATTTTTACACCTCGATTTTTGCAATTAAATGCCGCACACTGAGGCATCATCACAGGATTTTATGAAAATGATAAAAATATGACAACTTTCTTATGAAACTGACTAGCGGGAGAAAAAAGCAGTGATACACTGTTTTACAAATAAATATGGTGGGATATTAGTTTTTCCCTATTCTACAATGTTTCAGAATAAGTAGAAGCTGTTAACTTAGTTATGTAACAAAAAAGAGGATAAAATAAGTTCCTTACATTCTTCTTCTTATTTTTGTTTCGGAAATTCACTTTTCTTCTAGGAATATTTTGCCGGTTTCGGATAGGGTTCGGTGATATTGTATCGGATTGCATTAGAATGCGGGTGCATCGCATTCCAATGCTTATTGGAGCATTTGGCACCAAACCGAGTAAGTCAGTTTACTCGGTAAGTTCTGCCGAGGTAGTCACCAATAACATAAAAGTCTCAGCTTCCTACGACCGAGATCACGCCTATTTCCACCACATATTGTTCAGTTGCGTTGACACGTAACACAAAATTACACTACTTTTAAGACACAATAATAATCAACTATGAATCAATTTGTAAACAATTAAAATAGCCACCGAACTGAACTCGACAAAATGGCGCCTCAAACTCCTACCTTACGTTAACTAAAAAGAGATTCTAGGTATCACTCAAAACTGTTTAGTAACCCAAATTTAGCCAACTTTTTGGCATAACCGAAATAATTATGCAACAACTTCGCAATACAAACAACATTTTAATAAATCAACATAATAAGTAAACTATAAGTAAGTGTTTATATGCACATTTGCCCAAACCAAAACAAGCGTTGAAGATAAACCGAAACTTAAACAAAACAGTTGCGCAATCAACGTAGTTCGAAAGACAAGCGGGTGGCGGCGCCACTTTCTTCGCAAAGTTGTTGAGTCAACAGTGAGCCGTGACCTCTCATGCCAGCTGCTGGTTATAAGCGTGCTTCGGAAACCTGAAGGTTTTCATTAATATTGCTAGAATGTTTTTATCTATTTCTTGAACATTCTCGATTCATGCATGCATAAAGTCCAATCGCTTCGTTAGCGAACCGCGAGGAAATGCAGGATCTGTTAATATTTTTTACCGACTTCAAAAAAAGGAGGAGGTTCTCAGTTCGTCGGAATGTTTTTTTTTTGTATGTTACTCGATTACTCGAAGACGGCTGGACCGATTTGAAAAAATATTTTTTTGTTTAAAAGTATATACTTCCAAGGTGGTCCCATTGTCATGAGGTCAGGATTTGATGATGGGATCCTGGAGAAATCAAGGGAACTCTTCAAATATTATAGGCACATATTAGAATTTTGGTATTTTCTTAATCTGATTACGTGACTAACAGACGTTACGTCGCATGTACTAACTCAAGACAAGTGACAGGAAGAAAAATAATATAATGAAATTTAAATCACTGCAAAATACACGTGATGCAGTGGAAATATTTCCTTTTTCGCTGATGACACTTCGCTTGAAAGGAAAACAGATTTGCGCTATTGTTTCAATGTAAGCATTCCACATGGACTTGTATTAATGACTTAGGAACCAAATCAAACTGTTTCAAACTGCAATTTCAACATTCAATTACGTAATATATTTTTTTATTAATAATTTAAACAAAGTGAAGTGAAAGTAATACAATGAATTGCTAAACTCCTAAATTTTTAAATCTTTATGGCAAGTTTGGTCTCTGTCATTCTGATGTTACGTTCAAACCAGTGCGCTTTCAAGTTCATCATTCGTCTTCAACTATCAGTTGATCTTGCGGCAAGCGCTTGCAATACAAATGACGTTCCTTTGAGATGCATGCCCCATGGCGCTTCAGACATGCGTCAGATGAAAACGCAGATGAACGTGAAAGCAAACTGATGTAGACGTAGCATAAAAGACATTTTGAAACAACGTATTCGTGCCAAAACTGAAAAGAGTGCAGCGAACACAAACCAATCACTGACGATATAAAATAGGGTTCCATAGTAAAGATAATAAAACGACATTTTAAACGGAAAATGACAGAAAGTAGTTATATGAATAAGAGTGGCTAAAGTTATAAAAAACCAGCGATAGAAAAGTCATGTTGGTAACTACGTATATAGTTATTTATGCAACTGTAGTATAATGAGGGTTATTAAATAACGAATGTGGGTTTATCACATGAGTGTTTTAATACCTAATTATGTACAGTTGCATAAAATACTTTATCTACACCCAAAATATGAATCCCATATAAAAGGTTTTGATACAGTAGCTTATAGCCAACATTAAAACAACCAGTGTCATGGCAGCCGTAATATCCAAGCGAGTGGCTGGTCGCGCCCGCCACGCGCGCCTCCGTCATTATATCATCCAAACGAGTGTTATAATGTTGTACTAAATTTCATAATGCAACGC
The DNA here is from genome assembly GCA_963556745.1 of Catoptria pinella. NCBI lineage: Eukaryota > Metazoa > Arthropoda > Insecta > Lepidoptera > Crambidae > Catoptria > Catoptria pinella. Next base: position 207,087 of record OY750782.1, on the reverse strand, counting down.
GCGGGCGTGGGCGCGTGGGGCGCGACCAGCCTTGACTCGTTCGGATATAATGTTTACTATGACATTGGTGGTTTTAATGTTTGCTACCTGTTTCAGAACCTTTATAGACAATTTAAATCATGGATGGGTGTAGAAAAAAATATTTTTAGACTTTAACGGCCTTACTACAAAAGATTTTAAAACACTGTTTAGTTTAGACACTGTTTAAACTATGATGCTGTCTCTTTTTTTAAATAATATCGTCAAAAAAACTTTTTAAAATTAAAAAGAAAAACCTCCTTCAAAAAACCTTAAAAAAATTGCTATAAAAAACAGCTTCAAAAACAGCGGCTCTAAAAAGCAAGAAATAATATTCAAATCTGCATAATTACTATTCAAGTACCTACGCATATCTGATATTAAAAAAACGTCTTTTGAAGTCGGGTGGGGCTAAAGATATTTTTCTTTTTTAATCGTAATAACATTTATCGTGGTTTCTCTTTCTCAATTTGATTTTTTAATTCTTAAAGCCCCACCCGTCTTCATAAGACGTTTTTTTAATATCAGATATGCGTAGGTACTTGAATAGTAATTATGCAGATTTGAATATTATTTCTTGCTTTTTAGAGCCGCTGTTTTTGAAGCTGTTTTTTTATAGCAATTTTTTTAAGGTTTTTTGAAGGAGGTTTTTCTTTTTAATTTTAAAAAGTTTTTTTATTTTTAACTTTTTTGTGGTAGGTATGTATAAGTAAATAAGAGCGATGATATAAATATATTTTATTCATATTTCACACATTTCAATGGTATAATACGCCTAGTAACTCAATATCCACTTTTCGCACTGTTAATTTTAGCAAGGGTCAGACATGGGGTAGGTGACCAAAGTGTATTATCTCGAGCTCCTCCGTGCTTCAGAAGACACGTCAAGCCGTTAGTTCCAGCTACATTTGCACATTAACACCCACCAATCCGCATTGGGCCCGCGCGGTGGGTTATGGTCCATCCCATTCATCAGCCCATAAGTAAGGCTTGTATCCCAGCCCCAGTAGTGACAATAAAAATGGCTGATGCGAAACCTTTCAATACCGTAGAGTAATCACTAATACACTATCCTATTTGATTTTGATGAGTTCTCTTGTGTATCTTCGAAGTCCAAGGTCCAATGTGAAGGAAATTTGAATGAAAACATCCTTAAAGTATCCCCTTTCTAACGAAACAAGAATCATCTAAATCGGTTTATAAACAAAGAAGTTATGTCTGAAGATCCGTTAAAACTCGTGCAAAAGTTACCTAAAAAATTACAGTATTTTCAGGATTACTCAAAAACTACTGAACCGATTTAAAATTTTCAAAAAATGGGACCACCTGGGGAGCAAACCTGATAAAGTGGCATTTGAATCATGTCAATCGGTTCAGCCGTTTTCGAGTTATCGGTGGACATACATAAAAAAAAAAAAAAAAAAAAAAACAAATAAACAGTCGAACATAGAACCTCCTCCTTTTTTTGAAGTCGGTTAAAAAGTGACAGCATCACAATTAAACAGTGTCTAAGTTAAGCAATTGTTAAACAGTGTTTTGTGGTAAGGCTGCTAAAATCCCAGCGTTACGAAAATTCAAACGCCTGATAAAACTATTTCATTTAGTTAGAAAGTGTTTTGTCTTTTTCTTTCGTATTAATGAATTAAGTTTCAACGAAGAAGATAAAACACTTTTTATCGAAAATAGGTTTATAAAGCGATTTTTTATTTTTAATAAATTATATCCTTACTATTTATAAAAAAATATAATCCTTAGTGTGGCCCAATGGGGTTTCATTTCCTATCTCATACTAAGGTGCTTACCTGCCTGTAAGTTATGTTCGAGAAGTACTGAAGTAAGGCATAGATAGAGTTGATTTGTGTGGTACGTGAACCAGATAGGTAGCTTTAGGAGCGCGAGTAAGTTACTAACTTGTTTTTACTTAAACGATACTTGACTAGTGGCTCTGTGACCTGAAGCTCTCGCTTAAACTTATCTCCGCCATTTTGAAAAATTTCTAAATAGTCGAAGCTGCTCACAAAATTTCACGAGAATCGGTTGAGAACAATAACAAATGGACATCCGGACACCGGAAGGACATACGAAAGCAATTTTTCCCAAGCTGACCCGGAGACGCTTCGCGCTCGCACTCTCGTGTTAAATCATTTGCTCTATGATTTGTAGTATAGTTTTTTATCTATGCTGTTGCCTTGGAAACTAGAATAACTTTTGTAGTCATATATTAAAATTCATACGGTTCATCATTTCGGCGTTTTAATTATACAGAGAGCGAACTTACAGATAAACCAAAATTCGATTATAATATAAACAAATTGTTGATTTGGCTTTTCGAAATTTAAAAAAAAAATCATATTTCAGCCATTTTGAAGAATTCAACACTCAGAGCCACTAGTTTAAAATCAAGGCTCAAAAAAGTATCGATTAGAACCTCAAAACAGAACACTGTCGTTCTTGCCATATTTTTTCCAACATGGCGGCAAGACACCCTCGCTGGACACTCGCCAGGTTTCCAGCAATTAACAATTAGTGGCGTACCTCCTGCATGATTTTATTATGGAAATCGAGTTTGCAGTGTCTGCCCTCAGATAATGTGTGACCTGGCCACTGTCTAAAGCTGAGACGGAAGGCGAAATAGAAGCATTTAAGTTTATACTATCTTGGCAAACAATAATCATGCAGGTATATACATTAAAAAACGGTCAAGAGCGAGTCGGACTCGCGCACCGAGGGTTCCGTACCATTTAGAGTAAAGTAAAAAATACTATTTAGAGACATCGTTTTATTTTTCCTGTAATCTTCACATATACTTCTATACATAAAATAATTTCAGATTTCAGAACGGTATTTTTTTACTTATTTCATCAAAAGTTGAAAGCAGCCTAAAAAACTAATTGAGAATGTATGTGCAAGCATACATTCTCAATAATATAATACCCCATATTCCCTAGTAGCCTCACTTCGAATTTTTAAGACCCTCTTTCAGTTCTTGTTGCAAAATATTATAAATATAAATATTTTTATTTCTCTCTTATTTGCAAAATAGTTGGGCAAACGTCATCTAAAACTATTCCAAATAAGTAGTTCTCGAAATATCCAGCTGCGACAGACAGACAGACTGAATCGCACCATAAGGGTTTTTTTTACCATTTTGGTACGGAACCCTAACAACAGCACATGCAAAAAATATACCTATGAATCATGATAGGCAAGTAACAATGATTCTGAAAACCGTTCATTTGTAGTTATAATTCTCATTTTACTGCCCATCGACATACAATTTTGTATAGAACCCTCGGTCGCGACACTTTTCGAATTCTTCGTATTTTTTATTTAATTAAATAACCAACACAATAACTTACCAATGCTTATATTCCACCACAATTCTCTCAATTTGGGTTTTCTTATTTTCACTTCACTATCTATTTGATCATTTGAACCGTTATTTGAATCACTCACACACCAAAACTACATGTTTACACAATATAAGTACCTACTTACATTTTTGTTTATCGTTTATAAGTAACACTACTGAAAAACTAAAAAACAAATAAGCAAAAGATTTCAATATCACTAAAAAATGTAAATTAAACTTTGTACACACGACGGCACCTCAGACTATACATGTTGACCTTGAGACCGCCTTTATGCCCTACGTAACAAAAGCTGTTTTCGCAGTTTAACTGTATAACCTGACGTGCTGTCGTGTGTACATTGTCAATCAGCTGAAATTATGTTGATTACGAAAACATTTCGAACAAATTTAAAAAGCGCGATCATCACTAATTGACCAATTAAATTTCAATTAATTTTGATAAAAGTCTGCACTAATTTTCATTCGATCTTACTCTTTCAACTGACAGCCATAATAATGGACAAAAGAAAAGATTCAAAGATTTCAAAAAATGGAACGTTTTTTACGAACATGGCCGGTCGATTCACAGCTCGGGGCGCTGGCTTTTGGCCAAAGCTCACGTAATGCTGTTAACAATTAGGCAACGTCAACTTTGCCTGATTATGGATGCACGTTCTACTCGTAGAATGCATTTGATATTGTTGCAGGTATAATCAGGGAAAAACAAACAGTGCAAGTTTCAAAGAATAAATAGAAGAGAGTTTCACTGTTTAAGTCTGGCCACATACAGACGGAATTTTTATTCGGAATTCTGAAACGGAATCATTCCAAATGCAGCAAAAATGGACCTACCACGTACATGCGTTTAGGAATAGCGATAAGTATGAAAATTCCGAACGTATGTGGTAGGTGGGTGAATCTACGTTGTTTTGTTATGTTTCTTACTTCCTGCGTCGTTGTCGTTTACTAGAAAATCTTTAAAAATCCAATGCATCACAACGGAATTTGCCATCATTTACGTTAGAATACGATAATAAATTATTTTAACTTGCATATTTTTAACTTATTTATTGCGATGCATTGGATTTTTAAAGATTTTCGAGTAAACGACAATGACGCAGGAAGTAAGAATCAACGTAGATTCACCCAGGTCCATAGATTTGTACGGATTTGCTGCGTTTGGAATCATTCCGATTCGCAATTCCGAATCTAAAATTCCGTTTGTATGTGACCAGGGGGCTGATTACGTAACTCTGTTGCTAACAATTCTCGATTGAAATCGATTGAAACAGTTACATTGCTGCTTTAAGTAAGATAGTTGTCACATTGTTTGTTACCAAAGCAGCAATGTAACTGCGATTTATGTCAGAGTTGATTGCAACAAAGTTACATAATCAGGGGGCAGGCTTAAACAGTAAAACTCCGTTCTATTTATTACCGACTTCAAAAGGAGGGAGGTACTCAATTCGACCCGTATTTTTTTTTAATATGAAACTTGCACCGTTTGTTTTTCCCTGATTATAACTGCAACAGCATCAAATGCATTCTGCTAGCTACGAGTAAAACGTGCATCCACAATCAGGCGAAGCTTACGTCGTTTTTATTTGGTCTGGTACTATGGATTTTTTACTTAATAGAACCCTATACAAATACTGTCTGACTTAATCCGAATAACATCAGAAGAAGAGTTAATTATGCTCAAATTGCAAATCATTTTGGTGTTACGTTTGTTTAGGAAGTTCCTCCTCTGTCTATCAACATAATAATAACATTACAGTGGGTTTCGTAGCAAAGTTCGAATGCAAACATTTTATAAACAACAACAATCCGTTAACTACACGTAGGCGTAGGTTACGTAATAACCGTTTTAGTCTAGACGTGTGAGATAAATAAATAAATATTTGACAACATCACATACATTGCTCCGATTCCAAAGTAAGTAGCTAAAGCACTTGTGTTATCGAAATCAGAAACCGGTGGCATTACAAACACCCAGACCTGAGCCAATATAAAAAAGTTCCTTTTCTAAATTGACCCAACCGGGGATCGAACCCGGGACCTCAGAGAAGGCGACACCTTGAAATCCGGTGTACAAAGCCACTCGACCACGGAGGTCGTCGCGTCGAGATTAAACAAGTAAACACACACATTATAGAAAACCGCAACAAAATCAGTTTAGTAGTTTTTGAGAACTTTTCTAGTGCGACTTATCTGGTTGCTGCAGCGCCCCCTGGTGGTCTACTACCATGTCATGTCACATGTTTAAGAACCTGCTTTGAAATGAAACCTTTTGAATGCAAAAAACCGCATCGAAATCGGCCCAGTAGTTTCCGAGGACAACGGTAACAGACAAACATACAAACACACACACAACCTCTAACCCCAAACAGCCTCCGTTCCGTTCCGTCCGTCGTGGGTAAAAAGAGTAGAACGAACTGAGAACCTCCTCCTTTTTTTGATGTCGGGTAAAAAGCAGTTGTAGAGGTAAGTTTGGTGTAACGGCAGGATAATTAGGCTGAATGAAAAATCGTCCACCAATCAACGCACCAGTGCCCAGTTGGCGCTAGTGTAGATTTCATTTTGTTGTTTTGCTATGTGTTTCCTATCTTTTGGATATTGTAAGAGAACTTTCGATAATATAAATTTTTCTTGCAACAAATCTTGGTTTTTCTTTTTTCAATTCGATCTTTTTAATTCGTTTACTTTCCAACTTCCATAATAAAAATATTTATTATTTACCTTTAGCATAACTGAAAAGTAACCGGGAAAGTAACCCTTATGCTCACGTACAAAAGGTCGGGTGCGTAATGAATGATAATTAAAATTTCATTCCAATAACGTTCATATGACATAATAAATGTTAGTCATAACAACACTTCAACTAATTTCTTTACACATAATATTTTTTTTCATATATAATCATCATTTTATATATTATCATTTAACATAATGCTCATTTTATATAAAAATATTTTTTTTAAACTTACTTGCTATAACGGTCGTTTGATATAACTTTGTATCATAATATAATCATCATCATTATTATTCGTTGATTATACGAAATGAACATTATATGAAATGATTTTATGTAATCTGTTGTTATATTTTGTAAGTATTATACGATATGTTATTACATCAAATATTACACACCCCAAAAGGTCTCCATGTACAGCAGCGCCATCAAGCAGGACAAATTTTCTGTCATCCTGCCATTAAGGCCCCTATATACCTCAAGTGACGCCCTCATTTTAATTAAATTTATTGCTTGCTAAGTATGTATCGAAAATTCACATGTACAGATTGAAGCTAAGATTCTATAGTTTATTTACAACCTCAGTAAAATTTTGTTTGTTGTAGTAGTAGTTCGCAAAAGTGCTAAAAGTGGCAACATTGAGGGCGCCACTTAAGGTATATAGGAGCCTTAAGTGTTTTTATCCATTAGTTCAAAAGAAAATATTATAGAAAATAGAACATCGAATCGAATCAACGAGCTCATTAAAAATGCAGTTCGGAAAAGCAATGTGACTTCCAATTTGTGCGTCAAAGCCTTTATATCGGCCCCGTAATTATGCAAGTTAAAATGAACCTCAAATATTCATACTATCGACCAGGCTTTGTTGACTACAATGTTAAAGTTATTGGTTCAGTTCAAATACCTAGAGATGCATGTATATAATTGACCGAGCGAGCGCGTCCAATTCAGCTTGGGCAAAAATGCTTTCGTATGTCTGTCTGTCTGTTTTCCTCTACAGGGGGTCTAGCCAAAGTAACATTAACAAATTTACGCTATCGCTTCGCTTCGAAAAATATATGGGTTTGAAGTTTTAAATTTCGATTGATAGCGAAACCTTATGTCAATCCCATACATGTTTCAAAAGCGAAGCGATAACGAAGATTTGCAAATGTTACTTTGGCTAGACCCCCTGGTCACATTTCTTAACCAATTTCTCCTGAAGTTTTGTAAGTGGGTTCGATAATTTTTGTCGAATCAGTTTTTCCAATATTTTAGAAAAAAAACATTATAGCCACTTCGACAAATCTAAAACGTCACAAACGTGAGGTCTATAGCTCACAGAGCCAATAGTAATAGCTTATTAATTATGCAAGCAACTTTATGACTGTTGAATGTTGTTTTCCGTGGGGAAATAATAGAAATTCTTTTTAACTATCGCTCTATAAAGCATAATTTATCGAAACTGATTCAGTGATCAATAAATCATTCATGTAGATAAACAAGATACAGTTAGACAGAGATAATTTCTATTAAATAAGATTATTGACCGAGCGCGAAGCGCGTGCGAACCGTCTCTGCTTCAGCTTGGGCAAAAATGCTTTCGTATGTCTGTCCGCTGTCTGGCTGTCCGGCTGTCTGTTTGATCTCCTCTACACGTTGCATTTCTCAACCGATTCTAGTGAAATTTGTGAGCAGGTTCTATAACAAAATTATATATAATTTTTGGCGACTAAGTTTTTTGAAATTTAAAAAATGGCGGATATATGGGGAAAATAATGTTTCAGCCATTTCGAAAAATGATATTTTTTTAAAAAAACGCGAGGTCTACCAGCTCTACAGAGCAGTGGCTCTGGCTGAATTATATTGTTACTTGTCCTTATACAATTCATTAATGAAAACAGATCAAAAGTCTTACATAAACAGATAATTATAAACAGATCTGGTTCTTAACAAGTATAATCCGCGCGCGATGAGAATGGGATGGAACCTTTTCACACTAAATCAAAAATTGGCTAAAAAGTTAATTTGAATTTAATTAATCAACTAATTGTTTACTTGTTATCTTGTAACAAACGCGTCTCAGTTTGACAAGATTCCATCCCATTCGCATAGCGCTCGGATTATTCAACTCCGCGGTACCCCGTCACATGGCGCGCCGCCACCCGGACCGAAACTATTAATAATGTATGAGCCGGATCAAACTTGCATAGATCGCGCCACATACATACAAGTTATCTTTTGCTAACTTTGCGCAGAAGTCGGGTGTAATCAAATAACGGAGGACGTGATATTATACAGGACACCGACTCTTAAGCACCTGTAAAAAGTCTATACGTTCATTAATCGTAATACCTATAGTTCCTATCAAAATTAATATAAAAAGAAGGTTATTTTATTTCGCAAGACAAGATTCATACTTCTAAATTAGGTACCTACTCATACAGTAGATACAACAAGAATATTATTAGTCACATAGTCACACTCTTTTCGTATTTAACCTTTTAAAAGTGTAATTTAACACGTATTAAAAGAAACACAAATAAAAACTAGTGGCTCTGTGAACTCGCGTTTGTGACATTATTGAACATTTTTCGAAACGGATGAAATATGTTTTGTTCGAAAAATTTCGATAATCTGAATTGACAAAACAATTTTATATAATTATCGAACCTGCTCACAAAATTTCGCGAGAATCGGTTGAGAAATGCGACCTGTAGAGGAGTACAGACGGACAGCCGGACAGGTAAGCATTTATGCCCAAGCTGAAACGGAGAAGCTTCGTGCTCGCTCCGTCAACTAGCAAACAGCATAATTTCCCCTTCAACGTATGGGACACCATTCAATAAACCCCATTGCCATAAACTATATTTCACAAGTAAGCGTTTATCGCTTACCTCAGCATTAGTCATTCGTTCTACGTAGGGATGCCATCCGTCCGGGTTTCCCCGGATCTGTCCTAGTTTGTAGGGCGTCCGGGGAGCGTCCGGGCGGGGTTCTTAAATAGTGTCCGGGAAAACCCGGACACGATTTGTGTTAGGGGAAAGGGTGTTAGGATTTATATTAATGTTTTTTTTCAATTGTGTAAAATTCTTCATTTCACTCAAATGTCAGGGGTTTTTGAAATGTTCATCCGGGTTCCGTAATTTAGGTGATGGCAGCCCTAGCTCTACGCGGCAGTAGGAGACGCGCGACAGGAGCGGGAGTGCCGAGCGCCGAGTGCAGTTGACGCCTCATCCATCAACCACGGTGAGGAATATTTTCAGGGTTCAACACGTAAAAGTTATCCTACTGCTGGTCACCGAGCACAGCGACGTCCAGCTTCTGGTTGACCGAAAAAGACCCTATTCTGAAAAATATTAAGCAATTAAACAATCTGTGTGCGATATATAATACAAGAAGTTCGCACTTACGTCGCAGCCGAATTCGGTCTAAACCATATTTATAAAATATGGATATCACTATCATTACATACTGTTAAAAAAACTATGCAAGGTCAAGAATTTCGAATTGACGAGCAATTGTATGGGGAGTCCCCAAACAATTGCTCCCCGTTGGGGACTGCCACAAGAATAGACGAAATCCAAAGGTGCCCAAAGAATATACATGTGAGTAACGTTGATAGCAAATGAATAAAAGTGTTTTTAAATGGGAGAAAGGCGATTTTTTGATGTAGGTAGATGTTGACCATTCAGTGGTTTTTTCGACCGAAGAAAATTCAGTAGTTTTTGAGTTTATCGTGAATAGACAGACAGACAGACGCGGCGAAGGACTTTGTTTTATAATATATATATTTAAGGTGATAAAGAGTGAATCACCATAATAAATACGGAATCTTCTGTGCGTGAATGCAACTCGAACTTGACCGTATTTCATGGAACTGGTAGCGTGGCAAATAATTGTCAATGGAGATCAAATATGGTGTACCGTGATAAAATATTCTAGTTATATTGAAAAAGAGACATATGGGGAAGAGGGGAAAAGATCATTAAAGGAATTCAAGCGACAAAAAATTGAATTTAGTTTTTGTGGTTATGATTTCGTAGATTACTCGTAATTTCAAAGCTATAATAATTGATATGTTATGGTAAATGTAATTAAAATTAAGTATTATAATCAATGTGATCCATTGATAGTATAATTTTCAAAAACTTCGTTTCTAGCGCTTCGCAGCCGCGGCACGCTCGCTCTGCTCGCTCGGCTCGCGCGTTTTTGATCGCAGTTCTAACCTAAGCTAACCTAATGAACTCTTTGATTATTAATACTTACCGGCTATTATTAATAATTGCCACATTCATTACATTTACCGTAACATACACACGGTGTTGGAAAACATTGGTCTGTACATATATACATTTGGCTTATGATTAATTTTATAGGAATTGTAATATTGCTCAATCAAAAACAACCAACAGTTTTACTTACAACTTAGTCCACTTAATTTATACATAGACCTTTAAGTTATCTAAAGCAGCTTATAACCACTTTACCACTTAAATTGCCAAAAAATGTATTCATCGTTATAATAAATTTGCAAGTTTTGTAATAATTCATTCCGAAAAGATATTTCGCATAACACTGAAAATATACTTGAAGTTCAGCATTTTAACCGAATTAACTGCCTCAGTAAAGAGATAAGGAGTCGCTAACTTGCGAAAATATTAATTATTTGAGTCTGCATTAAGACAATAACAGTAAATTACAAACTTTTTTAACTCTTTCTTTTGTCATCAAGAATATCTCGTTATAATTTTGCTGAAAAGGGTAACACTTGTAAAAGACATACGCCTGAAAAACTTGAATATTTTACTAAGTTTTGAAGATAAGCTGTTGTTTTTTTTCGGTTGTACAATTATATAAACGCTGTTAACTTAGAAAAATAAGTGTCCACGCTGTCAAAGTCGCAAGCGGCCGCTAGTTTACAATATTTATAAAAAAAAAGGTAAAAAATTATAATCCCTGAACTGAATTAAAAAAAACTGGCTAAGTGTGTGTCGGTCCACGCGCAGTATAGGGTTCCGCAGTTACTTTAAACAGTTACCATATAGCTATAAACTTAAATTTACTTCCTGTTTTACACAACTGACGACGAAAACTAAGTATAATACCTAACTATTCAATGTTGTTCTACGAAAACTTTTCCAGTATAAATTAATTTTGTAAGTTGATCGACTATTACTCTTTAACTAGTAAAGGCTAACTTTATCATATGTACGTACTACTATCTTGAATTTTTTCACGTTTCCAAACCTACAATGATGAATATATTGAAATACTTATTCAATGACACGCTCACACTATGAGATTTACGAGAAAATAAAATTTCATCCCTACTTTACATGTAGGGGAGGTACACTAAAAAAATATTTTTTAAGATTTAATGTTACCACTTTTTCGCCGTAATTAATATACACATTCATGCTAAATTTCGCGGACGGACAGATGGACAGACGGACATGGCGAATCTATAAGGGTTCCTTGTTGACTTGACTACGGAACGCTAAAAATACTACGCCGAAACGTCAATAACAGCTGATATCCCCAAATTAGATGGAACCGTTCCGACAGATTTGTCATCACAATACTTCTTATAAATTTGCCACTGATGGATCTCCCTCTGAAAACACCCCTACCATTGAAATAACTGACCGAGCGAGCGCGAAGCGCGAGCGAATCGTTCCTGTTTCAGCTTGGGCATAAATGCTTTTTTCTTATGTCTGTCTGGCTTCCCGGCTTTTCGGCTATCCATCTGTTCCCTCTACAGGTTGCATTTTCTTAACCGATTCTGGTGAAATTTTGTGAGCAGGTTTTTCGGAATGGCGGAGATATGGGGAATATCATATTTCAGTAGTTTCGAAAAACGATCAAAAATATCACAAACGCGAGGTTTACATTTTTAGACTCTCGAATTTGTTATGAGGAAATCATAATAACATTCAGTTGTGTCATAAAATACTAGCATGACTGAAAACGAAAATTAATGAGCTTTATTCTGGGGCTGATTAATCATTATGTTCATAGACACCTAAAATTCCATTTATGAAAGAAGGCTGTATTTGTAAAAATCGTAATAACGATTCATCGAATCACAAGCGGCTACATTTTTAGAAAACAAAAGATCTTTTTTATAAAATATTTTTGACTTTATTTCTATAGGTTTTGTCAATGACATAAAAAAATATTGTCGACATATCAAAAAGTATAAGCAATGATAAATCGGATCGAACTTTCTAAATTACAATCGAGTCGATTGTGATCTGTTAAGTGATAAACCTGTAACACTTGGTAGGGGACCGGAAATGAAATTAATTCCAACCCGTTATCATCCAGTTCGTATTAATTTTTGAATATTCTGATTTCTTATTGCGAATTTGTTGAGAGCTTATTTGTCTAAAAGTATATTTTAATCTCAACTTTGACATAACGAGGGTCAGGGTGAAGTTAAAGGGTCGAGAGGAAAGGAAATAGCTATTGACGAAAATGTTAAAATGACTTTTCTAAATACGATTCTATTGCTGTTCACAATAATTTAGAAGTTACCTTTAGTAGTATTGTAGCATTGCGGTTATAGCGAAATAATTTTTATATAATACCAAATAATATACTAGAAAAAACACGATTCGCACCAGATGATGTTCTCGGACGGGAATCGAACCCGCGACCTTTGGATATCCGGTCCAATGCTCTGACCGCTGAGCTACCGAGTCACTAGTGGGAACGTCGAATTTCTCCTAGTATATTAACTCTTACGCTGCAAGCCAGCGCCATCTCACCAATGTACAAGGAATTACCCACTAGTGACTCGGTAGCTCAGTGGTCAGAGCATTGGACCGGATATCCAAAGGTCGCGGGTTCGATTCCCGTCCGAGAACATGATCTGGTACGAGTCGTGTTTTTTCTAGTATATTATTTGGTATTATATAAAAATAGCATTGTGAATGCTAAAATCTCAAAATTTAGAAATAATTTTTATTCAAAAATAAATTAGTATATAAGAAGCAAAATACCGAAGGCGAGTAATCGAGCGATCAATAATCAATTTGTTTCAATTCGATTCGTTGAGCAACAGATTACTGTTACAACGAAATTCGAGTAGAACGGTGCGCGTAATTAATCGTTTTAATTTATTTTAATTGAATCCACGTTCAAACAAATTAAGCGGAATATAAGAATTATATATTTTTATATTTTTGTCTTTTTTTAGATAAAAATGTTTTTGCGAGAAAATTAAATTCGGTCTTGATTCAACCTATTTGACCATTGAAACCTTTCAATGGAAATAATAGAATGAGTGGGTATTTTATTTTATTTTAAAAATAACAAAAGATGGAATTTTATTATTTAACAAAATTTGGAATAAAATTTTATATGTTCGACTTATAAAATAGATAGACAGAACTTCTTCTAGAGCATACACCATAACTCGTAAAATCCGTCTTTTATGACATTTTTATTTTAACTGGGATAAATATTTTCCCACAATAAAATCTCGGTTCAGCTGGTAAAATTTCAAGTATGAGAACAATGATTGCATAATCTTAATTACTTTACTAATTAAACGTATTTATCGCATGTCATTTAATAAAAACAACTTTGGGTATTGCCAAGAATCGTACGGAAAATATTCCATTACTGCAAACATGTCTTTGGAGGAATTTAAAATATTCTCAGCGCGTGTTTTATAAATTTTCATTGCAAAGATTTTCTCAGTTTGTCTCCAAACATCAACATGGCAATACGACAATTTTGTATTTCATTTATTTTCCTGAAAATAGTATCGTCGGCGAGTATCACAAAAGATGTACAGTCGCCTCCAATAAACGAAGATGTGGCGAAAACTTTGGAGCCAAAACCTCTTTTTAAAATACTTACAGAAGACGCAGTGAGGCCAGCAGAAAAATCTGATTCTCCAAAAATAGAAAGAACCGTCGAAGGTAAAGATCTGACGAAACAAAGAATAAAGAGGAATGTCAACTTCGAGGAAGCAAAACAAATCATAAAGAACGAAGTCAGCCAAAGAAAGAAGAGAAATTTGTTAATCTTGGGCGGAAAGCTTTATAGTAATGTTTATGTAGAATATTACACTATGGAGCATCATGGCAAATTTTATGTTTGCAAAATAACCACAATTGGCAGTCACATTAGAAATGCTCGCTGTTTAACAGAAATGTAAGTATATTTATCAACCATCAACCCGTCACGCGCCCAGCCTCCGAAAGCCAAATGCACGTATAAATACTAATATTTACGGAAAAGTATTTTTTTAGCTTTAAAAGTTAAAAATAAAATAAGAAAATAGTATATACATTTTTGTAGCCAACAGGCTAGTTATCTTTAACTTTTTAATACGCGTTAGTTAAAAGTCTGTTGTCATCAAATCTTGACCGAACCAAGGTGCCTGGTGCTGGTGCACCGTGAATGGATTATAGTGAGAAAAAAATTTACAGATTTCATACCTGGACGGATCAGAATGAAGATTGGTAGGCTATTTCCCTAGTAGGTACTCTGTATAACATAGTTCGCTGAAATTATAGATAGTAAAAGAAAAATGAAGAAGCAATTATTGTGAACTTTTTCTACAAACTGGAAACGATATACATATTTGTAAATATCGTTCCTTCTAATAAAGCTGATAAGTTTTTTTCGCCCATTTTTCTTGTCAGCTAAAAGACGTCATAATGGGTGGTAGGATAAAAGAATTGACGATTTAAAAATGCTTGTTATGTGAGCTTATTTGAATAAAGAATTTTTCAATTTCAATTTCAATTACAACTTTTTGAGTCATAGACAATAACTGTGCTTTGAAATAAGCTGATGTTGTTAAATGTTTCATATTCAATTAAATTTTCAGGAATGTTCCTGAAATCATACTTCCAAGCTCAGAAGAGATTATAACGAGCAGTTCCAGTTCATCTGAAGAATATTAAGCAATCTGTTTTTAAACGAAAAGTGGGAAAAAACCTCAATGTCATTTTAATATTATTTAATCCATTTTTACATGCGACATAGTTCGTGAAAAATTGCAGCTTTATCGAATTTAAAAAAACATATAGCCAACAAGATTATTTGAAATAAGTAATGAAAATTACACACATTATCTTTTATTGCCGGCTTTTGTGTGCTGGCTTTGTATTGCTGGAAATAAATCTGGAGGCGTTTTCCTTGCCAGTGCAGGACCGAACACCGTGCAGATCCTTTGGGAGGGCTGTGCCTATTGCCCTGTAGTGGGCATCGTGGGGCTGACGAGCGTCTCTCTTCGTCTCTGCTTCAGCTTGGGCAAAAATGCCTTTGTATATCCGTCCGGCGGCTGACTGCTAGGTCTTATTTCTTAACCGATTCACGTGAAATTTTGTGAAAATTAGAAGCACCATCTAGCTTTGAATAGATAGAATAAAATAATACCTAAACTACCAAACAGCATATAGTACTGCTTTTCTAAAGCAGTGTCAACCTCGTGGCGACATCTATTAGATTATTTTTTAAACAACATACAATTTGAGCGTGGTCTACAGCTCACTGAGCCTGAGAATTTGTAATGAGTGGCCATCATAGAAAGGTAGGTGTGTGCGTACTTGTGCTACTTCTAAGCATAACACAAAGCCTTTACAATCTGTAGGTAAACAGACTACAAAAACAGCTTTTATTACGTATGGTATACAACATGTCACAAAAATACCCCTAATGCCGAATATGGTATTTTTTTCTGGCGATTTCAGAGTTGGTCCCATAGTAAAAGTTGTTCAGTTTGATTGTCCCTATATACTATATTCGGCATTAGGGGTATTTTTGTAACACGTTGTAAATACGGTCCAAGGTCAACATGTATGATATTTAAATATCTATTCGAATTTTGGTCACCCATCCATTGTATGAACTTAAAAAAAGGTGCTTAGCATTCGGTATCGTTGTTGTTTTGACCTACTTTAAGTTTCTGATGCAAAAAAACATGCAGATTAAACAATTTGGTTTTCCTTATGGCGGGGTTATACACCAGTTTGACTAGTCCCAGAGACTCACTTCATATTAAAAAAAACACTTAAAGATGATATCTTACATTACAGCATGAAAATTAAGTAACTATGAGGAAATAATATATACTAGATTTTTATTGCTAAAAGTGGCCACTTTTTGCAAATAAACTCAATTAAACTGAACGACAGGCTAGAAAATATTGTCTAAGCCGAAAAAGTACCATAAAGCTTCTTCAGAATGCACTACAGAGAGATAATTCACGTGGAATCTTTGTCAGAGTTACAGAAAAGAACAAAGAGTACCTTTTATCCAGGAAAAAGTAGTGTTCCCGAGGGATAGCAAAAAACTTTCTGCGCAGACGAAGTCGCGGGCGGCCGCTTGTTGCTAATAAATCAGTAGGAACGCATTACTATAATAACGAGTATAAATATCAATCGTAAAATAAATAAACACCAGCTCTTAGACAAAACCACGTAACTGTATACACGCAGGAACGCTGGCTTCATATAAAACATTTTCAAGCGTCATTTCGCATTATTGTTACGCCATCTCTCACAATGGACGCACTACTAATTGCTTTGGGCTGTGTTGCTTCCCAACCGGAGAAAGATACACAAACCAATGTAAAGACAAAAACAAATAACATAAAAATATTAGCAAACAAACTTAAAATAAAGAAAGCTGACGATAAAGAACAACTGTTTGATAAAGATAACTTTGATGATCTCGAAGAGGCACCGCTTAGAGAAAGTAAAGATACGTCAGTTAAAAGTGATGAATCAAAAACAGTGAAATCGGCGCTTGATAATATGAAGACTTATGTGTTGGTTGTGAATGGAAATACGCGAAAGAGATTTGTGTTTAAAAACTCTGTGAAAGTTGTGAATGGTCAAAAATATAAGTGCAAAAATGGATTTAACGAACAGAATGTTCTTATTTACAATCGAGCTCTTTGGATTGGGTGAGGTTTTTATTTTTAAGTATTAATGTATGACCTAATTTTATTACGATTAATGTTTGATATAGTTTATGTTTCACTGTTAAAAGTTATAAAATGTCACCTATTAGGGCACAATTCACAACGTAATCACTGTCCTAAAAAATCTTCTAAAAATGTTATTACCTATATTTTTAACCTTTACCTTATCTGATTGCATCATATATTAGGTACATGTCTTTCTTCTATTTCACCACGATTGTTGCGATTACTCACAACAATAATGTCAATTTTATGTAATACCTACTGCTATGCATTAGTTTGTAAACTAAATGCTTACTATAATTTAAACCAATCAGAATTAGAAGGATTAGGTGGACAAAAAAACGTTTACTGTCGCTTCAATTAAACCGCTGATCTTAGTAATATTTTACTTTATTGGAATTAAAACTAACAACTTCTGCGAACTAATTACTTAAATCTTTAATGTTTATTTAGTTCAAACTTTATTATTCATGTCTTTTCTATTTCTATTTTGCTCTTGACTCTACTATCCTACTTTTTACCTTCATCATCATCATCACCATTATCCACTGCACGACACCCACTGCTTGGTATAGGTCTTCCCCAAGGATCTTCACGACGATCGGTCCTGAGCTGCCCACATCCAGCGGCACACGGCGACCTTCACCAATTCAATTCTTAATTTCACAAATGCTTTTCCTCATTTCAGGCAGAGCAGTTCTACAGAAGACGCCACAGAAAGAAACGAAGAAGTTGCGGCAGTAATGGAAATAAGCTGAATGTTTAAAAAGAAGAGGAATTCTAAGACAATGGCTGATAGAGATGTATGGAAGAATGTTTAAAAAGAAGAGGAATTCTAAGACAATGGCTGATAGAGATGTATGGAAGAAAAAGTATACTGTACTGTAACAACTCCAAATAAATTGGGGTAGTGGGGCCTGGAGAAATGATAATATTGAATACAACATTTTTTTTAAATTTTAACTTAATTGTTAGTTTCAAAAACCAATAAAGTTATGAATCTACTAAATGTGTATTTCTTTTTATCCAAAATAGACTTAATACTAAATAATGTACTAGAAAAAATACGACTCGCACCAGATCGTGTTCCCACTGGTGACTCGGTAGCTCAGCGGTCAGAACATTGGACCGGATATCCAATGGTTGCGGGTTCGATTCCCGTCCGAGAACATGATCTGGTGCGAGTCGTATATTTTTTCTAGTATATTATTTAGTATTACATAAAATAGCATTGTGAATGCTAAAATCTCAAAATTTAAAAACAAAATAGACTTATTTTGATTTTACTATTTATACGTGGTAAAGGTTTCTTTCATTTTTTTCATACGCCTGTCAATAATGAATAGGCAAATTCGAGTTTAAAGGTGTTAGTCTATAAATATTAAATGTGAACGATGAAACCAAAACCGTTAGGTTGTCATTTAGGTTAAATTAACTTAAAAATCTTTGGTTTAGCGTAAGAATTCTCATTTAAATTCTCCATGATAGGCATCCCAAGATCACTAGACACAGCTTTAAAAAAAATTAATAAACCTAAAGAGAGTATTTTCTGTTAACAAAACTGAAAACTAAAAACGTTGAATACTAGTGCGATTGGGCCTCTTCGTGTTTACTATTTGGCGTCAGCGCATATCACTGACTCGATGTACATTATAAATTTGTTCTTATATACTAGGTATGTATACTTATTTTTGTAGGTACGCTACTGCGTACAAAGTAAACTGCGTACAATTCACTACAAGGCAATGAAACTTTTAACTGTAAGTCAAAATAAATTGCGTCATTAATGGATTTGTAATAGTTAAGTGTAATATTGTGTCAAAATTCAAAGTCTTGCACACCAGCTCCCCAGTATAACGTGTCGATTGTACTGACAACAGTTTGATGTGGTTCGTAAAAAGTAGCGGCGCGATCATACCGCTACATAAGCAATCGACGAATGACGAAGAAATGCTGGATCAGCGAATAGCACGATATGTAAACATTACGCAGACGTGACGTCGCACTACGTCAAGCTAAGATCGAGGCACAAATGTATGAAGACCTGACTCACGATATCGAAGTTTTCTAAGAACTTCGCATAAATAAATACAAATTCCAAAATCTTACAGGCGGACTGCGGTCCCCGAGTAAAGACATCTAGCTCGGCGGAAGTACTTCCCTTTTCGCTATATACAAGGTGTTACAAAAGTACCCCTAATGCCGAATATGGTAGAAAGGGACCATCAAACTGAACAACTTTTACTATGGGACCAACTCTGAAATCGCGAAAAAAAAATCAGCTGTTTCATACATTTTGATATTTTCGTAATTAATTTTTGTATAAAACAGCTGATTTTTTTTCGCGATTTCGAAGTTGGTCCCATAGTAAAAGTTGTTCAGTTTGATGGTCCCTATATACCATATTCGGCATTAGGGGAATTTTTGTAACACCTTGTATATGGCAAAGAGATCAACATAAAATTATCAAAAACAGATGTAGGTATCTGAATATTATGTCATTCCGCCAGTAAATCCTGTACGAGGTCAGTTATGCAATAAACACAGTTTATTCCTTGTGATTAATAAACTACAATTTCTTCCTTGTGATTAAATGCTTTAGTGTTGCCAAGTTGAGAAAGCGCTGACATACATTTCGGCGATCAATTTTTATTTATATAGACAAATAATTAGTACTAGGTAGCGTTTTATTATTATATCTGGTACGATAAAAGTATGAATATAATATAAGTATTTCCTCATTGTTGAAACTTTTTACAACCAACAACTAACAAAAACGTCCGTCAGGCGTTTGTGAAAGCTATATCAGAATTCCATTTAAGAATGCTTAACTAAGTCTAACTTTATGCTACATCGCAATGTAGTTTGCCATCTGGCTGCCTGGTTAGTATGTGCATTAATTTTTGATCCGGTTTTTCTGATGTTTGCATAGAAATCGATGCGGTTTTCCCATTATTGTGGAGCTGCAATATCTTTAGATCAAGATATTTTTTTTTATTCCTTAACGTGCACTGAATTGTAGCCTAGTTTAAAACTAAATGTTTCTTTTTTTTCATTAAAGGGAAGACGAAAATGGCAGGAAATTTAATCCACGTTATGGAATATGGGGATAGAATTCAAAAGTATGTCACAGAATATATAATTGTACTAAACTTTTTGTGTTGAGTTACAAATTGTGACAACCCTACATGATTGCCTACGTGGCCAGTGCCATGTGGTCAGTGGTTGATTAAATAAAATTATTATAAAAAATCGCTATGTTTATCATAATTGCTAGTATGTATTGTACGTGTGTGTATTGTGTTGTTACCTACTTAAAAGGCGTTGTTTAATTTAGATATGAGTACAAAATTTCGAGTTAGTAATTATGCAGATTTGAATATTTAATATTAAATACTGTTTTATAAACGGCTCTAAAAAGCAAGAAATAAAATTTATATTTCTTGCTTTTTAGAGCCGTTTATAAAACAGCTTTAAAAGCTGTTTTTTACTTCAAAGATGAAAGAGACATTAATTAATGTTGTTAACATAAAATCCCTTGTTAAAATAAATAGAGTAAATTTTAGTTAACACTGCAGACCATAAATTAAACGACGTCGACACAATAAAATGGAGGAAATAGGTACCTAACGATAAAATCATTACGACATAACTTATTGGTTATTGACTATTAAAAGGACAAAACCTAACATTTTCCTGTAATAAGAGGATAAAACGCATTTAGCTTAATTATTCATCCGACAACTATATAAATACAAACGGCAATAATTAATTTACCATTACTTTTAGCATAACCAACATGGCCGTGCGTACTGTAATATTATTTATTTCTATAATTGTACTAGTTCATAGTTATCCAGCTAAATGGAGTGTTGAAGATAATGTAGCTGAGGAAAGTAAAGCGCTGTTTTTACCAGGAGTGCCGTTTGAGCAGAACGTTGCACTTGGAGATAAATCTACTTTATTAGTTTACGGTGGAGATGGGAAAGCTTATATTATATTACCCAATCGTGAATACAAAGAATCAGTTTTTGACGAAAAAACAATAGACGATAGTGTTTCGGATGAAGAAAATAGTAAACCGTCCGAAAATGATAAAACAAGTGAAAGTGAAGATGTTACTAGTGAATCAGAAGAACAAGATGCTTATAGTGATGAAGAAGCTGTTATAAGTAGTGAAGTTAGTGAAGAAGTGCAAAGTGATGAGAGTAATGCAAATGAGTCGGAAATTAATGATGATTACGTTAGTTATGAAGATAATTTCAACGAAACTACAGAAGAAAGCAATGAAACGACTGAAGAAAGCTATGAAAATGAAACTGCAAAATCGAGTGATGACATTAATGGAATATCTACTGAATATTATGTATTATCTTATGATGAATCTAATCACAAGGACGAAAGTGAAAGAAATGACGAAAGCCTGCCGTAATTTGTTGTAACTTATTTTTATCTAAAGCTGTTATAATTTTTCACGTTATTTATTTGTTTTAACTTATTAACTTTGATTTGGCTTGCGCCAATGGCAATTATAAAAAGATATGTTTTAAATGTATTTATTGACCAAGCGAGTGCAATGCGTCTTCTTTTCAGCTTCGGCAAAAAAGCCGAGAAACCTCGCGTTCGTGGCATTCATGAACATTTTTCGAAATGGCTGAAATATGATTATCGCCCATATCTCCTCGGCCATTTTGAAAAAAAACGAAAAACTGAATCGACAAAAAAATCTATATAATTGTAGAACCTGCTCACAAAATTTTACGTGAATCCGTAGAGAAACGCTCGCGCTTTGCACTCGCTCTTCCAATGGTATGTCGATTTAGATTTCCGAAATTGTTTGAAAAAGAACTCAATTCAGCTATTTAAAAAATGTTCAAAAATGTCACAAACGGGAGGACTGCAGCTCGTAGAACCACAGTACTCACTGACCCGACAGACGTTGCCCTGTCCAAACAATAATCAAGTTTAACAATAATAGTGTTATAATATATCATCGGACTAAGTTAAATAATTATGTTCCTTAGACAGTTCATTAACCTTATGCCTTTGTCCGTCAAAAGTGCAGATTTATGTACGCGACTGTACCAAATAACACACTCGATCGCTAATTCTATAGAAATTATGTGCCTTAGGTATTTTGTGACCTAACCAGAAGTTGTTCGTGCTGTTTGGAGTTTGTGAAACAACCCCTTTAACTTGTTTTCCCAACAGTGTAATAAAATCAGAATACAATTTTCTTTATATGAATTATATTCATTGAATCCCTTGCTGTATCAGTTCTACACGCACCAGTAACTGTACAAGGGTTCTGTATACAAATATTTACAAGCATTGTTTGCAGTGGAATTTCATTATTAAGCACCTTTCAAATTAATTCAGCAAAATACCACGCATTGCTTGGGTTTTAAGAAAATTTGGTTATAGAAATCTGACACAATCATTCAACCTCAGTCAATAAAAAAAATCTAGTCTCACATTGCCTCGCCTTGGAATCAAACCTGGGACAGAATTTCTTAGAGATATTAATAGCTTTCAAAACCACTCGACCACACAGACAATTATGACATCCTTTTTTGGTGAAGAATATTCTTGTTAGGAAAAAATGACGTCATGCATGATGAGTCAGGATTTCTCTACAAAATATTAGCCTAATAAAGATCTGGGCAACGGCGGGACCCCAAAAGGATGCCATAAATAAAGTCATCTGCTCCTTGTAAATCCGAAGGTGGGCCGGTCCATATATTGGGGTATCGGTTGAGATATGGCCCGCATTACTCAAAGGTTACGGCGCCTACTAATATTGGCTGGAACTTCAGTGGCGAAATGTAAATTTTTAACGAGAACTGTGAACAGCGCGTCTTAAGACTCCGGCGAACAGTGAGCTTCTCATACAAACGCAACACACACAAAATAACACAAATCTTTCTTGTTAGCGGTGCAAAGCACATTTCGTTTTTTTTATTTTTGTAGAGATTCAAAGTTCATCGAAGTTTTCAAATATTAAAGTTGTGACAAAACTTATAACTGATATATTATTTGTATTTTAATGACTTTGGATTTTTATAAGGACTTCGTTGCTTACTGGTTTGTATATTAATATTATTCAGGGAACAGAGGTAAAACGTTATGGGACCGATAAATCAAGGAATACTGTAAGAAATTGTTGCTCAAAAATGTGTATTTGACGTTGTACGGCCTCTTAACCCTTTAACGCCAGGAATATGAGACACCATATTCCGTTGTTATCCGGCCGCATGCGTCCGCTCAGGCGTTGTTAATTAATACGCCGCCAAACAGTGAGCTTCCCATACAAACGTAATACCAAAACGATTTGCAATTTGAGCATAATTAACTAATTTTGTGATGTTATTCGAATTAAGACAGTATGTCATGTCTAGCCAACTCAAAATAAATCAATGCCAATTTTTTTTTTTCATAGAAAACTGTAAATCGCATTTTTTTTTATTTGGTTTTGAATTTTTTATTAAATAGAAATCTAAACAAATACTGTCTTAATCCGAATAACATCATAAGAAGAGTTAAATATGCTCAAATTGCAAATCATTTTGGGATTACGTTTGTATGGGAAGCTCACTGTTCGCCGGCGTCTTAAGGGGTGAACATTGACTCGCAAGGTCTACAGCTCACAGAGCCACTAGTTTCATTTATTGAACTTTAATTAGTACATACTTATATCTATTCTATGCTTTAGTGAAAAAAACTACGAAACACCAAATGTAAACAAAAACTATCAGTTAAAACTAATAGGTGTTTTTTTTATTTTTCCCATTTACAAGGTAGAACACTCTCAACTACCTTGTAAATGGCGAAAATTATGGTATGGATTTCCGATGTCCCTTTTTAAGGAAGTAATAAATTCGGTGGAGAGTAAAATGCAGAGTGGAGTGGGTCGAGTGTGGCTCTCGACTTTCTTTGTGCCCGAGACTCTCGTAACTAATAAGGAACCCGTCTAATGAACCGTTCGCGAGGAGGTCGAGTGAAAACGAACCTTTACAGATCTGTAAACGGGTAGCGGAAACGGAAACCAATAGCAACATGTGGAATAGTGGTGAAGATCGAATAAGGATCATATTAATGGATACCCTAAGTGTATGCTATTGGGTGAACCAATTAAATGACTTGATAGATAATTTCTTAGTTCTGTTTCGTTGTGAAATTAAACTAGCCTAAAAAAGTCTATTAGAGCATTTCGTTTCTAAATCTATTCTATAAAAAAAACTAAACCAAAATAGGTTCATCCGTTTGGGAGCTACGATACCACAGACAGATACACAGATACATAGACACGTTAAACTTTTAACACCCCTCTTTTTGCGTGGGGGGTTAAAAATATTACATGAAAAATTAAAAAGAAAAACCTCCTTCAAAAAACCTTAAAAACATTGCTTTAAAAAACAGCTTCAAAAAACAGCAGCTCTAAAAAGCAAGAAATAATATTCAAATCTGCATAATTACTATTCAAGTATCTACGCATATCTGATATTTAAAAAACGTCTTTTGAAGTCGGGTAGGGCTAAAGATATTTTTTTTTTAATCATAATAACATTTATCGTGGTTTCTCTTTCTCAATTTGATTTTTTAATTCTTAAAGCCCCACCCGACTTCATAAGACGTTTTTTTAATATCAGATATGCGTAGATACTTGAATAGTAATTATGCAGATTTGAATATTATTTCTTGCTTTTTAGAGCTGCTGTTTTTTGAAGCTGTTTTTTAAAGCAATGTTTTTAAGGTTTTTTGAAGGAGGTTTTTCTTTTTAATTTTTAAAAGTTTTTTTATTTTTAACTTTTTTGTGGTAGGTATGTATAAGTAAATGTAAGCGATGATATAAATATATTTTATTCATATTTCACACATTTCAATGGTATATACGCCTAGTAACTCAATATCCCCTTTTCGCACTGTTAATTTTAGCAAGGGTCAGACATGGGGTAGGTGACCAAAGTGTATTATCTCCTCCGTGCTTCAGAAGACACGTTAAGCCGTTAGTTCCAGCTACATTTGCACATTAACACCCACCAATCCGCATTGGGCCCGCGCGGTAGGTTATGGCCCGTGCTTCAGAAGACACGTTAAGCCGTTAGTTCCAGCTACATTTGCACATTAACACCCACCAATCCGCATTGGGCCCGCGCGGTAGGTTATGGCCCATCCTATTCATCAGCCCATAAGTAAGGCTTGTATCCCAGCCCCAGTAGTGCCAATGAAAATGGCTGATGCGAAACCTTTCAATACCGTAGAGTAATCACTAATACACTATCATATTTGATTTTGAAGAGTTCTCTTGTGTATCTTCGAAGTCCAAGGTCCAATGTGAAGGAAATTTGAATGAAAACATCCTTAAAGTATCCCCTTTCTAACGAAATAAGAATCATCTAAATCGGTTTATAAACAAAGAAGTTATGTCTGAAGATCCGTAAAAAGTCGTGCAAAAGTTACCTTAAAAATTTCAGTATTTTCAGGATTACTCGAAAACTACTGAACCGATTTAAAATTTTCAAAAAATGGGACCACCTGGGGAGCAAACCTGATAAAGTGGCGTTTGAATCATGTCAATCGGTTCAGCCGTATTCGAGTTATCGGTGGACATACATAAAAAAAAAAAAAAAAAAAAAAAAACAAATAAACAGTCGAACATAGAACCTCCTCCTTTTTTTGAAGTCGGTTAAAAAGACAGAGACACTTGATCCTTCTAAATTATTTCATAATTGACCGAGCAAGCGCGAAGCGTCTCTGCTTTTGCATGGGCAAAAATACTTTCGTATGTCTGTCCGACTGTCTATTCTCCTCTACAGGACGCATTTCTAAACCGATTCTCGTAAAATTTTGTGAGCAGGTTCATAATTTTACGAAAAAAAATTACCCATTCGAGAAATATTCAAAGCTTAGTATAAATATACTAAAAGAATACCTAACCTACCAAACAGCACATTTTCAAAAGCAGTGGCGACATCTATTAATTATTTTTTAAACAACATACAATTTGAGCTCACTGAGCCACTAGTTTATAGTACATAACTAATAATTATTGCTCTCAAATGGTTTTATTATCTTTAGAAATTAGCTCTTTAAAAGTATTTCATTATCGAATACCAAAGTAGCTGGATACTCCACAACGACTTTAATATCCGCCTCAACCTGCGTTTGCTGGGTCAAACGTTTCATCTTGACCCGGGTCGCCTTGGCCCGGGCGAGATCGGACGACAGGTTAAGATCGGGTGATTAGATTTTTTAATCTTCAAGCAGTGGAATGAATCCATTCCGAACTTTTGGGTAGTTTTTGCGATCGTGAAATGGATTTTAGCACATTAATGGCGATGATTCAATATCTTCCAATAGACTTGATGACAACGTGACTACTAGACAAGAGGAAATAAATGAAAATAGCATTTGCTTGTGTACTCATAAAAGTATTTTATATTCTAAATAATTTCTTCATTTTATTATAGTTGTTCTATCTCTCAAAGTCGATTTTGCTATGAATGTTGTTAGGTGTGCACATGCACATTATTCTAAAGTGCGTAATACGTGAGGAACGGACTTCGTGAGATAAAACGACGTATACCTACCTTAAAATACCGCAGGTAATTGTGCATCCATTGTAGATGTGGATGATCCACACCAAAGTAAAGATACACATTGTGCCGGAAAGTGTCTTAAATAGCGGGCAATAATAGGAAAAAACATCTCGGAATTGTCCCACAAAAAAAATCTGTGAGCACTATAAATTAAAATAAAAAGTAAACTTATTACACGCATGAATATAACCTACAAACATAATCTTATTTCGCGCGGTTAAACAAATTACGCACACTTCACACCCAACTCAAGTTAACCCGTCTCGGGCCCGGGTTCACACGGGACCCGGGTGGCAACCGGGCAACCGGACGTGGACGCTTGACCCCGTTGCGAACTTCCGGGTTAGTATTGTTATGGCTCTTCACTATTAATATATGTGGGTAATGAATTATTGCCATATTATGCGACGAACTTCTTTGAATAAAATATTACTTTACGTGGGCGAAGTCGCAGTCAAATTATCCCTAGTGGGGCATTTACATGGATCGATTTTCCGGGCGACTTGCTATGCGACTTTAGTCGACTAGGGATTTTTATCGACAAATTGCTTGTAAATATTGTATATCGATAAAAAGCCCTATTCGACTGCAGTCGCCTAGTTAATTGACCGAGGAAACGCGAAGCGCGAGCGAAGCGTTTCTGCTTCAGCTGCAAGTTACTATGTTGCCCTTAATATTTGATCTTGTTTTCATCATTTCAGTTGACTTGTCTTTTGATGCAGGCGAGT
Source organism: Catoptria pinella (assembly GCA_963556745.1). Lineage (NCBI taxonomy): Eukaryota > Metazoa > Arthropoda > Insecta > Lepidoptera > Crambidae > Catoptria > Catoptria pinella. Next base: position 179,705 of record OY750782.1, on the reverse strand, counting down.
TTTTCGTTTTTTTAAATTTAATATTATTTCCTTTATTATGATTTTTGTACGCTTTGAATGTGTATATTGTTAAATTGTGTCTTCAAGAAATTATTTATTATAAAATAATTATTTTGTAGATGTTGTTTGTGCGAATCGAAAACAATTATAAAGTAGGTTATGAAACAAAGACTTCTCAGATATTGTTTGAGAAGTCGTTGTTTCATTAGTTATTTTATTGTTTTGTGTTTTTGATTTGTCTCAAGAAACCAATAGAATTAGCATTGGCTGAATAATTCGTCACAGTAACTTTAATAAACGACGCCGTCTTTCAATCTCAATTATTAAAGTTAAGGATCCGATATGACCATTCTAGTGGCTGTTAGTAACTGGATGTTTGAAAAAAAGCTTAAAAAAAAGAAAAACCTCCATCAAAACCTGAAAACAAAAGAAATATATTTAAACAAACCCGCCTGCATCAACATAATTTAAAAGATGGAAACAAGATCAAATATTAAAGATAAGATTTTGTTCAACATAATAACATGCAGTCGGCGGCATAGAATTTATCGTCGAATCATTCATAATGTCAGTTTATGCATGCCGCCGACTGCATGTTATTATGTTAAACAAAAGTTCTAAACACTACCATCAGTTTGTTTTTGTTGACTTGTCTTTTAATGCAGGCGGATTTTGTAGTTTTTAACCGACTTCAAAAAAAGGAGGAGGTTATCAAGTCACGGTTTTTTAATGTATGTTTTACCATAACGTTGCCAGTTAATTAATATTTTTTTTATATCAGTAAGAACATAGTACATGGTGTGGTCCCATAATTTTTTTACAAAGATCTGGCAAATATCATTATTATTTAGCTTATTGCACGAGTTTTTTCGCACGAGATTGTAAGAATTTTCAGGCATAAATTTGTTTGTGAACCGATTTATACGATTCTTTTTTGTTTGAAAGGGTATACCTTAAAAGTGGCCCATTTTAATTTAATTGATATTGGACCTTGGACTCCTTGGAGATACACAAATGAACTCCTCAAAGTCAAACAGGATATGTATAGTGATTGAAATTAGGACTAGACTTGGACTACGAAGGCACAATGGAACTCATTAACACAAATAGCGTTAATTTGGAAATTGAGTTATGGGCATTATACCATTGAAAATATTATATAAAGTTCATACCTACTTACTTACTTACATACCCACCACTAAAATGTTGAAAAAATAAATAAAAAATAAAAAACCTTATAATACTAAATAATATACTAGAAAAAATAGGACTCGCACCAGATCATGTTCTCGGACAGGAATCGAACCCGCGACCTTTGGATATCCGGTCCAATGCTCTGACCGCTGAGCTACCGAGTCACTAGTGGGAACGTCGAATTTCTTCTAGTATATCAACTCTTACGCTGCAAGCCAGCGCCATCTCACCAATGTAGAAGAAATTAACCTCGACATTCAACTGAACATCTTTCCAGATATTTTTAAACAGTTGATTAAGATGAGAAAGCTTTATAACTATTTGAAATTTTTAGATTTAAGCATTCACAATGCTATTTTTATATAATACTAAATAATATACTAGAAAAAATAGGACTCGCACCAGATCATGTTCTCGGACGGGAATTGAACCCGCGACCTTTGGATATCCGGTCCAATGCTCTGACCGCTGAGCTACCGAGTCACTAGTGGGAACGTCGAATCAAAATTGAGTGGGTTAGTATGTTAGTGTAGTACCTAGTCAAAGTAATACACTTTTATGCAGTAACAACTTTGATGATAAATTCTGCTTGTTTTAATGACCACAAAAAACAGATTCTGCCACAAAGCGTAACACAATTATCTTTGCGGACGAATCATTTTAAAGTGAACATTTTTCAATGCACACCCCACAATCAGATTCCGCTGATTAACTCGCTACAGAAGCACATGAGGATTTAATTATAAACCCCGTTTGTGGGGTAAATGGGAGTAAAGAGGGAGGTGGATGGTTAACTATGAGACTTTGACCAAATAATTATTTTAGGATGGTATATACAATATGTTACAAAAATACCCCCAATGCCGAATATGGCATATAGGGACCATCAAACTGATCAACTTTATAAAATAGTAAAAGTTGTTCAGATTGATGGTACCTATGTACCATATTCGGCATTAGGGGTACTTTTGTAACATGTTGTATACATGGTATAAACTAACACATCCAGGCGCGAGAGTTTCAACTAAAATTTGCATGACGGAGCGTGATGAGGTGGAACAAATGATTATGATTATTTTGATTATGATGTGTGACAAAGTATGATCTCTCTTAAGAAACTTGTGATGTGATATTTTTTTGATTTGCGTTTTTGTTCTTCGAATCACAAGCAAATTTCTAACAACAAAAGCAAAAGAATACTGTTACGACTATGATGCGCACCTCTTTGCTGTTTAAAATCAAAAGTCTTTGCGTCTGTCACTTTTTTATACTTCAAATTGTCGATAACATCTGCTGCTGTCTTCGTTACCTACTTCTATTCTTTGTGTTAAAAAGGTACTTAATTTATTATATCATCTCTTATACAGTCCACTTGTTCTCGTTTCATTCCTGTCCTCATCAGACTTGTTGAAAGGGAAGCACTAAAATTCCCCACTGTTTGTTCCCATTGATTTATAAGATCTCATAGTGTATTTAATTGAAAATAGCGATCCAACAGTAGCGCAGCATCCAATAAATCGTATTGATTGAACATGACCAATAAAAGGAGGCGACTGGTGATAATTGAATCTCTCCCACAATGAAACGTAGCTTTGACGTGTGCACGAATAATTAGGGCAATCTACGTGCCATTTTATATTTTCATTGAGTTGAGCGTTAACCTCCATAACTTATACACGAGTATAATAATTATTATTCTTGTTTTATCTGATCTGCAACGTCAGTTTTATTCCCATGATAAGTTTCAAATAGGTTTATGCCTAAGAATCGCAATAAGTACCGACTTCGGATTTCAGACCAGAAATAAAGACAAACTTGTAATGCCTTGGTATAGATTAGAAAAAGTTCGTGGTTCTTTCATAGGTCTAGGTAAAAAGTTTTATAATAAAATTCCAAGTAATATCTTGGATTTACCATGTGAAAACTTTAAGACTCATATAAAAAATTGTCTTCTCAAAAAAGGATACTATACCGTTAAAGATTATTTAATTGATAAAACAGCTTGGTCGTAGATTTTCTTTTGTAAATGTAAATTGTGCAAGAAATTGTAATAATTGCATTTTTTTTATTAATTAATGTTAACTTGTATGTCAAGTAACTTCCAGTTAATGTTGCCCCGTCGTAGACTTAATTCACCTGGGCTAATTCTTCATATCATACAATGATTTTCTTAGCTCTGTGTTATCGAGTAGTAGACAGCGATTTCTCAACTAGTTGAAATTTATTTTACCTACCCATTGAATGTAAACTTTGTTAATTATTGTAATGGAATATGACGTCACTTTAAATGCCGACCTCATTTTTCAAATTTTGACGACTCTGTATGAAATATACAGGGAGAAAAAAGCAGCCCTTGACGAGTTTCTTGCCGGTTCTTCTCGTTACAAGGTCTCCCGCTTAGGGTTTGCAAACCGATGGCGTAGCTTCTTTGACATTCACAAGTGCTTGTAACAGCCTAGACTGAATAAACGAGTTTTGAATTTGAATTTGAGTACATAAAAAACCATCAATAACTAATTTTGCCATATTTAAAGTTCTATCGTATTTTCACATAAAAACATCCAATGTGTTCGTCGCCGTATCTCTGGTGGCAGTAAATTCGCATAGACAATCGGACGCGACTGCCGTTAACGAGATATAGTGCGGCGAGACAAAGGGACGACTGCCACACAATGTATCTGTACTGCGACTGAATGATATGGCATTATAAACAGTTGGTATTAACAATACAGACTTTAGGGTTGAGAAATCAACTGGGACTAACACACACAAAATGTTGTATGGAGAACAGTATTATTACATTTTGTTCTCGTATCGTCAAATTTAACAAATAATCTTGTGTATTTTAGCCTGGAAAAGCAATTGTGGACCAGATGGCAACTTATGACTTACCTAGTGTAACGTACTCTGTTACCCGGTTAGTCGATAGTCAAAATTTCAAATAAACTTAATAATTAAGCACTTTTGAATCGTCTATATTTTCCTACCACCCGTCCCAGACTTTTTTAACTGACAAGAAGAACAGGCGCAAGAAACTTATCAGCTTTAACAGAAATAAGTAACGATATTTACAAACTTAAATATATCGTTACCAAATACAGTACAACATGATCATTAACAACAAAGTACTTATGTGTTACATGTTACATCATTTCCACGCATTTCGGTCTTTTAGATAATCGTCTACTTTATGATAACCTTTACCCATAAGCGTCTTTTTACCATGATTTTTAAATTCATGCAAATTAAGATCAATCACTTGTTGTGGAACTTTATTAAAAAAGGCTATTATGCCTTTCCCCAAAAAAGGAAAAGGTTAATAAAGTTTGATTTGATTTGAAGGTCACATGTAGCCGGTGGATGTGGGCAGCGCAGAACCGATCATCATGGATAACTTTGGGGGAGTCTTGTGACCAGCAGTGGACATGGTACCTACTACTGCAAAAATCATTTGGCGATTTGAATTTAACGGAGAGAATCAAAATTATTTCTTCTAAAACTGTCAGTACCATTCCGATTGCAAAATCCAGTAAAGGACGACAATTCAAATTATTTACTTGTAAATTAATACGAATATTCATTTTACGTTATATTGAGCTTATTTGACGCGATAAAAAAATTGGCCAAGTGCATGTCGGGCCACGCCTAGGGTTCCGCTGTTACCTCATGCAGTAACGGCTTAAAACTTATATTTGCACCCTGTTTTACACACCTAACGACTAAAACTATGACTATGACATTCTGTTCTAAGAATACTACCAATATAAATTCATTTTGAAAGTTGATCGACTATTACTCGTTAACTTGTAAAGTCTACCTGGCAGTGGATTTTTTTCTAAACTACACTTAATGTACTACTGTCCTAAATTTTTTAAGTTTCCAAAAGCGACCGTTGACCTGGTAGGAGGAGGGGAACACTGATTCTAACAAAATTTTGAACTTTAAAGCTTAATATTTCGCAAACGGATCCCTAAATCAAAAAGTGGTTTTCACAAACCTACAACATTATTAAAAGACTTACCCAACGACACCCCACACTATGATATTAAAAAAAAAACATTCATCTCCACTTTTCATGTAGGAGAGGTACACTAAAAAAAATATTTTTTTGAGATTTTATTCTACTACTTTTTCGACGTAGTTATTATACACACTCATGCTAAATTACAGCTTTCTAGTACTAAGGGCCTCTGAGATAAGCCGCGGACGGACGGACTGACTGACATGGCGAAACTATGAGGGTTCCTTGTTGACTTTAATACGGAACCCTAAAAAGCCCAATAGATTAAGGCGGCTTATCCGTAGACGTAGACTGAAATATCCAACTATTACGTTGTTTTCAGAGCATTAATCATGTTTAGTTTTATTTCTTTCATAAAATTATATTTGGTCTCTAGAATTTGATGGATAAAAAAGGTCATAAGCTTAGTAAATACGTGACCTATTAAAAATACTCGTATCAAAAGTCAATATCCGACATCCTAAAAGAAATTGAAGGCGATTTTTGCTACGAAACGTATACCCCAGACCCTATCTCGTCAGCTGTCAAAATAAACAATCGATATATTCACTTGCAATGAACCTTGTTGGATTGGAATAAGGTTGATTTTTGTGTGACTTTTCTACTGGTTAGCTGCTTGTCCGAGTGTCATCGAAGGGTGCCAGTATAAATCGATGTTGGCTGAATGTTTTTTCAACTCGTAAAGAAGATTTTATATTGAGTTTGGGTCTTTTTGATAGATGGAAAGTTGGAAGTAGGTGCGTAGGTACCTATAGAGTTGAAACTAGTGGCTCTGTAGAGCTGTACAGTAGATATCGCGTTTTAACGTTTTTGATAAGTTTTCGAAATGGCTGAAATATTATTTTTCCCTACATCTCCGCCATTTTGAAAAATTTCGAAAAACTAAATCAACATAAAATTCCCTATATTTATAGAACCGGCCCCCGTATTAAAACCTTTTAAAACTTAACAGTTTTCTGAATGGCTATCAATGCGTCTCTTTTATTTGGTGTACAGCGAGAAAGAGATGTAACTATAGCAATTCATAAACTTGGCAAGTTTTAAGAGATTGTAATATCCCCCCTGCTCACAAAATTTAAGGAGAATCGGTTGAGAAATGCGACCTGTAGAGGAGAACAAACGGACATTAGCCGGACGGACATACGAAGGCATTTTTGCCCAAGCTGAAACGGAGACGCTTCGCTCGCGCCTTCGCGCTCGTTCGGTCAATAAACATATTTATTTCAGGTTCGGCTCAGTTTTTCATGCTACTTACTCACCACTTAGCAAAACAAGACCATTTTATATGAAAAAGAAGAATTAATGTATATTTCAAATTTCGATTTCAATTTCACAATGTTTTGGGACTTCCGCCAAGTGACGCCTGATTCAATCAAATAACAAGGGTGTTATAAAAAAACAAAAAAATGTTTTAAGTTCTCGTTCACCCATCTATACCCTGCCATAGCTAGAATTGCTTTGCTTATGTTATTTCAGAACGTTTTCTATTCCATTTTTGTTTACGTTCAAAGAAAATGTGGATCATCAACAGTTTCACTGCTAAAAAGGCTTTGGCGTGGTCGTAATGTGAGAAAGATATGGGCATTTACGTCAGCCAACGCAATGCCATAAATATTTTCAACCGTATACCTTAGAAAATACTGTGTAGATTTGCTAAACCTAACCTCAAATTCTTTCTCAAGCAATTCTCACCCTTGTCTAATTAATATTAGGTCCAAATTCGCTTGTAAGAGTCGACTGTCCATTTAGCTGCTATTCGGCTTACGCTTTTAAGCTAGGGCATTAAGGTCCAGAATTATAAAGCAAACGCCACCATTCACGCCCCGGCCGAATCCGAAGTAAGCCAGTATTAAGACTGCTTTATGGGGTTCTATCGTTGGTCAAATTCATAACTTGGTAACTCGCCTTTCTGGAATAGCATCATAGTACTTAAAGTATTTTTTTATCACTTGAGAACAAAGTTATTTTTCTTTCCAAAAGCATTAATTTGGCTTTCTTATTTACTTCTATGGCCATGGGTAGTAGTCAGTATTAATACTAATATTAATAATTTCCTTTATACGCTGGAAACTAAAATAAAACATGTAGTTTAGTTAAAAAGGAAGACAGTTGTCTGATTCTTGTGACTAAGTCAAAAGTTTAAATCGGTGGTAAATTAGAAATCGAAAACTGACATTGTACCTAACACCAGTTGCATGTAAAGAAACATTTTATGAGATGCTCTATTTGGAACTCCTACAATACAATAATATAGACGCAGAGTTGCACTTTTGCAGCGCTTCTCCACGCCTCTAATTTGACGACACCCTAAAATGCCAGTTGCTCCATGTTCCACCAGGGCAGCAGCACTGACCAGCAGTATAACAGGATCCACAGTATTAAAGTCGGCATTAGCAGTTTAAAACGAGTGACCTTTGAATCAGCCGCCGGCGCTGATCCCGGCTTAATTAGTTCTGCAACCGATACTCTTGTTGTCCACTTTTACTACCGACTCAATAACTACGGGATTGGAAAGGTAAGGCTTGGGAGTAATTAAACTTATTAAGGCTCCTATACCCCTCAAGTGGCACCTTTATATGTTATTTAGGTTTATTGCTCACTATGTACATAATGTATAAATTCACATGTACAGATTGAAGCTAAGGTTCCATAGTTTATTTACAAACAATTACCTCAGTAAAATATAGTTCGTTGTAGTAGTAGTAGTAGGCAAAAGAGCGAAAAGTGACCACTTTAGCTTTCTAGGTCTATGAACTAAGCCACGGACGGACGGACATGGGGAAACTATAAGGGTTTCTTGTTGACTTGACTATGGAACCCTAAAAAACTAAAGCCCTTGTTTTAACTTTTCGCTTGATTTTCGATTTCGAGAATAAAAAAACAAAGCGCAACACACTACACATCCCCTTCAGATGTGTTTAATTTAAAAAGTTTTCAGAATCTGAAGTAAATAAAAGAAAAACGGGCCAAGTGCATGTCGGGCAACACGCAGTATAGAGTTCCGCAGTTATACAATTACCATTATGACTATAAATTTATATTTATTTCCTGTTTTACACAACTAACGATTAAATACCTAACCATTAAATGAAATTTTTTCTACGAAAACTTTTGCATCTAGCACTGATAGTTTTCCTTTTAACTTCATAATTTGTAATAAATTTTTTCACGATTCCAAAAGCAACTGTTTCTATTGGGGACTTGACTCTTAACAAAATTTTGGGCTTTAAAGTTTAATATTTCGCCAATCTACCAGTTTTTTGGCGTTATTAATATACATGTTCATGATAAATCACAGCTTACTAGAAAGAGCCTCTGAGCTAAGCCGCGGACGGGAGGACGGACGGACAGACGGACATGGGATGTTCCTTGTTGATTTGACTACGAAACCCTAAAAAACGTCCAATCGAATTGAATTCTTGAACTAAAAAAATCAAAGGCGAAACATTGGGGCCTGAAATTGAATCCTGTTTCGTTATATCTACATCCAATTAAGCGACGACTCGTCTGTCTATTGCACAAAGGCCATGGTAGGGGAGGGGAGAGGGGGGGACATTCACGAAAAATCAGATGGAAAATTGAAACGCAATTGTAGTGCAAGAGATAGGGAACTTATTGGTCCCTACTGTGAAATATTCATGATGATGTTTTTATTTGACGACCAGAGTGGTGCAGTGGTCAACATGCCGGTCTACCACGCAAGAGGTCCCGGGTTCGATTCACTTTAAATTTAAATGATGCATTTTAATTTCTATGACGGGTCTGGGTGTTACTATGTATATGTATAATGAGTATATATTTAAAAAGTATATAAGTAGTATAACATTTGTCACCCATATTACAAGCTTTGCTTAGTTTGGGGCTGGTGGCGCTGCGTGAAATTGTCCAAGTTATTATTTATTTCTAATTTTACTAACATTATTGTTTTGTACTCAGGACACAACAACAACACTTGAAATTAAAAAAATTTTTTTTTTATTGCACCAATATTTGCCCAGGGTGTATATTATTTTAGTCAATTTACCACCTCTGTATCTTTTACCGTTTCGGCAGACAGTTGACCATCTCCATAATAGCTAGATGGATTTCCATCAAACGTGGCTAGAAACAATCTCGATTAGATTAGCTTTCAATTAAAAAAAATGCATTGAAATCACTTGATCCGTTTAGGCACTACGAATATTCGTACAGACACACAAACATAGGCTTCAAACTTATAACACCCCTCTTTGCGCTTCGTCGGGGGTTAAAAAAGATAAAATAATGTTTAAAAGAATATCTTCTATAAAGTACTTCTTTCTCATGAAGACCGTTTTGCTGTGAATCTGCACTCTCGCGTATTACGCACACTAAAATAATGTGCATATGCACGCCTAACACATTCATAGCAATCATTATCGGTCTTCGTAAGATAGAAGAACTATTGAGCTTGGGATATGAATCAAACAGCCAGTGTTGCTATAGCGCTAATAAGCTAAGAACTATGTTTATTTATTTGTACATCTTAAATACTAAATTATTACATACTAGTGGCCCGCTCCGGCTTCGCACGGGTACAATGTAGTTATTAATGTGGTGAGTGTGAAGTTATTAGACTATACTACAGGATAACTATATATAGTGGTGGCCACAAAATTAAGGACGCTAGTCAATTTTCTTACAAACGAAGTAACTTTTAAGCATTGCTTCTCCGCCAGGGATTGACTGAGCGGTGATCTGGTGATGGCCATCCAAGTAGTGAATAGAGGAGATCCAGATTTCTATACACTCCAAAGTGATCTGACCAGCATTTTAAGAGATGTAAGGATATGTTTAAAAAAATCGCGAGTATAGTATAGAAATAGAAATGTATGAAAACTTGCAATTGAAAATTCTTATGCTTACATCTCTTAGAATGCTGACCAGATCAGCTGGGTGTGTATTGCTATCATAATCTTCTCCATTCACTCCCTGGATGGCCATCATCAGATCACAGCTAGTTCAATCCCTAGCGGAAAACCAAGACTTCAAAATTACCTTGTTTGTAGGAAAATCGTCTTGTGTCCTTAATTATGTGGCCACCACTATATGTATATACGACGTACACAACATACGCAAGGGGTGTTATAAGTTTGACTTGTGTGTGTATGTCTGTCTGAGACAACCTAGCTCCCAAACTTATGGACAGATTTTGATGCGGTTTTTTATGCATAGTTTAAAAGATCTAAGTGTACAGACGACGGGACTCCTAAACCATTGATCCGATTATGATAAAACTTTGGTGAGTTGTTCTGCTTACGACCGGGAAAGTCCCTGGCTAAAAAAACGGAGCATTGCAATACGCATGCCGGGTGCAGCTAGTTCTAAATAAAAATATGTTGTGCATTATCAGGATTATCAATCTCAATCATCCAACACTTCTCTATAATATACAACATGTTACAAAAATACCCTTAATGCCGAATATGGTGGGGATAATGGGACCAACTCTGAAATCACGAAATAAAAATCAGCTGTTTTATACAAAAATTCAAATCGAAAATATCAAAATGTATGAAACAGCTGATTTGATGGTCCCTATAAACCATATTCAGCATTAAAGGTATTTTTGTAACATGTTGTATACCTACCTTATTTCTTGTCATGTTATCCGGTTGCAAAATAAAAAAGGCTATTCGGCGAGCTGACTTTCGAGCAGGCTACATTAGAGCTGGCCATGGGAGAAACAATCACTGCGCAGATCTACACCAGCCGCTCTTAAACTTTGTCCCTGTGCTTTATTAATTGGCATAGCATAGGCGACTTGACCGAATATTGTATTCTTTTAAAATTAAACTAATAATTAGAGGGAATAATTTTGCACGTTATTACAACGCAATAAGGAAAAAATGACAGCACTGTCAACATAACGCCATAGGTACTATTCAATGCGTATGGCGATAATGCATTCTACCTACTCTCAGGAGAAATAACCAAAGAGAATGTAATACTACGTTGATATGACAAATGATATTTATTTTTCACACAAACAACAAAAAAGTTTCAATTCCGACGTCGAAGTCAATCACAGCAAAAGTAGCTTTTTATCACTTTTTAACCCTGTTAGGTAATAAATATTTAAAAAATACGAAACACGTGTTCAATTAATTTTGTGAAAGAATGTCTATGCCAAATTCCAAGTCAATCGGGCCAAGGAATCGCGTTCTCCCATACAAACTTTACCACCCTGTTTCACCCCTTTAGGGGTTGAATTTCGCAAAATCCCGTCTTAGTGAGCACCTACGCCTTAAAAGGAGCCTCCATGCAAAATTTGAGACTTCTAGCACTTGCAGTTTCTGAGATTTCGTGATCAGTGAGTGAGTGATTTTCCCTTTTATATATATAGATTATTGTATGTGCGCTGTGTGATAAACCTAACACAGTGTGTATGAGTTTGCTCTAGATACAAAGTCCGAGCTGACGCTACAAACTAATACCTACCCTAACACTCCCTGTCTCTTGCAGTATCGGTATGAGCGCGTCAGTCGGTGCGTATCCCATTCCTTCAATAAGGATCGTTATAACGCCATTACCGAACTCCTCGGATCGGAGCCACGGAAGCTGCCACGCGAACATTTCACGATATACCGTGGGAGATTGTGTGACCTACTAATAACATAACATAAAAGATGGTATAGTTCTATGTCTATGAGTCACCTCCGGTTTCTGAGGTACTTTATCGGCGGGGTTCACATTATCTGGTTTTTAGTAATAAAATTAAGAGACTGAGACAATTCTTGTGACGAGTCGAGTTTTTTCTAGTATTTTATTCAGTATTGTATAAAAATAGTATTGTAAATGCTAAAATCTCAAATTTAAAAATAATATAAAATTAACTTTAAACCACATAATGTGGAGCCCTCCGATAAAGTTAAACCTCCGATAAACCACCCACCTACCTCAGAAACCGGGGATTAGGGAGCAACTAGTCCTAATGTGACTTGTTTATTTTTTGAAGTCGGTTAAAAACCATCATTATTTAGTTTGTTCTTTACCCTTTCCAGACAGTACCTACTACTAATCCAAAAACCACGACCTGGTGACCTGTGAATCTTGTGTTTATCCTCAATGCCTCAAGTTTAATTTGGCTAAGTATCGAATTAACTCTATCCCATCCCAGCACAAATTGTTTAGTTAATATCCAGCTAAGACCAGTGGTGCGCACGCATGCGTCCGCACTCTGATATATGGGGTAAACAGATAGCTGGTTGTCCACGCACTAGAAGCATTCAGGGCTGTCACCGAATGAACCCATACCACAAAATAGAAATACTTTTTTGAGATTTTACGAAAAAATTATCTTAATGCTACTAATATTATTAATGCGAAAGTTTGTGTGGGTGTTTGTTTCCTCTTCACGCCTAAACGGCTGGACAGATTTGAATGAAAGGCGCACAGATAGTTTATAACCTGGATTAAAACTAAAAACACTTTTGATCCTGGTCAAAGGTTCCCGAGTGTCGCAGACGGAAGCCAGTAATGTCATAAATGTGAAAGTAACTGTCTGTTACCTTTTCACGCCTAAAACTGATTGAAACTTAAAGAAAAACAACGATTATTTGGCTAATGATTAAGTAGATGTGTCTAGTAAGTAATAGTTATCTCTGGGCAGCTAAAGCTACCTACTTTTATAGTTGTTCTATCTGACGAAGACCGTTTTGCTATGAATGTTGTTAGGCGTGCACATGCACATTACTTTAGTGTGCGTAATACGAGAAATGCACACGCACACTAAAACAATGTGCATGTGCACGCCTAACAACATTCATAGCAAAACGGTCTTCGTCAGATAGAACGTCAGATAGCACATGCACATTACTTTAGTGTGCGTAATACGAGAAATGCACACGCACACTAAAACAATGTGCATGTGCACGCCTAACAACATTAAATAAAATAACTATATTATTTTTGACACAATTTTAACAGTCTCCCCTCGGGGGGCGGTCGCTTTCGATGAAGGTTTCGAGGCTTGTCATAGGTGTCGGGTCGAGCCCAACCTCTAAAGACGGTATTTAGTCAGTAAGAATCTGAAGGCCTAATACTCAATCGTCACTCAACTTTCAGAGGCTCTCAAACATCGTCCTTTCACATTAAATGTCAAAGATAATGACAAAGACAGCGCGATGTTTGAGAGCCCCTCAAAGTTGATTAGCGTTTGAGTATTCGGCCATAAACTAACCATCATAGCTATGTGGAATCTAATGAGGATTCCCACCTTTTCGTACTGAACCCCTATGGTTGAGAGCGCAAAAAAAAAGTTACCAGCCCTACATCACAGCACCGCCATCTGTTCGGCTCAACACCAATGCATTAATGCGTGCTGCGCTAACGGTGCGTCACGGTGTACACATTGCGCTGATGCATCACTACAGCTTAACAGTAATTGTATCAACTTAGCTTATAAGGGATTCAGCTCAATACACATTAGTTGGAAATAAATGTAGGACTATAACACAATAACATAAATTCTAAACACAAAAAATGTAAGTGCGTCCACACACATTAAAGACAGACCATAATAACAAATACCTACCTACATAGGTAATTGTATGTAGATAAATAGATAAACAATCAAATAAACAACAAGGATTAGGATTTTAAGGATTTTCAGATTTTTCCGTGACAATAAATGTAGGAATGTTTGATGATGAATGCAGTGAAACGGAACGATAGGTGATTGAGTAAAAGGGACAAATGCAAGGTGGTTGAGAGGGATGGAATGATTTATTAATTTAAGATATCTGTAATATGTCAATGTCAATTTTCTATGGTCATCTCGATTTCCGTTTCCGGTTTCACTTTACTTTTTGTGTGGAACGACGAACATTGTGCGTAGTGTGTGCAAAGTAAAAAATATATATAAGATTCAATTAAAAGACTATTGGTGTTTTAAATCGGTGCCAAAGCCGCCTGCCTCCCCACATAAATGTGCTGCTAGACCTTGCCTTCTGCCAAATTATTTTAGGTGAACAGGGCACAGGGTCCCAATCGCTCAAATTATTAATGTTAAAATCAAAACTAAATCGTTACCTTTTGAGTATCGTTTACTGAGAAATATTTCCGTAAGTTTTGTTAAAATGATTGAAAACTAGCTACCGCCCGCGAGTTAGTCTGCGTGGAAAGTTTTTTTGCTATCCCTCGGGAACAATTATTTTTTTCGGGATGAAAGGTACGTAAAACCTCAATGAAAACTACGTTTTCATTGAGGTTTTAGTTGACTGAGCGGGCATGAAGCGTGAGAATGTATTTGAATTTTAAAATGATTTTGTAGAAATACCAGTCATATTAGAATGATTTCCTGTTTACTCGGTGAAAACTTGACTTCTTTATTTAGGATAAACCTACTCAGACCTACTCGTACATTTCTTAAACTTTCTTCAAGTCAAAGCCGACCTTATGACAACCGGATTAGGATTAACTTCCAACGTAACTTATGCTTTGAGCTATTTGATAATGTTCCCAACACCCTACCACTGAAATTTCAACGTTATTTTCTAATATTTAGGTATATTTTTCTCCGGTGGTATGTTAGTCACGTACTATATTAAGGCACGCACACATGACACGCCTTGTCAAGCGATACAAATTAACATAAATATGTTGATTTATAATATGTTACTGTTTTGATTTATCTCAAAGTTGAGGACTGCTACTTCTGCAGCTAGGAGTTATGTTTTGCTAACAATTATTACAAGTAAATTGTCAAAGTTGTCGGTCTTTATTTTGGAGTAAGTAAAATAATCCAAGGTTCTTTTTTTATGAAATTAATTAAATAAAATAAAATTATTGACCGTGCGAGCGCGTAGCGTAGGCGTAGCGTCTCTGCTTCAGCTTGGACAAAAATGTTTTCTTATGTCCGTTTGTTCTCCTCTACAGGTCGCATTTCTCAACCGATTCTCGTGAAATTTTGTGAGCAGTTTAGATGATTTTTTTTATTGAAATTTTTGGGAAGCCGTTTTTTTTTCGAAATATGTTCAAAAATGTCACAAACTCTAAGTATACAGCTCACGGAGCCACTAGTTAATAGAATGAATCGAAAATAAAAAGAGTTGACAAAGTATGCATGTAAAAGCATTATCCACTCAGGTTTTCTTTTCCGCTTTTGCTAAAATCTGTCTACTGTTCTGACAAATTCAATTTTTTGAGTCATAAGGTTTTGTGATAGTCACTGAAATTAGCAACAGTAAAATACTTGTTTTTCCAAATAAGGAAGTAGCGAGGAAGTTATTTTGTGTATGGTGTCGTAATGAAACAGTAGATCAGGCGGCGGCCGATATTGGTCGCCGTAAATCAGCCGACACTCGTCGATTCAGCCCGACAAATTGCCGACTGCGGCTAATTTTGTTACGAAGGACTCGGGACTATCGGTATTAGATAGTGTGTAGGCTGTTTGGGACTCCCATACACATATTAGTACGAAATATAAACGGCATTACTGGACGCGAGTAAGCAGAAATGTCAACAGACACGCATGTAATTTCGATAAAATGGCATTTAGCAATATTTGTTTTTAATCAGGATGTTTTGATTTTTTTTTTAATTATTAGTCATGTTTTTGGTTATTTCAGAATCAAGTTGCATTAAAAGGATTATAAAAGAAATTAAAATTTTCTCGCTCATTTGCGTCCAACTGACCCAACCAAAACTTGTAGCGCTGTAGAGCTGTAGACCTCGCGTTTGTAACATATTTGGACATGCTTTCGAAAATGATACATATTTTACAATCTTAAAACAATCTCTACTTGAATACTTAATGTAGTTTCTAAATAATTTCAAACTTAAGAATTTTAAGAGGTATTTTCGAAATTAAAATGTATTGAGCCAAAATCATTGAATCGTGTTTCTGTTTCAATATGTGTCTGGATAAAGATATAAAGATATATATATATCTTAATTTCCATCCGTAGGATCTTTTAGCGATCAAAAAGTGTTAATCTTCATTAACCCTCTCAATCTCGATAATCTGTATTAAATCATTACCAAAAATAGCCTCCCATATTGATACACAACACGTCCGACGTCATCAATAATTCCGCGATCACGAGATCCCGTGATACCGTGAAGTTCGGAACAGCATCCGGGGCCATTACCGGTCGGGAAGTGAGATTCGGTTAGGGCTCACATTAGTTACGTAGTAGGAAACACGTTGTATATCGAGTTATTAAGATTGGAACAAAGTATCGAATAAACAGTGTACAAGGTGGTACAGGCACAGAATATTATGATAGAACTGCACTTACAGAAACCCATCTGCGCGAGGACAATCAAATAATAAGCTACTCTTTCTGCACGGCCATAAAGTACAATTTCAAATTGCACAGCGCTGAGTGCCTATTATTATAAGCACATACGAAACGCTTCTCATTCTGTCGCGTAGTTCTGTCTCTACCGACATATGACATCCCTCGTGCGCTGGCTGTCATTAAAAATATGTATGTACTTACCTATATAATATCTAGTATCTACGCTCATTGATGCATTTCAAAATTATTTATGAAATAAGGTTCTTCCAAGTAAGTGTCTTTAAGAAAATCTTCATTATGCGAAAAAAAATATCTGATATTCCATGATATAATACCTACCTAACTTTCAGAAACCTTTGAAAAATAGCTTCTGAAGCCGCAGACACTGAAAAACGAGCTCGCATCTTCCCAACTAAAGATTTACGCTGCGCTGTAATAAATGAATTATGCGCCCCGACATCTGACAAAACCAAATTCAGTTCTTTTAGTATGAAGGAAAGTTCTATTTTATTGACCGAGCGAGCGCGAAGCGTCTCCGTTTCAGCGTGGGCAAAAATGCTTTCGTATGTCTGTCCGGCTGTGCGTCTGTTTTCTTCTACAGGTCTCATTTCTCAACCGATTATCGTGAAATTTTGTGAGCAGGTTCGATAATTATATTGAATTTTGTCAATTAAGTTTTTCAAAATTTTTCGGAAAGAAAACACATATTTCAGCCATTTCGTAATATGTTCAAAAATGACAAAAGCGGGGTCTACAGCTCGCAGAACTCTTTATCATTTATGAACATGTTTTAGGCAGCAGATAATTTTTATTGTTGTTTTTCTCAGTCGAATTGAGGTTGAACTTGGGTTTTTGGGTTAATAGTGGGTATTTGCCATGAAAACTCCCGAAACATGTATAATTCAAGTGTAACTCTGTTCTGCAAGCATCGAACGGTTACTTGTATTCCCTTTTACGATCCTACCTTTGTTGAGCCATTGTAAAAATATATAAAATTCCCAATCGCTAATCTAAGTATTTAGGTATTTGTCTTAAAATAAATAACAATATCATGTAACCCATTACAGTTGCTCGTGGATAAATTTACAACGGTTTCAAATTTAAAGCCGATAATTTTAAGGCTTTAATCCAATATTTCATTGCTCAATTTCGTTTCAAAACATGAAAACTGAGCGCAATTAAAATGCCCATCTATTTTATTTCGCTTTTGGGCTTACGCTACGAATAATTCGATTCTGTAACTGTGTTGTTTTTAGGGTTCCGTAGTCAACAAGGAACCCTTATAGTTGCGCGATATTATATTATATATTGTATACCGATGGAAAACGCATTTACGCGCTCCCCCCCCTGCAGGTGATCAGGAAGTGGGTATGTGGGACTCGCCAGGAGGGGACCGCAACATTCAGCGTTGCGGCTCCCTCCACGACTGCCTCCCGTGATCTCGGGAGGAGGGAATTCCCACTAAAAACCACCGGAACTTACCATCTCGCCGCAAAATTTAATGTTGCCAGCCGTTGGGCCGTGTGGGGGTCCGAGGTGGCAATCACCCCAACGACATGTTCGTCCCCAGCCTAGCTCATAGACCCTTAGTACTACAAAGCTGTAATTTAGCACGGATATACATATTAATTTACATAAAATAGAAGGATATACATAAGAAATTAAAAATTAAATTATATCAACAAAATTAATATATCTATTAGAATAAGTATTATGCATGCAATATTTTATTTATTTAAATTAAAAGTATGAATGAAGAAAAAAACAATCTTTTTAAGTTACGAATATTGCAATGTAAACTGTCAATGCAAGAAATAAAAGGCTTTTTTTATTTTTTTTATTTTTGACAAAGTGGTGAAGTAAATGAAAATTTTTTTTAGGTTACTTCCCCTACACGTGAAGTGGGGATGTAATATTTTTTTCTTGTCTACGCCATAGTATGGAATGTGGTTGGATAGAAATTTTAAAAATATTGCGTGTTTGTGAAAACCGTTTTTTGATTGACGCATCCGTTTGTGAATAATTAAGCTTTAAAGTGCAAAACTTTGTTAGAGTCAAGTGTCCCCCCCCCTGCCAGCCAAATGGTTGTTTAAGGATACGTAAAAAAATTCACGGTAGTTGTATATATGACGAAGTTAAAAGTAAAACCATCACAGCTAAGTAGGCTTTACAAGTTAACGAGTAACAGTCGACCAACTTATAAAATGTATTTGGCGCAGTACAAATTCTTCATTGGGAACTACTTAAATAACGTTGTCAGGTGTGTGAAACCGGTAGTACTACATTTAAGTATATGGCCCAACATGGGCTACGGAACCCTACACTACGCGTGGCCCGACATGCACTTCACCGGTTTTTATTTTATTTTATGTTACAGAAAGATAATAAAAATACACATATTTTTGTCTATAAATGAAAGACGTTTTTGTAAACAACACACCGATTTAGTTTCGCAAAATGTAGATGAATTTTAGAAACATATAAATACAATTTATATATTTCTAAAATTCATCTACATTTAATTCTCAGTGATAATAATGATCTTATTTAATAGTTTCAAATTATTAATGTGTTACAAAATACTGAAATTAAAAAATTATCTCATCAAAACATAATTTTTAATTAAGCCAATATTTTTTTCCTACAATTAAAACACACATTAATTCTAGCTTAATTATGGCTCAATTACCGCGGTCTGTCTAAATTAAATAACTACGAAAAATAAATTGCCTTTGATTTTTTTTTATTCTCTGTAATACGTTCCACAATTTCACGTTCGGAGAGGCATTATTTTATGCTAATTGGTTTGCCAGCTAAATGCCCATAGGCTTTCAGTTCACAAACAGATTATAGAGCCGCTGTAATTGGCTGAAATGCTTCAAATTCAGTTTCGCATATGTACTTTTTGTGGAACCTGCTTCAAATTGCGAAGTCTGATACATCGCTTTGAGCAATCAATCTCTTTGATGGTGATTAAATGCACTCTGTGAAGCAAGTAAAAAATGCAGATTTTTATTTAAAGTGTACATAGCGTCGGACTCGTATAAGCTCAGCGCCGAAAGATCGGCTAATTACAATCGCAGTGCTTTTGAAGTATCCATTGACTAAAATATTTAGACAAAATTATGGATATACCTAATCTACGATACGATGGAAAGTTGCATTGCTATGGCGCCGTACTTTTGACAGGTGAGGCGCTACACTAACAACTTCTTTGTTATAAAGCTTTGTAGCATTTTAAAATGATTTTGCTTACAACTATAATTTTTAAGTACTTTTTATTTTTATCATTATATTATTTGTTTTTTGCATATTATTAGAATAAACTATGTCGGAATTTACACCATGTACCTGTTCATTTTTGAGGCTCCGATATAAACAAGGCCGACATAGTTTATTCTAATAACGTCAATAACCATGGAAATTTTAAACAATTTTCGAATAATGTTTTCAAAATTGTTCTCTTTAAAAAACCTTAAACTAATAAAGATAAAACTTAACAAAAAATAGGTGATCAGTGAATGTATCGAGGCTTCGTAGCACCGTAGTACTACGACGTAGTCTATAGAGAGAGTTATTTATCCCGAATTGTCATACGCGCCATGCCAAACTTAACTGTATACCTTTAGTACTTAGAGCGCAATTTTGCTTGCGCTACAGATACAATAAAAGCTTTAGAATCAGTGGCCCTACCATGAGTTATCTATCGGATATACTGCTCCCAGTCAATGCGAGTGAAAGAGAGAAAACGATGGTTTATGGTAACGTAAACAGTTTGCATCAACTCATCGTAGAGCCACAGAGCGGTGCAGCACTTTTGTAACATTTTATTCATCTATCCATAGATATAATTGATTAAAGGAAATTGAAATTGTTGAAGTTGAAAAATATGTATTCAAATAAACTAATAAATTAAGTGCTTTAATTGAATTGTCTATATTTTCCTACCGCCCATTCGAGCCTTTTTTGAGATTTTTTTTACGGCTGCTTCAGTTTGATTGCAACAAATACTGAGCGCCTTTAATTCAACACAAAATATTCCTTCCTTCCTTCCTTATCCCAAAATATACCTCTTTCTTTAATTCAGCCCAAAGTAACGTACCTACTATTTTAACTAGCGTGGTCTAAACACTATCCTGAAGCAAATTACTGCAGTGGTGCATGACGACTCTCTTACAAAACTGGATTTTTTTCTAAAATAATCTTAGCTTAGAAGTTTCCTCCTTATAAAGGTATATAAGTCAGTTTTAGCACCAAATGAAGACCACGTTGTGAACATATTGTATGTGCTTAGTATAGTATGTTATGCGCATACGCGATATGCGCTGAAGAGCCCGCCTTATGGAGTCACGCAGGCTAAACTTAGCAGAAGAAGTTAGAAGGTACAAGTTATAAGCGACAAGCGTCAAAATAATCATTTGTAAGAATGGAATCGGTAAAGAAATAATGAAGAAATACATCACAAGCGAGGTTCGAACCTTAAAATTTGTTTGTTGGGGTTCCGCACCAAAACTCAACCGATTCTCGTGAAAATTGGATTATTTTTAACCGACTTCAAAAAAGGAGGAGGTAATCAAGTCGACAGTAATTTTTTTTATGTATGTTTTATCATAACTTCACCAGTTGTTAATCGATTTCAATTATTCTTTTTTTATTTGAAAGAACATAGTTCGTGTGTAGTCCCATAAAAAAATTACAGAGATCTGGCTAGTAGTTTTTTCATAATCCTGAAAAATAACAATTATTTGGTTTACCATCGCCCGAGTTTTTGCGGATTTTCAGGTATTAGAAAGGCTTTTAGAATAAGAAAGAAAAAGAAAAGCAGTTGTCCGCCCGCCCCACCCGACTTCAATAGACGTGTTTTATATTAATATAATATAATAGGATATGCGTAACTGATAATTTAAATATTATTTCTTGCTTTTTAAAGGTATTTAATTTTAAAGCTGTTTTTGTTTTTGTTTTTGGGTTTTTTGAAGGAGGTTTTTCTTTTTTTTTTATCTTTTTTTTGACGATTCAGACTTTCAAATTTTTTCGAAAATTTTTAGCCATTTCGAAAAATGGTCCATAATGACACAAACGCGAAGTTTACAGCTCACAGAGCGAAGCGTGATCTTAACGGTGTTTACCAAGGTTTGGTTAGGTTTGGTTTTTTTTTGGTTATACATATATACAGAGAGACAGCAAGTCTCTCGCTTATGGTCGATGAGCAGAAATTAACGGCCTTACCACAAAAGATTTTAAAACACTGTTCAACAAGTGTTTAACTTAGACACTGTTTAAATGTGATGCTGTCACTTTTTTGACAGTATTGTTTACAATTAAACTGTGTCTAAATTAAACAGTGTTTTAAAATCTTTTGTGGTAAGTCCGTAACTGTTGGTTTTTAGGTTAGGTTAGGTTAGGTAAGGTATTTAGTTTAGGTATACTTATTAATGCAACTCGATCATCAATCGCCATTCTTACAACTTGCGGCAGCCCTCGCGCGCACCGACAAAGGCTCCGTGTAGATATTTTATCGCCGGAGTCCGCAACTCCTGTTTATTGCCCGTTTCATCGCGTGCACTCGCACTTCCTGAATACTTCGTCAAAACTAGATAAAGTTATAATGTGACATGATAATACTACAAGTTTACGAGATGTTCATTGCCACTTTGGTATACGCTTATTATTTTAGGACAGATATAACCACTCTTTGAATTATTAAACTTTTATATTTTTGCTAATAAAGCTTTGTCAATTTTATTAAATTGTTATTTCAGTTAATCTATATTTTATAGATCTTCAAAAGGTCTTTCAAATGACACCGCACTCCCAGCGCGGAAATGCGTATTTTTGTTATTATTTCAGTGTTCGTGGAATTAAACAAAATGTGGTGTTTTGAGGTTGGGATTTTAATATTATGTTTCAGTAATTATTCATTTCTACGCGGGAGTGGTACTGGGGGGTTTCCCTTATCCCCCCTTACCCTTCCTATCTATCTCAATCCCCATTTCAGGCACCCCCATTCTAAAAATTACCCCTTACTTGTATAGGCAGGGTAGGCAGGCGCAGCGCAGGTATGATGGGTTTCACCAAAACTGCTCGGGTATTTCACAACATAAACCGCACTCACATCAGTTCTATGTTTGTACCAAATCAGACATAAATTGAAGAAATAACTAACTTCCAAAATATATTTTTACACCTTTTTAACACACAAATTATAATACACGAACACCCTTAAAGTTTCTTCACTCTTTACACGAACATCACATAACACGTACGAAGCGGCCATTTTTATTTCTACTTTTTCGCGCTATCATAAGTGAGTAAAGGAATCTATGTCCAAACAGCCTTATCTTCAGTGATATTATTTTTTTACGCAAAATAACAATCGATGATTCGTCGATGAACTTAAATAATTTGAAAGTGACATCAGCGCGCGCTACAGATAAAATTATGGCAGCAGTTTCAAAATTGAAATACAAACCAGGGGCTAATTGTCTAATTTCAAAATCTATCGCAATCGCTTTCATTTGACAGATGGATGTGACACATTGCTGCATTTCTTTGGTAAGTTTTTATTTATGCCAAAAAGAAGCATCAATGTGTTACATCTTGAAAGCGATTGCGATAGATTTTGAAATTAGACAATAGAAGGGCAGGATGGTTCTAAAATACAATTTTAACAAGGAGGATCTTAATGTTCGTTTTATGGAATTTAAAAATAATCTTTAGATTTACACGTTCACAATCATTGAAATAAAATTAACGCTCCCTCGGTCAATTATAGAACCTGCTCACAAAATTTCACGTGAATCAGTTAAGAAACGCGACCCGTAGAGGAAAACAGACGGACAGCCGGATATACATACAAAAGCATTTTTGCTCAAGCTGAAACGGAGACGCTTTGCTCGCGCTTTGCGCTCACACGGTCAATTAAGGCAATCTTTAAAGAAAATTAACACTTTTTGATGGAATGCCATAGGTTACTGAAATATCCTACGGATCTGAAATTGATATCATTTCTTTATATCTTTACCCTAACACGTGTCGTATTGAACCAGAAACGCGATTTAATGATTTTGGCTCGATACACTTTAATTTCGAAAATACCTCTTATAAAGTCTAAAGTTTGAGATTATTTAGAAACAACATGAGGTATTCAAGTCGAAATTGCTATAAATAACGCGCGACGTTTTTTCATTGCTATTTCGCTTTACTGAAAAAGCGCCTAAATGTCGGTATTTCACTTAAAATTAATCATAACTCACCAACCAAACACGTCGCTAACCTTGTGTTGGTTTTATTGTTTTCTTCCTTTTATTTGTTTGGCAACATAAATACAGTACCCTGTTTACTCGACGTCTCGCTGCTCAGACAGCCGTTAAACTAGCACCCTAACTTGCCCCAACTTGCCCCGAAACTTGCCCCAATTCCCGGGGCCTTGCAATTAAGTGAGTCTTCGATTTCGTACATAGAATAGCAGTGTTAACACGCAATAAATGGTATTTCCATGGCTGAAAGAATAAACTTGCTAAATAAGTTCATTATTCGTAAGCAAGTTTCTTAATGTGCCTACACTGTTTATTTATGACTATCAAGAATAAACTATTTTCTTATTTTATCGATTTTTCAATCAATGTTTTTTCGGAACGTTGGTAGTTATAAGTCTCCAACTAAGCGGTTAATAACGAGTGTAAATCTAACAAAAAATATTGCACACAATAGCCCCTAACCTTTTTACTAAACTCGTCAAATATTTCTACCAAACTCATGACGATGTAAGGACCACTTTTGCCAAGCTGGGCTTAAAAGCCCAGAGTTAGTTCATGCAAAAGTAGCACTAACTCTGGGTTAAATGTGCTAGCTTGGCGCAAGTGGACCTAAGTCTTCCTATTTCACCAGAATATCAATAACAACGCACTTTATTACCTCAGCAAACAGGTGGTAGGCAAACTGTAATTAACAGTGAGCACAGCCGCGGGCGGCGGCGGTGGACCCATCAACTGTGTGTGCATCTTGCTACATGCATCTCTTGTGGATATAATCTTGTTCTACGAGCTAAACCCGGCAAACGTTAATTCATAATTAATTTATTTGCTAAATATGGTATAATACAAGTTGTTATAATAATTCTTCCAGCATATTCTGTCGAATGTTTCGACATGCAAATACTTAATTTTAAGTAATACAATTTAATAACTCACAAACGGATGCCTCAATCATAAAACTGTTTCCACAAACCCGCAATATTTTAAAATTGCTATCCAACGACACCCCACCCTATGAGGTAGACAAAAAAAATACATCTCCACTACACGTGTAGGAGAGGTAATCTAAAAAAAATATTTTTCAAAATTTTACTACACACTTTGTCGGCGTGATTAATATGTATATCAATGCCAAATTACAACATTCTAGTACTAAGCTAGGTTGGGGACGGACAGACGGACATGGCGAAACTATAAGGGTTCCTTGTTGACTACGGAACCCTAAAAACAAACGAATCAATCACAGAGCTGTATTTCAACGCAGTGCGTTCGTACTTGTTTTTGCATACGCGTACAATATAACATCCTATTCGGAGCCATTTAAAAGTGTTGTTTTCACAATCCGTAAAAGTACGCGCACAAATCTAAATTATTATTATTGCGCATTACTGTGATGAAATAACTTAAATGGGAGAAAATAAATTCATTTTTCTTATTCTTAATAGCAGGAAAGTATTTGCTGAATGGTATTAAGTTATAGGCTCATTGTTAGCTTACACTAACAATAGCAAATGTTGTGGCGATGACAATGGCCGCCTCTTAGGTTTCACATTGATTCCTTTTGCTGGTAATGGAATCAGAATAGTGGTCACGTGTTCAAAGCAACAGCCACTATAATTTGTAAACATTGGCAAACAGTAAGCAAACGCGAAGCGCGAGCGAAGCGTCTCTGCTTCAGCTTGGGCAAAAATGCTTTCGTATGCCTGTCCGTCTGTTCTCCTCTACAGGTCGCATAGTTTTTTATTGACGAGCCAGTTTTTCGAAATTTTTAAATTAAACAAACTAAGCTTATAATATGGATGCTTTTAATATATACCTACTTATTAGGTAAACATACTAACACCCGGACCCGTCACAGACATTAAATTCATCAAAATGGCAGAGTTGTGCTAAAACGAGGTGTACACTACAGCTCATGGAGCCACTAGTAAATAACACGATTATCTATAAAAATCCTTCGTTTGTATTCCTCGACCGACGCGTTGCATCAGGAGATTGGTAATATTGCAAGAATGTATGTTCCATACATTTCCATATTGATTAATATCATCAATCATTTTGACTATTTTTGACGACCTCCGTGGTCGAGTGGCTTTGTACACCAATTTTCAAGGTGTCGCCATTTTTGAGGTCCCGGGTTCGATCCCCGGTTGGGTCAATTTAGAAAACGAACTTTTCTATATTGGCTCAGGTCTGGGTGTTTGTGATACCACCGTTGTCTCTGATTTCCATAACACAAGTGCTTTAGCTACTTACTTTGGAAACGGAGCAATGTATGTGATGTTGTCAAATATTTATTTATTTTTATTTAAGATCGATAATGTTTGCTGTTTGTATTATGATTCATACAACCATTGATTTGGAAAATGAAACATATACTTATATAAAATCTTTCGTAAATTAATTTCTCCATTTTAAGTTTTTCAAAGGATTTCTGCTACAAATCTGATTAATTTTAAATATACAATCTTGCCCTTTGGCTCCCTGCATGCGCCAAGTTCAATATAAATCACAACATGAGCGAGTGATAAATTTTCAATTTCTTTGCTGAGTGAGGGACGAACTTTTGCAGATATCGTCGGGAGGTGATTTACGGGTCTGTGCGTGAAAACTTTGAGAACCCTCTGGCGGCCATCTTGGCTAGTTCAATAAAAAAATCGTTTAGCCAAGTTAGGCACTAGTTTAGTAGACAGCTGAGTGCTGACTATGAAAATCAAAGAATGATAATCGTACGAACTCCGTCGTTCGGTTTTGCGATCGGTCGGTCTAAAAGTTAAAGCTGATAAGTTTCTTGCGCCTTTTTAACCGACTTCAAAAAAGGAGGAGGTTATCAAGTCGTCTAAATTATTTTTTTTTCTTTTTATTATTATTTTTTTATGTATGTTTTCTTCTTATCAGTTAAAAAAGTCTGGAGCAGGTGGTAGGAAAATATAGACGACTCAAAAGTGCTTAATTATTAAGTTTATTTGAATAAAGAAATTTTGACTATTGACTATTGACTATTAAACTAAAGCGCGCTTTTGAAGTCACTGAGAAAATCCATCGCGTCTGTTGCAGACAGGAAAATTATAAGGATCGGTAGGCAAGCGCCTGTCTAAGTGCTTTGGTCAATTTGCCTACGTGAAGTATTTTTAAGGTATACTTTTCCAAAATTCGGTTTTTGTATTAAAGTGTAAAACTTCTCAGGTTACGTTGGATAGCCAGCGAGTTGTGAGACACTTCTCGCTTGAATACACCCGAAGCGAAAGGCGAAACGGACCCCACACTGGCAGCCCGCCAGACACATGCACATCGGCTGATAGGTGCTATGTGCTGATACTTGGAGGGTTGAAAAGTTTATGAGAATGTACAGAAATATTATTAAGTTGATGTATCACGTAGCTCTGTCAAACTAATTCGACATCAGCCATTTGCTGGGGAACAGGCCTTCCTTATGTTATAAGCGCCATCTATTAGTTATATTGCGATTTAAAACTACGGAAAAGAAAAAAAATATTTTTACGTCTCTCCGTAATTTTTTTTGAAAATATTATTATCTTATATTTATACAAACCTTGTCGTGATAATTACAAACACAACATGATTTTTTATCTGTTTTGGTGCACTTGTTCTGAAGTTATGCGCTTACATACTTTTCGGTGATTCATTTTTAGGGTTCCGTATCAAAATGGTAAAAGGAACCCTAATGGTGCGACTCAGTCTGTCTGTCACAGCTGAATATCTCGAGAACTACTAATGCAATCAACTTGAAGTTTGGAATAGTTTTAGATGACGTTTGGCAAAATATTTTGCAAATAATAAAAGTATTTATATTTTTTATGCAACAGGGGCTGAAAGAGGATCTTAAAAATTCGAAGTGAGGCGACTAGGGCATACAGGGTATCATAATATATGAAAGAACGCTGCTTGCACATTCCCAAAATTTTGTAAAAAAAAAATACCGTGTTATACATATATCGTACAAATACCGTGTTATGATATATATATATCACCGAAGTTTGCATAGTCAAACTTCGGTGATAGGGGGGTTTGGGATATGTTTATATGTCGGGGGGATATGTTTCTCTATAGAAACATCTGAAATTATTTTATGTGATAGAAGCTTCTGTAAAGATTACAGGAAAAATAAAACGATGTCTCTAAATAGTAAACTTTTCAGAATGATGATGGAAAGGACGGAACCCTCGGTGCGCGAGTCCGACTCGCTCTTGACCGTTTTTTTATGTTTTTTGTTCACAACTGTAGTTTTCTTTTCATTCAACCGTTTAATGTCCACACTATAAGTTATAACTAGCGCTATAGTGGTACTGACCGTCCACCCGCGCCCCTGGCGACGCGCCAGACATCCAACTCAATATTTATTGCAGCCAGTTATCTTTAACTGCACCCTGATACTTTACTGCGAGACTTTTAACTTATTGAAAGTTAACTTTATAAATGAAGTAAATATACAGGTTTATTTGCAATAACCAACAACCTCGTAATAGATCCACCGGTGGAGCCTGGCGGTGGATCCAAAGTGGACGGAGGGAAGGAATAGCTTTCTAACATCATAAACAACATTTGTTCTACAACTTTTCCGAAAATAGACAAAAAAACCGGCTAAGTGTAAACGACTTACATAGTTTCCGAGTTTTGTATGAAAAATATATTTTTGTCTATTTTTGGAAAACTTATAGAACAAATGTTATTGTTTAATGTTAGTATCTACTCCTGCGAGGTTGTTGGTGTTTTACAAATAATCCCAGTATAGGTATAATTATACATAATTATATAATTATAATAATAAATATTAATATTACTCAAATAGGACTTTAACGGAAACTGTTCTGTCTTGTCTTGTGTCTTTCGCCAGTCATTATGAGGCATTTACTACTAATTATATTTGAGAGCCTCATCGCGTCTAAGCGGCACTTGACAGACTCGAGGGTCGTGTGTCGTGTCGGTCGAACAGATTAACCTTCACAATTATATAGAAGTACATTACATAATTATGAGGACATTATTTTCGATTTACCCAAGCATTCTTCATTTAGGTCTTTGCTTCAGCTTAGGCAAATATAGGTACTTTCGTATGTCTGTCCGGCTGTCTGTTCTGTTCTCATCTACAGGAATCTGAACCTATCCTGGTGAAATTTTGTGAGAAGTTTCGATAATTATATAGATTTCTTTTTAAATTTTGCGAAAATTAAATCGCCTATTCGAAAAATTATTAAAATTAGAAGCTCCATCTAGCTTCGAATAGATATCATAAATAAAAGACTACCTCCCCTACCAAACAGTACATACTACTGCTTTTAAAAAGCAGTGTCAATGTCAACTTCGTGGCGACATCTATTAGATAAATTTTTAAACATCATGCAGTTTGAGCAAGATCTACTGCTCACTGAGCCACTAGTCAATAGTATGAAACGAACAATATAGTTTTCAAACTATTGCGAAAATCTTTTCTTTATAAGCTGCTCTACAACTTTAGCTGCAAACACAAACTTCAAAAAAAAAGCGCTGTCTCAATTTTCCCTAAAATCTAGGTACTTACCAGTAAGCGGGCGTAAAAGTCCCTTGTCCCGGGACACGGTAATCCCCGTATTGTGATAATGCCCCAGGGACGTGTCGTCGTTATGATATCCGGAGCTTTGCCGACAAACGAAATATACCCGGTTGGGGAATCCTGCGGCTTTTGTTTTAGCGAAACGCGGTTATGTAAGGTGGAAAAGGTTGAGGTTGGATCGAGAATTAAATGTTTCTTCGAAAACAGATATGTAGGTCGCTTTTTCTTTTCAATGTTATAATGTAGTAACGATATATTTAAGTTTGTTAATATCGTTACTTATTTCTGTTAAAGCTGATAAGTTTCTTGCGCCTGTTCTTCTTGTCAGTTAAAAAAGTCTGGAACGAGTGGTAGAAAAATATAGACGACTCAAAAGCGCTTAATTACTAAGTTTATTTGAATAAAGCAATTTTTTACTTTACTTGTTTACTTAATCATTATACGTGGTTCTATGTACTTGCTGTGTTTCTTTGGGCATAATTTAAAGTAGTATTTCAACACGTGAACACTCGTCGTGAACTTGTAATCATGAGGAACAACCAGAAGAAGAGGAATGCTATTTAACTCCTAAATGGTAAGTATGAAAAAGTATTATGCAGCTTTTACACGAATGGGCGATTTTCCGAGACCAAAAAACAGAAATTAGTTCAGAAAAAAAGAAAAACCTCATTTAAAAAACCTTAAAAAAATTGCTAAAAAAATCAGCTACATAAAGCCACAGCTCTAAAAAGCAAGAAATAAAATTCAAATCTGCATAACTATTCAAGTACCTACGCATATCTGATATTAAAAAAACGTCTTTTGAAGTCAGGTGAAAAACAAATAAACAGACGAACATAGAACCTCCTCCTTTTTTGTTGAAGTCGGTTAAAAATCCTGATCGAAGGCGTTTTATGAAAGACGGCTTGTCTTTAAGTTTCTTATTATGTCTAACGCCGTTCGTTTATCACTTTCTAAGGCAGAGGGGTACCTACAGCATTTGCGGTCAAAATTTTCAAATGCGATAAATTGCTTAGTATGAAGGGGATTTAACTTTACGGCTCGGCTTTCATAAAACGTCGTTCCACCGAATTTTTTAAAATATTTTTTTTTAATTGAGCTGTCAGAAAATCGCCCACTGAAGTATAGATGTCTGAATAATCCAGGCACAAAAATAAAGTGTCATGCCTAGGTAAGTCCATAAATAAAACAGTCACTCACGACTGCAACGCAACCTAAAGTTGCAGTATATTCTAAACATTTTCACGGAAAGCGAGAAATCAGCGCGACGTACCTACCCGGCATCGGCAGCGAGACAAAATGCAGAGTTGCATGAATCGCGCGACACCGCCCTATTTGCATACGTCGCTTTGTACGAAATGGGCGATTTTCATATATTTCTTAAAAACGCTTGCTATTTATTTAAGGTAACCGTTTAGTTTAAAAGAAACACAAGTATAATATCACTTTATTTGGCTGTTGATCGCATCGAACTCGGCGAAAACCTTTTGACACGTTTCTTGTATGAGTAACTTACTGTTTAAGGAAAAATCTTTTAATTTTAAACTGCACCTATCTGCTAAATCTGATCTGATTATAAATAAAATTGGAAATAATATTAAAGCTTCCGTTTTGTAATAGGACATCTTCCTCAAACTCTTCTCTATCTTCATAAACTATTCAACTATCAAAAAATACCATCTTTATTAATGTTTTAATTGACTGTGAAAGTAAATTAAAAAAATCTATAAGTGTAAGAAAATCAAATGATATGTTTTTAGGAAAATCTGCTATTTTATTCATTTTCATCAAAAGAGATTAGAACTCCAGGTAATGTTGTATGAGAATACATCAACCATACAGATTCTAATGCTAACTTTACAATATACAATATAGATGCGACTAACATGTAATCAAAATTCTTTGTGAAAAAAGGACACTCACTCAGAAACATTACACAGTCCGAAATAAAGAATACTAACAAATGTAATGTGAAAAACAACAATACAGGCCTTGGGATTTCAGTCAAACTTTTTAGTATAGATTTTATCATCACTGACAATACCATAAATGGAACAGTCAACATCATACCTACAACAGTCAATACTAAGATTGATTCATTACAAATATAAGATGTATCTAAATAATACGCTGAAGCAAGAAATTTTTGATAAATATCTACGAATGATACTGAAGCTACTATAAACATTGTTATTTGTTTCTTGCTGTAAAGTTCGTCACAGTCACTTTTCACATACAATTTAAGGAAAGTAACACACGACACACATAATGTCAACAAAGATATAGTCACAATTAAAAAGCTATAAAACTCAAAAGACACATTACTGGGAAAATAGATGACACGATAGCTCACTATAGAACCATGGATGAAACCGATCAAAAGGTGCAGTACGCTGCAGTAATTGTAGAAGTCACATCTCCACTTTGTAAATACACAGGTGCACAAGAGACAACTTAGGATAACAAAAATTAAACTGATCCATCCATAGAATAAAATTGACATTGCTGTATAATCAGCTCCATTTTCAGTCGTTCCCTCTTCTATTTCCATGTCTTGAGTGTATATATAATCCTGATTATGTGTTCGATTTTAAAATTGATAATTAATTATTCTGCCATCTGATACACCTTTATTTTGTAGTTGTTTAAATTCCATAAGGTGAGTGCTTTACCAATGAAACTAAACATTTTTACCAAAGTAGAAAATGTGCTTTTCCCATACTAACAAAATTTTTGTCATAGAAAAATGTTGGTCCTCCCATTCTAACTAGACTTAACTAGATAGTTAAAACAATGTATTAGTCAGCGAAAGTAATTTTTCTATCGTTCTTCGATCCATGTTTCTTTGACAAAACCGATTAGTTTCATTGGTAGAACACTCGGCTTAAGGAATCAAAACAACTACAAAAATTAAATAACGGATTTTAATAATATTCGAAACTATGTTTTTTTACAGTGAATTTTTGTTGGATAATATCAAATATTGTTATGAGCATTTCAATCAACTTCATTATTTGTTTGTTCATGACTAACTTATTCATTCGGGTTCATTTTAACTAAAATTTCCTTGTTTGTTGGGTGAAGTGAAACATAATTATAAGTGGTCTTCACTAAATAGACACTAGAGATACTGACTCGAATGAATTTCGAATGACTTTTGTTGTCAAGTAATTATTAAGCCCATTAGTATTTTAAACGAATTTTCTTTATATGTGTCGTTTTGATCCTTTGACGACGACCTCCGTGGTCGAAGGGTTTGTACGCCGGTTTTCAAGGTGTCGCCATCTCTGAGGTCCCGGGTTAGATCCCCGGCTAGGTCAATTTAGAAAACTAACTTTTCTATATTGCCTTAGGTCTGGGTGTATGTGTTTACCACCGTTGTCTCTGATTTCCATAACACAATTGCTTCAGCTACTTACTTTGGGATCAGAGCAACGTTTGTGATGTTGTCTAATATTTATATATTTATGTTGATTCAATCTCCACTGCTGTTTATTTGTGCCAAAATGTCTTGTGACCTAATCTGCATAATATCCCTCAAGAGTTAAACAGATCCTGTTATGCAAAGTTATACACTGAAGCCTTTCTTAGCAGTTATTTGGGTGACTAACTAAAGACAGTTAATACACCAGAAAATATTAAGTACTTTTTCGAATTCTTTATTGAAATATACAAATACAGATACGTATTTTTTAATAAACGAAGCGAACAGACTTGGTTATTTTGTTGTGTATATTTAGCTACAGCGACTACTGGTATCAAATGTTATCGTTAATTAACGAGGGCAATTAATTTAAATGCAATAATGGTGCTGGACTGACGTAAAAAAGCTGATAAAAATATACAAAGGTCATTAAATAAAATGTATGTATTTAAAACCTTGCCCAGTGTAATGTTAAGTGATGGTTTGTACTTTTTTTTGGTAGTTATACCATTTAAATAAGTAAACATACATACTCGTTCTATTTCGACTACTAGAACTAGGTATTGTCAGTACTAGTGTTAAATACCAATTGCAATCGCTCCAGAATAAACATAAAAATAATAATAAAATAACAACGTCAACCTTAGCTTTTATAACTCTACATTTGATTCGCATCTTTTTACGACTTACCCCCCATTCCTATATTCGAGAAACGATTCGTTTTGCTTACGGGTGGTAGAATTTTGACACATTAACTGTGGACTTAATGTCATGTCAATTTTTTTGCAAATATCGAAAAACTGTATCGACAAAAGTTCTATATAATTATCGAACCTGCTCACAAAATTTCACAAGAATCGGTTGAGAAATGCGACCCTGTAGAGGAGAACAGACGGAAAGCCGGACAGCCCGACAGCCATACGAAAGCATTTTTGCCCAAGCTGAAACGGAGACGCTTTGCTTGGTCAATAATGTTTCTGGGACGTGGGATCGTGGGAAATTCGGAGTCAGACAAATAAGGGTAAGTATCATTCTATATTTGTCCTTTGTCTCTTCAAGGAAATGTTTAGACTCCCTTAAAGGAATGCTAAAGATTTTGAATTCCACGTTGTATGTACAATGTATTGATAGAAGCTGTATAAACACGATGTAACTGATTACCGCGTGCATCGATCCCGCCCGTGTGTGCCAGTTCCTCTGGACTTGCAGTTTCCAATCTCAGTCGTGTTTGAGTTGGATCGGGTTCCACAGTCCAACTGCATATATTACCCGAGCATATAGATGGAGATCGATGTATGTGGACTTGGTTACTGTAGTTTTCTCAGCTGTGCTTTAAATAAATCATACTAAATATTGTTATTAAAATGACTATTCTAGATCAATTCCTTTTAGCTCTAAAATTTTCTAAAGCGTTGTAATTGTTTCTAATTTTCATTGATAGGCACAAAAAGCTAGTAAAAGTTGGTGTTATTAAACGAGTGGCTCTGTGAGCTGTAGACCTCGCACTTGTGACATTTTTGAACATTTTATGAAATTAAATCGTTTTTTTTTTATTTCGAAAAATTGAATGACAAAAAAATCTATGAAATTATCGATCCTGCTCACAAAATTCCACGAGAATGCAACCTGTAGAGGAGAACAGCTGAACAGCTAGCCGGACAGAAAGACATACGAAAGCATTTTTGCCCAAGCTGAAATGGAGACGCTTCGCGTTCGCTCGGTCAATTGAACTACTGACCTGTTCATTTCAGGTGGCCCCAATCCGATTACCTCTTGAACTTACGATGATCTTTATAGGAAATATTCGATTCCAATTCTTATCTGTGCAACAATAACTTTGAGGTTATTACGTATGGTATACATCGCATCCCGAACATTCTTTGGGTCAATTTATTCAAGCAGTTTTGTTTGGTTCGCCATAAATCAGATCACATTAATTCCGCACTCGTCCGAAGAACTATCGAAATACAAAACAACTAAAACTTATACCGAAAGATATTTTCTTTTTCGTATGTTCTTTGTACTTGTGATTTCTTTTTCATTATAAGTATCTTGAAGTATTCTGGCTTCACCGGATGATAAATTGATCATAAATTCTGAGAAACTCACCGTTATTATATTCTCTCGCAGAAGCTTCTGCGAGGACGCTTATGCATTATTACATTCATCAGACAATCATTTGCCACAGGAGAATTCAAACCTGTAACAATAGGTTTCACTTCAAGATCATTAACTTTTAGACTAGGTGGTGCACTGTTCACATACATACAGTATTTATTTCGATTGTTTCATACCTACAATTTCGTTGTATCCGTATAGTTCTATCATTTAGTTCTAGTAAGCGATAGAACAAGTAGTAGAACTAAACGGACAAAAATATCCGTTTAGTTCTACTAATTTTCTGTCAAAAATTCAATAGGACTAGACGGACAAAAAAGTCCTTTTAGTGAACAGAAATTAGTAGAACTAAACGGATAAAACTCGTTGGACTAAATGGACAAAAAGAAAAGTCAAACTAGGTGTTAACGCTTACTTTGTGCTAGACAGGTTAACATTTCAGTCAGTGAAGTCCATAGCATAGTTAGAGGTTAGAACCCAGTGCTAGATTTCCCATAATGAATTTTATATGTCTTGAACAATTTTAAAGCCGTTTTGCTGTTATTTTAATAGTTAAATGGAAAGTATTCTTATAAGTAGCCTGTTCTGATATTTAGTTGTTGGCTCCCAACGAGTGTGCAAGTTGTAAACAACAGTCTTCTATTGGGGCAGGATATTGTGTTATAGCGACCTAATTCAGAAGAAGCTGCGCCCTAAAAATGCAAATAAAATTCAAGACAAAGGATCGTATTACTGTACCGGCGGGTGTATTACAACGAGGAAGCGACGCGCTGACAAACTCCCAACTTCGATTCCACGCTTCGCTGATTCTTTACGCACTCTTACTGAAATTAATTTTATTAAAACATCCCCCACCAAGCAAAAACCAACTTTAAGACAACACACTAAAATCTGAAATCCAGAAATCCACACCCACATCCCGTATTTAAATTCACAGTAAAAAGTCGTTTTGTAATGAAATGAAAATCCAAATATATTTTTATATCGTTTATTTATGCGGTATACGAGTTTCCATAAACACATGGCGATGAATATATGGATTCTGTACATTCAATATCAAAGTAAACAATAAAATGTATATTAATAAATGTAAATATATATTAATATGATCTATTAAATTATTTATTGGCACCGAGACGCGATACTCGATCGTATCAAAATGGACGCTAAATACAAAAACTTACAAATCATTTGATACAGTGGAGTATTCTTAGTATCGCACAGTCAACATTAATAAGGTGTACAATCATTGGCCGATGGCTGATGTTAGCATTTTTACCAATTATCCTCATCTTGTGTAGACATTTTTAGTATTCAATTTGAGTGGCGGATGTTGACTGTACGATGTTTACAATAATGTAATTACATCATCGAAGTAAACATACGAGAGGAGCGGGGGCCGCGGATTGGCTCTAATGTGCGAGAAGGACAGATGTAAGCCAGAAGAATGTGGGAAGGGAAGAGAAGAAAATACAGGAAGGAAACTTGCTAACATGACGAAAGATTCATTATCTACTGGAATCTGATGATAGTCATCGGGCAGAGCGAGAGTGGAAGAGGGGGCTACTTAGATCCTTATAGCTACGAATTCCGCAATGGACGGATGTTTACATTTAACACTTCCCAGGTACAAAACTGAATTATAACTCTTTAAGTCAAGAATACTCTTTCAAATCATCTCGCAATTGACTTTTCGAATATATAAAAATACACATATCTCACTACCTTCTAACTAAACTAACATTTACTGTTTTAAATTCTCTTTAGCGACGTCAACTTCATAGTTCTTTCTTTTATAATTATCATAATATGTTCCGCGACGCTCCCGCACCTCCAATGATATCACAATTCTTAACAACAATAACGACTCATAATAATCTGCTATAAAATAATGTTTGCATATCTACTACAGAGTTGAGAGTGATGAGGGCTGTGATTGTTAAGTATTTCTTTATATTGAGATTTATTTGTATTATTAATTTCGATGATTATTTCGATGTAAGATAGATTGATTTTAAAACAAGTGGATAGCCGGTTACTGGTGTAAAGTTTTCAAACAAAAGATGTGATCATATTTTCATTCATATCAAACTTAAAAAAGCTTCGTGATTTCAAAGCCATCCACTTTGGCGACTATTACAAATTGCATAAATACCGCACCGCACATCACTGAAGAACACTAAAGAGAAGGAAATATAAAATTAGATTAACACAATTCAAAATACAACCAACCATCGATAACATGTAACATCGAACGTTTGATAAAAATTTACACTTACTCTACAAAATTGTTGCAAAAATTGTGGTAGCAAATACCCAATACAAAACCTCGCCCGCGCTAAGCGAGCGTCTAAAATTGACATCGAAATTTACATGATTTAGTTTAAGCTATGATACATAATGTATTAATAATACTTTATTTAAGACTTTGACATCTATATAAAATATATGCTAGCGATTCCGTCTGATTCTTTATGTTTGAATTAGGTACATAATACAATTCAACCATAAAACAATCAGATTACTCAACACTGGCACTGAAATCGTCCGTTCCGACTCTTTCAATTTAAATAAGACTAATTTCAATTGGTGTTCACATTACACAAAATTTTCACTTTCCAAAGACACTAGAACGTAACATTAAATTTTGTAATAAAAATCTATTTTTTTTAATATCAACAATTTGGCACATCAGCTTCCTGTTTCATGAATACGCTACGAAATAAGTCAACAATGCAATGGGAAATTGGGGAAACGAAGCAAAGGATGTGCGAGGAACGTGTTCACTACGGTCTAATATCGGATATTGTTGTACAACAAATACTTCATCAAACGCAGTACTACACGTCCAGGCGGAGCCACGGGAATATCAGCCTTAATATAATACAATAGACCGGGTCGATATAATATAGAAACAGTTGCATCAAGTAAATTATTATACACGAATGGAACTCTTATCATATCGAAGCTAAGCTTCGTTGTATTGCCTGTTCGAAAGCATTTTTATATTAACCACAAGAGCTCTTTTTGAGAAGATTATTCCTCGAAAGAGGATTGCATTTGCCATTACTGTTATGTTATTCATAGCTTGGAGATAGTTGTACACTCCAATACATACACAACTTATAATAATGGGAATATAAAACCAATATTTTCATGTTGTTACTAGCTTGTTGAAAACAGTTTTAAAGTTTAAGTTTTTAGCAAAACTTCAAAAGTCAGAAAAAGAATATGAATTACCATGAAAAGGCAAAACAACGTAGCTTAAACACAAAAGTATCTTAAATACTAGCATATGGTTTCCGCAGGGAACAGTTTCTAAAGATAGATAGGAGTACACTAGAGACCAATTTATGATTACAGTACACTACGAAGACTAGATTAGGGGTCACGAGTCCGAAAAGACCCGCTTATAAATAGGACGGGGGAATATCTCGCGGTCTGGTTCCATCGCTGCTCCGCAAGCAACCAACTACGGTTACATTCATATAAAACATTCAATTAAAACTATATTACAACATTCATTTAAGGAGCAGTGTTGGATATTGACATGTTTGTAGGCGCGTTAACAAGCTTCCTGGTAAATTGTTCAAGTTTTCGTAAGTTAGCATTAAATTAACGACAGGTTTTAGCCGTTAGAAGTTTCTTTATTCAGAATTCCCATGGAGCTCTTCAAATTTTATAAATTAGAAGTAATTGGAGCGTTCTCTTTTACCTAACTTTGTCCACCTCTCTCCTTTCGTCACAATACCAGTCATGACAAAACAGAACCGTGAATTGTTGGCATGGCATTTCCAGTAACTAGAGTAAAGAATTTTATTATCTCTATTTAGTAATTGTAGTTTAACACTAAAATTGCGTAACATAAATACCAACAGATTGTTTCCCAATTCAAGTTGTTCCATATTTTAAGCGTTTTCACAGAATTGGCTGTTACATTCGTAACTACAATGTCGCCAACCTCAACAGATCATTCTTAAATATTAGTCAGCAAATATTGATTCGTATTTTGATGTAGTTATTTCATCATCATTCGAACACCCAACAATTCAGATTGTTCGTCTCACATTTAAATCATACGCTCATGGGAACATAAGTTCACTACAATTCGAAAATTACCTCATCGACACAAGAATATACCCAAAAGCGGTAATACAGCTGGAAGGAATTTAGAGAAAATGGTGGAACTTCCCGCGTGTAAAGCTCTTCTTGCGGGTTCTGGGGAAGGGTCGTTAGGGTTGGCTAAAGGGGCTCTTCTTGGGAATACAGCTACGGCACCGCCGTCGGTAGTGGCAGCGACGCACCATACTTCATCAGGTTCAACAACGTGAAGGACTGCCCTCCAGCAGTGCTGGGCGAGGTCTGGGTTGAGAGTGGCGTGTGTCGCTCGGGTCGTGACTCCTGAACGCACCCAAAGCACTCGCACGTTTTTGCCGCAAGCGCCGCATTCGAGCCGCCAGCCGCCCGCCGCGGGCACCGCGCTCAGTGCTGTTGCTGTCGCTCCTCCTAAAGTTACCATCCCAATAACTACAATATCCTCAAGTTTTAGTACATTTTAACACATGCCAACACAAAAACCAACCAACGTTTTTAACTCTTTCAGTCGACATTATCTTTGATTAGTTTCAAAACTAACTATGTTATTATACCAACATCTACTTGAACCCCAAATCTACAAGTTAGTATATGTTCTTTTCAGACTCACCAGTGACTTTCAAAGTGACTCTCTTCAGTTCCCGGAGTCGCTTGAGGTCGGGTGCGCGCGCGCCGACGCAGCGGTACTCCCCTCCTTCTTGGTACAACGCATCTTTTATACCTTAGCCAAAAATAAAATAAATAAGACAATAACTTTTTAAATTTTGAGATTTTAGCATTCACAATGCTATTTTTATATAATACTAAATAATATACTAGAAAAAATAGGACTCGCACCAGATCATGTTCTCGGACGGGAATCGAACCCGCGACCTTTGGATATCCGGTCCAATGCTCTGACCGCATAAGACAATAACTTAGTTAAAAGACAACTGCTCCTAAGAACAGAGGTCTGCCGCGTAACTATATTGATATAAAGTTCATGTATCAGATTTGTGCGTTTTTTGCAACGAAGCTAGTCTCGTTATTACGGACATCGATAAAATGAAAAAAAAATCCAAAACCGTAATAAAGGGACTTAAAATTTCAACATTTAGCTCTGACACTATTAGAAGATGGAACTATACTGTGCGTATAGCGCCATCTCACTACTAGTTTACTTTAATAACGGCGTTTGAATTAATTATAGAATAAGCAAAAGCCTAAAACAGAAATTGCCCCCGATCCTAACACGGGCGGCAAGTCTTTTCTATACTACACAGGCATCAAAGTGTTTCAGCCATTGTCTTGTAAAGGTTTACTTCATCTGTAATGAAATTATATTTACCCAGTACTCCATGGGCGTGGTGCGATCCCGCCGGCGCCCACGTCTCCGATGCGTTGCCGACTACGCGCCGCCACCAGCAACCGACACTGCCTATGGGACAAAAAGTAACAAACAATCACGAGAACAGTTCTTCAAACTTTTGAGGACACAAGAAAGTCAGCTGCCTTCAAATTAGAAGCGTGAAGAAGCGCCACCGAACTATTATTAGATGGTACCCTCGGGTTCTCAGAATTATTAATTCACTAAACTATTTACAGTTATATCGTACTGGAACCATGACCTTGAGTAAAATTTAGAATGTTTCAATTAACCTTTAGGGCAGTGTAGCTGCACGTTTCCGCCCACAGGAACTTCTACTTTCTGATGATCAGTTTCCTCGTCCTCATCCTGAGGCTCCGTCACTGGTTCTGCGTTATCTTCTGGTGCTGTGGAATTTGCCTTTATCAGTATTTAACAAATTGAAAAATAAATTAACTCAAAGTGATTTTCATTCTAATATTTTTCTAATCTGCCTTTTTTAAATAGTTGTCAATGTTTTTTCACCTATGTTAGGTAAAAAAATTCAAGACAAATCTTTGATAAGTGACGAATGGTAATAGCGGATTAGCCTCACAGACTTCTCACCGATCCCATTGAACGGTGACATTGAGGTTATGTTATCGGTGCGTACCCAATAGACCGTCGCGCGCAGCGTCGCGTCGCCGAGCCGCTCACCGACTCGTCGCCTGCCTCGCTGTGCTGGAGGGGGGGCGCTGTTAACACAGTATCACTCACCGATTACATTGAGGTAGTACCCAATAGATGAGTACTCGGCGTCTAACCACGTGGCCCGGCAGCGGTACCAGCCGGCGTGCGACGCGCGCAGCGTCGGCCAGCGCAGCGTCGCCGAGCCGCGCGCCGACTCGTCGCCTGCCTCTACTGGAGGGGGGGAGCTAACGGACGAAATAGAAAACTATTAGGTGCCTATAGACTTCGATAATTGTAGATGAACACCAAGACACATCCAACAAGATACTATAGCGTGATTTTAAAGTCGAGTGACATACTTTCATCATCATCTTTCTCTAAGAAAAAATTTCTTCGTGGACACTTTGTTACTACGAGACTTTAAAATCACGTAGTATCTTGTGACGCTATAATACAGACAAAAAACTCTGAAAAGTGTTACTATTTTGTATTCACTTTCTTACATGTCGAGTACAAAAAACTACTACCCATATCACTTAGATTTAGACTACCTAGTACTCTCCTGAAAGCATAGACCGCATTTGTTATCTATATTAATTTGGCAGGAAATCCTGGACCTTAGAATTGTGACAAGAGAACTAGCTAACGTCGTTGAGTAATATAGGCTGACCTGGTAGGGTCCGCGTCGTCCCTGAGCCACCAGGCTCGAGCGGGCGGGTTGGCGTCCACGTCACAGCGTAGCGCCGCCGCGCTTCCAGCCGACAGCGATACTCCGAACCCAGGCCAGCGGGAGATCACGAATGAAGGCGGGTCTAGACGAAATAATGCAATTTATCATCCTTTGGTGAATTTACAGTAACTTTTGCCGACACACACAAGTGTGATATTCACTCACCAGACAATCACGTGAGTGGCGAGGCGAGTGTCGAGCCGGGCAAGGCAAATAGCGAGCTCTCGTATGTGTACAGCAAAGTCGCTATTCGCCTCGTTACTTGCGCGCTTGGGTTGGAAGCGGCATTTTGGACACGACTCAAAGGGTAGGAGCGGCGTCGAAAATAGTTCCGTCTAGTGACTCGCGCGAATGGCAAGGCGAGCACGAACGTTTGAACTCACAAGTGACGTGTATCTCCAGCTTTGCAGTGTGCGTGTCAGCTGGTGGCGGAGCGGGCGCGGGCGCGGTGAAAGGCGTCCGCTGGCGCGCGTGGCACTGCAGCGTGGCGTTGTGGAGCTCGCGTGCCGCCGTCACCACGGCGTGCGAGAGGGACACGCCCTCTGCAGGACACAGCACATGTTGAAGCTAACCGTTGCAGTCAATGTCAGATTACATAATCTAAACCACCATATTTAAAGTTGGACTATCTCATGTATTATGTTTCAGCTTTTTTATTTATTTATTTAATATCTAGAAACAAAAAGTCTTATGCTTTACTGATCTCCCACCAAGGTGGGTCAGTTACTAACGATTGTATTTCTTTGGGAAGTATTTTAGTTATTTCATAAGTGTTCTAGGAATATTAGGTGTTTTCAATCATTGTCAGTCACTGAGGCAACAACATCGTGTTAACGCGACTATTTCCTTCATTATTGTAATAACACATCACATCCATCAAAAACATGTCATCTTATCATAGTAATAAAGTCTACCAACCCTTTTTTACCCTCAAAGATATAAAGACATGCTGGCTATATAGTAAAAGCCTAATAAAAATATATAAAATTATTATTTTGCAGGGATCAAAAATCTGTTCAAATCTTTTTTGACCTTTTTGATAATTTTTCGGAATGGCTGATATAATTTTTTTTCGAATAATTTCGAAGCGTCAAAAAACGTCTAAGTATATAATTATCGAACATGCTCACATTTAACGAGAGTCGGTTGAGAAATGCGACCTGTAGAGGAGAACAGCTGGACAGACAGACATACGGAAGAATCTTTTGCCTCAAGCTGAAACGGAGACGCTTTGCGTTCACTCGGTCAACCGGTATACCATAAAACCTTACCTATGGAGTAATTGGTGTTATGTATCCTGAGGTACGGCCGATGGTCCAGAGAGGGTTCCAGAGCTAGCAGCCGCCATGACAGCTCCGGGGGAGGCACGCCACCTGAGAAGAGAGGAGATTTTAGCCGCCTCTTTGGTCTAGTGTCTAGTTCGTCCACACGTGTGAGACGCAGGAGTCCCGGGTTCGATTTCCATGTATCCACCCCCAGGATTCATTTGTACTAGTTTTGGTTGGTGGTAGGGCTTATTTCAAGTCCGCCCGGCTAGCAACCACCATCTTACCTAACTCTGACGCCATAACAACATTTTTTTTCTGATTAAAAGGTACCCTATGTCCTTTTCTGAACCCCTGCTAACGTGTATGAAAAATTTCATGATCATCGGTCAAGTAGTTAGGACGTGAAAGCGTAACAAATAAACAAAATTACTTTCGCATTATTTTATAATATTTTTATATTAAGATAAATAATATTAGAAAAAATACTAGAAAAAATCGACTAACCTGTAGCACCTCAGACGGGACTCGAACCCGCACCCTTGGGATTCCGGCCCAATGCACTGACCAATTATGCTACCGAGTCGCTAGTGGGAGCGGCGAAATTTTCTAGTACTTTTAACTTCTTCGCTGCAAGCCAGCGCAATTTCATCAATGTGAGGAAATACCCCCACATTATATTTTTATATAATTAAGTTAGGATCCAATAGACAATAATTAATCATATTTTCATGGGAAACAATGTTCAGTAATCTTATTGTTTCCGCACTATTTAGATTCCACACTACCTAAATAATAACATGACAAGTTTAAAAGAATTTTTAAGTATTTGATTGAATCAGGC
Source organism: Catoptria pinella (assembly GCA_963556745.1). Lineage (NCBI taxonomy): Eukaryota > Metazoa > Arthropoda > Insecta > Lepidoptera > Crambidae > Catoptria > Catoptria pinella. The sequence goes on along the minus strand of OY750782.1, from coordinate 135,929 downwards.
GTCACTTGGCGGAAGTCCCAAACCATTGTGAAAAAAGAAATTATGTAGCTTACTTCCGCAAAAAATATAATACAAGATACACCACCCGCCCGCCTGCAAAAAAATGCACATGCACACCACAAAACATCAGTGCACAATACCTGCAGTTAGCAAGACAGCGACTCACCTTGCACCTTCACTAATTAGACAGTGTAGAGTATACACGTGTTTCGCCCCAACCCGGAGCATCCTCAAGAGTTTGATCGTGCGAAACCAACAAAATCAAATCTATTTTAAAAGAATGCAGAACCAGTGACCTTTCGCTCTGATATTCCACCAATTCTTACTTAGGAATGGAATTTCCTTGCTGGCTGCGTATTTCTTGAGCACCCGGAATTTTTGGGATTGACTAGCTAGGGGATTTGAAATTGGAATCAATTCAAAGTCTCTAGTGGCTCTGTGAGCTGGTAGGCCTCGCGTTTGTGACATTTTTCGAAATGGCTGATATATGTATTTTCTTCGAAAAATATCGAAAAACTGAGTCGACAAAAAATTTATAACGTGTTGCCCCAGCCCGACTTCGCACGGGTGGCGCCATCTATTAGTTATATTGAGATTTAAAATGACGTAAAAGAGAAAACATGTATTTTACGTCTTTCCGTAAATTTTCTGAAAATTTTCTTTAATACAAACCCTTTTCAGATAATCACAAACACAACAAAAAAATGAATTATCTAATTTGGTGAAGCCGTTCTTAAGTTATGCGCTTACATACATTTCGTTTTTTTTCAATTTATTTTCATTTTTATTTATATAAAAAAAAATCAGAAGTAACTCCTGATTAACTATTAAAGCTGACAAGTTTCTAGCGCCCATTCTTCTAATCAGCCTGCATTAGTGGTAAGGATTGTTTAGTTTGTTTGAATAAAAAGTTTTGATTTGAATGTTGAATCAAACAATAGTTGTGAAGACTCACCTTCGGCGACACACCTGACCTCGAGCACGGTCTTGTCTCGCACCGGCACCCACGTGTTGCCGGCGTCCAGCCGCCGCCCGTCCACCGCCAGGTACACGGAGCGGACCGGCTCTAGGGAAACAGCACATTAAACATAACGCTTTGGAAGGCATGATGAGCATTTTGGTACTGCACAATAAAGTCATTAAGTTTTCTGGCTGTGATTATACTTGTTATTGGTAAGTGGTCTTACTCCTACAGTAATTACTGTGGAGTAATTATTGCAGGAGTAAGACCACAAATAAGCATTGTAGCTCAGAGTCGTTGAACGCGAATGGGTGAGGTTCGGGTAAACCAGCGAAAGAAAATGGAAGAAATCGCGCAAGACAGGCAGCCAGCAATGGCGTCACTTTGTGTCGGATTCTAACACCGTTTGCACTAAACTTAAGGATCGCCAAGTCTTTTCGTAACTACAACTCGACCAAGATAAATAGGCGCATGCGTGTTGTATGACAGCTAAGTTAGTTACACCGTTTTAATTTGGTCAAGTTGTAGTCAAGAAAAGACTTAGGCGATTCTTAAGTTTAGTTCAAATGGGCTCACTTGGAGCCATCGGAGGTGCTTCTGCGCTAGTATGCCTCATGTTACCGTATATAAGCAGCTGTGTAGGCTTCCCGGAGACAGTCTTGCCGGCCTTGTCGACGCCGGCGCACCTCCAGGCGCCTGCGTCGGCGCGCGTCGCCCGCCCCACCACCGCGCTGCCGCCCTCCCGCCACACGCCTTCCGCAGACGATGGTGACGATGATAGAGACATGGGCTGAGTGGAGAAGTTCGCATTTAATCGGAGATTTTATTACAACAAGCCACTCTAATAAAAATAAAGGGAAAATAGGTTAATTTTTTATGATAGTAGAATCATGAAAAGCGAAGAAATACAGTATCAGGTAAAAGTATTAATGTAAAAAACATCTTGGCAGGCGTAACATCAAGATAACAATGAAAAAGACCTGAATTATACCTAAAGAATCGATGAAAAAATTTTACGTCTACAGTAGCTTTATTGCAGCAAATTCCCTGACTGTACAACTTTTTATTTCGTAGCGGACCAACTTGAGCAACTTGCCATACTTTTGAAAATTACACACACTACTAAAATACGAGTTTTCCAAATAAGCTGTCATAAAACAGCGAAAACACACTAACATCTCCTTTCAAATCCGTACAAGAGCTTTTGAGAACTGAAATAAATTTAAAAAAATACCGCCCCAACTTGGCTGCCTGCCAGTTGCAGAAGTTTGTGCATTCATATAACAGACATTCGCAAATAAAGTTAAGGAAACACTGGAATTTGGCAGGACAGTGTCGCAGTAGCTCAACTTCCCGGAGCACTTACTCAAATGCGCAACATATTTAGTGACTCGTGGACTCATTTTCACTTTTGATCATACATTCTGTTGTTCAACTGGTTCACTGTTTTGTAAAATAATCCTCCTTTTGGGTTGAAGTGCACTGTAGTTAAGATTAAAGTATTCTCACCTCGTTATCCTTGTACCAGCGCAGGTTGGTGACGTTGACCAGGTCGCAGGAGATGACGGCCTTCGCGTGAGCCTCAACCAGTAGCTCACGGTCGCTACGGGGAGCCTGATGACAATAGAGTACTTATACAGCTTGAATCAGAAAGAAATATTATGCTTCTATGCGTAAAGTGTTTTGTCATAATGACCCTCACTGATCTAAAATCGCTCACACTCCATTCTGAAAGGGAGATTACATGTTCAGTTTAGCATCAGTCCATTCCATCAGTCTGGTACAAATTTTGGATCATCAGTCTGGGAAAAATTCAAAGTCTATACTGACTGATGGAATGGACTGATGCCAGACTGATCATGTGATCTCCCTCTAACTCCTTTCAACACAGACATTTTACTTACATAATGATTTAAAAAACTACTAGGTAATGTAGTAGATGTTATATTATATTCCCAGCTAAAGCTGTAAGTAATTTGAAAGGGAATATTACTTGCTCCTTCCTTTATTGTCATGGTTGTGATTCGGATTAACAAACAAGTTCCATACTTTTCGATACAATACAAGTTCTATACTTAATCCACTGATTATTTTGTAACACTTACGCGCCTTTCACATATTACCAAGTTTGACGCCATAACAACAATTTAAAAATTGTTGTTTCGGCAGTTAGAGGTAAAATAGCCAGTTCCTCAATAGCGAGGATTTCGGGTGTAGTGCGCTTACACTTTCGGCCTTATCGTCACTTAACATCAGGTGAGGTGAAGGTCAAGCACTATCCCGTTAATAGTAATAATATATCTAATATAAAAAGGTGAAAAAAACCTTATTTTGAATGTTTTTTAAATAATTAGAGTTTTAAGGATGATTATATTTTTTAAAACGATGGCTTATCTGCTTGCAGTAATTGCTTTATTTATTTGATTTCTGACCTTCAATTCAACAATAATGAACAAATTACCAACATGTTTTATGCCTAATTTGACTGCAATTTTAGCTGTGGCGTGGCAAGAAAGTATTCAGCGATCTATAAGATCTAATTTATTTTTTCTATATCAGTAGTGAGCAATCAAACCTACGGTACTCAAGACTTTTAAGGTTGTTACTTCGCTCCATTACCCAACCCTAATCACATTCCTTTCACTCAAGGGTCCTTACAAATAGCCTGTCTGTGTCTATATTTCATATTCCACCAGTTCTCAATGCTAAGACGGTAAACACTGAATAGGTCCTGAAGTAATGCCGTCTCCACGAGGGTCGGAACACGCAAAGCGGCTTAGAGAGAACGACTATCGATTGCGGTAGCAAAAAAATAAACGGGCACAGATTTGCTTTGCAAAAGAATCTCGTCGTCATAATATGGGAAACAAGATTTCGATGCGAGTTAAAGCTCTTTTGAGAATGTCTGCGGGCAACAAAATGTGATACTGTGCTTTGTGTTAAATGAGTTCTATTTGTTTTGGAAGTTTATCCGATTAAATGGAAGATGCTAACTTATTTAAATAGAATAAACATTTAAAATGCAAGTGTATAATTTAAGAGGATTTTTTTTTTACGTCCTCTGCTACCAGCCAAAATCCATCTGGCGTGTGCATAGTATATCGGAGAGTAAGCTCACTAATAATAACAAAGGCACAATCCCATAAAATAACTTGAGTAACTGCACTAACCTGTACATTATTTGCTGGTGCTGGCTGATCTTGGAGGTGTGGTCTCCTGGCATGCGCGGGGCGTATGACGAAGGTATCGAGGCGTGAGGAGGCGCGGGGACCGGGCGCGGCGCCGGCGTCGCCTATAGCATCTCTCACTGCCCCTCGAATGTTCAGGATCGTGTCGCCTGTCTTCACGCGCCGGTCTGCTGGCTGTTAAGGAAACGGTGATGGTTGTAACTCTGTTGTTGGGGATCTGATAACTTTTTTGCTGAACGCCAATTAGTAAGAATTCTTTCAGTTGATGATTTTCGAACTTTCACTCAGTAACGACGACAGAATGTAAGATGGAAAATAAGATACTTCGTAAGTAATCTTAAAACTTTACAATGTGAACATGTAAATTACGACATAATAATCTAAATACGTGTCAGTGGCTAGGGCCGATTCCCATCGGCTTACCTTTTAGAAAACCCACCCCACCGATCCACTACGCAGATCATAATATTTTTGCAGAATGGCTTACCTCCGCCATAATTTCATCCCTCGCCACTGCTATGTAATTATCATCTAAATTGTACTACTTATTTGCGCGATGTGTCCACACATCTAAATGAACTTAGAACAAATGTGTTCTAAGTTAAGTGTAATGACACTCCCTGTTTTTTGGGCAGTCGTGTATCAAGCGAATACACTTACTTTTGCCGTCTTGTCCCATTCTTGTCCGCTGCTCCTCTTCATTCGTTCTTCGCTACCACTACTTGGCGCTACTCCGCTTTGTACCTTCGTTTCATCATCAGTCTCAATGGAGTTAGCACTACTCAGGTCTTGGGGTGTCACCAGGATGCGGCTCTCTTCGATACTCGTCTCTAAGTCGTTGTAGGAAGGTTCTGAATCGATTGTGTCAAGGATGTCTGGCTCTTCAGTGTCCTGTTGAAGTTGAAATTTAGTTACAAGAAAAAGTTTCTGCTTATTTCTTGGGAGTATGTAGTTTAGAAAATTGGATTTTAAGTTGTAAAGCAATGCATAAAGATTTTTTGATGTTCTGATTGTTTGATGCTAAGCTAAGTATCACATTATACATAAATTATACGAGTATAGCTTTGACAAAACCACAGGTATCATTACAAGGATTGTACGAATATAAGGAACACAACGGCAAAGTAGCAATCCATTGGACCCGGATTCCCGGCAGTATTTGCAATCATTAACACTGCAACCATATTGGGCTCACATGTAGGGTTATGGCACATCCTCTTACCCAACTACATGGAAGGGTTGTCCCACTCTGGGGACATTAAAATGGCTCATGATGAACTTCTTACTTGTAGTGGGGGGTAGAGGGGCCCGTCGCGGACGAGCTCTGCCGCATCGACGAGGGGCGCGGAGGCGGGGGCGGGGGCGCGCTCCGAGCTACTCCACTCGGTGCTGCCTGACAGGGGGAAGCCTGTGGACAAATAGACAGGACTGTAGCGCTTAGCAGCATCATCTCATCTAGTAATGAGTTAGAAGATTGTCGCAAAACGAGCTTGTTATATTTCGACAGCTAGCTTTTCTTTACGACTGCGTCCGCGTAGGATTTCATTTCTACAGGGAATATTGGGAACCTAAGCTTAAGTCTTTTTCTCAAAACTGCTTAAGCGGCTTAGTTAATTTAGGCTAGGACAACCGCGAGAAACTTGAAAAGCTCTGGCACTATAGTAATAACATATAACTAATATATAAAAAATGTTAAATCAAATCACCACGAGCATTTGTTAATCTTAAGGCTCTAGACAAAATGGGTCACCCACTTTTTTTTGTCACAAAGAGAGATCTTAGTCCGCATTACAAAGTCTTAACCGTATCACTTTCTTTCACAGGAAACTTACAAGGAACATGTAATTCCGAGATTCTATTCCCAGACAACAATGTTGAAAAACAGTTTATAGTCCAGTTGTCAGGTAATTTTACTTGGAAATAATTCAAGGAGTTTTAAATTCTTGTGCGTCAGCACTAAAGGCTGACATTAACGCCCTTACCAATAAAGATTGTATAGTTACACAGTGTTTTGTCCCATTCTTTTTAATGTCAATCTTAGTTGGAGAGACAGCAAACAGAATGAACTAAAAAAAAATTCTTAATGATAGAACCTGCTCACAAAATTTCACGAGGATCGATTGAGAAATGGGACCTGTAGAGGAGAACAGCCGGACTTCCGGACATACGAAAACATTTTTGCCCAAGCTGAAACGAAGACGCTTCGCCCTCGTTCGGCCAGTAATAGTGCTGCAAGTTTCTGATAAACGTTTTTACAGAGCGAGCCTTTATGCGTGAGATTTTGCACCATAATTCCATTAATTTATATTTTAATATTTCGGTAATAGGTCTTAATGACATATATTTAAGTAGTCGTATTTTCTCAAACAAACTTATTCAAAGGCGTTGGATCTAAAATATGGCTGGTGTTTGTAGAACCCTCTCGGATTCAATTAGAGCCTTTGATCCGGCTATAATTGATGTTTATTAAGAAATAATTTAATCCCTTCGTTCCTTCGGGACCGTCGGCAAGTTCTCCAGAATTACCGGCTGTTTCTGCCGGATTGGGGTTGTTTGAAGTTATACAGGGTTTGTTCTTGGCTTTGGGAAGCTTTTAATTATTATGCTTATCTGAATGGACTGCATGGATGGAATGCGAAAGGTCTAAGAAGAGATAATATGTAACAAAAAATATTTACGAGCCTTTTCTTCCATCGACTCTAAATTCACAGCGGTCGTTGATAGTTATCTCACTATCTGAGTTCAATGCCAGGTTGGCCAAAATGTGAAGAACAGCATTTCATTAGGGTTCTGTACCAGAATGGTAAAAAGGAACCCTTATGGAGAAAAATCTGAAATTATTTTATGTGATAAGTTTATGTAAAGAATACAGGAGAAATAAAACGATGTCTCTAAATAGTAAACTTTTCCAGAATAATGGTACGGAACCCTCGGTGCGCGAGTCCGACTCGCTCTTGACCGTATTTTTTTTTAATTTTGAAATAAATTTCATCTCCACTCGCGAATATAATGATTCTTTTGTGTAACCTAAATTATAGCAAGTGCACTGCAATTAGAGCGTAGGCGCTTAGAATGTTGTAGTATTCAAGTAGGTCTTTGTTGCCCAAGTAGCACATAATTCAAATGAACAATTTGTGTATTCTCAAATCCCGTCGCGTTCCCGGGCGCTCACGTAATGTGCAGTGCGGGAACAAAGCATTTATCCTCTGTACCGCTTAATTCCTACATTTATTAACGAAGAAAATATCATCTAGCTAGATCTGTAGAACTTTCTTTCTTTTAATTTATTTCCAAAATAATAAATTACTAAGATATCTAGTGTAATGAATAGCAATTTTCCAGCACAAGGTGCAGCAATTTTATAACTGACACTTAATTGTCATTTACACACTTCCATAATCTTATTTTTGGTCTCGTTTATCTTTAGCCTGGCCCTCTAGCATGACCACCGAAACGCGATATGATACAGCGATTTAACATGTTTAACTGTCAAAAGACAATGGATTTTGACAGTCGAGTGTCGATAAAATGCTATATCACGCGATATATCTGACTAAGTCTGACATCCCACAATAATATTATCTAACATTGTGTTGTGTTCCGCGAGTTAGAGGTAACAATTGTTACACATCAGATGAGATGTTGCCTTCATCTCGGCTATGTTCGTTATATCGTCATTTGGTGGATAAAAAAATTGGGTACCTACATACTTAAGGTTGAAAAAAAAATCTTGCTTTCATGGCATGGCATCTATACTTTACTTCCAACTTATCGATAGCATTAGATCCTATTGTCATTGAAATACAGTTATTAAGGGAGATCCTCAAAAAATATGTTTTTTTCTGCTTTTTGATATTAACACATCGTTCGTCCATAAATTCTGGACTCGCCGACGCAGATGGATCGCGCTGTCAAACTGTTCTTCAACATTAATCTTATCCCGCACCACCACCCCCTTTTTACGGCGTTTTTTTATGACGGAAAAGTAATGAGTTTTTATGTGTTTCATTGTTGACAGATAAAGTTGTTTTATAGCATGGCCAATGTTAAGATGCTGTAAAATGTTTGTATGGTGTCTCAGTGAGCTGTAGACCTCGCTCAAATTGTATGTTTAAAAATTAATCTAATGTCGCCACGAGCTCGAAATGCTTTTGAAAGCAGTACGAGTACTATGTTTTGTAGGTTTAGTATTCTTTTATTTTATCTATTCGAAGCTAGATGGCGCTTCTAATTTTGATCATTTTTCGAATGGGTGAATTTTCATACGCATTATTTCAAAAAGCTGGCTCGACAAAAAAAACTATGTAATTATCGAACCTACTTACAAAGTTTTACAAGAATCGGTTGGGAAATGCGATCTGTAGAGGAGAACAGCCGGACAGCCATTTTTGCCCAAGCTGAAGCAGACACGCTTCGCTTGGTCATTTAAAAGGGTGTAAGCAAGATTCATTCAATTGACAATAATGCTCATACCGGAATTCGAACCCCAATACCGGAATTCGAATTCCGGTATGAGCATTTTTTTGATTGATCATTATGACCAACAATAATGAGCATTTGTGGGTATATAAATGTTTAGCACGTTGGTGCTAATATTTATGAATTTAGAACACCTTGCTTGTCCCTTGATCCTATTTCCCTGCTTAAAGAACAACCAAGCACTTTTCCATCCAAAATATCAAAAATAACAAGAGAGGACTAAAGTACCTACCGCAACACTATGACAATTTTTCTCCAAAGATACCGTAATGCGGGTTTCGTTATAATTCTCTTGCTCAGGAATGACACGGTGGTAATCACATTAGCCGTGAGCAGGCGCCGCCGCCGCCGCCGCCGCCGCCGCTGCCGCCGCCGCCCGCGCCAGCCTGGTTGATGCTAATCTAATGCAACGATGTGCAGGATATGCCCCGCTGCGACATTAGGACTTTCATAATATGGCTAAGTTTCAACTAACTGTTTCTCATAATACTAAATAATATACTAGAAAAAATAGGACTCGCACCAGATCTTTGGATATCCGGTCCAATGCTCTGACCGCTGAGCTACCGACTCACTCAGCGTGAATGTAAATGCTTAAATCTCAAAATTTCAAATAGTTTCTCATAAGCAAAACAAGTTGCATTAATATTGATATGCGTAACTAATGATTTTAATACCATTGCTTGCTTTTTAGAGGTATTTCATTTTGAAGCTGTATTTCTTTTTACTTTCAGGTTTTTTAAAGGAGGATTTTTTTTTTTTTGATTTTTTTTTTCAACTTTTTTTGATGTATGTTAGTGTGTAAATGATTTTTAACTTTATATTATATTTTGTTGTTTTTAAGGAGTTCCATTTTGCCTTCGTAGTCCAAGTCTTGTTTAGAACGTCGCAGACTATGGCTCGGCTTCTTTTGGTTTGTCTATACATATCCTATTTGTCTTTGAGGAGTTCCCTTGTGTATCTTCGAAACCCAAAATCCAATACCAATGAAATTAAAATATGACCATCCTTAAGGTATACCCTTTCAAACAAAAAAATAATCCTCTAAATCGGTTCATAAACAAAGAAGTTATGCCCTAAAATCCGTAAGAACTCGTGCGATGGTGAGCTAAATAACTGATATTTTTCAGGATGATGAAAAACCTCTAGCCATATCTCTGTAATTTTTTTAATGGGACCACATCTGAACTAACACCTGGTGAAGTTATGGTAAAACATACTTAAAATTAAATTGAAAAAAAAACATACCGTCGACTTGATAACCTCCTCCTTTTTTAAAGTCGGTTAAAAACACACTTAGCTAAACAATGTTTTTTTTGTGAATTATGGGGTTACTTACTAAAGATAATTTCATGAAAATTCTGTTCCGTTTTTAAAATAAACTGTCAGTTGCATTGCGACATACAGAGATGGGATCAAGAGATGCACGATTCTTGCTAGCTATACTTCGTTGTATCGCATGTTGCATTACGTCACATCAGCTGATTGCGTTTCCGGGATCGAATTAGTCGAGGCTGATGTGCATGGAGGCTGCACTGGAAGCTTAGCTCATGAGATTGAGTGGATTTGGGATGGAACTTTGGATACAGACAGAAGAGGTGTAATGAAAGTGCATTCCAATTTTAAGCATTTTTAACCGACTTAAAAAAAGGAGGAGGTTATCAAGACGACAGTATGTTTTTTTTATGTATGTTTTAATAAATGCGATTTATTCGCCAGGAGTCTAGAAAATTATTATTTTATCGTCCAGTTGTTAACTCAAAATTATATTCGTTGCTTACTGGTTGAAATATTAATATTATTCTAAACGTTATTCGACGGATAATCAAGTAATACTGTGTGAAATTGTTGCTCAAAAATGTGTGTTTGACGTTGTACGGCTCTAAGGGGTGAATATGGACTGGCGAGGTCTACAGCTCACAGAGCCATTGGTCATTATTATTGTTTGGGCAAATTTGTGTGTTTTTCGGTCCTCCGCCCGACGCGACGACCCTAGGATCAAAATATTACTAGGTACATATCAAATTATATAGAAGAGGCAACCAACACATTATATTTCTCTCTTTCACTCGCATTGACTGGGAGCAGTATATCCGATAGTTTACGGTAACGTAAACAGTTTGCGTCAACTCATGGTAGTGCCACTGGTCTTCATAAAGTATATATAGGAACCATCTCGATCACGTCAGCTTTCAAATATACAAAACCGCATCAAAATAGGTCCATTAGTTTGGGAGCTACGTTGCCTCAGATAGACAGACAGACACTTATAACACCCCTCTTTTTGCGTCGGGGGTTAAAAATAAAATGAACTCAGATTTTCTTGATTTTTAACGCAATCGCATTAATGGCAAACTATTATTATTTTTTAATCAGTTGACGTCACATAAAATCCCCCCTAATCCGAGTATGACACGGCCAATTACGATAGCACATAACTTACGCGTTATTTAACACAATTAATGTTTCTATTTTCTCTCCACCATTAGCCACTAGGGTAACCATTTCGGATGAAAATCTGGTACAAAAATCTTAACTAATTGTCGATAGAAGTCAGGACATTTCAATCACATTGTTTAAGAAAAGTATGATTATAAAAAATAAATATTATAGTCAAATCACAACAATAATTGACCGAGAGAGCGCGAAAAGAGTTTCCGTTTTAGCTTGGGCAAAATGCTTTCGTATGTTAGTCCGGCTGTTCTTCTCTAAGGGTCGCATTTCTCAACCGATTCTCGTGAAATGGTTCGATAATTATATAGATTTTTGTCGTCGATTCAGTTTTTCGATTTTTTTCAAAATGACGAAGATATGTCACCGCGGGGTCTACAGCTCACAGAGCCACTAGTTTAGTCCTAAACTAAACAAAGCTTATTATGTGGAAACTAAACTAACGGATAAAATTCATAAAACAATTTATACTAGAAACAAATGCTTTAAGTTAGTAAATAAATAAATATTTGACAACATCACATACATTGCTCCGATTCCAAAGTAAGTAGCTAAAGCACTTGTGTTATGGAAATCAGAAGCAACGGTGGTATCACAAACACCCAGACCTGAGCCAATATAGAAAAGTTCGTTTTCTAAATTGACCCAACCGGGGATCGAACCCGGGACCTCAGAGATGGCGACACCTTTAAACCCGGTGTACAAAGCCACTCGACCACGGAGGTCGTCCAAAAATCCGAGCAAATGAAAAAAGCCTGACAGATAGCAATAATCCGGATAATTTGAGACGGATGGTAACACGTGACGTCATCGCCGTGACGCCGTGACTACGTGACGACGTGTTAGGGAGGGGGTAATTATTTTTATTAGCGCTACTTGTACGGGATTTGTGTTGAGTGCCTCCCGTGCTGTGCAATTAGTGAGTCGGAGATTTTCGGGCGATAAAACACATTCGGGGTGAGGAAGTCTTACTATCTACTTAGGTGTTGCAAAAATAAAAATTGTTATTGCGGTTTGGATTATTTTTAATCGCAGTGATAGTTTTAGAAGATGCAGCACTTCGATTGAATATGAAACAGAATACATTTTGTGTGTAATGTTTTTCAGTAATAAAACATTCACAATTGCATTTATTTCTAAATTTTGTAATATATCTTGTCATCGTTATAATTTACTTTATCTTCAACAGACATTTTTTTAATGACGCATAAGCTTTTCTTAAGGACGGAAAAGGCTTCAAATTATTTTAAAACAGATACGATATAAACTCCAATATAAAACTCATAATTTTGTTATTATCAGTCGTAATCCAACCCCATCACATTAAAACCCTGCAAAATCTGATAGGCTACATACCTATGTCGAAGCAATCACATTAAAGGATTAACCGACGAAGTAATAGGAGGAGACCGTAGGCCGTTATGCAAAGCGCTCCCTTTAGGATCCTTTCAGGGTGATTGATCAATCGACTGCCGGTGACAACCTTCGGGGACGATTCAGTCGATTTTCAAGGCTCGGTATGCTTATATGCTGATTAAGTTAGAACTCCTTCATACCAAAGCACATGTCATGTAGGTAGGGTTGGCATTTTGTAATTGAATAGTTACATTTCCACCATTTAGAAGCCTGGGACAGTATGTCGTACTGACAAAGACCCAAAACGACATAAAAATATGTTATTTACAGCGGTTATCTTATCATCCCGCATATTAGAATAGCACCAATTTCACACTTAAAGATGTCGTAAAAGGCAACTAATGGCAGAGGCCGGGCCGCCGGAGGCCGCGCCTCTCCCTACACACGGTGAGATTTGGCCGGAAGGCCGTGTAAGGCCGCGCCTCTCCGTACGAACCTGCAGGCCGGGCCTGTGCATGTGGAGGGTTTATAAGACATCTAACACCTGCCCTGCGATTCTGTAAAATCAGACGACAACTCGCAACTCCCTTCGCAATTCACTCTCACTTCGCATCTCACCTCGCTTGACCTTGACCTTGACTTGCGTTGTACCTAGTGACAACCACACTCAACAAAATGTTAGTCGAGTTTTATCGATTCCAGTTTAGCTAATATGTGAGTTTTAAATTAAAATTTCTTATTTTAAGGAATTTGATGCAGCAAAAATAAAAAAAATAAAAAACTCTTAATTCGTGCCATGAATATAATCCCTATGCCTTAAACTGTATGTCCACGGCGTCCGTCTCCTCGGAGAGAAAAAACCGGACCGAATAGCGGCCTATATTTGTATGAACTTTTGTCAACTCGACATCCGGCGTCCGAAATCCGTCATCCGTTCTTTTGACGGGCTCCGAAGATTTTGCTTGATCGGATGAACCGCTAAACCGGAGCCTCGATTCGAAGTACCCCATTAGAATATAAAATACATATGGACTTGTCCACGGCGCAGCCACCCGACGTCCGTCTTCGTCAACCGTCATCTTTTGCGACTTGCCGAACTTGCTTATTGCGACAAGCACTTGCGCTGCGACTTTATTTTGTTCACACAATAAAGTTGGAAGTTTTTAGGGCAAGTTAATATTAGGGGTTAAAGTATGAAATTGCCGTTTTGTATGGAGAATTTTAAAGAATTTGAATTTTCCATACTAACATTTTCTTAATTTATTTAACAACCATGAACGCTAACGTTTTAAAACATTTTGCACTAATGTTTACACACTAATATAACGTATGCCACTTAGGTTATGCGAAAAAAATAAGTATCGGCTAAGTCACAACGAAATAAAAGGTCATTTCTGCTAACCAAAAAGGAGTTACTAATAAAAACAAATGTTAAAAAAATATCTTCACGTTTTTAAATTTGAGATTTTAGCATTCACAATGCTATTTTTATATAATACCAAATAATAAACTAGAAAAAATACGACTCGCACCTGATCATGTTCTCGGACGGGAATCGAACCTGCGACCTTTGGATATCCGGTCCAATGCTCTGACCGCTGCGCTACTGAGTCACTAGTGGGAATGTCGAATTTCTCCTAGTATATCAACTCTTACGCTGCAAGCCAGCGCCATCTCACCAATTACAAGGAATTACCTCGACATCAACTGAATACCTTTCCAGATATTTTTAAACAATTGATTAAGATAAGAAAGCTACATCATTTTTAAATTTGAGATTTTAGCATTTACAATGCTCCCGTCCCGTTCGATTTCCGTCCGAGAACATAATCTGGTGCGAGTCGTATTTTTTCTAGTTTATTATTTGGTATTATATATCTTCACGTTGTTGTAATTTATCGTATAGTGTATTAAATGCCCCATCGAGGTATCTCTCTTGCAGGAGAGGGTGAAACCCAAAACTTTTTTGTCTTCTGCGTCTTTGTACGTATATTGCAAGAAGTTGTCGGCATTCTAACGTAAAAAAGGCACGTGCACATGACATCATAGTAGCACCGCAGAGTGATATGTGGTTCGGGATTGGATCGGATCCGGACGCAATGGACAAACGTGATCCGTCTCCGTCATCCGTCTCCGTCGAAACGGACCGTGGACAGACCTATAATATTTTGTTAAGAATCCTGCTTTGTATAGTTACCTATATTAAGGCCCACTTGCAGTAACATTTACTAAATCTCGACTTTGTTAAACTTAGATGTAGCCCTTATGAAACTGTGAAAATTTTAAATATCGATTTAAAAATTTTACATATTCGTATGAGTAAAGTCTAGGTTTAACAAAATCGAGATTTAGTAAATGTTGCTGCAAATCGACCTAAGTACTCTTTTTGTATATATTGCTCATTGAATATAATGTCAATGTCTTGTTTGTCAATATTCTTCTTTGCGTTTTTTAATACAGTTTTTACAGTTTAATTTTATTATTTTCTTTCCCAAGATCCTATAATATCAAAAAGTATGTACTTTAATATGGTAGCAGAGCGTTAAGTTACCGGAAATAAAATTCAGATAGAATTTACGTCGAGAGTTGATGGAAAAGTCTATCGTTGAATCAGCAACAATCCAAGTGGGAGACACGAGAGCTTCATGAGGCGAACTTATTACTACGAATTTGTCACAAGACAACTGTGAGAAAGTTTTGCGATATTCTACAGCGAGGGAAGTATGGCTAGAACTACACCGCCTGTATGATGGCTTGCAAAAGAGTAAAGCCTGTGCATGAAGTTCTTCAGCTACACAGTGCAATCCAGTGGTGAAGTGTCACTACATATTAGCAAATTGAAGAACATCTGGTCTGAACTTACCAGGGAACTCCAGAAGGAACACCTGAAGGAAGAGCTGCCAGAACTACTCGAAGATGGCTGAACCGATTGAAAGGATCAACTGTCGTTTAAATATTAATAAAATATATTTATATCATCGCTTACATTTTTATTACATATACATATGCCTAGCCCCAAAAATGTTAAAAATAAATAAAGCTTTTTAAATTTTGAGATTTTAGCATTCACAATGCTATTTTTATATAATACCAAATCATATACTAGAAAAGAGTGGCTCGGTAGCTCAGCGGTCAGAGCATTGGACCGGATATCCAAAGGTCGCGGGTTCGATTCCCGTCCGAGAACATGATCTGGTGCAAGTCTTATTTTTTCTAGTATATTATTTGGTATTAAATAAATAAAGCTTTAAAAAAAATAAGCTGTTTTTATAGCAGTTTTTTTAGGTTTTCTGTTAGCACATCATGTTAAAAATGTATAAATCTACTGAATCTACTACCATTTCACAAATTGGAAGGCCTATCCAAGAATGAAATGACGAAAGAAAACTTGTAAAGGGTTTTTGACCACCGATAAATTAAATATGACGTGAACGCCATAGGCTATTTACTATATTTCGTCTACGTTATTGCCCTAGAGCTAAATCGGCGTAAGATGGCAAATCCCTAGTTTGCCTCCTTTGAACTTCAGCAATTGTTTGTAGCTCTTCTAGTCTCTCTTCTTCTGAAATTGTGAAAGCCGGTATTTCTGCGCGATTGCACATGTTGTGCAAAACACAGCATGCAATAACTATTTTTGCAACTATGTCTGGATGATAATTGAGCATTCTGTGTACTAACAAGCACCTAAATCCCTCTATTCCCAGGAGTCTTACAAACCAGTATAATAAGTTTTACCTAACAATATAAAAAATTTTTTTAATCAAATTTTATACAATAACATGTAAAAAAAAATTTGACATTAAAATAAAAATGTTTTCTGAAATAACATCCTTGTAGGTGGTGGTGGTGGAAGGCTTGTGGCTCATGAACATCTTTGCTTGCACAACAATAATAGCAATGCAATTGTCCAGAAATTCAAACCGTTGACAGACACACCTATCTGTTGTTCTGATTATTGAGAATAAATACAAGTCATCTGGATATATAAACTCAAAGCTTTTCTCACCATCCTTTACATCTCTTACAAAGCATTACAGAAAGTAATATTAAAACTGGACGATCACCGCAGGTAAATTGTTTACTAGTGACCTATTTTATAATATGTTGTTGTTACCATAAATATATAATAATGTTAGTGTATAAGTCTAGCATTCCGGACAAACCGCCGTGGTTTTTGGTTTGTTACGATGAAAAATTTTTGTTTTTGTAAAGTTAAATAATAAAAAAAAAATAGTTTTTCACAAATTAAATAGCTATATAATTTGTGGTTAAAAACTACTTGTCAGTGTTAAAAAATAAAAAAATATTCACTTCTAAGACTTTCGCTCGTATACAGTTCATTAGAAATAAAACACTTTTTAAACACTTTTAGTCCTCCCGTGACCACGGTCCCTGGAAAGGTGTCGAAACGTCGGGAATTCTAAAAACCAATAAATACAAACTAAATAATTCTAAAACAACACCTGAATTAATAATATACGCGCTGTAATCCGTAAAAAGTGTTTTATTTCTAAAAAAAATATTATTTTAACATTGTTTGTAGAGGACTTCTTCTATTTTCACTCGTAAAATAGATACTTTTTATTTGACACTTTGAATCGGGTTCACTTGCGAGGTGAGCATCGAAGTGAGGGCGGAATTTCCTTACAGAATGCCACTTCTTATGTCATCTCATATTTCATCTGTCAAAATCTCACGGTCAATTTTAATTCAACACGCAGACTATTAGCTGCCTCAAATTCCTTAAAATAAGAAATTTTAATTAAAAAAACGCATATTTGCTATAAAGTTCTGTACCAAAAACTCAACAATTGTATCAAAAAACTGCAATCAATAAATCTCGACTAACGTTTTTTTGAGTGTGGCAGTCACTACAATACAGAACTCACTTCACTTCGCAAGTAAATAGGTGATGCTTACAGAATGCAAATTTAAGTGAGAGTGAAGGGAGTAGCGAAGTGAGATCTGATGCAAGAGGTTGTTTAATTCGAGAGGTGGACGGATAATTAGAATTGTGAAAAGAGAAATATATGTAGCTTACTCCCGCAAAAAATATATATGCAGGATGCACCGCCCGCCTGCCCGCAAAAAAATGCACATGCACACCACAAAAATATCAGTGCACAATACCTGCATTTAGCATGACAGCGACACACCTTGCACCTTCACCTTAGATAATTAGAAGCACCAGATAATTTTCATACCAACGAGATAACTTTGAAGCCTTGGTTCTCTGCCGATCTGAAGATAGCTACCCAGGGAGTGAATGGATGAGATCCAGATTGCAATACACACAACTGATCTATCAGGATTCTAAGAGCTGTTTTGATATGCTAAAAAATCGCGAAAATAGCATTATATTGTATGGAAATTCATCATTCACATTAGGGGACATTCTACAACCACTCTACACCCCATAAAAGTAAATGTAATCGTTTCCTTGATCGTTACGAAAAATCCTGTCACCTCTCGGTCTATACCTTACAGAATGCCACTTTTTACATCATCTCATACTTTATCTGTCAAAATCGGTAACCTATCCCAAGGTCGAAATTTTTTTGATCGAATTTCATTTTACTGAAATCTTTTCGACTGTTTTCGTTTCGCCTTTTTTGACTTCGTCGAAATTACGTTTTTTTCGTTACTCCGATGTCTTATTTGGTCGAAAAACATTTTACCGAAGTTATGCGCGGTCGAAAGAACATTTCGTCGAAGTATTATATTCCCGAACATTCATTACACCACTGATTTATTTGTCATATTTTCAGTTCACCAAATGAAAAACTTTGAATACATTAAGTAGGTTAGGTTAGGTTAGTGTTTTGACCATTCGCAGCTCTATAATGCTTGCATGCATGGTGCATGCTTGCTTAATAAAACATTTATTATTATAACAAATATCGATTATGTCAAATGTTACCTACATAATATAAATATACCATAGTTGCGGTTGCGGCCAAATAGTATTCGGTAAAATGTTGTTCTGGTGGTGCCAATACTAAAAAATCATTTTGAAAATCGGTGAAACGTAGTTCGGTAAAATGAGACATATGCCAAATGATATTTCGATGGTTTAAAAATATGGCAAACAATACATATAGCAACAAAAACTTTGGTCAACCGTTTCCGTTAAATGAAATTAGGACAAGTAAATTTCGGACAAGTTATCGGTTCCCGTCAAAATTCTCGCGGTCAATTTAGTTCAACTCGCTGACACGCTCGCAAGTGCAGCGCTAGTGCACATGCGAATTATCAAGCGAGTTTTGAGAATACCAATCAAGAAACTCACAGCGGATTCAGATGCGAGGTCACGAATGATGTTTTACAGAATCGCAATGCTGTGTGGACCAGAAAATGCCTCTTCACGAGTTTGGGAGTCCCCTTTTAAAAATATATAATATTTTTTATACTTTTCCTAACTTTGGGTCATCAAGACGCATCTTTGGTGGAAATATGAAGACTATATTTTCAATGGTTTACCTGCTAGAGCTTTGTGACTGACAACGGGCGGACGGACGGACAAACGGACACATGAGTGACAACAATAGGGCTCCGTTTGGCCCCTTCAGAGACGGAACCCTAAAAACAAAAAGTAGGTAATATTTTTCACTTCTTTGTTGGTAAGATTGCCAAGTAGGTCGCCATCCAGCATGACATACAGCCTGGCGTAAATTAAGTTACGTTTCAAGTCGTTAAAAAACAATGTTGCCAAAACCAGAACAGCGTCTGTGACTTTGTAGCATACCTAACATTTTTTAACCTATACAGCTCTTCCTATACAGGTCTCTTCTGCAATTCACAGAAAAATGTTTGAATAAGGTACACACCCTTAATGGTCTTCACACAGCAGGAAAAAGGTTATGAGTTGTCACATAATAATATATCTTATCTGCAATATGACTGAGACGAAGTGACTTAGGCATTATGTTCGAAGAAGTCTTTGACGAAGGTCGAAAGGTTGCTCAAGTCAAGGTCGAGTCGACCTCCGAATATATCATTATAGTATCTTTGTTCTCATTTCGTTATAATTTCACTGAGAAAGGAAAAGATAATTACCTATATCATTACAGAGATTATGGTGTTATCTTATGGTATATCAATCTCTAGTTATATCAATTTTAATAAAGCACGTCTTATGAAGTCGGGTGGGTCTTTTAAAATGACTATGTACCTTTTCGACTATGTACCTAGTGCAACAGTATATTAACAAAAAACCTGACTAAGTGCGTGTCATGACAAAGTTAAAAGTAAAACTATCACAGCTAAGTATTCTTTACAAGTTTACGAGTAACAGTCGACCAACTTATAAAATGTACTTGGCGCAGTACAAATTCTTCATTGGGGACTACTTAAATAACGTTGTCAGGTGTGTGAAACCGGTAGTATCTACATTTAAGAATATGAACCAAGATGGGCTACGGAACCCTACGCTGCGCGTGGCCCTTCACGCACTTGGCCGGTTTTTGAACATCTATTAGATAAATTAAACAACATTTGAGCGATGTCCACAGCTCACTGAGCTACTAGTAATAAAACTTAGATCAGGTTTTCATTAATTCAACATAATATATTTATATTTAGAGCAATCACCAAGATGAAATTTGTCGTCTTCTGTCGTAGCAATGTAGCGATGGCATATTATCTGATTTGATGACTAGATATGCCGTCAGAAGCGTCACAAAGCTGACGACTTTCATCACTTGTAAAAACAGCTGTTCCGTCTGCGAGGGATCGCCTTAAATGCTGGACTTGTGTTAGCGACCGACTCATTACATAATTAACTTGTAATTAACTCATCGCGGAAAACGGACGAGAAATTGTAACTTTAACAAAAAAATATTTTCAGTTTATTAATTCAATTACAGATAGGTATTTAAATACCTTTAGTCGGATAATGTCCACTACATCAAAACGTCCACAGTATCAGAATGGTAACTTCAAATGTTTTGTGAGAAAAAATTTTAACCCCAATTTGTGACTGCTCTGTATGTACATAAAGTTTCGGCTAATATTTTTTATTGTTTATTATTGAACTCGTATCACCAATCTATTTTATTAATTTATGGAAACTTTGTATATGATGCAGTGAATATGATATGTATAGTGATATGATTGTGTACTACCAAAATTCGCTAATTATTGATTAAATTAACTAAAAATATTTGACAGAAGCGCGAGTTTATTCAAGGTCAAAGATATTATTATTAATGACTTGGATAGATGATTTATACACCACTACTTGTACTTAACCTCGAACCCTAAATCTTGTATACAAAACTCCTTTTGGCGGGAAATTATTGCCTAAACCTTTTCAAGGGATGAATTACGGGCGGTTCATGGGCTATTTACACGACACGATTTCGGTCGTACGATTTGGTAAATAGGCACCACTACAGAAATCGTCCTACGGGCATTAGGGGTTGGGCATGATCGTAAACTACTTTCTACTTAGTTGGCGGCCGTGAAGATCACGTTTTGACCGTCCACACTTGATTACAATAATAATTCCAATTTGAGGACAATCTTTAATCATACTCTTGAATTCGGTATTTGCCTTCCGATTCATTCATTTACTTATTTAGTTTTTATTGTAACAATCTTTATTATACATTTATAAAACAAATGTTACAAAAGGCGGACTTAATGCTAAACGCATTCTCTACTAGTCAACCTTTAGGAAAATGATATCAATGAAGGTGGTATATAAAGTAAAGGAGTAATAAATACAACAGATTTCAATTTCAGTAGCAATTAGATTCACTCAATGATAGCACAATTTGGCGCTAATGTTCAAAGTGAGACTACTAAGGCATATAGGGTATCATATGAAAGAGCGCTGCTTACACATTTTCAAACATTTTTTTTTAGGCCACATAGTTTTCGACTTTTGATGAAGTATGAAAAAATACCGTTCCGTGTGATCCTCCTTAGTTTGAGAGTAATCAAGAGTGTCAATCAATGGGACTGATTTCATGTGTAAGCCTACTGGTATGCGACTAGCCGATTGACAAAAATCGTCGGAAGTAAATGGCCACTACGCAATCCGCGCGCAAGTCGGCCGGTTTGCTTAATGTTGGTCGTTACAGGTAACGAGCGCCGGTTACCGAGTTACCCGCCTACTTCAAACTGTGCGCATAAAAATGTGTTTGACACAGCGAGCGTGCGGCCTTTATGTTGGTTACCCTAAGGGGGATCACACATTGGCTTGGCACTATACTGCATCACAAGATTGCGGATTTTAGTATTATGGTTCAAGTAAGTAATAGTTTATTTGCGTGAATATGCTACATTATGTTCTTAAATAATACTAATTACCAACATATTCTATCGTTGTGTATACGATGTGAAAAAAATAAATTAGCTTTAATCAGGATATAAGCTAATAGTTGAAAGAAAAAAAAATCATGATTACAATGATTAATCAATAATTCCATTTCAATATCATAATTATAATAATCATTCCGTACCAAAATGGTAAAAAGGAACCCTTATGGTGCGACTCAGTCTGTCTGTCTGTCACAGCTGGATATCTGGTACGTGGGAAGCGCAGGACCGATCGGAAGATCCTTGGGGGTAAGGCCTGTGTCCAGCAGTGGGTGTCGTGATATAATGAATTTAAAAAAACGGTCAAGAGCGAGTCGGACTCGCGCTCCGAGGGTTCCGTCCTTTCCATCATCATTCTGACAAAGTTTACTATTTAGAGACATCGTTTTATTTTTCCTGTAATCTTTACATAAACTTCTATCACATTAAATAATTTCAGATTTTTCTCTATGCAAACTTCGGACCCATATTCCCTCGTAGCCTCACTTCAAACTATTCCAAATTTCAAGTTGATAGCATTAGTCGTTCTCGAGACATCCGGCTGTGACAGAAAGACAGACTGAGTTGCACCATAATTAACAATATACGCGCTGTGATCCGTAAAAAGTGTTTTATTTCTAATGAACTGTACGCGCGAAAGTCTTAGAAGTGTATATAAGGGTTCCTTTTTACCATTTCGGTACGGAACCCTAAAACACTTTAGTTGTTAATATTTGTTTTTTAGACTCGACACCAAACGACTCACTGTATTACAAACAATTACCTTTGAAGTACCCACTCTCACCTAAAATTCGACGCTTCTTAATAATTCAATAATGTTGAGTAAATACCCCAAACAAATGCTCAGAAATACTAATGGCTCTGGGACAAAGGGAGCCGACATTATTCGGAGGGCTTCATCCAAAGTATAAATATAAGTATTTTACAAGTGATACAATGGAGAAAGAGTCCTCATTTTCACTTTGAATTTTTGCAATTAACATTATAAGGTTAAAATATAAATTGTTGTTGGCAGGTGACATTTCTGTTTCTGAGGGGTAAATATTTCATTAGTAAAAAAACGGTTAAGAGCGAGTCGAGTCGCGCACCGAGGGTTCCGTACTATCAATATGAAAAAGTTTACTATTTAGAGACATCGTTTTATTTTTCCTGTAATCTTTACATAAACTTCTATGTGCAAGCAGCGCTTTTTCATAGTCCATATGCCCTAGTATCGAATTTTTAAGAACCCCTTTCAGTCGCTGTTGCAAAAAAATATAAATATGTTTATTTCTAGTTGGGTAAATGTCATCTAAAACTATTCCAAATTTCAAGTTGATAACTAATAGTAGTTCTTGAGATAGCCAGCTGTGACAGACAGACAGACAGACACAAGCACCACAAGGGTTCCTTTTTACCATTTGGTACGGAACCCTAATAAATCAGTATTTACTAAATAGTACAAAAAAGGCACTGGCACTTGAATTTATGCATAACGTTGCGCAATCTTTTAGCTCATCATCATTTCAGCTACTAAGCTAACAATTTTCAGATTTGAAAATTCCTTTCTTTCTTATTGACCGAGCGAATGCGAAGCGTTTCCGTTTCAGTCAGTTTGTTTGGTTCCAAAAATGCTTTCGTATGTCTGTCCGCTTTCCGGCTGTCTGTCTTCCCCTACAGGTCGCATTTCTCAACGTTTTGACGTTTTAGTATTCCAAAATTTTTCAAAATCTCGGAGTTATAGAGAAAAACATATTTCAGCCATTTCGAAAAATGTTCAAAAATTTTACAAGCGCGAGGTCTACAGAGCAGAGTAATTATTTTCTTTTACATACTCAACCCATACCCGAGACGAGAGAATGTGAGAAAGTTCGTTTTTTTAAAACTTTTCAATGTCCTTCATTTGAATTGCATTTAAAACTTCATACAAATTAATATACCCACAGTAAGAGCCTGATTTCAATTTTTAGAAGACGCGAAAAAAAAAATCCTTGAACTGATTAATATCATTTCTTTTAATGAAGATCAATAACCAATCCAAATAGAATAGAATGGACTAATCCAAATGGATTAGCTGGTAAAAGTAAAACAGACAAAAAACAATATCTAAGGCTTACTCAGTTAATTGCGAGACCTTCCGAAACCTTCTCAATGTGATATTCTTATCTTTATCCTCTTAATATCGAATAATTTTATGAATTCATTACGGTTAGGGTATCTAAGAAATCTATTTTTTAATTTCTATTTATCTCGCTTCAAAACTTCTCTCCAACTTCAATCCCCGCCTGCCTGTCTGTTGTCTACAAGAAAAAGTGTAGCAAAACTATTACATACTCCAAGTAACAGCACAAACATATAGTTGGCTATACGTATGGCTGTTAGTTGGAGTATGTACGAACATTTATATTCGTACGTGTCGTGTTCTGTAATCCCGAAAGAGGGCGCGACCTCCACCCGAGGGTCAGAATACCCCCCATCGATCGGCACAACTATCGGATACCCGCTGTCCAGAGTTGTTGACGCACGGGAAAATGAGTCATTACTCATTTGTCATAAGATTGTATTTCAATTGTTGTGCCGGTGTGTGCTTTCCGAAATGTGAAAAATTTTACCAACTTTACGATGAAGTTATGTAAAAAGCAACTCCTTGAAAAATATGACAAACAGACGAGTTCGTTTTTCTCCTAGTATAAAGCTTAAAATACTATAAAATTACATGTTGAATGCTAAAAACTAAAAACATAAGCTTATTTATCTGTTTTTTGACTCAAAAAAATTATCCACACACAATGCTTACGGTCCTAAGTAAAGCACTTAAAAAAAACGGTCAAGAGCGAGTCGGTCTCACGCACCGAGGGTTCCGTACCATCAATCTGAAAAAGTTTACTATTTAGTGACATCGTTTTATTTTTCCTGTAATCTTTACATAAACTTCTATCACATAAAATAATTTTAGATTTTTCTCTGTGTAAACTTCGGAGATAAGGGGGGAAACGGTGTTTTTTTACATTTTTCATCAAAAGTCTAAAACTATGCGGCCTTAAAAAAAATGTTTGAGAATGTGCAAGCAGCGCTCTTTCATATTATGATACCCCAAATGCCCTAGTAGCCTTACTTCAAATTTTTAAAACCCCCTTTCAGTCCCTTTCGCAAAAAATATATAATTATTTTCATTTCTCTCTTATCTATAAAGTAGTTGGGTAAACGTCATCTAAAAGTATTCCAAATTTCAAGTTGATAAAATTAGTAGTTCTCGAGATATTCAGCTGTGACAGACAGACAGACTGAGTCGCACCATAAGGGTTCTTTTTTACAATTTTGGTACGGAATCCTAAAAACAACGTTACCTTCTTTTAAACCGATCCGATCAAAATTAATCCTAAGTACTGGAAGTTGAAAACATGATATCGGATTATAGATAGATTTTTGGCTTATTGAAAAGCTAAAAATCTGGAAATATTTTAATAATGACCCATAAAGTCTGATTTTACAAATTCGTCTCATATTTTAGTTGAAAAGTAACAAAGGTTTAACACAATCGATACTCGGAAGGTTTTAATTAAAATCTCCCTGTAATAAACCCAATACCCAGCGACGTACAAACTTCATCTTGCTCGCGTAGTGTGTTAGGGCTATCACCTTATACAACTTGTTAATGAAACAGTCTGTCTGTCTGTCTGTCACAGCTGGCTATCTCGAGAACTACTAATGCTATCAAGTTGAAATTTGGATTGGTTTTAGATGACGTTTGCCCAACTATTTTGCAAATAAGAGAGAAATAAATATATTTATATTTTTTTCCAACAGGAACTGAAACGGTGTCTTAAAAATTCGAAGTGAGGCTACTAGGGCACATGGGCTATCATATGAAAGAACGCTGCTTGCACATTCTCAAACGTAAAAAAAACGAAAAATGTAAAAAATACCGTTCTTTTATGTGATAGAAGTTTATGTAAAGATTACTGGAAAATATAAAACGATGTCTCTTAATTGTAAACTTTTTCAGAATGATTGTACGGAACCCTCAGTGCGCGAATCTGACTCGCTCTTGACCGTTTTTTTTATTAGTAGATTTGGGTCCCTGTTTTTTGCTCCACGTAAGTTTACCCGCAGAATAAATAATAGTACTAGCGTATTTTAACTGTCAACCCTATTATAATCGAGGGCGGTATATTATTATGTATGTACCAATATTAGTTTTGCTTCTATCAGCCGCCTATGAATAGCTAATGTGGTGGATGATGCGCGCTCCAATTATTGGGGAGTGTCGACGCGACAGGAACTGTCGATGGATGGAAGAGGTGATACGAATGGATGGGAGCTATTACTGACAACATCATGTTCCTTTTTCATTAATAAGTTATAATTGACACCTATCACATTAAATAATTTTAGATTTTTCTCTATGCAAGGTTCGGAGATAAGGAGGGGGAAGGTATTTTTTTTTAGTCGAAGACTATGACGCCTAAAAAAATATGTTTGAGAATGTGCAAGCAACGCTCTTTCATAATGATACCCCATGTGCCCTAGCAGAATCACTTCGAATAATTTTAAGACCCCTTTTCAGTCGCTGTTGCAAAAAAATATAAATATTTTTATTTCTCTCTTATTTGCAAAATAGTTGGGTAAACGTCATCTAAAACTATTCCAAATTTCAAGTTGTTAGCATTAGTAATTCTCGAGATATCCAGCTGTGACAGACAGACAGACTGAGTCGCACCATAAGGGTTCCTTTTTACCATTTTGCTACGGAACCCTAATTTATTTATTTTGGAAAATTTTGCGTAGAACAAAATGTCATTCAATAGTTAGATATTATACTTCGTTTTAGTCGTTAGTTGTGTAAAACAGGAAGTAAGTATATGTTTATAGCTATATGGTAATTGTATAAGGTAACTGCGGAACCCTATACTGCGCGTGGCCTGACATGCACTTGGCCAGTTTTTACAACAAGTTTTGATAGTGTTGAAAAACTGTGATTGACTCATTTTGTCTCTCCACAAACATAACAGTTACAGTACATACATAGCGGAAACTATAAAATAAATAATATTTCTAGTTAAGTGCATTCTTACCATTTAATACAGCATCTAAGTCTCAATTAATCCATTCTCACTATTCGATATCTTACCGGGTGGATACGCCGGGTGAACATCTCACCGGGTATTTCAACCCGCTTGTGTTTGCTCGCGGCATCGGCAACGGCGCGTGACTCGCCTCGGAATCGCGGCTAATAACGAAAACTTAACTTTTGTGATAACGCCAGATAGGATGCTTTATCCCGTTAATAAAAGGAACAAAACTCTTCGGAAACAGAATAATCTAGCCTAATCTAGAAGAGAATGGATATAATTCGCACATGACAATCAACATAGCCCTAACTCAAAAAAAGTAGTTACGAGATATGGCGTTTCAAAGATTTAAAAAATCATAGTTCCTGACTGTGAAGTATTTATGGCCCGATTGATATATTGTTAGAAAGCTACATTCTTCTACGTTGTATACTTCAAAAATAAAGTCTTTAGGACAAATACATAAGAATATACAAGCTCTTTTCTAGTACCACTTAGAGTGCAGAAAGTATTAACTCTAACAGATAATTAATTAATAAATAGCAGTAAAAGTAAACAAGGAAAAACTCAAATAACAATCAATTTTATACAAAAGTTGACAGGCAATACAGTATCAAATAAAAGTTAATTCGCACACATTTGTAAATAATTTCCAATTTGATGTGTTAATTCGAGATGCGACACAAACTAAAGTTTCGGAAGCCACGGTAACAGCCAACACCGTATTAAAATGCAATACAAACGACTTAGTAATGACTGTTTTACCAGTTTGTACAGAAAAAATGCTGATTCCGTATATATAAATAACTCGATTTTTTTTTGAGTTAAGACTATGTTGATTATCATGTGCGAATTGTTCGGTTGCAATTTTTCAGGCAAGTCTCACCAAATACTCGTACTACGTATGTACACACGACAGCACGTTCGGTTATACAGTTAAACTGCGAAAGCTCCTTTTATTATGTAGGGCATAAAGACGGTCTCAAGGTTATCATGAGGGATAGTCCGAGGTGCCGTCGAGTGTACACCAAAGTATCTGATACGAGTAGCAATGCAAGCTACGCTTTATCTTTACAATGCCCGCTTCATACCCGTATTGAAGAACAACCGTGTATTGTCAACTACCAGTGGACCACAGCACTGAACCAAACCACTAGGTTTACTATAATTTTTTAAACGACTTCAAAAAAGTAGGGTTCCACCCGTTGGACGTTTTTAGGGTTCCGTACCAAAATGGTAAAAAATAACCCCATATTTTTATAGGCCTCATAGTTTTCAACTTTTTTGAAAAATGTAAAAAAATATTCTTAGTTAGTTCGACAATTGTAATTTGTAATTAGTTTTTTGAAACAAACAGCTATTCCGGTTGAACTAATCTAGCTCTCCAATCTCTCTCCCGCTATCATAAGTTTCAGAGACTATTGGTAGATATAGCTTTCTGTGATGAGCCATCTTGGCCAACCATAATTTTAAGTATCATCTGTTACTTTTTCTGTAGCTTGTGTAAACAGAAATGCCTAGTCATATAGATGACTAGGCTTAAAGTTTATTGTGATGATAAAGATATCTTTATCATCACAACAAACTCTATCTTGTCATAAGCACTAAAGATTCTTAAGCCAACTTTTCCAATCCTGAATATTAATTCTAATTTCAATATCTTAATTTTACACTTCCATCAGGATTAAGGTACTTCCTTATCGCCTATTTCATTTCATAAAGAACCTTTACTCGAAGGGACAAAATTAAATGGCCTCCATTCCAAACCGTCTTACTGAATTTTACTCAAAATTCTCCATTTGACCTTTAGGCATTCATTAAGTTTGTTAATTATTTTTGTGTCAAATCGACAACGCCTTTTAACATTTTCATCCAACTCGTCAATTTCAAATATTCCGTATTCAGATTTTCATTTATTTTTATTACCGTCATATTGTGACAAAGTCTTTTGAAATTCCATATGCCAATATTACAAACGGATAACGGATATGCGCTTTGCGACTCAAGAATACAGGAAATAACTATTTCCCTGTATTTGTGTGCCAAGAACATCGAGTTGAAGCGATACTCACGTTCGAAGCTTTACATCGACAAAATGACGTGCTTACTACTAATCTAAGGATGCCGAGGAGGTATCTCGAAATCTGTGCTGACGCTACAAACGCCATATTAAAATTCTATTCGCATCCTTCCCCCCCCCCCCCCAACCCCGACGCTTCAGGTTCGCAGCTATCTAAAGCGGTCTAAGATGTAATCTTAAAAGGTTCGATCGCCTTGACTGACACATGCGTGCCCCAAACGAGATATGAAAATCTTTGGAAGGTTTTCTCGGGCTCCTCGGAACGGATTTATTGTTGATATTATCGCGGGAATATTGCTCGGAAGATTTTCTGTTTCAAACGACCTCGTGTTTCTAGCAAGAGAAATTTCCTCGACCTAAATTGTGGTTATCTCGGAGAAGGCTCGGGTATTGAGGTTTCGAATTTTATTCGCCAATTAATGTGAAAATATATTTCCATCAGCCGTTGTGGAACGACTTTGGACAAACAAAGGGTTTCATTAATTTTACTTTAGAACAATTTATCATATCAGAAATTTTTCATGCTTTATACAATGGGACATTCATAATAAGCAAACGGATATAAAAAAATTATTAGGTTTTATTATATACACCTGTTTCTCTATCACTAGCTGATGATGTAAGTATTTCCTTTAGTTAATAGACGGATCTTGATGTAGTTCCCATAAGCTTTTTGCATTATTCAATCTATATAATATTTATAGATAGGTAAAGACGAAACATTTCAGTACCTCTTTGTCCTCTGTTAGTTAACTGATTATTATTTTTTTGTTTCGACCCTGTTGTCGAGCTTTAGGGCTATCAATAAAAAAAAGGAACATACATACTCATTAATGGGTCCTTAAATTCCAATAATTATTATATGGAATTTCGACCGCAACTAGTACTAGCAACCAATATTATACAAGGTGTTACAAAAATACCCCTAATGCCGAATATGGTAAATAGGGACCATCAAACTGAACAACTTTTACTATGGCACCAACTCTGAAATCACGAAAAAAAAATCAGCTGTTTCATACAAAACTTAAAATCGAAAATATCAAAATATATGAAACAGCTGATTTTTTTTTCGCGGTGTCAGAGTTGGCCCCATAGTAAAAATTGTTCAGTTTGATGGCCCCTATCCACCATATTCGGCATTAGGGGTACTTTTGTAACACGTTGTATAAGCCGATAATTACAACAAATAAGTTTCTGATAATCCAAACTTAGGGTTCCAACAACATGATTTGTTAAATGAATGAAATTTCCATTTCATCGATTCAACAATATTTCATATCAATAATTCGTTATTGATATTAAATGGAGTTGTTTGTGGAAATGTTTGCACATCGGTGATTTGAAATGGTATTAATTTGTTGAATCCCCCGCCGATGCAGTGTGGCCAACACGATTAAAGAAATCGATTGGGAAGATTCGATTTGTGCTTTTAATGTGGGTGGTGAGGTAAGTCGGAATAAATAGTCAATTGTATTCGTTATACCACTAGTGGATTCGTTTAGACACACAATTAGGATATACTTAGTGGTTAGTTTCAAATACGAACTACCTTAATAAGTTAATTCATTGAGTTCCATTTCTCTTCGCCAGTTCTGCTAAAAGCGTTTTCCGATTTGTGAAAAGTAGACTCGGTAATATTTTTTCAGTTTCCTCAATTGAATTAACTATAATAACAACTTAAAAAACAAAACAAACTACTGACATTATACGAAATAGCCCCTACTTTCTGAACTTTTACAACCTCATCAATAAAACCGTCCAACAATCACTATAACAAACCCGACAATTCCATCGGACAATATGTACAAGGAACCCCAAATTTTCTATACCCGACAAAAATACAAAGGCCAAGTCGCCATAATTCCCGTTTGTTATCCCGATCGTAAAGTTCCCATTCACGAATGTCGCAAGTTCGCGCTGAAATATGGGTAACCATTATGGCCGCCAACTTTTAATGTTGTGAATAATCATCTCTTCCTTCTGAAGGCTGTGAATAAAACCTTTTTGACGAAGCTAATGACATAGAAAGAGGTCAAAAATAGACTTTATTACGTGAGACGTAGGGTCGATGGTTGTGACGTTTATTAGCTTGGTAAAGTGTGGATTGATAAAGAAAACAAGATGCAATTGAAATAGTTATGATATTAGTTTTATTGACGTTTTAACAGTGTCTACTTGTTTGTAGTATTAATTAGTCTTTTAATAGATTTGAATACGTATTCTTGTGTTTTCAGTCAGTGGCTTTTGTTCATAAGAAAAAAACTTAGTATCTGGGGGTACGGTGGTACCCCTGCCAAGATCACCAAGCGAAGCGCCTTAGACACTACCTACCTTTTCTAAAGCGCTTCGTCGTTTTTAGGGTTCCGTACCTCAAAGGAAAAAAACGGAACCCTTATAAGATCACCTTGTCAATAACTTTGTTGTCCGTCTGTCTGTCAAGACCCTTTATCTCGTTAACACGTGGAGGTATCGAGTTAAAATTAGAAACCATATTCTTAAGTCTACAGTCCCTTGAAAATTTCCACTACCTTAGATTTCATAGTTTTAGAGCCTAGGACTGTGACATTTGGCAAGTTATATCGTCATACTACAAGTACAGGAAAAAATCTGAAAACTATACATTTGTAATTGAATCATAAAAAATATAGAATTTATTACAGTACCTACAAATTACCCCTTTTGGAGTTGAATTTCGCAAAATCCCATATAAATGAGCACCTACGCCCTAAAAGGAGCCCCCATGCAAAATTTGAGACTCCTAGCACTTGTAGCACTTGTAAGTTCAAGATTTTATAATAATAATATTTATTTATTTATTATTATTTGTTTTTGCAGCTAGTTTCTTCCTTGCATAGTACATAGTTTATTGCAATTTATAAAAAAGAAGAATCCTAATACTAAGTTACCTCCTACGAGTGTTACAGAGTTAACAAGTTTAACTTATTCACAAAAGGCAGAGAAACTCAATTATATACAAACTTGGATTAGCGATCCAAGGAGCTCCGCGAAATATTTGCTAACTTCTATTTATCGAAACCTCCTAGCTGTTTGCCGAGAGATTCATTAAATCCTACTCTTTCGGTGTAAATAGACGAACAAATTCGTTCTTATTTAACATTCAACAGGATACTTTTTCTAATTTGATTTGAGTCTCAGTGCTAAGTATTTACATAAAGTTAAGCTAGTATTTAAAAATAAGCTACCTTTGTTTATTCATACCTATTTTATTAGGAAAATACCTGTTGTCAAGGTAAAACTTTGAATTCATTAATTTTATGGTCGAGTGGCTTTCAGTTTTAACTTGATAATAATAATATTATGACATTGTCATTTCCGAGGTCAAGGGTTTGACTTCGGATTCGGTAAAGTACAACAGTTCAAAAACAAGAAATTGTTTTAGATTTTGAAAAGTTTCGAAGCTAAGATTTACAAACATAATGTTGCGATATGGATAAGACAGTAACTTTCACATTTGTAATGTTAGTATGGATAAGACACCACTACATGCGTTCTCCAAGACAAACGGCCCATTATAAATTGCGACGCATCGCAGCTCCATGTCCAGGTCGGCACTTGAATTATTACCGTTCGTAAGTACCCCCCCCCCCCCACTCCCACCCTCGTCATTAGGCCAAATGTTTCGGCTTGAATCTGCAATTTGCCTTTTTATTTTGTACAAGATAATAGCCAGGAATTACGGCTCGTTACTTTCATGAGATTTTTAGCTTCTGTTTTGTCGCATTTTTGCTTTAAGAATTAGGACTGTTTTTTTTACTTTTTAAACTT
Source organism: Catoptria pinella (assembly GCA_963556745.1). Lineage (NCBI taxonomy): Eukaryota > Metazoa > Arthropoda > Insecta > Lepidoptera > Crambidae > Catoptria > Catoptria pinella. The sequence goes on along the minus strand of OY750782.1, from coordinate 103,250 downwards.
TTTAAGTTTACTGTTGAAGTTAACTTAAGGACTATGAATAAAGAGAAAATTAATAACGTTGATTTCTGAACTGATAGGTATACTTTTAGGTATAGCTAGACATGTGACGAGCTTGGATGTAAATCCATTAGCTTAGCAGTCCCCCGACGTCTTCGATTTTTTCATAGATCTATTTATGACTTGATGATATTATTTAAAACTTTAAGAATAAGCTTTTTTGTATGGGGGGGTTTTTATTAACAGTTAGCTTTTTAGTGTTGGGGGTTTTTTAAATTTTTAATTTAAGTTTTATTTGATGCTTTTAAAATTAATTTCTGGCAGCCATTTTTTAGCACTGTTTTTTTTATTGCACCTAAATTTGCCCAGGATGTACATTATTTTTGTCAAATCACCACCTCTGTATCTTTTACCGTTTCGTCAGGCAGTTGACCATATCCGTAATGGCTAGATGAATTTCCAACAAATGTGGCCTAGAACCATCTCGATGAGATTAGCTTTCAATTAAAATAAATGCATTGAAATCACTTGATCCGTTTAGGCACTACGAATATACGTACAGACACACAAACATAGGCTTCAAACTTATGACACCCCTCTTTGCGCTGCGTCGCTTCGGGGGTTAAAAATGGAGCCGCGTGATTGCTAGTGCGTAAGAGGGCTAAGAAACAAAAGAGAACAACATCGTAACATGGTGCGGATACGATTCGTCACTTCCAAGTAACATACAAAACAAATTCAGGTTTCTTAGGAAAAATCAATGAATGAATGTTTTTTGATCGAGGTCTTTTTAAAGCTTTTTTATTTTCTACTTTTAGGTAAGCGTGTAAATATTTTTTAACTTTATATAATCCTTTTTTTAGTTGGTTAAAAAGTAAAAGCTTTTACAAAGTTCTAATCTGTATTCATTTGTAGACGTGACTGTACACTCCCTTTATTTATGTCATACTTAATGTATCAATGTGAATCACAACAAACTTATAAAGTCAACTTCCTTTATTAAAGTCGTCATACGACTTCATCTTTACAATAAAATTCACCTCAAATTCGACAACAGAAACACCCGACGGCTACACGTGTTATTCCACAAAGAGTTAAGGCCACAGTCTGAGGCCACAAACAAGGGCCTTTTGATGTCGACCGACGCCCGCTATATGCCCACGATCTGAATTCAGAAGAGTCAGGATACACGGGCGGTTCTTACGCCGCCGCGTGAAACTGCCCCTTCACCGATTATCAAAGCTCATCACGATTACCACTGTCTTTTGTTTATTCTCAAAATGGCCACTTCCAAGTAGCTCTTGCAATGGTTACAATTGCAGAAAAACGCTTCGTGTAGTGTATCGGTTCTCAGTTGTGTTTTGCTGTTAATTTTTGAAAGCACAGCGCTAGTCGCAAGCCAAGCATTATGCTGAGCCTGGACCAATTTGAGACGAAACATGAAAACTTTGTTTTATTGTATTATGGTGCATTTATCTCGAAATTATATTTATATCATTTCCCCTCTAAAAAGCTTATTTTATTCACTGAAAACTGTGAATAAAAAGCACTTTAATCACTGTTTTGGTGTTTGAATTTAGAACACAATTCGACCTCCATCTCAATACTACACAACCTCCTTGCGCAAAAAATACTTGATACAAACTCCTTGTGCAAAAAATACTCGACATACAAACTCCTTGTTCAAATAATATGTTCGCTTAAATCTTTCATTTTCTCGTAGTCATGGTACAAAGTATAGTATGCAACTCTTGAATAAAATTGAATTAATGTCGAGGGTCATGAATCACTCACGTCGCTCAGGATTCTAACACTTTAATCATGAATCACTCCCTCTTCACTTGCTCGTGATTCATCTAAGGGCCTCGTTTTAAATCCGTCCTATTTTCACTAATTGCATAATAAACAATTTTTCTTACCTTTCTTTCTAAAGTTCAGTGATATAACTTCCATTTTCACTCGGACACAATTGTTTTAGAGCAGTTTCCCGCGGCGGCGAGTGAACCGCCCGTATAGCTTAATGCTAAATCCTCCGCACAGAAACACCTGCCTGCGCAAACCTATGGGTCGGGTTTCACAATAAGCTTTACATCATTCGAATATTGTTGCTTTTAATTACCCATACCTACGTAAGTATGTACATGGGTTAAATCTGACTGACTATAATTAAATTTAAATATTTACCTCAAAATTTTAAATGTTGTTCCGTAATGATGACATTTTCTTTATACAAGCGAAGGCTGTTATTAAGCTTAATGGTGAGAAAAAAGGCAATCAGATAAGAAGAAATAATTATGATAAGACCAATGGGACCACCCAATATAACAAATAACAATATAGTGCTATTATTACCTAGGTACAGTCGACCCAACTGAATCATGACCCACTTTGCCGATAATTCCTTTGAGACCATAAAAATGGCTAATTCTACTCGCAAGGCCAGGAAATGGAACACCTGGCGTCAGCACGCTTTCAAGTATATAAAATCTCGACATGCTCAAGACAAGAGTTATCTCAAGAACTTTTGATGAAAAATACCGTCTGTAGCGCCCCCCCCTTGTCTTATATCCGAAGTTTGCATATAGAAAAATCGGTAATTATTTACAGGAAAAATAAAACGATGTCTTAATAGTACCTAAACTTTTTCAGAATGATGGCACCCTCGGTGCACGAGTCCGACTTGCTCTTGACCGATTTTTATTTAGATTATTTTGTAAATGGTACTACATTTTTATTGAACAAAAATAGATACGTACCTATCAAAGTTTCGCAAAAGAATCCAAGTCCATCTCATCAACATTCGAAATGAAACCTCCAAGAAGCGGCCATTTTCTTATCCCTTCGAACTGTAAGTCCCAGAACCTTATCAACATTTGAAACAAAACATAAACCGAAAATCGTCAGACCCTTAGTCTATTAACGATAAGACGCTCCAAAAGCATCCTTGAAATATTTAGCCCCAAACAAAAAAGGTTCCACATGTAAATACGTAATAAGTTATGCGACAAGCCCCAGCTTCAAAACAATATTCATGAGCCCCAAAATGAATGCAAATCTCCGGTCGAAAGTGAAAGAAAATCTGCGTTTTGTTATTTCGCGAGTGGTCATTATGTCGGCGAGCCGCGTGTTTGCAAAATACTCGGCGTTCGGTTGCTCCCTAATGGTATTGGGTTTATTTGTTTGAATGAACTGTTCCATTTCGGACTTTGAAATTGATTGTAAATAAAAGAACCGGAATTTTCGGCAGAGACTAATGGAGGAAGATGCTGGTTTATGTTGAAGGCTTGAAGGACTTATAAATAAGGTTTATTAATTTAGGACGTTATATTCACAAGGCAGTTAAAGGTAGTCGACTTTGTTTACTCACAATAATTATATTTCAACAAAACTTTCCTAGCTTACTGAATATTATTAGGTCTGGGTGTTTGTAGTTCCACCGTTGTCTCTGATTTCCATAACACAAGTGCTTTAGCTACATACTTTGAAATAAAGCAACTGTTTGTGATGTTGTCTAAAAATAAAAATAAAACAATAGTTGTCGGAAAATTAGTATGAAACTGCGTTTAACTAAAAAATTAAGGATTTATTTTTTTACAACATGTTCGTATAGGAACCTTGGAGAAGGACCTTTTCACGAGAAATAAATATCTACGCTGGCAAAGTCACAAACAAATCTAGTGACACAAACAAGTACGAGCTTTACTTACTTTATATACTTACCGTAGTATGGAAAAATCCCAGATTTCGTATTAAAAACCCTCCCTCACCTCAGCGCCCGCTGGTGACCCCAGCCACCGGGACAGGTGCCCTCTTTAATATTAATCCCGGCTCATGAATACATTACAGATGTTAACAGCGGTCGTAATTACGACATTCCTCGCCGCCGCCGCGCCGACCAGTCGCTGAGGTCGTAATGTGATTACGAACGGGGATCGCTTGCGCTTTGCCTTGTAGGTTTTGTTGGGGTTTATTTAAGAGTTTTGAAGTCAAACGATTATGTTGTTGTGTTTATTATACCACAGGGACGTAACAGAAAAAGACTACGGATACACACTTAACACACAGTTGGATAGATTAGGTTACCTTATATTTATGTAAAGTTAACTGGTTGAGTTTACAATTTGCGATAAAGAATAAATTAATGTAATAAAATATTTTTTTTATTGACTACAAAGCTTATTGCGATTTGAACTACTCCTGCCTCCTGAACTACGTATTAACCTGTATGTCAGGATGTATGAGGAGTGCCTCATCACTGACCTCATATGAATAAATAAATAAATAAATATTTGACAACATCACATACATTGCTCCGATTCCAAAGTAAGTAGCTAAAGCACTTGTGTTATGGAAATCAGAGACAACGGTGGTATCATAAACACCCAGACCTGAGCCAATATGGAAAAGTTCGTTTTCTAAATTGACCCAACCGGGGATCGAACCCGGAACCTCAGAGATGGCGACACCTTGAAAACCGGTGTACAAAGCCACTCGACCACGGAGGTCGTCATGAGGAGGATAATATGGAGCCGATCACTCCCACAACATCCACACAACCAAGTAGTAGTTGATACTGTAGTATCAACCCGTAAAACGTAATTTTGTATAAATATAATTTTGCTTAGATTCTGGCTTAACAATATCACAACGTACACACGACAGCACGTCAGGTTATACAGTTAAACTGCGAAAACAGCTTTTATTACGTAGGGCATAAAGGCGGTCTCAAGATCAACATGTATAATCTGAGGTGCCGTCGTGTGTACAATTTAATTTCGTTTCAACATTGTAATTTTAGTTACGCTTAATTTCAATTTTCATTTGACTACCCTCTGACATTTAGCTTAGCTCAAGAAAATTATATAAGCAACCTTTGGAAGAAACAAAAACAATACAGATACAGATGCCAAGTACTGGGGAATGAACAATAAAAAAACATTACTATATTGTTCGTGTTATGTAAAAAACATTCCATAACTATGAATGACTAGCCCGCGACTTCGTCCGCGAGGACATTCAGAAAATCCTTAGGGAAACTTTGACCGGGATAAAAAGTATCCTATGTTTTAATAAGGCTATAAACTATCTGTGTACCAAATTTCATCCAAATGCGTTCAGCCGTTTGAGTTGAGTCACAAACGTCCCGACGTCTAATGTAGTCGGGTGGGGCTTTTAGAATTTGAAAAAGAAGTTGTCCCACCCGACTTCAATAGACGTGTTTTATTAATATTGATAATAATATGCGTTACTAATAATTTGAATTTTTTTTCTTGCTTTTATTTCATTTTTAAAGCTGTTTTTGTTTCTGTTTTCAGGTTTTTTTAAGGAGGTTTTTCTTTTTTTTTAAATGGTGTTTATTTTTCATATTTTAACAAGGAGTTCCTATAACAATTTTCAGACCTCTATCACTTCGATCATAATATATAATCGAATCTCTAATATCATAAATGCAGTCTCTAGAAGACATTTACCTATTTTTTTTTTTAAATTAATTAACTCAATTTACAGTACACCTTTAAAGATAAATACAAAACCATATTAAGAGAAATAATATTAGAAAAAATCGACTCACCCGCAGCACAACAAAACGATATCTTGAATATGAATACCATCAACCATGATAAACTACAACCAACTGCCTTCAATAATTTTACTATCAAATTCAGGCGGGTATTAATTTACAAGCAATTTTCTCCGGCGATGAATAAATTTTATCAGCAAATGAAAAAAAAACTCGCTAACGAATTTTGGCTTAACAAGCTGGAGAGATTGAAGGCGTTTCCTAATTACTTCGACATTCGATAAATCATCTCACCTCCCCCCTTTCCTCCCCCCATTTCTCTTTGCAATGCTGTGTTCTTTGTAGATGATGAGGAAGAATTTGAATAGTGAAACATCATCGTTTCAGCAACATAAATGGAATGATACTTGAATGTAAATGGTTACAGAATGTTAGATACCGAAATATGAATATAAAGATTTCAGTGAATAGGCATCTCTAGGTATTTCGGGTTTGAATACCCACCACAAGCTATAGCTATAACTTATGTATTCTGGGCTATACTATAACATATTGATCCAAAGACATACTTGTGATATCTATGATTTTATTAATATTATTAAAGCATCTCCGAATTTATGATATTATGATAATTTAATTATATTTAAAATAATTTATCTACACCCATCCTCTAAGTGAGGGCACGGCAGTGCCCCTGCCAAGACGACCAAGCAAGGCAAGGCAAAAAGGCGAAGCGCTTCAAGAAATGGTAGCTAGTACATCTACCATTTCCCGAAGCGCTTTCGATTTTTTCACTGACTCAATGATGATTATCAAAATTCTTAGGGAACTTCCTGAAGTCCTAAAAAGCTGAATTTTGTATGTAAGCTAGTATCAGTACACAAACAACAAAAAAAACCTAAAACTTGGGTAAAAGTCCTTAAACTAGGGGACGGAAGTTTGTATGAGACTTCGAAAAAAAATTCACCCATTTCGAAATATGTTCAAAAGAAGCGTCATCTAGCCTCGAATTGATATGATAAAAGAATACCTACCAAACAACACACTTAGTACTGCTTTTAAAACCTCGTGGCGACATCTATTAGATTAATTTTTAAACAACATACAATTTGAGCTAATTTTTAATGCACAAACGCGACGTCTACAGCTCACTAAGCCACTAGTATCTATTTTTTAAGATTGAAGTCCTGTAGGTACATACCTTAATGTAGGTAGGAATCTGAAGTTTTGATGAAACTTTTCCAAGCTAATGCAAAAATACAATTTATTTAATTTAACATGGCAAAAACAACACAAATAAATTTATTGGCAACTATGTATTCGCATATAAGTTTTACAGGCAACCCTGTTCAAGACTCATTTGCGCTGGCAACACAGAACATCAGTTTTATAGCTTCCGCTTCGCATCCGCTGCAACGTCCCTACGTTGGATGCATCTTCCTAGATAAAGTAGAACAGAGACTAAGTCTGATTGGCTCAAACTGATAAGTCATTATTTAATAGTGCATGAGCGCTGGAGAATGATTTCCACAAGTTCAAACTAAGCACGTAAGTTAAAGTATCCCTTTTCCAACAAAAAAATAATCGTATAAATCGGTTCATAAAAAAACAAAGAAATCATCAGGGTAATTCATTCAATATCATAGTATTTTCAGGATTACATGAAAACTACTGAACCGATTACAAACAAATGGTAGAACTATGATGTTTCGGATAAAAAAAAATATTATTAAAATCGGTTAACAACTGGCGAAGTTATGGTAAATCATACATAAAAATAAAAAATACCGCCGACATAAGAACCACCTCCTTTTTTTTTTTTGAAGGCAGTTAAAAATAAAGACTTTCAAAAGAGTCTAGAGAAATAAGCGGAAAAATGGTATCAAAAAAATGGACGGACCACCAATGGACGAACTGGACACAAAAACACTGGCCCGGGCATCTGTTCTTCATATTTTCAAATAATGCTTTCGCTCAATTTTTTTCTACGCACTACGCACAATTTTTTCTCATTTTACTGATAGCGACTCACATAAATTCATCGTACGACCGCAGCTGATTTATTTTGTCTCTGTTCAGTAATCGCTCTGTCGCGATCTTCGGAGCAAATAGCGCTTCCAAGAGTTATGGCCGCGCTTCGCGCTGGTTGCTTCAAAGGGTTTATTACTTGTAGTTTTCTTTGTGATGAGTTTGCCGACTATACTTAACAGATTTTGTCATGAAATCAAAATAATACACTATTCATGCAATCTAAAATAATTGTTTTTATATTTATCTGTTATATAAATATATTTTTCACCTCTCGGGCACGAAAAGCGCGCTTAGGCGCTTAAAAGCTCGCAGCAAAATCGATCGCAAAGCGAGATCAAAGCTAACACTATCTTTTGAAATAATAAAGAAATAAAGAAATAGACTGTCAAGGATGAGACTTGTTAAGGCTGCGTCGTCTGCACACTAGCGCCGCCATTGGAAAAAAAATCATAGTGCTTAAATAAAGGCCAAATTGTGAATTATCTCTCTGTAGTGCACTCCGTAGAAGCTTTGTGGTTCTTTTCATCGCTTAAACAATATTTTCTGTCCTGTCGTTTAGTTGAATGGAGATTTTTTGCGAAAAGTGGCCACTTTTAACAATAAAACTCCATTTAACTAAACGACAGGCTAGAAAATATTGTTTAAGTGATAAAAAGAACCACAAAACTTCTACGGAGTGCACTACAGAGAGATAATTCACAATTTTGTCTTTATTTAAGCACTATGATTTTTTTCCAATGGCGGCGCTAGTGTGCAGACTACGCCCTCTTAAAACGTGAAAATAACTGTTCTTACCTGTAACACTTTTCTCGCTGTAGAGGTGAAAAGTTGTATGTTTAAAACTAAACCAAATTTTTGTTCTGCCTCGTGCCTTTAAATCACTCACTGTGCTCAGTAGTCTAGTCTAGGCTACTTCGCTAGTTCGTGATTTAAAGTCGGCACTCGCAGCACAAATTGACTTTGGTCTCTTGTATAACAAATAACTATTTTTAATTATAAAAAAATATATATTCTCAAAGATTATCAAGGCACTTCCAACCCACTGTAATTTCGTTGTGAATGAAGTAAGAAACCTAAAATTTTAGTCACCCTTACGTTTTGATCGAGCGAGCGCGAAGCGTCTCCGATTCAGCTTCGGCAAAAATTATTTCGTATGTCTGTCGGTCTGTTCTCGTGAAATTTTGTGATTAATATAAATATTTATATTTCGATTTTTTTTCAAAAATATTTCAGCTTCAATTTCGAAAAAATGATCAATAATGAGACAAACCCCGAGGTCTACAGCTCACAGAGCCACTAGTTTTTTTTGTTTACGTTGCGAGCTATCGCCAGTCAAGTTTTTTCTGAAGTGACATTTGCTAATTTAAGTTCAAGTAAGACCATTGATCTCCATTGACCATTGATTGACTCAGCACATAATATTATATCTCTGCACTTGAAACTATGCTATGAGTTCTAAATTGTCACCGACAGCTGAGCATGCAGTGCTTGGTGCACGCACGCTTCCAGCGGCTATGCAGCTGCGCGCGATCAATACCGCACAATGCTCTGCGTCTGTCGCCATTGTGGTGAATGCTGATCTTGCTGGATTTGCACTCGGACATTATTGTTCAAAACCTGATACTACTGAGTTTTAACACGTTTCAAAGACATAGCTAAGTGTGCCTAAGTGCCAAGTTTAGTATGTCACACCAATTTGACTTAGTGAACAAAGTGATTCGTTACAGTTGAGCTGATAAAGTTCTTCCCGAGATAAATAGTTAGCTAAAGCTCCAATATGTAATCAGAAATAAAAACTACCACTTTTTCCGATCATTGGGTCCAACTCCACCCTATAGAATAGCATACCTGTTTCTACATTCACCTGACTTGAAATCGAACTTGAAAGTCGTGAAACAAAGCTATAGTTTATTTGCAATATCCTCATGTAATATATCGGTTTTTCAATTTTTCATTGGCAGAGACAGAGAAACGGATTGGTTCCATTTTTTGAGACAGAGTTAAAAAGCGATAATTGTATAGCGCTATCTCGTTTTTGCATTACGTCTACATTACCAGAGACAAACTAACCGTTCACCTTGAGAGAAAACAATCTTTAAGCAGTTCATCTAAAAGACGGCCATAGTACCGATTTAAACAGTCCTGTTTAAGGCCTACTTTTGAACTGAATGGCACATGGAAGGGTTTTTATTTGCTGATGGTAAGCCCCCTGGACAAATGCGCTAAACAATTATAAAGAAAACTGCCTCAATTTCATGGTTACACTTTTGATCGTCTTCGTCTCGCAGAGGTCAGCATACAGTAAACTTGAACCTCCACAGATTTCCCGGCCATAAACTAGCCACCTGTTTAACTAACCACCAACTCCGTTTACTGCGGACCATTTCCACCGCCATAAAAGCAGGTAAACAATCCAAAAGTACATCCAAAAGTTGCGAACAATAAAGGTGTTCCATAACGATAACAGAACAAGTTGCGCTGGTTCGGAACTTGGACTACACCGAATTATGTTATTGCAGAACTAACGGGAGAATTTTTTATGACTTGCGTGAATTGTAAGCTTTTGCGCGGAGAAATAGAAATGGGGAGATTGTGAACGACTTTGGAAAGTTACAAAAGAGAAATTGCGCATTTGCTTGTTTGTGTTTAACTAAAGTGGTATTTACACGAGTGACTAAAGCTGCACGACTTTTGCCGCACGGCGAAAATCGACTGTGTAAATGGCAATTCGGCCTAGGCCGCAGATGACCGAACAAACTTATCTGATCCGGTGGCCAAAAATGGAACTACGTTATTACATATTGTTACCTAGGTTACGCCTACGACATAGACGACAGCGACGCCATCACCGATGTGTCCTGCGATTCAATATTACAAGTGACTAAATTCGACTTTCACAGACTTAAATCGACACATGTAAAATAGCCCATACGTACTAGACATTGCCTGCGATGCGACTATGTCCAAGTGGAATTTCATTTCCCATAATCACCAAAATTGGTGCAGCTGTATAGGCGTGTTTACTTAACAAACAGACAGAGTCAATTTTGCATTTGTATTATTAGCATGTTTCATACATACATTGTAATACACTTGACTTCAAAAGTACCACACTTTTAAAATTGCAATTTCTCTTAAACAATAGAAGTTAGAGATTTGAAATAAAAAGAGTTTATTTCAAGAGGGTTATTGATTATGAAGTTATTATTATAAATAATATGTCATTTTTTGGTCCTTTGTATTTCGAAAATATATCTTGTGTACATATTTTTAAAATTATTACATTGAAGGCCAGTGTAGTTACATATTGCCAGCTAATTGTTTACGCATTCTGATCATATACATAGATAGATTACAAATAGTATGTTTAGGCGGTATTTACATATATTAAAATCGCCTGCAAAGTTGCCTAGGAAATGCTCGTAGCTGCCATGCAAATACATGGCAGCACTAGTATTTCCAGGTTTTAGTAGAAAGTTTAGTAGTATTATCTTTAGTCGTTTTTTAGTAGTCTTGTCTTATCTTTAGTGGTCTTATTCATTTGGAACAAATAATGGATTCTCTTCGAGAATTTAGAATCATCGGCTGATTTAAATTATCAGGGAAAGGGGACCCTAAGAATATCGTCTAATAACGAAACATAAAAACGGATCGATCCATCACTTGGAAGACAGTTGGACAATAAAATCTTCCGGCCATTGTGATATTAAGCTTGCGCTGCCCGGCAGCGACAGCTTTAAACGAAATTAAGGCTCGAGTTGCTAAAGAAGAATTTAAAATCAACCTTATCTAAGACCTGCCCCCTGATTACGTAACTCTGTTGCTAACAATTCTCGATTGAAACCGCAGTTACATTGCTGCTTTAAGTAAGATAGTTGTCACACTGGTTCTTACTAAAGCTGCAATGTAACTGCGATTTCTGTCAGAGTTGATTGCAACAAAGTTACATAATCAGCCCCCTGGAGAGGGCGCCACCGTGCAAATTAGAATTCTTAGAAAAAATATCTTTTCTCGCGATCTTGTTTTACGTTAGCTTCATGTTAACATGTTGAGATATTCTCTTGTTCACAAGAAAGTTGTCAAAATCTTTAGCATCCTTACAATTGAACATTTTCCCAAAAGTTGTAAAACGACAAAGAATTGAACTGCTTTACTCATTTCAAGGGTCCAAAACGTTTAAGGAAAATGTTCGGTTTCATCAGAAGATCGGCTTGCTGATTTACAAACAAACATAATCTCACCAAAATGATTCTGTTGGTGCTTTTAAAGTCAGTAATTTATAGATCAACAACAACCTCGGGAAATAAATCAGTATAATAGAATAATGGATTTCAAAGCCTGAAATTCCCGTACGCTGCTGCAATAACTATAACACTACCAAATACTTTCAAATAATACGTAAATTCTTCCCAACTGCGAAATAAAATGTGGAATAGGAGGAGAAACTTGTAGAAACAGTCTGTAGCAATCAGTGGGTATTATTAAAACTAGCGCCCTCTGGGGAGACCACGAGCCAACTCGTGCCCAACTACGGCTTTTATACTTTCTAATTTTCTAGCAAACTTTCTTCAGCTTCTGATTTCTAAATGGCAACTATTTAAGTTCCAAAGGCTTGTGACTTGAATAGTATTTTTAACGCAACTTATCTTAGGAAACTAGCTGCTAACATTACTATGGAAAAAAGTTCTGAATGTTCACATTCTTATTCGAAAAGGTTTTCAAAGATGAAAGACTTAAATAACTAGTGGCTCTGTGAGCTATAGACGCTTTAATATCTCCGCCATTTTGAAAATTTTCGAGAAACTGAATCGACAAAAAACTATACATATATGTAATACTAAATAATATACTAGAAAAAATAGGACTCGCACCAGATCATGTTCTCGGACGGGAATCGAACCCGCGACCTTTGGATAACCGGTCCAATGCTCTGACCGCTGAGCTACCGAGTCACTAGTGGGAACGTCGAATTTCTTCTAGTATATCAACTCTTACGCTGCAAGCCAGCGCCATCTCACCAATGTAGAAGGAATTAACTTCAACATTCAACTGAACATCTTTCCAGATATTTTTAAACAGTTGATTAAGATGAGAAAGCTTTTTAACTATTTGAAATTTTGAGATTTAAGCATTCACAATGCTATTTTTATATAATACTAAATAATATACTAGAAAAAATAGGACTCGCACCAGATCATGTTCTCGGACGGGAATCGAACCCGCGACCTTTGGATAACCGGTCCAATGCTCTGACCGCTGAGCTACCGAGTCACTAGTGGGAACGTCGAATTTCTTCTAGTATATCAACTCTTACGCTGCAAGCCAGCGCCATCTCACCAATGTAGAAGGAATTAACTTCAACATTCAACTGAACATCTTTCCAGATATTTTTAAACAGTTGATTAAGATGAGAAAGCTTTTTAACTATTTGAAATTTTGAGATTTAAGCATTCACAATGCTATTTTTATATAATACTAAATAATATACTAGAAAAAATAGGACTCGCACCAGATCATGTTCTCGGACGGGAATCGAACCCGCGACCTTTGGATAACCGGTCCAATGCTCTGACCGCTGAGCTACCGAGTCACTAGTGGGAACGTCGAATTTCTTCTAGTATATCAACTCTTACGCTGCAAGCCAGCGCCATCTCACCAATGTAGAAGGAATTAACTTCAACATTCAACTGAACATCTTTCCAGATATTTTTAAACAGTTGATTAAGATGAGAAAGCTTTTTAACTATTTGAAATTTTGAGATTTAAGCATTCACAATGCTATTTTTATATAATACTAAATAATATACTAGAAAAAATAGGACTCGCACCAGATCATGTTCTCGGACGGGAATCGAACCCGCGACCTTTGGATAACCGGTCCAATGCATATTCAGCGGTCAGAGCATTGGACCGGTTATCCAAAGGTCGCGGGTTCGATTCCCGTCCGAGAACATGATCTGGTGCGAGTCCTATTTTTTCTAGTATATTATTTAGTATTATATAAAAATAGCATTGTGAATGCTTAAATCTCAAAATTTCATATACATATATGTACTTAAATATCGAACCTGCTCACAAAACTTCACGGTTGGTTGAGAAATGCGACCTGTAGAGGAGAACAGACGGACAGCCGGACATACAAAAGCATTTTTGCCCAAGCTGTGACAGAGACGCTTCGCTCGCGCTACGCTCTCGCTAGGTCAATTATGTAAAATATTTCCAGACAACCCACATCATGATTTTGTCCCAATTTAAGAAGAGTCTCAAGTTAACTATAGCGACTAAATAACAGATAGAAGACATAAATAAAAATAAAAACAATGTCTCAGGAACAATTAATGCCATATGCTTATTCTTGTTACACAAAAATTTTACTCCACCAGAATTTGAACCCGGAACCTTTAGCATAATAGACATACTCGCTACAGACCCACCAAGACGGTCTACTGGCTTAGGGAAATAGGTCAAAGAGGTATACAAATTGCCTATGTTAGAGCTTCGCCTACAGTCAAGCGGGGTTTATGTAATTTATCTGTCTACGTTAAAATACGAAAATAGATAAAATCTGTCTTTAGTAGAAGCTTTTGCCTATTTGTGTCACTGAGATTATACGACTCGTAATAACAGTTGGCAAAAAAGTCTTCCAAAGAAATCCAAAGCTATGTATCTTTAATTTATTCAATTTTTTTGTAACGACATAAAACGTGTGAATGCGCATACCCAACAAAATCTAGAGTTTGAAAGACTTTGTTTACTTTAATGTTTAGTTAAGTTTAGTTTACTACCTACTTGTTATTTTATTGTCAATTAGCGCCTGTAAGTTTATATTTAATAAAACTATTGTACTTGAACTGTTACGTGAATTTTATTTGTCGAGCGTAAGCCTCTGATCAATAAATAATCAGCACATTTCAAATATTTCATTACCTACAACCAAACGAAAGCAAGATCGTAAATCTGTCCAACTTCATATCAACACAACACTCAAATCATTTCCGACCTCCTAAAAGCGCTTTTAAATAATAAACATCGTAGCTCATCGGCCCATGATTTATGGGAAAGTGGCAAATTCGGGAAGGGTTGGGCAAAGTTTTCCCGTCACTGTGGCCCTACGAAGAGTTGGGCAAACTTTTCCCGATGCGCCTCGACTGCCCTTTAATCAGTACCTGTCGGGATCATTCGATTATCCGCTCTCGATTCTTTCGTTCGAAATTAGGCTCGGTACTGAATCAAATTAAGGACTCCACTCATTTTAATAAAACACTTTACGGATTAAGGAAATGGATTCAGACATTTCTGTTGATTACCATCTAACTAAGGTCTCTTCTTATTTCGTAGTTAATTTTTCGTAATTATAATAAAAGTAACGGTAGATAAACATTAAATACTCTTCCTAAATAAGCAACAGACGTAGAAAGTTTATAATCATGATTCAATTTCCCGTACAATCTTTGGATGGGGCGACGTCGTGCATTCATACTTTTCGCTGATTGTGGATTTCTTCTTTGTTCGACTACTGCTTATGTAGCAATCAATATAGCTACGTCGAGACACAAAGACGGAACTTCCTAGCCGCCAGTAATCTTAGCCGGCAGCGGCCATTAAGCGACGCAGTATCGACGGTAAAAGTATTTTATGGCTGCTCTTGTGCGGCTGCCGATAATGTACGATTGTAACGGTCACGCGGTTCGGTAAAACTATAGACTAGTGGCTCAGTCAGCTGTAGACCTCGCTCAAATTGTAAATTGTTTGAAAATTAATCTAATAGATGTCGCCACGAGGTTGACACTGCTTTTGAAAAGTAATACTATGTGCTGTTAGGTATTCCATTAATATATCTATTCTAAGTTAGATGGCGCTTCTAATTTTGAGCATTTTTCGAATGGGTGAAATTTTTTCACTAAATTTCAAAATACTGGCTCTTTCTTTATAATTATCGAACCTTCTCACAAAATTTCACGACAATCGGTTGAGAAATGCGACCTGTAGAGGAGAACAGACAGCGGGAAAGCGGCAGACATACTTTCGTATGTCATATACATTTTTACTCAAGCTGAAGCAGAGCTCGCTCGCGCCTCGCGCTCGTCGGTCAATTATAAGTAATTTTTGCGCCCGATTTTGATGAATTTAAGTATGGAAATAGATAGGACCATGGGATAGACCTTTTGTGGCGAATGTGAATATTGAAGGGATAGAGAGAATTAAAATGGTAAATTTTAAGTAAGTAAGTGTTCGTTAGTTCTTGTCGTGCAGCTCAATAACATCTAAGCGGGTACACATAGTCCTAGTCGATAAGATCGCATACAACTTGTAACAAATAGTCCATCGGTACCAGTTTTATTGCGACTGTGTTCAGCCGCAGCGTCGCGCGTCGCAGCGGTATGGGTGAAGTTACTGCCGTTCAGATAAAATGCTGATAACTATTGACACATTAATGGTCAAAAACTAGTCTCCCGAGATCCTTTAGCTAAAGCATTTTGGGAGACTAATTTTTAATATTTCTTGCAAGCTGCAGTGTGAAATTAAAGATTTTATGTCCTATTTAGTTTATTAGTCACTTTTTACCCGACTGCAAGGAAAGGGTTATGTTTTTCGCGCGAATCGTGTATGTTTGATCTTTCAAATGGCTGAACGGATTTCTATTATTAGTATATCGTTAGATTTGTCTTTACAGGCCAAGACTGCATGTTATTATGTTACCTTTAATATTTTGAATTTGTTTCCATCTTTTTAGTTGTGTTGCCTTTTGATGCATGCGGGTTTTTTTTTATTTATTTTTTTGGTACAATATGTTAGATAATATTTGTCTGGTTTCTGGATAACCTAAAATCAATCTCCTTGCGTTCTAATCCCACTTTATTTGAGTTTGGTGCAGTACAACAACGTACTGCACTGTCTTCTTCCTGTCTTTCCTGTCACCCATCATCTCATTCACTCTATTCACTTTGATAAATTATCATCCATCCATCTTTTCTGCGGTCGTTCTCTTCCTCCACATCCATCAACGACCATCACTATTCTAGATAACCCAACATCACCTATTAAATAATCGCCTTCTACTTTTTATTATCCACCCTATATTTCATATTCCACTCCATAAAACTCTTAAGCCTCCGTCTTAAACAAGCCAGCAACTCTATTAGCTGTTATAAAACGGGCAGCGACTTTCACGTCGGAATAAAATTTACCAGCGCCTACTAAATATAACCAACAGAAATTGTAAAAGTTGCGGGCCTCGTTATTACATCGTTACTTCGCCCCATTTCTGTGTAAGTTCCCTATTTACGACTTATAATCGACTTAAACTTGGTAAAAAGCAAAGTGAACTCGTACTGTACGTAATGAACGATTTAGAGCACATTTTGAATTTTCGACTTGGGAGTATTTCGTGGTGCGGTACTGTAGAGTTGTAGATTTTGTTATTTTACTACGGAGAAACGCTTCGCTTTCATGTCACCTGCTAAGTGACGATAAGGCTTCACTTGAAACTCTCAACCAATGAGGAACTAGCTTTCTTCAACCTTGATTGTAATTATTTGATCCACTTAACTAAGCAGCTCATCTAAAATATTTTGTAAAATGCATGATGAGCCTTCTATTTATTTCTAAGTCATTTTAAGGTAGGTACAATAATCATTTCCATTATTGGATAACTCACTGTTTATGAATTTCGTGATAAGACTGAAAAATATATTTTCTTTGAAAACTTGCAATCACTCTTTCCCTTCACTGAAACATTCAGCCAAGGATAACGCAGCTAACCTCGAGGCCAATCAGCGGCGAAGTTCTAAATTAGTAAACAAACTGGGGAAGGGGAGGCGGCGGCCATATTGAAATAGTTGCAAACTGCAGGTCATCTGATTGCCGCGCCTTCGGAGGCCAACGAGAATTTTAAATGAGCAAATAACCGTTTGCGAATTGGAAAGAGGATCCCATAATGATCCAATCAACTAAGCCACTTGACAGATCACTGCTTGAGAATCTGTAAAAGTAGTTCCTATCAGTAGAACCTAGTTTCTTGAAAATAGAATACAAATATTACTAGAAAGCAAATAAACAGTGATAAATTTGTGTGCTTTTAAACTATTATCAAACAGCCAAATAGCTACTCTTTTATAAAACAGAACGCGGAAATCTATTCATTGTTGAAAAGAAATTAAACGAGCTTAAAATATTCCTGTAGTTAAATCAACCACGCAAGCGTGCAACCTCAATTCAGAACCGCCCGGAAAAAACAACTGCCATAATGTAGTAATCAACAAATTGTTGTTCCCCCGTCAATATTGATGAGGCTCTCCGCCGCTGTTTTTAACCTTTACCTATGAATATATATCAGCTGGGCATCAGCAAAAAGTTCCTATACCGACTTTATTACTCGATACGAAAAAGTATCGATGTTTTTTGAAGATTTAACTCTGCAGCTTTGTAACAGTCTTTTGTTTTTGTTCTCGTTTCGGCCCCGGTGGCATTCCGTCCCGTTTGAGAAAGTTAATCCTCTGATGACACAGCAAAAAATATTTTCTTGGCCTTCCTTAAGATGTCAAATTGTAAGCTGGTTGTATTCGATATCTTTTTATAGAAGTTCAAAATATTATGACTTTGCTGCCAATACTATCATGTTATTGTGTTGGTTTTTACTTGACATTTACGTTAATGCATCACTTCCTTAGTTAATTTTGTTAGTGGAAGTATTACAATCAAATGATTATCTTCTTCCAGTATCGATATTATTCTAAAAAAGGCCTCCACCGCATCTCGTTTAAATATCGCCTCAATGCTCAAGGTTTTTCTTTCTTCGAGGCTATTCACGGCTGAATCTCCTTTACGTGAGATTGAAATCGCTTTGTGTGGGAAGTGTAAAGACTTCCGTGTTTCGGATAAAAATATAGAGGAGGCTATCCACGATTAAGTTTTGAATTTTTTAATTGTTAAGTGGATTTGGATGAAATTTATTATTTAACTCTAATAATAATATAAGCAGTCAGTAGATAAACTGCTCCTACATACTAATGCAACTGGATCATCAATAAAAATGCATTTAATCAACATTTCAATAAATAAATATTTGACAACATCACATACATTGCTCCGATTCCAAAGTAAGTAGCTAAAGCACTTGTGTTATGGAAATTACAGACAACGGTGGTATCACAAACACCCAGACCTGAGCCAATATAGAAAAGTTCGTTTTCTGAATTGACCCAACCGGGGATCGAACCCGGGACCTCAGAGATGGCGACACCTTGAAAACCGGTGTACAAAGCCACTCGACCACGGAGGTCGTCAAACACGGCATTATCTTTTGTTTATTACAGTACTGCTTGATTAATTACTGAAAGCTCTCTTCTTTCCTTTTTATTCGCAACATCAACGTCGCTTAAATTCATCTAATCAATTTGGATCCCCAAATCTCGCAACTAAAAAATATTCTTACCTAAATTTTGTCCAAAGTTACATTCTTCGACACCTAACTTTGTCCTTGAGAAAATAATATTATTCCAAATAAATCCTCACTCATTATATTCATTGGAAATGTGTCACTACATCATATTTGACGTCTGACATATCGACTTTCTGTCCAATCACATGCCAACGAATGTAACTCAAACATGGAGTTCACGAAGGATTTTCAAATGGCATTTTTCAACTATAGTTTGTGAATGAGAATTCAATTAAATCCGTGGATACTTGAGGCTGCATTCCAGATGTGAAACATTGAATTTGCTGCAGCGCAAGTCAATACATTCAAATTCATTATTCGTTGGGCGAATTTGATGTGCTTGTGTGACTACTAACTAAACGAGAAAAACTTTTAATTTCAATTGATGTGGACACCTTTACTAGGATAACGGTTGCTATTTTTAAGAATAATAAAAAAAACCCTGTATTTTAAAAGAAAAACATTCGATAAAACACCTGCATTGTAACGGCATTTTCCCGATATTTGCCAGTGGGGGACAAAATGGGGGATAACGGAATTCGTATTACTAAGTTTAGGCAAAAATATCTTTATTTTCACGACACCGCCACGCATCAGCTTATCGACTTCGTTCCACCAAAACCCCACAATAGGTCGTCTCGCTCCCGATAAAGGTGAAAGAAGTGAAATTCCTGGTGATTTCTGGAAATCGCTTGGGCTCATTCTCCTGGAAACCAGACATAAATTATTGATTCTATTCGCCCCAGTGAATACATGATTTTATATTTTGTTGACCTTTAGTTGTATGTTTTACGACTTAAGCGCTTAAAAGAAAAACTTACCTGTAGCTAACGAATCTTAATAGCCTATGCTTTGCTTATCATTTTATTTTATTTTGAATGCGTAATTATTATTCATTTCATCAACTAAATCACATTCACAAGTCGTTGCTAATTACCGACTCCAAAGAAGGAAGGTACACAATTCGACCCGTTTTTTTTTTGTTTTTTGTATGTACGACTCTGGCGTTGGTGTGCCGATTTTAATATTTGTTTTTTTATTCGATTAGGTATACTTTCAATTTAGGCCCATATAAGCCTAATGTCATGGGAGTCATGAATAATAGAACAATAATAAGCCACATATACGTTGTGTAGCTTACCACAAAAAATGTGCTTTAACTCGTGAATTACAGCGGTACAAACCTACTGGTTTTTTTTTTCTTTGGGTTTTTCTTTTCTTCCATAAAGTACGCACCCGTACGTCTATTGACTTAATACAGAAGGTACAAAAAGAAAAATAGAAAAAAATGTAAAAAAAACAAAAAATCGACTTCAAAAAAACCCGAAAATAACTTCAAAATTAAATACGTCCAAAAAGCAAGAAATAATATTCAAAATTAATGATAGTTACGCATATCAAATTAATAAAACACGTGTATTTGAAGTCGGGTGGGGCGGGAAGACAACTTCTTTTTTTAATTCTGCACGCTCTCGTATTACGCACACTAAAGTAATGTGCATGTGCACGCCTAACAACATTCATAGCAAAACGGTCTTCGTGAGAGAGAACAACCTAAATGTGTATTTGTTCTGAATTCTAGATTCCACGTATTTAATGGACTTGTAAGTTGGACCGAATGGCCCATTACTCGTGGGCTCTGGAATCCATCTCCGACGGAGTAGGTCTGTGCTTCAATTGTGTCTGATGTAATGGGAAAGAGTGATCGGTGTTTATCATCAGAGTACTGTGATGCGCATACAAAAACACAACCTATTCGACAAATATTTAATTTTCTTTTTTATTTACATACTACTTCACCACTTTTTGTTCTTATTCATTGTTATATATGATAATCAATGAAGACTGTAAAGGGACCAAGATTCCCACCCAGCACTCTTCACATGCGTTGGAAAGGTTATAACTATATCATACTTAACCACCCTAGTGCTCTACAGTTAGTGCCCTACAGCCCTAGCGCCCTAACAGCCCTAGCCCTAACCATAAGTAAACTTTGAATATGGATAAAATGCAGTTTTTTACCAACATAGATGAACCAATGTTTATTCAATTTTAGAAATATTTTAACTAACCATTTTTTGACAAATTACATTACGAATTACTATAATATTCAAAGGAAACCTCCACATTATCAAAGGCTTATCAATATCTGTTCCTCAATCAGCAAGAATATTTTTTTATTCGTAAATTATCAAGCCGACCCAAGCGGGTGACAGCGGATAAATCTCGCCTGGGCCACAGAGTAAGTAAGAAACAGTATTTCATCTCGCCTCATCACATACATAGTATTATATTGCCTAACAATACATAGCATCCTTGAAATAATTCCTGCAGCCTGCGACATGCACTGGAGCTGTCCACTGAGTTTAAAATATTAATCATCATTGAGGTACTGTTTTCCACATAAATTAATTCAAATATTATTACTGAACAATACAGTCCATAAGGTTGTATTACAGTTTACGTAAATAAACTAGTGGCTCTGTAGCTGTAGACCACGCGTTTGTTTTGTGAAATATAATTTTCCCTTTATCTCCACCATATTAAAAATTTCGAAAAATTAAAACGGCAAAAAAAAATTATAATTATAAAAGTTGCTCACATTTCACGAGAATCGGTTGAGAAATGCGACCTGTAGAGGAAAATAATAGGACAGCCGGACGGCCGGACGGACATACCAAAGGATTTTTTTGCCCGCTCAATAAGTTAGAACCCAAATTTATGTAATACTACGGCGTACTCTCGACTATTGTGCACCGAAGTATACCGAGATTCCTTAGCGCATTATTTCAGCATACTTTTGTACGAAGGCCGAATACAGATACTTATTCGAACTATTCTCAGATCTCAAAATAAAATAGACAGAAGGTCCGCTCTGGCCAGCTGGCCTTATTCGATATCGCTACCGTCATTTGTTTTGTTGCGCTAGAAACTCCTTGCCTCCTTGGTAATTGCTGCAGTACTGAAAATAGTCTGACACCCGTATTCACAAACATTACTATGAGATCTCACAGTGCCCGCGGACGTACAGGGTCCCATCTACCAATCATACGCAACATGTAAAACAAACGAACCAACCACAGAGCTATATGTTTCTACGCAGAGCATTCGCATAGGAAAGTTTCGTTTGAGTATTGTTCTTGAATATGGGTGTGAGTTGGCCCGAGATCGCCTGTAATAAATTTATGTGTGCTTGGAAAACGGCGGTTTATACCGAGCGGCCATTCTGTCTACTGTATATTTTGTGGCCAGGTCACGTCGTCGTCGCGTCGGTCGGTACGCCCAGAGGACCCCCGTGGATACGATGCAAATGCTCTGCGACACGTGTCGGGAAAAATCTCGTTTGTTTTCAATCACCTGGATGCGACAAGAGGACGAAAAGGGATCTAATCTACATTTTATTGTGTTTCAATTTAAGTTCGCTAGCGTTAGTATTGTCAAATAAGGAGACCGAACGAAGTTGACAACTTCGAATGACAAAAGCAACAATTATTAGCTAGATAAGTAATTGAAAACAATGGAAAAACCCCAAAAAATATTAAATGCCTTACACCCGTATTTAAGAACAATACTCAAACGACCCTTGCCTATGCGAACGCACTGCGGTGAAATAGAGCTCCGTGAATGGTTCGTTTCATTCAGCACGAAATAGAGTAACGCCGCTACGTACTTTGTGGTTTCAGTTCGGGCAAAAGTGCTTTCGTATGTCTGTCCGTCTGTTCTCCTCTACAGGTCGCATTTCTCAACCCATTCTCGTGAAAATTTGTGAGCAGGTTCGATAATAATAATATAATTATATTGTCGATTCAATTTTTCGAAATTTTTCAAAACGGCGGAGATGATTATGCTATAGCGAGGTCAACAGCTCACGGAGCCACTAGTTTTTATAAGAGGTGAAAGCCTTCTGATGATTCAACAGGCGTAGCCGAACTGGCAGTGCCTCACAGAGTCAACTGTGAACATGTCACACGAAAGACAGCGCTAACGAAGCTACTTCAAAGGAAGTTGACATTCGAACGCCCCCAATTGGTTGACAAACGGAGAGAGTAGTCAGGAGCAATGAAACGTATACCTACAATGTAGGTCTATTTCAACCTGCTCTGTTACAAAAAAAAACAATATGTTTATTTACCAACAAGTAAGATTGTTGACGAGTTGTTCAACCGCTACTGTTCTGCAGAGGTTTGGAATTCGATAAGGCTTTTTTAAACCCGCCTGACTACCAACCATCTTACATCTGCCCCCTAGCATGACCACCGCAACTTGATAAAAATTTATTATCATTATTAATAATTACTGATGGTGAAGTCACTTTATAGACATGTCGAAATTTTATGGATTTTGACAGCTAAGTACTGATAACACAATGGTGGTCATGCTAGGGGGCTGACGTTAGAAGTTAATTAATAAACATTGTTGGTTACTGGCAGTTAAAAATTTCTTTAGTTGACGAAGCGTCTCCGTTTCTACTTGGGCAAAAATGCTTTCGTATGTCCGGCTGTCCATTTGTTCTCCGGTCGCATTTCTCAACCGATTCTCGTGAAATTTTGGGAGCAGGTTCCATAATTAAATAGATTTTTTAGTCAATCCAGCTTTTCGAAATTTTTCAAAATGGCGGAGATATGTTAAAACGATATCACACAGCCACTAGTCATACTCTTAACATCAGGTGTGTTGTAGAAAACTGTCAGTTTCTTGAAGTTTGGTAATGTGATTGATTTGGTTCCTCTATTCAGTACCTATAATTCATTGCTCATGTCTGTACTTTCAATGGCCGCCGCCACATTTCAGTGAACAGAACAGACCGTCACAAAGACGACTATTTGACAACCGTCGCAATACGGACAGCAATCAACGCATCGGTGGCCACAAAATGCAACAGCGTCATATGTGCAGCCGCTACAAGCGCGCAACGAGAAATTATGCATCGGAATCCAACACTGAACGCTTGAATTTTGGACGTCTTTTTTCTAATACATGGCAATTAGTTCTTTTGTTGATATTGATAAACTTTTTCGATGATCAATGAATAAGCATAGAAACAACAAAAGATACGATTGGGCATTTAGACAATTCATATCTTATTATATTGCTCATTTTCGTAGATCCATTAAAAGTATTCCTATTCGTATAGATTACTTACATAGTTGATTTTAATATCAACGCTATCAGCTTTCTGGACCCTTACCTGTAAACAAAGATACAGTAAAATTGATTATTTGTTATCCATTCTGTAAACAGTTCTTACTAACAATGGTCTTATTGACCGAGCGAAGCGTCTCTGCTTCAGCTTGGGCAATAATTCTTCCGTATGTCCTTCCCGCTATCCAGATGTCCATCTGTTCTCCTCTACAGGTCGCATATCTCAACCGCTGCTCGTGAAATTGTGTGAGCAGGTTCGATAATTATATAGATTTTTTAGACCAATAAATTCACCCATTTCTAAAAATGTTCTAAATTGTCATCTAGCTACGAATATACCAAATAATATACCGAATAGCACTTACTATGTGCTTTGAAAATATCGTGGTGACATCATTTAGATTATTTTTTATACAACATACAATATGAGGTACTTTTTGCTCTTAGCAAAAACGCTACTCACAGCTCACCGAGCCACTAGTGTATAGTTGATCCACGTTTGCTTTTCTATTCATTACGGAATATAATAATAATAATAATAATAATAAAAGTTTATTATTCACTCCATTTACAGATTTTACTTAGCTTATAAACAGGCTCAAAAATATTGTAATACTCAGGTTAACGATGGCAGCTGTATAAGTATTAACTGTGTCACAGCTGCCTGAACTTAAAAAAATAATTCCATGCTTTTACCATAGTGTACAGTGGTCTACTTACATTGCACTTCGCACCGTTCAATAAATTCACAGACAGAACAGTAGTAAAAAGTAAAAGTAAAAAAATTGCTTTATTCAAATAAACTTAGTAATTAAGCGCTTTTGAATCGTCTATATTTTTCTACCACCTGTTCCCGACTTTTTTAACTGACAAGAAGAACAGGCGCATCACATCAGCCTTAACAGAAATAAGTAACGATATTTACAAACTTAAATACAAAAAAATACAAGAGGTTATTAACAACAAAGTACTTACTAGCGAGTTATTGTGTTACATCATTTCCACGCATTCCGGTCTTTCAAATAATCGTCTACTTTATAATAACCTTTACCCATGAGCGTCTTTTTGACATGATTTTTAAATTCATGCAAAGGTAGATCAATCACTTGTTGTGGAACTTTATTAAACAAGGTTATGCGTTTTCCCATAAATGAACCTCTAGTTTTTGCAAGCCTAAATCTTGGAACGGCAAGTTTATCTTTATTCCTTGTATTAATATGGTGATTATCGCTGTTCTTAGCAAATGAATCATAGTGTTTCCTTACACATAGTAAATTTTCATATATGTAATGACCAGCCAAAGTTAGTATATTTATTTCTTTAAACAATTCTCTCAGGGAATCTCTTCGACGAAGATTATATATGGCACGAACAGCTCTTTTTTGAAGTATAAAAATATTTTGAATATTGGCAGCCGAGCCCCACAATAGTAGCCCATAAGACATTATACTGTGAAAATAACTAAAATATACCAACCTCAGTTAAAAGTCTTATTTTCTTAACGGCGAAGGCCGGAGAACTAAGTCTACTTGACAAAGCTTCAATATGAGGATCCCATTGCAGTCGTGAATCTAGTGTAATACCTAGAAATTTTGTACTCTCCGTAAACTCAACTTCAACGTCATTCAGATTAATATTCAATTCGACGTGCTCAACATTCGGTAATGAAAATTTAACACATTTAGTTTTTTTGGGGTTGAGTGCTAAATTATTACTATTAAACCAGTATGAAACTTTAGAGAGAGCGCTATTTACTTCGTCAGAACAGTTATTACCTCTGTTGACTTTGAAAACTAAAGAAGTATCATCCGCAAATAGCACTGTCTCACATAAATTATTCGCGTAGTTAGGAAGGTCATTTATATAAATTAAAAACAGCAAAGGGCCCAATATTGATCCCTGTGGCACGCCCATATTGATGGGGGCTCCAGTAGATTCAGTTCTATTAATCACTACTTTCTGGGTTCTATTGTACAAATAAGATTTCATAAGACTAACTGATTTAACAGAGACACCATAATGTTCTAGCTTCTTTAATAGTGTTTGGTGATCAACGCAATCGAATGCCTTAGAAAGGTCTCAAAAAATACCAATCACATCTTGCTTTCCCTCCCAAGCATCAAGGATATGTTTGAGAAGAGCAATTCCAGCATCAGTAGTACTTTTACCTTTGGAAAATCCAAACTGATTTTTATGAAGTATATTATTTGATGTAAAGAGTAATCTAATAATTGGAAATATATAATTTTTTCAAATATTTTACTAAGTGCTGGCAGTATAGATATTGGTCTAAAGTTAGCTGGGTCAGTTTTATTACCAGACTTAAAAAGAGGAATCAATTTACTATTTTTCATTAAGTCAGGGAATATCCCTTCATCAATACATTTGTTAAAAATGAAAGCCAAATAGGGGGCTAGTATATCAATCATTGATTTAATGATGCTTGTTGACATGCCCCAGAGATCTTCTGTTTTTTTGACGTTAATTGATTTAAATGCTTTAATTATATCTTCACTACTTATATATTTTAAAGAGACGGTTTCCTTGCATTTATCAACACTTGACTCTAAAAGGGAGATAGCGATGTTGGAACAAGCACTAAGAGTACTGGTAGTTTCTATTGGTATTCGAGCAAAAAAAACTGATTGAAACTGGACGCATTGCCTGTTGCCTGTTGATATCTGCCCCGTAACTATGTTGCTAACAATTCTCGATTGAAATTGTTTGAAATAAATGAAACTTGTCTGGTTCAGCTGCTAACAGATTACTCTATTATCAACTGAAACTGCCAAATTTGAGATAATTGTTAGCAACAAAGTTACGTTAGCAGGATGCTGGTGTAATGCTGAATCGAAGTTCCGTTCCGAATACTGAATCAATCTAAGTTTTGATTGATTCACTAGGCAGATGATGACAAAGGGTAGGGTCCGATATAATTGCAATGTACTTAGAATTGCTCACAGTGGTTTCGGTAGCATTTGATTTGAGGTTTCAAATCTCAGAAACAGCCATGCACTGTTCCGATACTCATACATGTACATGTGCCAATGTATTGTGATGTTCAAGTTCAAAATAATAAATAGATGTTTTGTGATGTGAAGATTTTTCCATAATTCACTAAGATTAAGATCTTTGAGCTTCTTTCCTAAAAAAGCTAGAAGTTCTACACTAGCGAATCTCTTTAGAATATTAATAAGTATAGCGCTTTTACTGTTCTAGTGAAGTTGGTAAAATATCTTAATTATGTCATAAATTATATGGGTTCTGCAACAGCTGTTAAAACTCGTATGTAACAAGAACATCTAGTAATTTTTCAGTTTTGAACTTCCCCTACCGACAAGAAAAACGTTTCTACAATGTTCACAGAAGCTCAAACATTTGATCAACTGAACAACAAAACGGCTAACGCAGTTTCAAATGGAATAAATTGGCAATCCCAACACTCAGATTAAATTGTTCGATCACTCAATTTCAATAAAAACTCCGCAGACCTCCGTAAATCCTTTGTTCAATCGAATAGATCGTAATTTATGGTAATGCACAAAGTTCAATCGCATAACGTGCGCGATCCATTCGGAGCTCCACCGAGCAATTTCGCTACAATCTTTCAAATAAATAGGGAGTCAAACTAGCGCATGCGTATTGTTTAACAAAAAGGAGATGGCATTCAAACAATAGCTGACCCAACCCTTCCGAACCTGGCTGCGACGCTTCAGGCGAAAACTGCCGCATCACTCGTTTTTCTATTATCTCCCTCCACAAAGGGTAATCACAAGTAAAACGATCGTCATCCATCGCTGCCGCTCTAATTGTAAAGCGGCCGCGACACGAGCGCCGCGACACGAGCGCCGCGACACGAGTGCCGCGACTCGAGCGCCGCGACACGAGCGCCGCGACACGAACGCCGCGACACGAGCGCCGCGACACGAGGGCCGCGACACGAGCGCCGCGACACGAGCGCCGCGACACGAGCGCCGCGACACGAGCGCCGCGACACGAGCGCCGCGACACGAGCGCCGCGACACGAGCGCCGCGACACGAGCGCCGCGACACGAGCGCCGCGACACGAGCGCCGCGACACGAGCGCCGCGACACGAGCGCCAAGCGCCGGGAAAGTCGTCCGCGCATAATCACTGATACTGCGCGCACATTAATCCGTAGTTCAGGTTTCGTATTTATTGTCCAAGTTACCTACCTACCTTTATGAAGTTTCTGCGTAATGTGGCGCGGGCGAAGATTGTTATTGTTTAGTGAACCAGATATTGTTGTGAGGTAGTTCCACACGTGTTACCCCTGATAAGATCTAAATGATGAGCGCCCGCAGGCGATCCCGATGGCCCGAGATGAATTACGCGTCAACGCTAATTCCGTAGTAGTTAGTAGCAGTTTATATGTGTAGTTATTAGTGAAGTTTGCTTTAGGCTCGCAACGCGTTTGTTTTCGGACCAACAGACTGTGGGAACAAGTAATGTTTCATCAAACTTGTTCTGGATAACCCTTTCTAATGAGTGGAGAAACAAGAATTTACATATTAGCTTATTATTTTGTAACTGATAATAAAACTCTTGCAATCCAATTATATTTTTGACCGAGCGAGCGCGATGCGTCTCTGGTTCAGCAAAAATGCTTTCGTATGTCCTTCCGGTGCCCGGATGTCTGTTTGTTCTCCTCTACAGGTCACATTTCTCAACCGATTCTCGTGAAATTTTGTGAGCGTTTGATAATTATGTAGAATTTTTTGGTCGATACAGTTTTTCGAATTTTTCAAAATGTCAGAGATATTTAAAAACATCATATTTCAGTCGTTTTAAAAAATTATCAAAAATAAAACAAACCTTTTTTGTTAGCGGTGCAAAGCAAATTTTGTTTTTTGTTTTTAGAAGACTCAAAAGTTCATAGTTTAAAATCAACCAAAATATTTCTGGCCGATATTCGAAATTTAAAAATAATAAGGTTGTGACAGAACTTATGACTGCGTATATTATATATTTGTTTTAAACAACCTACAATTTGAGCTACTTTTCATTGCGAGGTCTACAGCTCACGGAGCCACTAGTAATTTTGCCGACAATTTGTTGCTTGGCTCTTTTAAATTGCGGACGTTTTGCTCCCATGACTTACTACGTTACGGTCGTTTTTGCTCTGCGGACCACCCCCTCTGAATTGATAAATATCACAAACAACTCATAATAAGTCTAACCGTTTTATACCGCCACAAAAAGGTATCCAAAACAAGTGCCACACTATGAAGATAATTAATCTGTAAACAAAAGACGGGGAATATTGCGGTAAACAAACCGCAAGACCCGCCCTTTGTCGCGCGCCGCCATTCAGCCGAGCGCCGGAACAAATGTACTAAAATTATCCACTAATTGAGATCTCCGCGTCCCAGTAAATAGACGCTCCGTTATCGGGCCCTAAGCAATCATAGAACGAATACAAATTCGAGAAACTGCTCTAATTTATCTCAAATAAAACAGTTGAACACCGCCTCAAAGGGTACAGCTCGGATTGATACGAGCGGGCGATGTTAGGGGGATTATCCCACCACCATTCATTCCCGAATGAATGGGGAAGCGACTAATCCCCACGTACCCATGTTCGCTCCAGATAGCTATTAACTTCAATTGGCACTGTCTGCAATTTCGTTTCCGTTTGCAGGAGTCGAGCTATGATTTACTTGTTCAACTAAATCCACAGCAGGCTTTATTACTCCTTTTCATAGAATCGTTTCAGTTCGAAATAGTATTTTAAGCTGGAAACTGTTAAAGATTCACATTATATAATTTTAATTATTTTGAAACTGTATCTAATTGGTCGTTTTGAATTTAGAAGGTGAATAACGCCAGCCATTGATGCATGTCAGTGAATTCAATTAAACTGATATTTTCAAGAGAAAATTATATGGTGCATAATTTCCAGTAAGTAAGTATATTTGTAATTGGCGCCCGACGTGGCACGCGCCTGCTCGCTCCACTAAGAATAATATTCCCGGCAACTGTAGTGTAGTTTCACGAACACTGGACCTTTGTCGCTGCTCGACAACAAGCAAACATTTAGTTTTGTGGCTGAATCGCCATTTATGTTAATAACGCTCGTGATACTGAAATTACTTTTGTTTGTGAAAGCAACACTTTTAGCTCAAGCATTTATATGGCTTCTTTTGTTGGACGACGGTTTTATTATTGTGGTAATGTTAAATAATGCAATGCAGCTGGCTTTCCTCCTTAGCGACCTATATGAAACGCCTGTGCCCTTAGTGGAGACATTAGAAATTACTGGTGATGATTGATGATAAATAAATCGTGACCAAAGAAAAATCTCAATACTTGCGCATTATTGACGAACTTCCTCACTGAGTCTGCTTATATTTTATGCAAAATGGGTTATATTCATAAAATATGACTGCCACCTAGTGAGACAATAGTATATTAGTGAATAAAGGACGGATTTAAAGCGAGGACCATAGATGAATCACAAGCAAGTGAATCACTCCCTACGGTCGTGATTCAAGTGTTAGAATCCTGGGCGACGCGAGTGATTCATGGCCCTCGATATACATCCGTTTTATTCAAGAGTTGCATACTATATTTTATACCATGACTACGAGAAAATGAAAGATTTAAGCGAAAATATTGTTTGCACAAGGAGTTGGTATGTCGAGTATTCTTTGCACAAGGAGGTATCGAGTATTTTTGCGCAAAAAGGTTGAATAGCATGGAAATGGAGGTCGAATTGTGTTCTAAATTCAAACACCAAAATAGTGGAATCTTTCTTTCTTGTACTCATCTCTTGTTTTTGAATATATCAATTGAAACTCAATATAGCAACATTTTGAATTATATGTTCTAATTATAAGTAGGTATAGATCAAAATATGATATGTATAGATCGAGATAACCGAACCAAATTGTAATAATATTATCTTGAAAATTACAGAGACCATCATGGTGTTCCGTGTGTTCCTAATCCTGTAAGCATTTTTGGTCGCACCTGTTCAAGCTGGGCTTCATTAAGTTGAAGCACCGGTGTTTATTTGCCGGTGTTGGCGCGACACCCGCCGACCGCAGCCGCGGCCCGGGACATTCCTGACTCGGCCCAATGGGAAGGAATGCGGTGACCTGAATTTGACCGAGAACTGTAAACACTCTTATGAGATAAACGACGGCTTCAAAGGTCTTTTGCGTTCCGCGGTTTCGGTGTTTTGACAACGTTTTCGTGGGCATTATACAAAAATGCTTTCGTATGTCCTTCCGGTGTCTGGATGTCCGTTTGTTCTCCTCTACAGATCGCATTTCTCAACCGATTCTCGTGAAATTTTGTGAGCAGGTTTGATAATTATATAATTTTATATAAAATGGTGGATACCTATATGAAAGAAAAATATTAAAGCCGTTTTTTTGTTTTTTGTTTTTAGAAGACTCAAAAAGTTCATAGTTCAAAATCAATCAAAATATTTCTGGCCAATATTCGAAATTTGAAAATAATAAGGTTGTGACAACTTATGACTGCGTATATTATTTATTTGTTATTAAACAAAAAATTAGAATGATTATAAAGTTCCTGTGTTTAAGCTACGTACAATTTGAGCTACTTTTTATCGCGAGGTCTTCAGCTCACGGAGCCACTAGTCAATATTGACATGTGTAACTAATGATTTGAACATTATTTCTTGCTTTTTAGAGGTATTTAAATTTGAAGCTGTTTTTGTTTTTATTTTCAGGTTTATTGAAGGTTTTTTTTGTACCCCTGACGATGTGTATGCGAGCATGATGATCGGTCGAGTTGTTAGGTCGTGAAGGCGTAACAAACACACCAACTTACATTCACATTTATTAGTAAGGTTATGGATTCGCCAAAAACACAAGCAATACTGAGCTTACGTCTTTTTAGGGTTTCGTACCAAAATAGTAAAAAGGAACCCTTTTGATGCGACTCAGACTGTCTGTCTGTCTGTCACAGCTGGGTATCTCGAGAACTATTAATTTTATCAACTTGAAATTTGGAATAGTTTTAGATGACTTTTGCCCAACTATTTTGCAAATAAGAGAGAAATAAAAATATTTATATTTTTTTGGATATAATAAAAATATTTATATTATTCTAAGTGAGACTACTAGAGAATATAATTATGAAAGAGCGCTGGTTGCATATTCTCAAACATTTTTTTGTTATTTTTTTAGGCCGCATAGTTTTCGACTTTTGATGAAAAATGTAAAAAAAATACCGTTCCGCCCCTTTATCTCCGAATTTTACATAGACAAAAATATGAAATTATTTTCTTGTGATAGTGAAGTTGATGTAAAGATTACAGGTAAAATAAAACGATGTCTCTAAATAGTAAACTTTTTCAGGATGATGATGGAAAGGACGCGCGAGTCCGACTCGCTCTTGATCGTTTTTTATTTTTTATTTTCTGCAGCCATAGGTAAACAAATCTCTTATTATTTGTTGAATATTAATAAAATACGTACAAATAACACAAAATTCTCAGATCCGCTAATCTAAGACATAGAATAGAATTTGCACTATTTAATGTTAAATAAAGTTTAGCCACGAGTCAAATCTTAAAGAATATTGTTTTTGTGTGAAGAGTATATCACAACCCCAATTTTCTCTAACACATACAAACAACCTCAGCCATTACTTTCCTCTAGTGCAAACTGGTGCAGCAGCCTGAACAAATAGCTCAATAAAATGGCGGGCGTGGAATTGCGTCAGTGCCTTTAGTGGTCATAAAATTGTATGCAAACTGCAACGTGAAGTGCACGAGTGACTATGGAGGAAGTTACGGCGAAGGGGACGATGGCACTTGCGTGTCTCGAGCCGTTTATTGGATGTATTTGAAACTTTTTTTATTAAAAAAGGGTTTTTTTGTTAAATTTTTGTAATGGCATTAGACCCACAAACAAGCACCCGACTACTTAAATCATAAACTATACATTTTAATATAAAACGTATACGTTTTGTGGCTGAATCGCCGTTTACGTAAATAACGCTCGTGATACTGAAATTACTTTTGTTTGTGAAAGCAACACTTTTAACAAAAGCATTTATATGGCTTCTTTTGTTGGACGACGGTTTTATTATTGTGGTAATGTTAAATAATGCAATGCAGCGGCTTTCCTCCTTAGCGACCTATATGAAACGCGTGTGCCCTTAGTGGAGACATTGGACATTACTGGTGATGATTGCACAATTATTGATGAACTTCCTCACTGAGTCTACTAATATTTTATGCAAAATAGGTAATATTCATAAAATATGACTGCCACCTTGTAGAGACAATAGTATATTATTTAAATGGCGCCCAACGTGGTACTCATCTCTTGCTGTTGAATATATCAATTGAAATTCAACATAGCAAAATGTTGAGATATAAGTTCAAATTATATGTAAAGATCACAAGATAACCGAAACAAAAACAATTGTATATCTCCAGTACAAAGTAAAATATATTTTAGGACCGAATCCCGAAGCAGTCGCCCACACAAGTTGTTTATTCGTTAAGTCTTATAAGTGCGAATTCAATTTTATGTCAACGAGTGGGATTCGCGCGAGCCCGACATAATATATCCATAACCCAGAGAGTTTGTTTACGCAGAACTCGATCCAGGGGGCTATTTCCTATGTCACTTAATCGAAGTATCTAAATCGAAACAAACCCACACATTATAGCGGTAGAAGGTATTAAAAAGAAAATAGTAGTAACAAAACTTCTAAGGCTCCTCAACAGAGAGCAGGTCGGTAAGAGGACCGAATCTATTGCGGATTGCGACACCACACAGCCCTGCTATATTAAACTTCAATTTATACAGTGTCTTTCACTTACCATTCTATCAGGTAGAATAACCAGACTTTGTCCAATGGACTTATATAAAATCGATGTTTCAAACAATCACAGACGAACACCGAGTTGCAACTATCGTATTGTTAAATTTATGTCCAAAAACTATATTGAGTCAGAAACACAAATCGTTGACCAGAAATGCGGACGTGGTGCAATAGAGAGTAGACCCCCAGATCTTGTTACGGACGGATCGTAAACTGGAGTTGTAGAGGTCGCTGCGAACGACGCCGCCTCAGATAAGCCTCCGATACAACGGAATACTATAGCACGGTTTTGTTGAATCAATCTGAGGACCTTGAGATACGACCAAATCTCAATAACGGGTCTTAAGTCTGTATCCATGACAATTTTACTGTATTTATTTTAGACCTCCTCCTGGGAAATTATTCAGCATTTGTAATGCTTAACATAAATATTCTAAATCGACTTATTTCTTGTTACAATCTGGGGACACGGTAGTATCCCCGCCAAGACGACCAAGCGAAGCGCAATGGGCACTGATACCTTTTCCCGAAGCGCTTTGTCGTTTTACTACAAGAACAATTCGTCTCCGTTTTACTACAACAACAAAGTTATCTAAAAAATTACAGTATTTTCAGGATTACTCGAAAAGTACTGAACCGATATAAAATTTTCAAAAAATGGGACCAACTTGGGAACCAACCTGATAAAGTGGCGTTTGAATCATGTCAATCGGTTCAGCCGTTTTTGAGTAATCGGTGGACATTCATAAAAAAACAGACAAACAGAACCTCCTCCTTTTTTTGAAGTCGGTTAAAAAGTAATGAACAGTGAATATATTTTTTTTACCTTACGTCTATGAGAATGTAACGAAATGGCCAAGCCACATATTTTGACTAAGGTGTAGAGTTTGTGAATTTAGGGCTCGTAGAGTTAGGGCGTGTGGAGTTAAAAGATTAGCTCTACATGAAGTCTGATAACTTTTAGACAGAGCGAGCGCTATGGTGTCGTCTTGGCAACATTTTTAACCGACTTCAAAAAAAGGAGGAGGTTCTATGTTCGATTCCCGTCCGAGAACATGATCTGGTGCGAGTCGTATTTTTTCTAGTATATTATTTAGTATTATGTAAAAATAGCACTGTGAATGCTAAAATCTCAAAATTTAAAGATAATGATAACCAATTTTATTTTATTGACGAAGTCTTATACCAAATCGGATATCTGAAAACACCATCTCGTTAGCTAAACGTTTTATTCAGCATAACAATATTTTCGTACAAAAGGAGCTTTTATCAAAAGCTTTCCACCAATATTCAGTTTCCTTAACGGATCGGGACGTGTTTCTAAACAAGCGGATCAATAACGTACTCATTTGAACTCCTTTGTCCAAAACGACGTGTACTTTATGTCGTACAGAACCGACGCAAGCCTAGACGCTCGATCGGATCAGACGCGCCCGCCCGCGCCCGCCGCGCGCGGCCACGTGAAGGAAACCGTTTTTATTGCCCGAGGGAGGGGCGCGGGGGAGACAAGGGGGACCAAATTCTGTTGATTGTGCGGATTAGCCCGCGATGAACGCAATACTGTAGGAAGCGGGAACCGTACACGCGAATCCCTATCCAATCCCCTGGAGATACAATTTAAATTTGTAAAGCGACTGAATAAAATCTCTAGTCGTACATCTCGAGATTTTGTTGAAATATCCCGAATTTCTGATGATAATAAAGTTGCGGAATCACAAGGATATGTCGCCGGAGTCATTTGCATGTGAAAGACCAGCCTCAGTTGCTC
Source organism: Catoptria pinella (assembly GCA_963556745.1). Taxonomy (NCBI): domain Eukaryota; kingdom Metazoa; phylum Arthropoda; class Insecta; order Lepidoptera; family Crambidae; genus Catoptria; species Catoptria pinella. Next base: position 67,518 of record OY750782.1, on the reverse strand, counting down.
GGCAGTAATACGTTTTGATAGCGTTCCCAACTATTGTTCGGGGGATAAAGGATTCTATGTCAACACCTATATTAATATGAGCTCCAATATTGTTTTGGTATTGAGTGTCAGTCGACCGCACGAGGGTATTACTTCAATATCAATACTCGACACTAGCCAAATCTGCTTTGCATTACAATAGGGAATCGCGCAGTCAGACACCGCGATTCAATATGGCAAGCACTGATTATTTGAATCAGTTGAATAAACTGTATCTGAGATATATATTCATGTTCATTACAGAATGCTTTTAATTTTACACCTATAAATATCGTACATATTTGATTTGGAAATATTTATTCTAAGACATTCGAAATTACTTTTTTGTCAAATATCAAAGACAGACGCCTCATTAAATCCAAAACATACCACACACTGCTCGACGTCTTGTTACATTATTGGTAAATATATTTTATAACGAGTTTATAAACATGAAGAGACAATCAAAGAGAATAAACAGAGGCGCGTGCAGACAAGAACAAAGCGTCAATAAATGCGACAATTGAGAGAGAAAAAACGGTGGAGAAGACGCACCCTCGTTGATTTATAGGAGGCACTTAGCGTGGGGGGACGTGAGACGCTCCGTAACGCAGATTCAGGGAAACGGCTTGATAACGCTTCGGATACACATTCCAGTGAACTGTATGCCGATGGAGGTAATTAAAAGAATTGCGGACGTCGATAGAGATAAGGTCGGACGTGAGCGCTCGACTTAATCAAATGAGTTGGGTACTGAAATGGAATGTTAGACGGTTTTACTTGGCTAGTATATAGAAGGGTGGTCATAAATGTAATGATGGAGGCTTAAAATAGCAAATGCTATAAATAGTCGATAATGATTTCGGTGACTGTTCGTTTATAACTGTGCCTTATCTGATCATATCTAAAATGTAACAGAAATCTATTTTTGGAACGGTTCCAGTGGGAGGAAATTGACCAAAGAACTAATTCTAACGTGCTATCAAAAGAATTTCCGTACGACATCAAATTATGGGATGTAACCTTGAAGTAAAACCACAGACAACTTACTGTTACTATTTCCATATCCACTTCACGTCTTTTCATTAAATCCGCTTTCGTCCTTCATGCATATCTTGAATATCTTAGCTTAAAACCCAGTTTGCTAGTCCCTTAAGCTTGCAACTCACAAATACGAGAACATTCTAGTTGATTTAGAGATACCGCATAGTCTTTTATCGTGTAGGGGTGCGGGGTGCGGGGTGGGAGGGGAGTGCAAGGACGATAACAGAACACGCTGTATAATGCGTGCTCGATTAACTGGATCCCCCGGGAGCCGCGGAAGGGGATCCTCTAAATAGTTCCTCATTCGTTCATTCTGACAAATACTCCGCCGAATCCGCGAGTAATGCTCAAATCGTGCTGGGAAAATGTCTTGTACGGATTTAAACTGTTATTGAAGAGATGGATGAAGCAGATTACATTAATTTAATAACATGTAAAGGATAACCCATATTTTTTTGAATTTATTGTTTATGTTACAGGCATACATGTATGTTTTACTGCCGTACTCAGAGACGTCAATTAAGTTAAATGCTTCATTAAGTATCGTGTTGTCTTATACTATCACTATGGAATACGGCAGTTAATAACAGTATACTCTATGGTGTGGTGTCGTCCGCCATCCATCTTGTATGTCATGCCTGCTGTAACAGCGTCACTACTGATATCAATAATTTAATCAGCAAATGACTTTTCAATCCTGACTGAGCCCCTGCCTGACAGCCATCCATACAACAGTTTATTTGTGGTCAAATTGAAATAAGCAATTCATTATGCAGAGTTATCCGGTATAACTTAACAAGGATGCCGTATGGTATAAGTTATACCTAATATAATACTAGCATCCCTGTTAAGTCTGCTATACCTATGAATAAAACGAATTCAATTAGTAAATTAATTGATAAGCAAGTTACTATTGAGCTTGTAGTGATTGCATAGATCGAAAACCACAATAAAAATGTCATAAATGTTTACGACGAATTTCATCCAGATAAATTACTTTGATTCGATTCCATATCGACGCACGGATTTAAAACGGCACAATCAGACAAAGAAAAATACAATGTGAAGGTTGTATCAACGTCGACGGCTCGTTGCTCGCGACGCCTATTACATAACCGACAATAACCTTCCCTCCTTATTTGTAAACATAAACGTAGAGCAACGAAAATAACCGGCGAGAGACTTATATCACGTAATTTGGTATAAGGTAGATGGAGCGAGCCAAGAAGAAACGGCACTTTCCGTGGATATGCTAAACTTGTATACGGTTGAAATTGGTATTAAATATAGCTAAGTATTTTGTATCATGCCAGGTCTCCTGAACACGTTTTTGTTATTTTAACTTAATGTTAAATTAAGTTTTTGAAATACATTTAAATATTGGGTCACATTAAACAAAAAAAAATTGAATTTAGTTTCTTCAAAAAACCTGAAAATAAAAACAAATACAGCTTCATAATTAAATACCTCTAAAAAGCAAGAATTATAATATTCAAATCACTCAATCGATTCTAGAATCATAAAGTCGGATAACCTCTGATGAAGTCGGGTGGGGCTGGAAGACATTTTTTTTTCATTCTAAAAGCTCCACCCGACTGACGACGAAGTCAAAAGGTAGCTCATCCATAATCATAGTATTTTCAAGATTAGTGGAAAACTACTGAACCGAATTTAAAAATAAATTGGTTCACTATTCGAGGAGATATTGAGTGACATGCATACAAAAAAAGCTAACTCTTAAAAGTTAAAAATAATATCATCATATTATCATCAAGTCATAAATAGATCTATGAAAAAATCGTAGACGGGGCCCGCAAAGTTAATGGATTTACATGTGAGATCGTCACATGTCTGGACTGACAGGTATACCTGATAGGTATAGCTAGACATGTGACGAGCTTTCATGTAAATCCATTAACTTAGCGGTCCCGACGTCTACAGTTTTTTTAAGAGTTAGCTTTTTTGTATGGGGGATTTTTATTAAGAGTTAGCTTTTTGTGTCGGGGGTTTTCTAAATTTTTAATTTAAGTTTTTTATTTGAAGCTTTTTAAACTTAATTTTTAACGGCCACTTTTTTCGCTTTTTTTTATTGCACCTAAATTTAAGTATCATTGAAGTAACACAGTACCAAATTTTGAATCGACTGGACATATGGAAGTTAGCCAGATCCCCTCATCAACTAGAAAAGAGCTAATGATCTTCAAACGGCTGAATAAATTTTCATGAAAGATGACTAAAAACAATCGGGATAAAATTATCTTTAACACAAAAAAAACTAAACCAAAATCGGTTCATCCCTTTGGGAACTTCGATACCACAGACAGATACACAGATACACAGCCACGTTAACCTTATAACACCCCTAAAAAAATTCAACCGAATTGTGAACCTCCTCCATTTCTTTAAAAGTCGGTTAAAAATTCCAGATATGTTAGTAAAAATTATGTAGTAATTATGTAGTATATTAATATTATATAAAATTATGTAGACATGTATTTAATGGTGTGTATTTATGTAATATTTATATTGTATGCATGTAAATAAATAATAAATAAATAAATAAATATTTGACAACATCACATACATTGCTTTGATTCCAAAGTAAGTAGCTAAAGCACTTGTGTTATGGAAATCAGAGACAACGGTGGTATCACAAACACCCAGACCTGAACCAATATAGAAAAGTTCGTTTTCTAAATTGACCCAACCGGGGATCGAACCCGGGACCTCAGAGATGGCGACACCTTGAAAACCGGTGTACAAAGCCACTCGACCACGGAGGTCGTTTGTGCCGCATTCGTGTCTATCTGTTTACTGTTGGTTGACTGGTAGAGAATGCTTTTAGCATTAAGTCCGCCATTTGTACCTTACTTTGTGTATTTGTACAATAAAGATTTATAAATAAATAAATAAAAAATAAAAACAAATGCATTTTGCTCCATAGATAACAATCAGTCACTCAACGGATATAAAAATTACATATTAGCATACAAAGACGAGTCCCAATCTGCAAAATTCTTTCTCCCCAGACTAATTCGGTCTATGAATACGTTTTTATGATACATTGAATCGCTTAATCCGCATGTTAATACGGGCAACATTTTATGGCTTTCTCGATTGGATCCAGTGAAGCGGACGGGATGAGGACTCCTACCGAGCCCCGCAATTAGCGATTAAGCACCGACTGGCTAAATTGGCACTTGGATTGAGATTTTGAAATGAAGATGCCGAGCGCATGGTCTATATTAGTGTTGGATTATGTCTAATCTAAGAATTTAGTTTAACACTGATTCATAAAGACTAAGTAAATGCCGTACTCAGAGACGTCAATTAAGTTTAATGCTTTATTAAAATTGGTGCTATCTCCTTCTTTTCCATAGTGATAGTATAAGGCGACACGATACTTAATGAAGCATTAAACTTAATTGTAAACAGTAAGTTACTCAGAAATTAATTGATTAAGCACGTATGATGCTTCTACCAAAGTTATCAAAGTTATAGGAATTATTGAACAATCTAGATTGAGGCTGATTTCATTAACAGTCTTATTTTGAAATTAGTTGATCTAACCATTTTTAGAGTTCCGTAGTCAACAAGGAACCCTTGTAGTTTCGCCATGTCCATCCGTCCGTCCGTCCGTCTGTCCGCATCCTAGCTCATGGTCTCTTAGTACTAGAAAGCTGTAATTTGGCATGGTTATAGTACATATTAATCACGCCGACAAAGAGGTAAAGTAAAATTTTGAAAAGTTTTTTTTTGGATTATCTCCCCTACACGTGAAGTGGGGATGTAATATTTTTTCTTGTCTACCCCATAGTGTAGGATATCGTTGGATAGCAATTTTAAAAATATTGTGGATTAGTGGATTCAATTTTTTTTTATTAAGCTTTAAAGTGAGTCAAGTGTGTTGTTTTATGGAACGGCAAATTCAATTTAGCTATTCTGGATTTCTAGATAGGATTTGTCTCTATGTGTTAGCTAACATTTATTTTGTTTTACTAGCGTACCAAAATGAAATACCTAGTACCATAGAGTTTTTACAACCAAAGCGAGGGCTTTTCAAAATGACAAAAAACTGTAGGCTTGATAGATGGCGTTGATAAACAGTCAAATGTCAACTGTAGAAAACGTAGGAAAAAGAAAACTAAATTCACATGAAAACACCGAAAACCGCTAAAACCAACGAACGCCAAGGAATATTTTTTTTTAAGCACAGGCCGTTTATTTTTCAAGCCAATTTTAACACTTCACTTGCAAATAATTCCATATCTTTTTAATGTCACTTTGAAAAGTCAAACAGTAGATACATCTACAATGGGGATTGTAGATGTATCTACTGTTTGACAAAAGCTTTCACGATCAAGTCAGCTACTCCCAGAGCACTTTGTTGGGCAGTTGATAAACTAAACGAATCGCTCCGACCAGTGAACTAAAATCTATGGAACAAGCATTGCGCTCAAAAATAGCACAACACGAAAATGACAACTAACTGGGTGGAGCTAAAAATGCTGGCATAACTATGCAGCACAAAGCGACTGAATACTGGTTGCATAACAGCGACGATAATTCATAGATATTTTCTATACTTAAACCAAAAATATGATTCGTTGTTTCTGCATCTTTTTCTGTCTTATTTGCGTTTTTAACACTATTTGACACAGGACGCCATTTCTAATAAACTCTCTCTTTTCTTTACGATACAAACTGCAATTTTATTATTGTAAAGAACGCTAACGTCTGCCACCGGGCGCGTGGCTGGCCCGACTAAATGTTGTCATTTTTTAGCCCCGTGGTGAAATTTTGTTCCGTAGATTTTAGTTCGCTGGCTCCGGCCCATCCTCTGTGGTTCCATCCATTTGCGTCTGCAGCTAAATTGCTTAGGCATAAAACTTTAAGTGTGTAGTCTGAAGACTTATATGGTAATTGGTAGCAAGCCGTGAGTAACTTTCGAAGCATATGTAAATTACTTGAGCAGCTATATTTGAGTTTAGGTTTGGCTTAAACGAAGCAATATTTGGTTTTGCTAATTACATCTATGGTTTTGTTCTCTTATGACGTGGTGCTTTATGTAGCTCAATGATTTATTAGCAAAACTGCGTGACAATTATACCTCCACGGTCAATTAGCTTGTACACAGATGTTATGGTATCGCCGTCTTAGAGGTTCAATTTAGTTAGTGATGTAAAAAAAAATATATAGTGTCTAAAATAGTGTATTTATGTGTGGTAATACCTTCCTTCATCGTTCTGATTTCCATAACAGAACTTTAGAATCTGAACAATGTATGTGATATTGTCCACCAAATCACTGCAAATAAAGGTTTAAAGTTCTCATAATTCAAAACTCACGTCTGTTAATAATATTGACGTAACTCCCGACCTGCAAGCAAAGGTTATGAACTTAAACATTTTACAAGGAGCTCGTTTAATCTCGTGTACCAATATGTACATTCCGTCTCGGTCGGTTCGAGTTACGAGATCTTTAAACACAGCCGAGTCGACCCTACTTGGAGTAGCTGAAGGGCGTTTACCATTTCTTCTAGTTGAACCCTCGTTGTATTAGAATTTATATCAGACCGGCCCTCTTCAACATTCTTTACGACCGACGTCCTTCGGGAAACGTCGTCAAATCTCTTCAGTAGGCTCTTCAAAACTTTCATCATCACTATGGTTAAGCATTTACATTATCATACTTTTCATCCGTTTAAAAGTTCGTTAAGGACAGGCTTGTTAATGTTTTGGTGACTTGAATCGTAAAGTTAAGATGAATTAATGAATTAATGAAATTCTTTATTCAAATAAGCTCACAAAATAAGCATTTTTAAATCGATGAATAACACATTGTTATTCTAACCAAATACGAGCACCATCTGAGAAAATATTAGTTACGACATTGTGGATATAGGTGTTTGGTCTAAACAGATTGTACTTTGACATGCACTGAACGGATTATTCTATTTCTTAAAAAGATTAACAATATCCTTCCTTTCCCTTGTATCAATCAAAATTACCAAATAGTTACGACGACGTGTATGCGACTTACTACATGCCTATTTCTTACTCATTATTTGTAGTCATATATTCACATCACTTTTCCCTCAACGGAGGCCCTAACACCCTCGTCCTATTAACACTCGGACCGCAACTATTTCGTAACTATCGGCAGGAGCCATTAAAAAGTTTCCCCGCAGTTGTGAAGCAGTTGCGAGCCACATACGCGGTTAGTTTCACGCTTGACCAACTCCGCTGTCGATCCAATCTGTGTTTTGTGTCTTATCTCATTCGGCAAGCCCTCGCAGTGTTGCCAAGATAGCGTAAATCTTCAGATATTTATGAGGGTAAAAAAAAGTACTACGTATATTTTTTATGTGATAAAAACAAACAAAATAATTAGTGTCAAACACAATATAAATAAGGATGCGCAAGGAGCGACAAAGACATACAAATAAGGATGCAGGTTACAAAAACTGAAATGTTGTTTTAATCAATAAATAATCTTTTATCAGCAAACATCGCTTTACATATGGTTAAGTAAAAGGTTCGCTTGTACAAATGATATCGTAAATGCTAAAATAAAAAACACTTGACTTCATCTTTATGAATTCAAGATTTAGTAAATTTTGGGCACCAATATCTGGCAACACCTCGCGCGCCACAACTCTCCGCGCTCATTTCTTTCCCCTCACATCGCGGCCATGTGCTGCAGCTACATATCATTTGTTTTCGGCTGCACATGCGACTCTTCATTTATTTATTACTACGAATTCACACTTGCGACGCTAGAGAGTAATGGCTGTTTTATTTTAGCGCTTTTTAGGGTTCCGTACCAAAATGGTAAAAAGTAACCCTTATAGTGCGACTCAGTCAGTCTGTCTGTCTGTCTGTCGAAGCTGGATATCTCGAGAACTACTAATGCTATTAACTTGAAATTTGGAATAGTTTTAGATGACGTTTGCTCAACTATTTTGCAAATAAGAGAGAAATAAAATTATTTATATTTTTTTGGTACCTAAATAAAGACAAAAACACAAATTTCTTGTGTCACATCAAATCACAAGGTCATTTCAGTTTTTTGTTTACGGATTTTGTTTTAAGGTGTGCAGTGAACATGTATGCTTCGCAAAGACAAACTCGCAAAGTCTGCAGCTCACAGAGCCACTAGTTGTATGTAATGTTTAGTTGACAATAATTACGAAAGTTAATGCTTTAACTGAAACGGAGACGCTTCGTGCTCGCCCGGGCAAAAACCTTTAAGAATTTTGCCTCCAGTGGAAAAAGTTATTTAAAACTACTTAAAAAATCGACGTAAATGTTGCTGTTTATTATTTAATCAAAATATTCATTTGAATAGTAAAAACACAATTATTTTGTCCGACAAAACTTATTAATGACTCAGGCGTTTAAGCAAAATATAGAAACCAGATGAGACTCAAATAATACCCTCGCATCCAATAATCTAATAGCTGACAATCCAGACAGGAACACCCGTTGTCAGTTTGCCAGTCACTATCGTGTACTGCACTACGGTCCGCACTCAGCTGGGATTCCTTTATCCCTTTTATTTAGACAATGCCACAATGTGACTTCATTTGATTTATAATCATAGTCGGAAGCTTTACTTTGACAAAAATACTTTTGACAAAGAAGTATGAACTACAAACTTGAAGCACAGACTCCTTGGTTTACTTCTTACTTACTTCTTTGTTTATGAAAAGACAATTCAGAGGCGGTGGTCCTCACCACAAAATGTCCTCGTTGATGAAACGACCGTAACGTAGTAAGTCATGGGAGCAAAACGTCCGCAATTTAAAACGGCCAAGCAACAAATTGTCCTTGAAGGTTCATGCTTCTTTATATTGTCGTCTTTAAACGATTGTATCACAAATATGACTAGTGGCTCCGTGAGCTGTAGACCGCGTGTTAAAAAGTAGCTCAAATTATATGTTGTTTAATAACAAATAAATAATATACGCAGTCATAAGTTCTGTCACAACCTTATTATTTTCAAATTTCGAATATTGTCCAGAAATGTTTTGATTGATTTTGAACTATGAACTTTTAAGTCTTCTAAAAATAAAAAACAAAATTTGCTTTGCATCGCGCTAACAAAAAAGGATTGTGTTATTTTTGATCATTTTTCAAAACGGCCGAAATATGTATTTTTTTACACATCTCTGCCATTTTGAAAAAGAAACGAAAAACTGAATCGACCAAACAATTATATATATAATTATCGAACCTTTACAAAATTTCACAAGAATTGGTTGAGAAATGCGACCTATAGAAAAGAACAAACGGACATCCAGACACCGAAATGACATACGAAAGCATTTCTGGTATATTTTAGTATATTTTGGTATATTTTAGTTATTTTCACAGTGTAATGTCTTATGGGCTACTATTGTGGGGCTCGGCTGCCAATATTCAAAATATTTTTATACTTAAAAAAAGAGCTGTTCGTGCCATATATAATCTTCGTCGAAGAGATTCCCTGAGAGAATTGTTTAAAGAAATAAATATACTAACTTTGGCTGGCCAATACATATATGAAAATTTAGTATGTGTAAGGAAACACTATGATTCATTTGCTAAGAACAGCGATAATCACCATATTAATACAAGGAATAAAGATAAACTTGCCGTTCCAAGATTTAGGCTTGCAAAAACTAGAGGTTCATTTATGGGGAAACGCATAACCTTGATTAATAAAGTTCCACAACAAGTGATTAATCTACCTTTGCATGAATTTAAAAATCATGTCAAAAAGACGCTCATGGGTAAAGGTTATTATAAAGTAGACGATTATTTGAAAGACCGGAATGCGTGGAAATGATGTAACACAATAACTTGCTAGTAAGTAATTTGTTGTTAATAACCTGTTGTATGTATTGTATTTGGTAACGATATATTTAAGTTTGTAAATATCGGTACTTATTTCTGTTAAAGCTGATAAGTTTCTTGCGCCTGTTCTTCTTGTCAGTTAAAAAAGTCTGGAACAGGTGGTAGAAAAATATAGACGATTCAAAAGCGCTTAATTACTAAGTTTATTTGAATAAAGCAATTTTTTACTTTTTTTTTACTTTACAAGCTGAACTAGAGACGCTTCGCTCGCGCTTCACGCTCGCTCGGTCGAATAGTTTCCCCAAGGCGGATGTAATACGTGATAAGCCGTACGAACGTTTTACGGGAGAAATAAAACGTTCCTTTCAAGTCCCGCGCGGGCAAGCCGAGCCCCAATTAACTCGCAGTAATTAACTCTGTGCCAACCCTGTTTAGAATTCCCGGCGAGTGGCAGCCTTAGGGCAAACAGGTGGACGCGAGGGACAACGGAAAGTCGCCGCCATTTTTGATGTGTCATAGATATTGGTTACATTACTATTTCAATAAAGTTTTAATAAAGAAATAGTTCACTAACTAAATTCCTTAAGCACCTTTAATTCAAATACCATCTTATAGCTGAGGTAATTTTTAGAAATAGGTTGATTAAAAATCATAATTTCGGTGTCTTATGGGTTTCACAAAAAAGTTGTAATATATAGACGCATCCAATACTAAATAGTAATAAGTGATGATAATGAAAGCATCGCATTCAATTGTTTCGCAATCTCTAGAGTGCCCTCGTGGCGGATCAAGAGCACTCCAAACAGGAAGTGACGTGGCGTTGACAGATTGCTGTAGACGAAAGGGGGGAAGGAAGGGGGTAACGGGAAGCCACGGGGCAACCGTGGTAAGGAGAAACTTTGGTGTCCCTAAAATGTAGGAGAAATTAAATTTCTGAAAGTTTGTTTTCAAAAAATCTTTAAAGATGATATAAGGGCAATGGCATAGGATTAAAGTTTGTCTCGCTTGGTGGCGCTGCTGTAGATGGAGACGTTTTGTGCGGGTGCTTTAACATAGACGGCATTCCCAAAGAAATAAGTGCCGCTGAAAACAAAAAGGCTAAGGCAAAGCTCGTCATGAACATCGATCCAAAGTTATACGTGCACATTAAAAATGAGAATACATTTTTTTTATGGTTACCACAGACAAGTTTTATTGCAATAGATTAAGTATATCTAGACACAAAACATGAGTTCCAATTATTATAGCTAGGTGACACTATTACATTAAAAGGTAACAATTTACTTATTTTGATACATATTTTAACACTTTATGGGTTACTAGCGACCGCCCGCGACTTTTTCTGCATGGTCATTTATTGTTCTATCCGTCGGGAACACAGAGAGTTACACACACTTGGTAAAATTCAAAATATCGAAAAAAAAACCCAGACGGTTAAACAAGTTATTCTTAACTGAAAAAGAGTTATATATTTTTTAGAGAATCCCGCGACTAAGTGATGTAGGTACATATTATACATATCCACCAATTCATAAATTACAAACACAAGAAAAATCATAGTAAAGATAGCAAGATAGCATTAGTAGTTCTCGAGATATCCAGCTGTGACAGACAGACAGACAGTCAGACTGAGTCGCACCATAAGGGTTCGTTTTTACTATTCTGGTACGGAACCCTAAAAAGTATAAGTAATCAATGCTCACTTGGAGCTTTGGCGTAAAATGTTGATTTAGAGTTCCCCAGTCATAGTTCTTGATCATTACCCGCTCGTTTGATTAACGACTCGTCAGCGAACAAAACTTGTCACTCGCTTCATCGTTAATTACCACCCACGCACCACGCCGCGTAGGTACTTCATAGATAAATGAACCATTCGACTTTGTGTAACTTTAGAGATCTAGTCGCAACACTTGAAGGGTACTTTGTGATTATGAATTGAGTGCGAGCGAAGCGTCTCCATTTCAGTTCGGGCAAAAATGCTTTCGTATATCTGTCCGTTTGTTCTCCTCTACAGGTCGCATCTTTCAACCGATTCTCCCGATTAATTTTGTGAGCATAGTTACATAGATTTTTTCGAAAAATTTCGAAAAATGTTCAAAGATGTCACATACGCAAGGTCTACAGCTCACAGAGCCACTAGTACGCCGTACTTTTGGTGTCGCAAGCTTTTGGCGCTTATCTGTCAATGATGATATTGTACTCTTTAATGGAAGTGTCTGTCTTTCAGTCACTGTTGCAAAAAAATAAAAATATTTTTATTTCTCTCTTATTTGCAAAATAGTTGGGCAAACGTCATCTAAAACAGTTCCAAACTTCAAGTTGATAGCATTAGTAGTTCTAACAAAATTTTGCACTTTAAAACTTAATGTTTCGCAAACGGATCCCTGAATCAAAAAGTGTTTTTCACAAACCTACAATATTATTAAAAGTCGTATCCAACGACAACCCTCGCTATGAGATTGATGAGAAAAAAATCCTCCCCACTTTACATGTAGGGGAGGTACACCAAAAAAAATATTATACAAGATTTTATTCTACCACATTTTCGGCGTAAATAATATACATATTCATGCTAAATAACAGCTTTCTAGTACTTAGTGCCTCTGAGCTAAGCCGACAACGGACAGACGGAGAGACGGATATGGCGAAACTATAAGGGTTCCTTGTTGACTTGACTACGGAACCCTAATAAAAATGAATCGCCGAAATGTATGTAAGTGCTAGTACTTCAGAACGACTGCACCAAATCAGATAATTATTTTTTGTTGTGTTTTTTTATCATTAAGACAATATTTGTGTAAAAGATAATTTTCAAAACATTGTACGGAAAAACATAAAAAACCTATTTTCTCATTTTCGTCATTTTAAACACAAGTCGTTTAAGTTTAAATCACAATATAAGTAATAGATGGCGCCACCAATGCGAATCCGGGGCGTGCAGATAGATAGATATTGTATATAAATTCAATCACTATACTGAACAATAAAAAAACTTACCGATAAGAAATGCGAAGTAAATGAGCGAGGAGGGAGTGCGTGCGCGCAGTATTGTGCGGGAGGAGGTCCGCGCTAGCCAATCAGCGCGCGGCATGTTGGTTGGGGTGGGGGGTCAGGCGCGAGAGAGGGGATGCGCGCGAGCAAAACAGACAGAAAGCGGCGAGAGCGCGCGGCAACCGCTCATCTCGACGGTTGGTGCATCTGAAACAAAGAAAAAATATTTTTTAATAAAATAAGAAGTTCACATTAATATCAGTCTTATTAAATTATTATCAATACATTGTAATGCAAATTCGGAATAGTGATAGCTTTTTAATACAGTGCCCGAGGGAAATCAAGTTTATTATCGAAATAATGTGCGCCAACAGAATCCGTACGTGCCATCGCCATAATATGCAAATGGGAATTTATTGCTACGTCAAAATTATTCATATAACTAAACATTATTTATTGAGAACTTGACACTTCAGTCTAATCAATGTTGTGCTGGTTTTGATAAATTGCTAATGGCTCTGTGAGTTGTTGACCTCGCGTTTGTGACATTTTTGAACATTTTTCGAAATTGCTGAAATATGTTTTTTTTTAGTTTTTAACCCCCAATCTCCGCCATACTGATTTATTTTTTTTAAACTTAGTCGACAAAAATATTTCATATCGGTAGTATCGAACCTGCTCACAAAATTTTACGAAAATCGGTTGAGAAATGCGACATGTAGGACAGCCAGATAGACAGACATACGAAAGTATTTTTGACCAAGCTGAAACGGAGACGCTTCGCGATTGCTCTGTCAATTTTGTTAGAGACAAGTGTCGGCCGACGTCGTCACCGTAAACTCGTCGACGTAAAAAAATATACGGCCGTTTATGCCGTATCCTACGGCATACAGAGAGTACCCTATAACCGTACTCGAACGTACCGTCGATATCGTCTTATACTAAGAAAATTAAGTATACATTTGTAATTAAATCATAAAAAATAAAGTCTTTATTGACCGAGCGAGCGCGAAGCGCGAGCGAAGCGTCTCTGCTCCAGCTTAAGCATTTTTTTTTCATTTGTCCTTCCGGCTGTCTTATACAATATATTATCTTAAACAATAATAGAAAACGTCACCTGTAACGCTTAATTGTATGTTCAAAACACATTGTATGACTGTTTTTTGTCCCAAATAAAATATAATAAAATATTGTATGATCCTGATTTCTACAGAATAACGGCACATATTGAAACACCTAACTTCATTGTGGAGGTTCTCGTTTCGTCGTCATTGCCACTGACAATTCCCCAGGCGTCGCCCGTTTTTGCCCCGCGCGCCCATCCAGACTATAATCCAGTGAAACACATCAGTGGGTGATCTGATCATAATTTAATATAGCGTTGGTAACAACAGCTGGCGTTGTATTGTGGAGACGTATTCGGTTCTAATAAATAATACATTTAATATTTTAAAGTTTTCATTTTTACTAGGACAAGATATTATAATGAACACAGCCTACATACCATATCGAGCGATGAAATACCTACAAACAACGCTACAACAGTAAGATCTATATATAAATAAAAAGTATCACCTAAATGTATGTAAGCACATAACTTCAGAATGACTGCACCAAATTAGATAATTCTTTTTTTCTGTGTTTTTTATTATCAGGATATGGTTTGTATAAAAAAAACATTTTAAGAAAATTTATTTTAAACACTGATCATTATTAAAGACTTTTGAATTAGAAATAAAATTATTAATAGGGTTCCCGTTTTACCCTTTGGGTACGGAACCCTAAAAAGAAGACAGAAGACATTAAGCATAAAAGATGCGTACACTCATTCGGACAAAACATCAAAAGTCTCGAATGTAATTTAATTACCTACCATTTATGTTCAAGTTACTTTAATTTCTAGCTCCATTAAGGCGAAGCTACGACTTGTGTTCGACGAAGAGATACAGCCCCCTCACACCCCGGGCTAACTACTACAAACTAACACTGTATGATTCTATTGAACGGCTTTTTCTTCATGTTGGCGCTCTAGGGCGCTACTTACACAGTAAAAAATTTGGCTAGCATAGCATTACAGAAAAATACTTAAAACATCCCGAAAAGTAGGTGTAACGATAAGATTAACGCCATCAGCACTATACACAAACATTTTAAACAGAGTCAGACATCTTTTTAGAAATTTTTAGTGAACATAGGTCTTAAAAGTTTATTTGAGTAGACCATTATTTTTCTCGATGTTTCTGCATGTCGTTCAGTCATCAATCATCATGTACAAAGTAATATGTATACAAATGCATAAATTACATACTAATAAGCTAGTGTAACCTTCTGCCAGGTCTTTAAACAGGTGCCTTTATTTTACATGAACACACAACACAAGGTCTTGTGATAGAATTTCCAAAACTCGAATCTCATTATGTGTGTGAGCCGGCTTCTATCGAACTAGACCCAAGGGGGAAAGGGGGGAGGTTAGGGGGATAGACCGATCGTGTTGCTTCAGATCTGGAAGGAAGTATTTAGAGAGTTTCCCTCCGCTACACTGCGGAAACCGGCCCTGGAGTTCCATAACGGGGCGGTAATGTGCGAACACCTACCATGTTCTTGGGTTTACTTTAAATCAATATGTTATTGAATAAACATTTGTTTATCAAGATATAAGAACTTGTATTTTTATATAAACATGATACTAATAACTGATGTGTACCTGTCAGAAACACAATAATTAACTTAATATTCAAACTGAACAAAAATAGTTACATACCTACATAGCTGTTTTTATCAACATTAATCCCATAACCACAAAATTACGAATAGGTATTGATACTTCAATATAATATTTACACAGAAACTTATTAAATACAGCTTTTGGGAAAAAGAAAGAAAAAAATTGAATTGCCACTAACGCAAGTAATATCCAACACTAGACAACTATTTTACTAAGTCTTTCGGAACGATAGAAGAGAAATCACGAATATAAGGCATATTTACTCATGTGCGTTCTTCTAATCTGTAGATAATTTAATAACTACTTTATGTTGCAGAATGTAAGGTTGAAAATCGTCTAGTCACGTTTCACGAAAATATCTGTTGACTGAACACGTTGTTAAGACCGAGCGCCTGTCAATATATCAACAGCAAAGTTTTTGTGTTGAATTGTTGCTGAATATTTCGAGCAGGCGTTATATTACTTAGTGATCATTCGGGTTTAGTTGACAGTAACAGACTTTTTCTATGTTTAAACCCTAAAAATAGTGGTAAGGTCTATTTATATGAATGAAATAGATCAATAATTCCTAAGTTATAACTTTATTATACTTACTAAGAACGATTTACTAAAAATTAATGAAAATTAAAACTTAATACTCGCACTAACTAAAAAAATGCAAACACAATATTCGAAAGGTTGTTACTTCATTTTATGCTTCAAATAAAATATTAGCCTACTCACGCGAATCAGCGAAATAAGCAACTTGGCGCTTTAGCAAAAGAGCTTTAGTAAGCAAACGCTTTAAAGAAAGGCCGAGAGTTGACAAAATGAGCTGCTACAACAAAAGCTTGTATTTTACAAGAAAAATCCTTTTACTTTAGTATTCCAATCATGTAATGTAAGTTGTTAAAACAAATATTACGTTTAATGTTTGTTTTAACAACTTACTGTTTTTAAATTTTGAGATTTTAGCATTCACAATGCTATTTTATATAATACCAAATAATATACTAGAAAAAAAATATACTAGAAAAAACACGACTCGCACCAGATCATTTTCTCGGACGGGAATTTACTGTTTATTTGTTAAGTTCACGCCAAAACCGCTGATCTAATCATAAATATAAATAAACGTAAGACAACTTCAAGATTTTATTTAACAAAAAACAGTCTAAAAGTGGGTCGAGTTATGTACTATATAAACATAGCAACATGATATCAAAAGATAAAAAAGCTACCATTCTCCTTCACAACAAAATACAGCGCTATTTCGTCATAAATACGACTGAACTCGCATCGTTGTAGTACGAAGTTTATACCTCGAGTACGTAACCCAGTGTCACACAAAACACGCATTGTACAGCGTACACAACATATATCTCCGTTATTTGTCGAGTTGAGATTACCCGCTCTCGGGCAATTTGTCAAGTCTCCGTGCACTGCATCTTCAGAATGGCTGTACCGCGTCACAGTGGCTTATTAATTTGTTTATGTAACTTGGACGTGTGTTGTGTTGTGGTGGTTTTATGGTAAATAACATTTTAGGACCGCAGATTTAGGGAAAAGATCAGTGTTGGACAATACATACTTGAATAAAAATATGTTTGACAAATGTAGTGGCTCTGAGAATAAAATTTTCCTCTCCAACTTTCCAAGAGTTTTGAGTGATTTGCTAAAGAATTAAATAATTAACTTATTTTATACCATTCCCCCTCTAAAAAGCTTTTAATATTCACTGAAAACATTGAATAAAAAGCCCTTTTAATCACTATTTTGGTATTTTTAGAGCACGATTCGACCTCTATCTCAATACTATACAACCTCCTTGCGCAAAGAGTACCCGATATACAAACTCTTTGTGGAAAAAATATGTTCGCTTAAATCTTTCTTTTTCTCGTAGTCATGGTATAAAATATAGTATGCAACTCTTGAATAAAGCGGATTAATATCGAGGGCCATGAATCACTCGCTTTAAATCCGTCTTTTATTCACTAATTGCATAATATACGATTAAATAATAATATTATATTTTCTCCTTGAAAAACTGCACTCAATGCATTAGCTTTAGTTTTTTTGTTCATTTAAAGTTTAAAACGGACCGTAATCCAGGAAATGTGAGATATATTTATCTAATTAAGTCTCATAGTGTCACGCCCCACAGATGGTTTGCTTACAAAGCTATCCAGTAACGTTCAAAAACTTGACACCATTATTGAAAGATCAAATGCATAAAACCGCTTTATCAACCCCTCGCGCGTGATGACAAATAAATCTCGCATAAGTGTGTCCACGGGTCCCTCACCGTGCAGGTCCCCGCGCCCCTCCAATGCCCGAGGGACAGCTAATCCGAACCTCTTCATTATTGACGTGCGCGCCGGCGCTGCAGTGGCAAGGCAGATAGTGCACACTTATTCACACATCAAATATAGATTAACTTGTGATATATGTATGTACTATGTATTGGTCTTTATTAATAAATAAGTACACCATGCGAGAAAGATGCAGATTGGTGGGTGTTAATTACTGCTAATACATACAAACACACATAATTATCATCCATTTGGCTAGATGTACCCATTGCTGAGGGTATGACATACAAGTCTTCTTTATGGATCGATAAAGAAGATGAACTTGACCGCAGCAATCGCAGGCTTATAAAATTAGATATTATTAAATAAAAACTTTATTGATATGTTTTTGAATGACCAACTTATTTGAATAATCAATTGGCCTTTGTGTTACACCATAAACACAACGCCGCGCCGTTTAATTTAGCCTCATAAAAGCACAAAAAAGACACAACACAATTTCACAGTTCCCCAGAACAATACAAAACGGCTGTCTCAATAGATTATCCGTTTGAAAGGTTGCCCTCGCCACCGCCGCCAACAACGCTCGGTAGGTACGAGGGTGGCCATATCGAAATTAGAAAATACCGGACATTGCTAAAATAAAGTCCAGTTATAACACCATATTTTGATAATCATTAAGTAAATATTTTCTCCGTCTAAAAGAAAGCTCGCCCACAGTGGCCACTATTAAAGTGGCAGTGGGCAGAACAATAGCGAAGAAGAACCGATGGCCGTTGGGAAGGAAAAGATCTAGCAACTGCGCACCGGACCACGGTCCGAGGGCAGGCCCCCGACAAGCGACAAATAGATCAATGATCTGATGGAAGTAGCGGGAAGCCGCTGGATGCGGGCACTGCAGGGCCGCCCGTTGTGGAGATCTTTGGAAGAGTGGGTGTCGTGTGGCTGATATGATGATGAAATTAAAAATCCGGGGATAAATTAAACAGCCGTTTAAACTCCGGACAGAAGCCCAAAAGTCCGTAAAAGACAGGGTGTATGGTGACTATAGTCGGAATGGCTTCCGACTCTTTTATTCTGATGAGATTTATTCCGGAGGGCCGGAATCACTGCGGGGGGCCGCAACGAAACGTCCCAATGTTGGGAACGACTCCCCGAGCGAGACCGAGGCTTATAACCCGACAATACCAATCTAGGGTTAACCTACGCTCAAAAAATATAATTTAGTCAAGCTTTTTATTTCATTCCTATAAAAGAACTTTTTTCCACGAAACTCTTCAGAATTCACAATATAAAATAATAAAAAAAAAACAATTAAGATTGCTGATATTTTGTCGACCGACATATTATTTTTAAGAATTTTTGCGATACAAGTACAAGCTGTCATTTTATATTCTACCAAAAATTATTTACATAATATAATATTTTTATTTACGTAAGCAATCTTTTAAGGGTCGGTAGTTAGTAATAAATCCTATGAGGGACAAGATCACGTGGATTTCGCAGTAATTAATGGTGCCTTTACACGCTAGTCACGTAGCGTGCATGTGCTACGGATTTGACTACGCCGTAGCAGGAGCCGTAGCCGCTACGGGTTATTGAAACTACAATAATAATTAGTACTTTAGGAAAACAATTCACCATTTTAATTACAAACGATTTAATGTATTTTTACCCGACTACGGCGAAGCAAAAAGGTGGGTTATGACTTTGACCGGTATGTATGTGTTTATTGACCGAGCGAGCGCAAAGCTCGAGCGAAGCGTCTTTGTTTCAGCTTGGGCAAAAATGCTTGCGTATGTCCGGCTGTCCGTCTGTTCTTCTCTACAGGTCGCATTTCTCAACTGTGCATTCTCGGGAAATTTTGTGAGCAGGTTCTATAATTATATATGATTTTTTGTCGAGCCTGTTTTTCAAAATTGTGCGAAAAAATTTCACCCATTCGAAAAATGGGGTTATTCACCAACTCGACACGAGGGACTGGACACACGTGTGTCCAGTTGGTGAAACTCAAAATTAGTATCACTTATTATTTCGTCATCTGGACACACCAAGATTTTGAAGTGTGTCCAGTTAGTGAAACTTAAATAAAATCACTTCATGTTTTCGCCAACTGGACACACCCAGTGTTTTTTGCAAAAAAGGGTACAGTCAAGTTAATAATCGTTTCGTCCGTTGAATTATTGAACAAGGAGATTTCATGAAAAAGGTGCATCACATTTTTGTTTGAATTTAAATTTTGAAATAAAACAAAATATGCAAGAATAAAAAAATAACATGATTTATTAATATGAAGACAAGTATACTTAGCTAATATTACTTATGTTGATTACCTATAGGTAAGTCTAAATCTAAATATACCTAATAATTTAAGATCATCACTTCGAGTATCACAGAAAAATCAAATAAGGACATACATAATTAAACTCAGCAAAAAGTATTTTTGTATTTCACAGGGTTAAATGCAATCACGTTTTTAGTCTTGAAAGATGCAAACTATATATTCAAACTTGCAAATCGTGTTAGTTTTCCAAATCATACTTAACTTACGACATAACAATAATAAAATTTGTAATTTTACAAACAATAATCATTCTACTTAACTCTGTAACAACAATCTTTGATACTTTGGAAATAGAGTATTTTAGTTATAAATAAGGTAATTATATCACAATCATTAAACTAGATAATTTAGAGATCGATAAAATCAACAGTATAACATAGAATATTACTATGACAATGTTTACTAAATTTCGTTGAAATAGAAGTGGAATTGAAACATTCAGCTTTGAGGAGCTATAGCGATTTATGTTCGATTGTCAATGTAACCTAAAATCATATTCTACTAACAAGTCTAAACTAAACGTAAGCCGAAACAACATACAAGTCTAGGTAGGCCGTTGAATATCAATTAATTGCCATAAAATAATCGATAACATCGATTATTAAAATTATTAGATTAATCGATTAGTTAAAAAAATTTCAAACGTAAAATATCGATTTATCGAATTGATATTGAGCATCCCTAGTCCAACCAATAAGAGCAGACTACGTCATTGTTAGCCACTGGCTGCCGGCAGGGAACACAAAAGAGTAATAAAACTGGTTACATGTTGAAGATTATATACAAGCATAGAGACGTGATTTTTCAATACTATCAGTGGCAAAAATATATTCTTTATAAATTCACAAATGCTGAATATTTAACAATTTATTGGGCGATGATGATTTTGCCACGAAACATTTATCTACGCGACTGTACTTTGTCATGAATTCTGATAAAATGTGAAAGTGTGTCCAGTTGGCGAAAACATGAAGTGATTTTATTTAAGTTTCACTAACTGGACACACGTCAAAATCTTGGCGTGTCCAGATGACGAAATAATAAGTGATACTAATTTTGAGTTTCACCAACTGGACACACGTGTGTCCAGTCTTTCGTGTCGAGTTGGTGAAAAACCCGAAAAATGTTTAAAGCACTTCTATTTTTCTAAAATATAAATCTAAATCTAATTTGTTGCAGTCGTCCTGAAGTTCTGCGCTTACAAACATTTCGGCGATTCATTTTATTAGGGTTCCGTACCAAAAGGTAAACGGGAACCCTATTAATAAGACTCCGCTGTCCGTCTATCTGTCTGTCTGTCTGTCCATCTGTCACCAGGCTGTATCTCATGACCATGATAGTTAGACAGTTGAAACTTTCACAAATTATGTATTTTTGTTGCCGCTATAACAACATACTAAAAACAAAATAAATTAAATATTTAAGGGGGCTCCCATACAACAAACGTGATTTTTAGGTAATAGTAGTGTAATCTGATGATAGAATATGTCGCTAAGTTTTCGAAGCATACTATTGTAGCACAAAACAAGCATGCTTTTGCAACGCAAACAAGTATTCCACTAGATGGCGCTGTGCTGTGTAAAGAACGTTAGTTTTTTTTGCAATTTCGATATTTAGAAAACGATAACAAAAGTACGTATGTACTACGTTAGAAAATAATTATATTCATTAAAAAGTGGCTTTACAGCACTAAAAACTAAAAATACTAAAAGAGAATAAAATAAATATTTAAGTGGGACTCACATACAACAGACATGATTTATTGCCGTTTTTTTTCTCTTTTTGAAGATATCATAAAAAAACAGTGATATTAATAAAATTAGAGCCAATCAGTCTATAAAATCGGATATGTATTCTGGGGTATTGAGAAAAACAGCAAAAAGCCACATCATGCGGCGTTCCCAGGCGGTCACCCCTCCTAGTACTGACCGCGCTTGACTGATGATTTTGTTTGCCGTTTTTATAGATAATGGTATGGTACCCTTCGTGCGCGAGTCCGACTCGCACTTGGCCTGTTTTTTTGTGTAGATTTCCCGTATTTTTTTAAATGGCTGAACGAATTTCTGTAATTTATGTGTCTTGATAGCCCACGTGTTCTTAGCTAAGTGACGTTAAAAATAACTAACATAGCGGTTGTGAGGTGCTATTATGCATTATTATTAGCCTTTAATATTTGACCTTGTTTCCATCTTTTCAGTTGACTTGTCTTTTGACGTAGGTGGGTTTTTTAAATTTATTTTCATAAAGATTCCTCTTTTTCGTGCGATATATTATTTTCGAGTGCGTCGCCCCGCGGGACCAGCGCCAGCGGTGAGAGCCGCACCCTAATCAAATGCTAGCCCTCACCTCAACACAGGTCATCACCGGGTACCGACCGGGAATAGCGAATAAAACGTTATGCAGAACGCTTTTTAAAAAATCACGCATCGTAACATGCAGTTCAAAGTGAAAAGGGATTTTTGTAAAAAAAATGCAACTGGGATATTTTATGAGAAAAAATCTTCGAGAAATGCAACTACTGTTTGTATATACTTACCTTCTTCTCTCAAATATTGGAACGTATTTTAAATATTAGATTGATGGATTTTATGTCTAATGAAGTCGGGTGGGACTATTAGAATTAGAATAAGAAAAGATGGTCCTCCCGCCCCACCCGACTTCTATAGACGTGTTATATTAATATTCATATGCGTAACTAATAATTTGAATATTATTTCTTGCTTTTTAGAGGTATTTAATTTGAAGCTGTTTTTGTTTTCGTTTTAAGGTTTTTTGAAGGAGGTTTTTTTTAACATAGATTAGGTACACCTACCCACTGCTGTTTTTATATTTTAACTTAATGGTTGTGCAAATAAAATCATTCATTCATTCAAACTGAAAGAGTATCATTATTATAAGTATGCCTTCATAAGAGTATCTTGCTCTTAAGATAATCGGATTCAACTATCAAATCGGGAAGCTTAACGCGCAATATCTTCGCCATAAGTGTGTACTGCAACGGAGGGTCGATATGATTGGTTTAGACGCGAGGGCTCGGGGGGGGGGGGGGATGGTCCGTGGTTCAGTGTAGAACTGTAGATGTGTTAACGACCTGAGACGTGTTTTGTTTTTGGATTGAACAAACGCGGCTAAATGGGCTGGAACACACGAAATCCAGTTGCATTCCATGTGCGTTGTAGACAAGGACCTACTTATGATATAATTTCATACTTTTACGTTCGTGTGTGCACTAATCTTAATCCCACCAAAAAAAACTGTAAAAAAACTAGCCAAGTCTCGATGAAGCTGCTTATTTCTCTATAAAAAGTGATGAAATCTCTAAGTAGCGCCATGCCAAGTATAAGGTTGCTTACAGCAATTCTTTATTACTATAGTTTTATTTGACTTGGCCGTTGACTTGTATCCACACCTATAATGCTTAAAGAATGATCATCATTTTCTCTGTCTGCATCCAAAGAGAATGTAATCACAACGTTTTATCTGCATCGTGCACGTGACAGACCGTAGAGAAGAGTATACTTTTTCTATGCGAAAATTCGACATAACAAACAATAATAGTTTAAAATGTTTACTTTTAAATTCAATTTTTTTTTTTGTTATTTATTTAATTTTAAATTATAATTTAAGGTCTATCTAGGGTACATAAATTAGCGACATGCCAATAACTTTAATAGTTTGGCTGGTCTGTTAAGGTTTCTCCTCAGGGTCATCAGGTACTCAGGATCTTCCATTATCTTAGTTTTGATAGTTTTGCCTTTATGTGGGCATTAAACCCAACCCCTGTACCAAATTTCAAGGCTCTTGGTTTATGGAAAGTACTAGTTCTATTTTGATGATCAGTAAGTGAGTCAGTGTCAATTTAGCAAAACTTTGCTTTCGTAAAACTTCGGAAATAAATTAGATACAAATTTGAAATTTTGAGGTCCTGGTGTGTGCATACAGTTTACTATATGACAATAAACCTATCCAAAGGTCTTCAAATAGAGGCTCGAAAATACGCTGAAATAGTTCCAGTAAAGGATACGGCAGTGCTTGCTTCGCGCTCGACTCGGCGGGTGCACTGCCGTGCACCCAGGTAATCCGCTCCACACAAAATTGAGACAAACAGTATTCGAATTATCTTAAAAAATAAACTATAAGTTAAATAAAGTTTGTTTCCATTATTCTTAAACTTAATTGAGTTTTAGATTAGTTACAATAAAAATTAGAAGTTCAGATAGAATTTAAAATAAAAAAAGTGCGATCAGTAACAAGATAATATTTATTTGTAACATAATTCAAACCTGTATTTTTTATTAAAAAAATAAGTAATACTCTCAATGTACCTATGCTGTTTTTCATTATTAATATTATAGTTTATGTAATGAAGTTGTTTTTTTTTTTTAATTTTCGGTTTTCAGTTAGTTTCGTCGGCTTGATGCTTTGTTAGAAAGTTTGTATATTTAAGTAAGTACTTTGCTGCTAACGCTCGTTGTACAGTGTTCAACCATCCCACTCGTGACCGACTCACCAGAAGCGCGCGCCCGCGCCCTACCCGCCCTACCCGCCGCCCCCGCCGCCGCCGCCGCCGCCGCTAACAACTGCGTTTACGGCGAACCCTCCGCGCGCTCCGAGTGGACACTTCACTACGTAAACTGTTAGTCTGGTGGGAATGGTATACAGAGTGTGTATTAATTATAGTTTTACTAATTATTTACTAGTGGCTCAGTGAGCTGCAGACCTCACTCAAATCGTAAGTTATTTAAAAATTAACCTATTAGATGTCGCTACGAGGTTAACACTGCTTTTGAAAAGCAGTACTGTGTGCTGTTTGGTAGGTTAGGTATTCTTGTAGTATATCTATTCTAAGCTAGATGGAGCTTTCAATTTTGATTTTTCGAATGGGTGTTTTTTTTCGCAATATTTGGAAAATCTGGCTTGACAATAAATTCTATATAATTATCGAACCTGCTCACAAAATTAGAGTTGTTGAGAAATGCGACCTGTAGAGGAGAACATTCGCGTGTCCGTCTGACACGCGAATTCATTTTTGCCCGAGCTGAAGCAGAGACGCTTTTTTTCAAAATGGCGGAGATATTATGTAAAAAAACATATTTGAGCCGTTTTGAAAAATGATCAAAAATAACACAAACCGTTATTGTTAGCGGTGCAAAGCAAATTTTGTTTTTTTTTGAAGACTCAGAACTTCATAGTTCAAAATCAATTAAAACA
Organism: Catoptria pinella; assembly: GCA_963556745.1. NCBI lineage: Eukaryota > Metazoa > Arthropoda > Insecta > Lepidoptera > Crambidae > Catoptria > Catoptria pinella. The sequence goes on along the minus strand of OY750782.1, from coordinate 42,054 downwards.
TTTTTGGCAATAGGTATTCAAAATTTGAAAATAATAACGTTGTGAGATTGACAGAACTTATGACTGCGTATATTATTTAGATTTGAATGAGTTTGGATTATTTATATAAGAACTTCGTTGCTTACTGGTTGGAATATTAATATTATTCTGGGAACAGAGGTAAAACGTTATGGGACCGATAGATCAAGTAATACCATGTAAAATTGTCGCTCAGAAATGTGTATTTGACATATTTGCGGCCACTGCCAAAGGCAATGTCTGACGAAAACATTATTATTTTCTGTCTAAAAGACAAAATACGCACACCCCGTAAGTCCAGATTGTGTGCGCGAGTGGTTGGCTCACTCAATTATTTGACGCGGCCGATTACCGGCTCCCGAGGGACCGCCGCCGCCGCCCCGCCGCCGACACACTGTTACTATAATGCGAATGTCGCACTCCCGAAGATTTTGGGGTAAATTGAAAACTAACCCATAACTTGTTAATTGCAAAAACATAATATTGTATTGAATTGATCCATTTCTTAGGCCCGATAATTTAGGTTGTGCGCTGAATATGTCAGTCTGTCAGTCAGACAGTTTCTCCTTGTATGAATAGAAAAAGAAAAGATGGAATTTTAAGTAGTCACCTTAGACCGTATTATTTCAAGTATGATTATGAAAGAGTATTATCACTAATTGACGTGAAGTGCTCGCGATACGGTTTCAGCATCCGTCGTTATGTGCTTAATGTACAGATAATTTAACTTCGGAAAATTCAATTCACGAACATAAACTTCACAGGGGAGATATTTCTGACTTAGAAAATTTAATATTCTCCGCGCGATCACTTTGAATCGAAACTCATAAAACACCACCAGATCGAAATAACTTGGACGCACTTATTCTTAAGAAAATAGCTGTCTGAATGAGCTATATGCTATTTGTAATGTAATAGGAACTTCTTTAAATGTAAACTTCTTAATGAAAATCTTGCTAATGACAATAATCTGCAGGTGTGGCACGGCACTTTACTTGAGAAAATATTTAGCTAAGTGATTGTTTTTTAACCGAGCGAGCGCGTAGCGTGAGCGAAGCTTCTCAGCTGGTTCAGCTTGGGCAAAATGTTTTCGTATGTCCGTCCTGCGGCTGTCTGTCCATTAGTTCTCCTCTACAGGTCGCATTTCCCAACCGATTCTCGTGTTTTGTGAGCAAGTTCGATTCACTGAGCCACTAGTATTAGTTAGTAGTGTCTATATTGTCGAAAGAATCAAAAGAAAAGATTTTATACTAGTTACGTCATGATGATATTTTCTCCTTTCGGATCACTTGAAAATACTGCTTTAAATACTGATATGGCAACACACACCTATGCAGTAATAGTTAATATTTTTTGATACAAGCAAGAAGATATAAATAATGATACTTGAATTTTTCGCCCTTAATGCATTACAAAACGTGATAAGTAGCTCTGAATGTCCTGACCTCTCCCGATCACGAGCTGCAACATCTTTCCGTGTAGGTTTACCACACGTCCATATTTTTCCAGACATGCCCCGAATTTTGGACTGTCTCTGCCTCTGTCTGTACGGACCTTGTCCTGGTGTTGTGTTTAACTTTTATTGCTAGAATATTTGGGCCTTCTCTCTTAGTTCTTAAAGAAGGTATTTTAAATCAATTTTCGATTTCCATATAATCACTTCAAACAATTTTTTTGAAAACCTAAATTTAAAGTTTCTGGCTTATTGTCCGGACTTTTCAAACTTCGTTATGGTAACCCTACGCGCGTCACTCACGCATATCGAGTGGCGGGAAACTCGACAAAACGCGGGAAAAATTACACCAATAACAAGTTGTGACAAGTTCGGCGGGTGTCCCCGCGGAATGTGCGGATGGGGGGGGAGGAGGGGGGGTTGTATACGATTTATCGTTTCAATTTGGAGTCGCTTTGTTGCCGGCCGCGTGTCACGGTGAAACGCGGAATCCATTACGTGGTATTATTGGTTCATTTGCGTGTCATCACCCAATAATACTAAGTGGACATCAAAATTATTTATGAAGTCTAGGTAATTATAAGCACTATGAGTGTCTAAAAAAACTACACCATCGATTCACAGGCATGGTTGTTTAACAAATAAAATTTCTTGTGAAAATTCCGTTTAGTCCGATATTTTTACCTCAAATGGAAAGAATGGAACCATTAAAGGAACACTTTGTTGTCTGTCTGTCTGTCAATACCCTTTATCTCAGGAACGCGTGGAGGTATCAAGTTGAAATTAAAACTATATACTTAAGTCTACAGTCTCTTGTAGCTGTGAAAGTCAAACAAAAAAGATACGGCCGTTTATGCCACAAAAACACATATTTCGATACTCTCAAGGGAATCAAAATCTTCTTATACTACAAGTCTGAAAACTATATATTTGTAATTAAATTATAAAAAACTAGTGGCCCGCCCCGGCTTCGCACGGGTACAATGTAGTTACTAATGTGGTGAGTGTGAAGTTATTATACTATACTACAGGATATCTATATAGGTATAGTAGTGGCCACAAAATTAAGGACGCCAGTCGATTTTCATACAAACGAAGTAACTTTTAAGCATTGCTTCTCCGCCAGGGATTGACCGAGCGGTGATCTGGTGATGGCCACCCAGGGAGTGAATGGTGGAGATCCAGATTTCTATACACCCCCAAGTGATCTGACCAGCATTTTAAGAGATGTAAGGATACGTTTAAAAAATCCGCGAATATAGTATAGAAATGTATGAAAACTTGCAATGTAAATTCTTATGCTTACATCTCTTAGAATGCTGACCAGATCAGTTGGGTGTGTATTGCTATCTGAATCTTCTCCATTCACTCCCTGGATGGCCATCATCAGATCACAGCTAGTTCAATCCCTAGCGGAAAACCAAGACTTCAAAATTACCTCGTTTGTATGAAAATCGACTTGTGTCCTTAATTATGACATGTGGCCACCACTATATGTATATACGACGTACACAACATACGCAAGGGGTGTTAAAAGTTTGACTTGTGTGTGTCTGTCTGTCTGAGGCAACCTAGCTCCCAAACTTATAGACCGATTTTGATGCGGTTTTTTATGCATAGTTTAAAAGATCTAAGTGTACAGACGGCGGGACTCCTAAACCGATTATGATGAAACTTTGGCGAGTTCTTCTGCTTACGACCGAGAAAGTCCCTGGTTAAAAAAACGGAGAATTGCAATATACGCATACCGGGTGCAGCTAGTTCTAAATAAAAATATGTTGTGCATTAACAGGATTCTCAATCTCGATCATCCACACTTATCTATGATTAAAATCAGCTGTTTCATACAAAAATTCAAATCGAAAATATCAAAATGTGTTTCGTACGTTTTGATATTTTTGATTTGAATTTTTGCTGATTATTTTTTCGCGATTTGAGAGTTGGTCCCAACAGTTAAAAGTTGTTCAGTTTGATGGTCCCTATATACCATATTCGGCATTAGGAGTATTTTTGTAACATGTTCTATACCTACCACATTTCTTGTCATGTTATCCGGTTGCAAAATAAAAAGGCTATTCGGCGAGCTGACTCTCGAGCAGGCGACATTAGAGCTAGCCATGGGAGAAACAATCACTGCGCAGATCTACACCAGCCTTAAATTTTGTCCCTGTGCTTTATTAATTGTCATAGCATAGGCGACTTGACCGAATATTGTATTCTTTTAAAATTAAACTGATAATTAGATGAAATAATGTTGCACCTTATTACAACGCAATAAGGAAAAAATGACAGCACTGCCAACATAACGCCATAGGTACTATTCAATGAAATGCATTCTACCTACTCTCAGGGGAAATGACCAAAGAGAATGTAATACTACGTTGACAAATGATATTTATATCAATCAAATGCACAAAAAAGTTTCAATTCCGACGTCGAAGTCAATCACAGCAAAATTAGCTTTATATCACTTTTTAACCCTGTTAGGTGATAAATATTAAAAAAAAACGAAACACTTGTTCAATTAATTTTGTGAAAGAATGTCTATGCCAAATTTCAAGTCAATCGGGCCAAGGAATCGCGTCCTCCCATACAAACTTTGCCACCGTGTTTTACCTCTTTAGGGGTTGAATTTCGCAAAATCCCGTCTTAGTGAGCACCTACGCCTTAAAAGGAGCCCCCATGCAAAATTTGAGAATTAGTTTCTGAGATTTCGTGATCAGTGAGTGAGTGAGTGAGTGAGTGAGTGAGTGATTTTCCCTTTTATATATATAGATGTAGTCTTTATTTAAGTACCTACATAATAATATTTGTACAAAACCTTCGATTGGTAAGTCCGACTCGCATTTGTCTAGTTTTTTTTAATGATCATGGCTACTAATTCTCAAATCTTTTTCTGCCCTCGGAAATGAAATTTTCGTAGTCAGAATGCTTCTTTAGCCAAAAATTGTTAAGATCTTGGAATATATATTATTATGTCAGACAAAATTAATAAGCTTTTTTATTCTAATTAAACCAGAATGTAAATTGAAATGTAAAATTAAAAAATACCATTGAGTTTTTCAATTCAACCCTCCACCACCGATCCGCCGTCACCTCAACTCTTACCCTGATTTAACGACTTCCTTTGCCAAGTTTATTTATCGCTAACTTATTTCCTTCATTCTTATGTACACAATAGACGCATTAGGGGTCTACTCGAGGTCTGGAGTGGAACTTTCAAATTGGAAAGAGAAACAATAAAATTGTCGAAAGAAGTCCCTTGTCGAAATTGTCGACGTTACCTGACATGCTCGCTCGTATGATCTTGACTAAGTCTAAAGCAATACGGTTTCGCTAAAATTGCACCACTTTTGATGCAATCATTATAACTTAAATAACTATTCCGATATTTCGGAATTCATTAAATCCGGCTACATGTGGCCGGACTACAATAACAGGTAAGGCTTTCTTCAAGTCCACCTGGCTAGCTACCACCATCTTACCTAAGTCTGACGCTATAACAGCAATTTAAAAATTGTTGTATTACGGCAGTTAGAGGTAAGATAGCCAGTTCCTCAGTGCTGAGGATTCCGGGTGTAGTGCGCTTACACCACGTCACTTATCATCAGGCGAGATGAAGGCCAAGCACTTACCCGTAGTGTATAAAAAAAATGTCTATTGTCTCTCTGACGGATTAAAAATGTGGTTCTCTGTAAGAGCTCAAACATACAGGATGCGTTCCGGTCATGTGATCCGATCTCAGATCGCTGCGATCTATACGATATACGGGATCGGAACGCAACCAGTGTGGAAGAGATAAGATAACTCCATACATCGCATAGATCGCAGCGATCCGCGGATCGGATCGCATGACCGGAACGCATCCGTGTGTCTCAATTTGTTTACTTCAATTTACTTTAGTATACCGTAGCTTGGCCCTGCTATAATTTTACGCCGAGTGCGCGAGTCTGATCGAAATTGCATAAAATTGACCGTTGCCTCTGCGGAGGAGTGCCTCCACGGTTCACACTTTATGTAAATGTGTCCGACGCGTTATTATGTAAATCCCAAAGTTGAGGCCGCAAATTAACGGGATTCGTAAAAGGGATGAAGGGATGCGAACTTGTTAAAATCGCGTATGCTAATAATAATTTATTCAACAAAAGTTCCGATTTATGTTAGTGAAAGTTGAAATGTTGTGCGGTCAGTGTTTGAGCTATACATAAAAAATTTGCCGGCTGCACCGCTTGTTTATTTCATAACGTCTTTTCAGAATTCATAATCTGTACTGTCTCTAGCAAATTTTAATAATAAAGACGCAAATATATGTAATGATTTAATAATAGCTTAATTAGAAGTGTATATACATAATAAAGCACTGATCGATACACACACACACAACGCAAAACTAAATATTTTATACGGATAAAATCAACCGAGAAGGAAGTAACCAAATAATAGAACATCACAAACACGACGATATAAGATAAATAATATTAGAAAAATTTAACTTAATATAAAAAATTAAATAGCATTGTGAATGCGAAAAAAATTAATAATTTAATAACGACGATATAAGATAGAAATATGAGAATACCTAGATCATAACCAGCTAGAATCGGAGACAACAATAAAAATCCGCTCAGAATTGCATCGGAGTAGAAGAGCGACTTCCACAACACCAGCGCTCAAGATGCTGAACCAATTTTAATGGATGACTTGCATATGAATTATTTATTGGGACCGCCCTGATAAACCATCGTACCTACTGAACACATTTGAAGACAAACGAGAAAAGTTGTTCATTTTCATGGGAATATCAATCACATTCATATTTTAAACCTTCAAACTTATATTGACCCAAAAGGCAATGATCGAGATATTCTTAGGTATTTTCCACTAACATTAAAACACGGTAATAATATAAAAGTCATCCACAATGCTATTAAATTAACTATATACAACAGAAGTGACTAACTTCAGAACGCATTTATTAGATTGATTGTAAACAATAGCCAATTTAAGCTACTTTTGAACGCACAAACGCGAGGTGTACAGCTCACGGAGCCACTAGTTAATAGAAATCAGGTTTTTGACAGGATTTTTTAGGAAAAAAAAAAGGTACACCATTGGCAACCCTAGTTACCTGCAACCCTAGTTACCTGCCTTTGTGTGTTTCAGGAAACTGAATTAATAGCTGTTTAGTGTAGCCGTAACACGAAACGTCTCAATGTTTCTCAGTTCATTAGCAATTGTATTGTCTCATGTTTTTATCAAAATAAATCTAATTTTTCCTTTCTTTCCTGCGCAAGCTTGTTCTTTAAACCAATTTCCTTTCTCTGTAACACGACGCGTGACCTTCAAAATTGTTTTCATGATGTTGAAAATAAAAACATGAACATAAAGGTTGTACTGAAAAATAATATTATTGTTGGAGCCATTAAAGCGTGGATCGGACTCAAAAGGGGTACGCGTGTTTTGACATCGGCCAGTGTTTATCAAAAGCGACCGGACCCCAGCGACGCTTGTGAACAAATCAACAATATAAATGGAATAAAAAACGGTCAAGAGCGAGTCGGACTCGCGCACCGAGGTTTCCGTAACATGATTCTGAAAAAGTTTCCTATTTAGAGACATCGTTATATATTTCTCCTGTAATCTTTACATAAATTTCTATCAAATAAAATAATTTCAGATATTTCTCTATGCAAACTATGGAGATAAGGGGGGGACGGTATTATTTACATTTTTCATCAAAAGTCAAAAACTATGTAGCCTAAAAAATGTTTGAAAATGTGCAAGCAGCGCCCTTTCATAATGATACTTCATATGCTCTAGTAGCCTCGCTTCGAATTTTTAAGACCCCTTTTAGTCCCTGTTGCAAAAAAATATACAAATATTTTTATTTCTCTCTTATTTGCAAAATAATTGGGCAAACATCATCTAAAACTATTCCAAATTTCAAGTTGATAGCATTAGTAGTTCTCGAGATATCCTGCTGTGACAGACAGACAGACTGAGTCTCACCATAAGGGTTCCTTTTTACCATTTTGGTACGAAACCCTAAAAATTTACCATCAATTCAGTATTATTGCCCAATATTAGACTTTTCGAATAAACGAGTTGTCGGTGTTGTTCAAAGAGGTATAACAGACATCTCAAAGGCTTATTCTAGGCTTCTCTTAAATACGCATAATTCAGAACGACTTCACACAGGGTCCCAAGAAAATTATGTAAATAGCAGACTATCGACCATCAGCCATTTTTAATGTCCCTATAGCTGGGGCACAGACCTTCCTTATGGGTGGATAAGGAGGATAGACCATAACCCACCACGCGGGCCCAATGTGGATTTGTGGGTGTTAACGACTGCAAATGCAGCCGGGTCCAACGGCTTAACGTGCCTTCCGAAGCACGGAGGAGCTCGAGATACAAAATTTTTGGCCACCCATCCCATGACCGACCCTTGCGAAAGTTGCTTAACCCCCGCCATCGCTGGGCCAGGTGCTATGCCACTGCGCCACCGAGCTCCTCCTATAGTACTCAGTTATGTGATTGATAGAAACATGATACTATGATAGCTAAAACTTTTCTCTATATAAAAATATAGTAAAGTTTTCCTTGTAGTTTTTCAATGCTGTGCCAACCAGTAATAAACCTATAATCTTGAAAGTATAATAAAAAAAACCTTAGCTAGCCCTCTAGTTTTGTGATTGACAGTTTGCCAAAATAATAAATCGTTTGTAATCAATTAAAACGATAATATTGTCAATTATTTCAATAATTTTTATTATGAAAATTTCGTCTAGCGTTTTACGTTATACGCCCCTATTACTAACATTTTACAAAATTTTGTGTAGAACACAGTAGTTAATTTGTTTCCATCTTTATTTAAAACATCTGTTTTTTACCATAATTTGGATACTTATCAAGATCGATCGATCTATCATAACTTCTTGACTTTCCGTAACATTTCAGAAAAACAAAGCCGGGATCAAAATCACATTAAGAGTAGCTTAGGGTTCTCGTGTAAGTAATGTAAGTAATATTCGAAATAGGGACATTCATATTTTTTGACTTTAAGATTAAAAGGATATAATTCTATAAAATGTTCCTACTAAATAAAATGCGTAAGGAAAACCACCATAGAAATTACCGTGAACGGATGAGTCCACATTTATAAAAGGATCACATTGAATTACAATTAACCTTAACCGAACCTAACACTAACCGAATTAGTAATAGTATCTATTATATACATGCTGGACACATCGAGTTGTCTCGATTTGATAAACATCAAACACTTACCGGTATCGTAGGTCGCGGCGTGGGTCACTAACACTGCACTGCGCGACGCGTCCACTCCCGCCGGCCGTCGCGGCACCACTGACTGCTGGAGGGAGGGAGTCACCCCTCCCTCTCCCCACTCCAGCGCGATGCGATGCGATGCGACCCTCTCGATTTTGCGAACCAAACTGCATTAGAGGGTTATTATCTCGTCGTGTGAAATAGGTTCCCGTATAAAGTTAAAAATATATAATTATGGTAAATATTTATTGAATGTAATTAGGCGTTTCAAAGATTGAGCTAGCTAGACTAGATTGTGTATCTCACTCATCCAAGACATTTGTGAGATAGGTAAAAAATATATGTATCTATCTCAAAAATATTATGTTGTCGTGCACCGCCAACTGCAATTTAAAAAAACCGGCCAAGTGCGTGTCAGGCCACGCGCAGTGTAGGGTTCCGTAGCTAACGGTTCAAATACTTAAATATAGATACTACCGGTTTCTCACACCTGACAACGTTATTTAAGTAGTTTCCAAAGAGGAATTTATTTATTAATTACTACGCCAAATACATTTTATATGTTTGTCGACTGTTACTTGTAAACTTGTAAAGCCTGCTTAGCTGTGATAGTTTTCCTTTTAACTTCGTCATATAATATACAACGTGTTTCAAAAATACCTCTAATGGGACCAACTTTGAAATCGCGAAAAAAAGACCAGCTGTTTCATACATTTTGCGTAATTAATTTTTGTATGAAACAGCTGATTTTTTTTTTCGCGATTTCAAAGTTGGTTCCCTTGTAAAAGTTATTCAGTTTGATGGTCCCTATGTACCATATTCGGCATTAAAGGTTATTTTATAACATGTTGTATAACTACCGTGAATTTTTCACGTATCCAAGAACAACCATTTGGCTGGCAGGACGGGGGTATTGGTATTGGTATTGGTGATGGCACTTTTCTCCGCATTTAGACCAATTTGGTCCGTCAGCTCCTTCCAGAAGCGCAGAAGCCTCTTGGGGCGTTCACAGGCTTCTAGGAGCGACCTCACCTCTGTGAGGATTTCTGCCCGTTGTGTGGCCAGCCCCACGCACTCCAGGATCACGTGGGCGGCTGTTGATGAATAGTTGTCGGTTTAAAGCTAAGTGACCTGTAAGTATACCTACAACTATCCGGAGGTCTGGGCGATTGAGGCTGAGCAGCCTGCGGGTCACACGTGGCGAAACTGCAGTCATCGCCATCTTAGACTGTCTACAGCTTCTACCCAACGAGTATTGTGTGCAGCACGAGTTCGTTGTCCTACCCATGAGCGTAGTTGGCTGAACGGGAGTGGCAGAAAGGGTATGGGTCCTGCCACTGTTGTAGAAGATCCCATTCTAGCCAGCTCATTGGCGGCGTCGTTACCGTGTGATCCACTATGCCCTTTAATCCATTGTAGGATTACTACGTTGTTGGATGCCAAACGATCCAAAACTTGGTGGCATTCGTAGACGATACTAGAGTTGATCGTGCTGGCTTCCAGTGATGTTAGGACGGCCATGCTGTCACTCAGTATGTGGATGTTTAGTCCCTTCACACTTCTAGACAGGGCCGTAGAAGCGGCATTTATTATTGCAACACATTCGCATTGAAATATCGAACTGTGTTGGCCTAGCGCTAGTGATATTTTGATGTTTAGGTCTTGTGAGAATACTCCAGCTCCAGTTCCAGTCCCCATCTTGGAACCGTCCGTATAAATTTGGACTTCATGTATGTCAGAGTAATCTCGGTCGCTTTCGAATAACTGTATTTGGTATTTCTTTTGGAAAATAATATATTGCTTGGGGATCCTGTCGCATGGGGCAGCGATTAGTGACTCATGTTTCACTAAGTTATTCCACAATATCGAGTGAGGACCCTCTCGATTGTACCACTGACCCAAGTGTTTAAGCCTTATAGCATCCATGGAGGCTGGTAAATAAGAAACATTGTCAAGAACTGCTTTAAACTGTTTTATCTACTGTGTATATAACTCTAAACTAGATGGCGCTACAGTACCATCAGAATAGACGCTTGCTGTTTTATCGACTCTCTCGCTCTCTCGTTCCATGTCGCTGTGAGTGCAACATTGCTTTTCCTTTTAAAATAAAAGTATTAATATTGTGAAACTGTGTTTTGCTCTTGGACCTCTCCCATATAATTCTCCAGAGGCTTCTTGTTGTATAAACAGGTCCAAGGGTGTTAGATCCAGAGCTACTTCTAGGGCGGCTGTGGGGGTAGTTCGCATGCAGCCGGTTATCGCAGAGCATGCCAATCTTTGGAATTGCTGCAGCTTGTTGATGACGGTGCTTTGCTCTGTTTTGGACCACCAGGCAACGGCTCCGTATATGATTATGGTACGTATAACAATTTTATACAGCCACATTGTTATTTTCGGTAAAAGTCCCCACCTTTTGCCGAGTAGTCTTTTACATTGGCAGAAGATGATGGTGGCTTTGTTTAGTTTTCCTTCGAGATGTCTGTTCCAGAGAAGTTTGTTGTCTAGTATCACACCTAGATACTTGACTTCCTTGCTAAGGGACATTAATATTGGACAGACTGGTATTAAAAAGTTTAGGGAGTTTAAGATTTCCTAGACTTCGTTTGTTTGTAAACATTATTAGTTTCGTCTTTGCTGGGTTCACTGTTAGATTGTGTTTAGTGCACCACTGTTTGACGACCTTCAATGCAGACCTCAAGCATGCAGGACGGGGGGAGGAACACTTGACTATAGCAAAAATTTGCAGTTTCAAGCTTAATAATTTACAAATTATGCCTCAATCAAAAAACTAATTCTTCATACCCGCAACATTTTTAAAATTGTTTTCTAGCGACACTCCAAAGTATGGGGTAGACAAGAAAAAAAATTACATACCCACTTCTCGTGTAGGTGAGGTAACCTAAAAAAATATTTTTTCAAAACCTGGGCATGGCATGTTCCGTTCCATTTCCGTTTCCGTTTCCGGTTCCGTTTCCGTTTCCGTTTCCGTTTCCGTTTCCGTTTCCGTTTCCGTTTCCGTTTCCGTTCCGTTCCATTCCGTTCCATTCTGATCCGTTCCGTTCCGTTCCGTCCCGTTCCATTCTGTTCCGTTCCGTTCCGTTCCGTTCCTTTCTCGACGGGTTTCCGTTTCCGTTTCCGTTTCCGTTTCCGTTTCCGTTTCCGTTTCCGTTTCCGTTCCGTTCCATTCCGTTCCGTTCTGATCCGTTCCGTCCCGTTCCATTCTGTTCCGTTCCGTTCCGTTCCGTTCCTTTCTCGACGGGTTCCTTTCACGAAACACATTTTTATCGCAAATAACTTGCACACATTTTTTAGAAATCTTGGTTAGCTACTAAATGCGATATATTATGAAGCCTTGAAAATAAAACTTTAGGAAGCACTCGAGGGGATCCTTTTACGAAAAACATCCCTATCGCGAATTATTTTCACACATCTTTCAGAAACCTTGGGGAGCTACAGCATGCGTTATAATTATCAAGCCTTGAAAATAAAACTTTTGGAAGCACTCGAGAAGTTCCTTTTACGAAAGACATCCCTATCGCGAATTGTTCGCACACATCTTTTAGAAACCTTGGGGAGATTCTTGCATGCGATATAATAATATGAAGCCTTGAAAATAAAACTTTTGGAAGCACTCAAGGGGTTCCGTTGACGAAACACGTCCCTATCGCGAATCACTTGCACACATCTTTCAGAAACCTTGGGTAGCTACTGCATGCGATATATCAAGCCTTGAAAATAAAACTTTTGGAAGCACTCGAGGGGTTCCTATGACGAACCACGTCCCTATCGCGAATTACTTGCACGCATCGGTAAGGTTTTACGAAAAGGTTCCGTTCCGTTCCGTTCCGTTCCGTTCCGTTCACGTTCCGACACTCCAAAGTATGGTGTAGACAAGAAAAAAAATTACATACCCACTTCAAGTGTAGGCGAGGTAACCTAAAAAAATATTTTTCCGAAAACCTGGGCATGGCATGTTCCGTTCCATTTTGTTGCGTTCCGTTCCATTCAATTACCGTTTCCGTTTCCGTTTCCATTTCAGTTTCCGTTTCCGTTTCCGTTTCCGTTTCCGTTTCCGTTTCCGTTTCCGTTTCCGTTCCGTTCCGATCCGTTCCGTTCCGTTCCGTTCCGTTCCGTTCCGTTCCGTTCCGTTCCGTTCCGTTCCGTTCCGTTCCGTTCCGTTCCGTTCCGTTCCGTTCCGTTCCGGTCCGTTCCGTTCCGTTCCATTTTGTTGCGTTCCGTTCCATTCCGTTTCCGTTTCCGTTTCCGTTTCCGTTTCCGTTTCCGTTCCGTTCCGTTCCGTTCCGTTCCGTTCCATTTTGTTGCGTTCCGTTCAATTCCGTTTCCGTTTCCGTTTCCGTTTCCGTTCCGTTCCATTCCGTTCCGTTCTGATCCGTTCCGTCCCGTTCCATTCTGTTCCGTTCCGTTCCGTTCCGTTCCGTTCCTTTCTCGACGGGTTTCCGTTTCCGTTTCCGTTTCCGTTCCGTTCCATTACGTTCCGTTCCGTTCCGTTCCGTTCTGATCCGTTCCGTCCCGTTCCATTCTGTTCCGTTCCGTTCCGTTCCGTTCCGTTCCGTTCCGTTCCTTTCTCGACGGGTTCCTTTCACAAAACACATTTTTATCGCAAATAACTTGCACACATTTTTTAGAAATCTTGGTTAGCTACTAAATGCGATATATTATGAAGCCTTGAAAATAAAACTTTAGGAAGCACTCGAGGGGATCCTTTTACGAAAAACATCCCTATCGCGAATTATTTTCACACATCTTTCAGAAACCTTGGGGAGATTCTTGCATGCGATATAATAATATGAAGCCTTGAAAATAAAACTTTTGGAAGCACTCGAGGGGTTCCTTTGACGAAACACGTCCCTATCGCGAATTACTTGCACACATCTTTCAGAAACCTTGGGTAGCTACTGCATGCGATATATCAAGCCTTGAAAATAAAACTTTTGGAAGCACTCGAGGGGTTCCTATGACGAACCACGTCCCTATCGCGAATTGCTTGCACGCATCGGTAAGGTTTTACGAAAAGGTTCCGTTCCGTTCCGTTCCGTTCCGTTCCGTTCCGTTCACGTTCCGACACTCCAAAGGTTAGGTTAGGTTAGGTTAGGTTAGGTTAGGTTAGGTTAGGTTAGGTTAGGTTAGGTTAGGTTAGGTTAGGTTAGGTTAGGTTAGGTTAGGTTAGGTTAGGTTAGGTTAGGTTAGGTTAGGTTAGGTTAGGTTAGGTTAGGTTAGGTTAGGTTAGGTTAGGTTAGGTTAGGTTAGGTTAGGTTAGGTTAGGTTAGGTTAGGTTAGGTTAGGTTAGGTTAGGTTAGGTTAGGTTAGGTTAGGTTAGGTTAGGTTAGGTTAGGTTAGGTTAGGTTAGGTTAGGTTAGGTTAGGTTAGGTTAGGTTAGGTTAGGTTAGGTTAGGTTAGGTTAGGTTAGGTTAGGTTAGGTTAGGTTAGGTTAGGTTAGGTTAGGTTAGGTTAGGTTAGGTTAGGTTAGGTTAGGTTAGGTTAGGTTAGGTTAGGTTAGGTTAGGTTAGGTTAGGTTAGGTTAGGTTAGGTTAGGTTAGGTTAGGTTAGGTTAGGTTAGGTTAGGTTAGGTTAGGTTAGGTTAGGTTAGGTTAGGTTAGGTTAGGTTAGGTTAGGTTAGGTTAGGTTAGGTTAGGTTAGGTTAGGTTAGGTTAGGTTAGGTTAGGTTAGGTTAGGTTAGGTTAGGTTAGGTTAGGTTAGGTTAGGTTAGGTTAGGTTAGGTTAGGTTAGGTTAGGTTAGGTTAGGTTAGGTTAGGTTAGGTTAGGTTAGGTTAGGTTAGGTTAGGTTAGGTTAGGTTAGGTTAGGTTAGGTTAGGTTAGGTTAGGTTAGGTTAGGTTAGGTTAGGTTAGGTTAGGTTAGGTTAGGTTAGGTTAGGTTAGGTTAGGTTAGGTTAGGTTAGGTTAGGTTAGGTTAGGTTAGGTTAGGTTAGGTTAGGTTAGGTTAGGTTAGGTTAGGTTAGGTTAGGTTAGGTTAGGTTAGGTTAGGTTAGGTTAGGTTAGGTTAGGTTAGGTTAGGTTAGGTTAGGTTAGGTTAGGTTAGGTTAGGTTAGGTTAGGTTAGGTTAGGTTAGGTTAGGTTAGGTTAGGTTAGGTTAGGTTAGGTTAGGTTAGGTTAGGTTAGGTTAGGTTAGGTTAGGTTAGGTTAGGTTAGGTTAGGTTAGGTTAGGTTAGGTTAGGTTAGGTTAGGTTAGGTTAGGTTAGGTTAGGTTAGGTTAGGTTAGGTTAGGTTAGGTTAGGTTAGGTTAGGTTAGGTTAGGTTAGGTTAGGTTAGGTTAGGTTAGGTTAGGTTAGGTTAGGTTAGGTTAGGTTAGGTTAGGTTAGGTTAGGTTAGGTTAGGTTAGGTTAGGTTAGGTTAGGTTAGGTTAGGTTAGGTTAGGTTAGGTTAGGTTAGGTTAGGTTAGGTTAGGTTAGGTTAGGTTAGGTTAGGTTAGGTTAGGTTAGGTTAGGTTAGGTTAGGTTAGGTTAGGTTAGGTTAGGTTAGGTTAGGTTAGGTTAGGTTAGGTTAGGTTAGGTTAGGTTAGGTTAGGTTAGGTTAGGTTAGGTTAGGTTAGGTTAGGTTAGGTTAGGTTAGGTTAGGTTAGGTTAGGTTAGGTTAGGTTAGGTTAGGTTAGGTTAGGTTAGGTTAGGTTAGGTTAGGTTAGGTTAGGTTAGGTTAGGTTAGGTTAGGTTAGGTTAGGTTAGGTTAGGTTAGGTTAGGTTAGGTTAGGTTAGGTTAGGTTAGGTTAGGTTAGGTTAGGTTAGGTTAGGTTAGGTTAGGTTAGGTTAGGTTAGGTTAGGTTAGGTTAGGTTAGGTTAGGTTAGGTTAGGTTAGGTTAGGTTAGGTTAGGTTAGGTTAGGTTAGGTTAGGTTAGGTTAGGTTAGGTTAGGTTAGGTTAGGTTAGGTTAGGTTAGGTTAGGTTAGGTTAGGTTAGGTTAGGTTAGGTTAGGTTAGGTTAGGTTAGGTTAGGTTAGGTTAGGTTAGGTTAGGTTAGGTTAGGTTAGGTTAGGTTAGGTTAGGTTAGGTTAGGTTAGGTTAGGTTAGGTTAGGTTAGGTTAGGTTAGGTTAGGTTAGGTTAGGTTAGGTTAGGTTAGGTTAGGTTAGGTTAGGTTAGGTTAGGTTAGGTTAGGTTAGGTTAGGTTAGGTTAGGTTAGGTTAGGTTAGGTTAGGTTAGGTTAGGTTAGGTTAGGTTAGGTTAGGTTAGGTTAGGTTAGGTTAGGTTAGGTTAGGTTAGGTTAGGTTAGGTTAGGTTAGGTTAGGTTAGGTTAGGTTAGGTTAGGTTAGGTTAGGTTAGGTTAGGTTAGGTTAGGTTAGGTTAGGTTAGGTTAGGTTAGGTTAGGTTAGGTTAGGTTAGGTTAGGTTAGGTTAGGTTAGGTTAGGTTAGGTTAGGTTAGGTTAGGTTAGGTTAGGTTAGGTTAGGTTAGGTTAGGTTAGGTTAGGTTAGGTTAGGTTAGGTTAGGTTAGGTTAGGTTAGGTTAGGTTAGGTTAGGTTAGGTTAGGTTAGGTTAGGTTAGGTTAGGTTAGGTTAGGTTAGGTTAGGTTAGGTTAGGTTAGGTTAGGTTAGGTTAGGTTAGGTTAGGTTAGGTTAGGTTAGGTTAGGTTAGGTTAGGTTAGGTTAGGTTAGGTTAGGTTAGGTTAGGTTAGGTTAGGTTAGGTTAGGTTAGGTTAGGTTAGGTTAGGTTAGGTTAGGTTAGGTTAGGTTAGGTTAGGTTAGGTTAGGTTAGGTTAGGTTAGGTTAGGTTAGGTTAGGTTAGGTTAGGTTAGGTTAGGTTAGGTTAGGTTAGGTTAGGTTAGGTTAGGTTAGGTTAGGTTAGGTTAGGTTAGGTTAGGTTAGGTTAGGTTAGGTTAGGTTAGGTTAGGTTAGGTTAGGTTAGGTTAGGTTAGGTTAGGTTAGGTTAGGTTAGGTTAGGTTAGGTTAGGTTAGGTTAGGTTAGGTTAGGTTAGGTTAGGTTGACGTTTTTCGGAGGGCACTTTGGTTGCGAAAATTACTATTTTCGGAACTTAGGTGTGGGAATTTTTGGTCTCTCGTTTGGTACCAGAAAATCGCATTTCGGCTTAGTAATTTCTGAGAAATTAATTTTTTTCAGTTTTTGCTAAGTCGTCCAACCAGCGGTAGCAGTGGTCGGCCAGGTCGTCCAGGTAGCTTACGCAGTGGTATCCGGAAATCGAATTTTCTCTTTGAAAAGTCGATATCCGGGCCGCGCGCCGTGGGCGGCTTCGGCCTCTGCCGGATTAACAACAACTTGGCTTGTTTTGGATTGATTCTGCAGTAAATACGACGACTTTGGCATTTCTTACGGACTTCGCTTATACCTTCTTGACTGACTTGGCTTGTTTTTGGACACTTTGGATTGCGCTCTTGACGACATTGGCTTGCTAACGGTTTTGATTTTCTTGGTGGTGCTTGAGCAATCGGCACCACCAGTGTGATAGGTTTTGTGCCTATTATATTTTATTGTTTGCGTGAGTAAACTGATACTAGCTCAGTGAACTTTAATTTTGTGTTTTTGTACCCTCATGCGTGGCAGACATGGCGTCTGTTACGTTTGAGGATGATGTGATCTACTCGGAGGGGGACTCTTGTAGATCAAGATCGTGCTCTCCGGTAATGGAAAGGAATAAAGAGATTCCTAGAGAGGCCCCCAAGGCCCAGAGAAAACGTCCTGGAGGGGAATCATTGATTGAATTGGACTTGAAGGGCTCAGACGAAGGTGATGCGCCCTTAGCCTCAGTTAGCAAGGCTAGCGGAACATCTTCCAATAGAGGACGACGAGGTGGAATATCGGCTGGCTCGGGAAAATATACCGGTCTCAGTCAGATGCGTAAAGCAAATTCGGCTGAGGCGCGGGAGGAGCACGAGCTGATGGAAATTGAAAGAAGGGAGGAGCAGAGTAGGCTTCGAAATGAGGCCGTCAAGGCCAAGAAAAATAAGAAGAAGGAAAAGGGGAAGAACAAGGATAAAATTCAGGAAGGACATGAAAGCTCTTCTTCGGATGAGATGGGCCCACCATCAGCCCCTTGTGGCGACAAGCCAAAGAGAATGGCAAGAGATCCGTCTATGGAATCGGATGTATCTGCGGTTTCCGTGAGGTCAACAGTGCGAATGCGGGCGGAGGTTGATAATCTCACGCAGAAGCTACTCAACGTGGTCAGCAGCTCCGGTAATCTTAAGCGCGAGTTTAAGAATGATATTACGGAGGCGAGTAACAAAATAAGGGAGGTTGTCAAGGAAATGATGTCCATTTCGGCTACGGAGGAGTCCCGCCGTCTGCAAGCGGACAATAAAAGGCTTGAAAAACAGGTGAAGCACCTGACGGCGGAGATGGCGGCACTTAAGCGGTCGTTTGAGGAGAGGTGCAATCAGGATGCGTATCGCAGGCGATCCGATCAGGAAAGTGCTGAACCTGAACCAGAAATGATGGCACCCGTAACTCCCTCGACGTTGCTCTCCAACCCAGAGATGCGGGAATTTTTTGCGACTTTGGAGAAATCACTGACGGTCACCTTCGGGAACATGCTGAACGCTCGGATCGAAGGCATCGAGATGAGGCTTCCACCGGCACCCGTCCTCCGCCCGCCTCTGGCCGCCGATCAGAGAAAGACTAACGAACTCACACCGAAGGTTAGTCCGCGGGCTCAGTCGAACTCTGTCCCAGTACAAGCACCCATGGGGGCCGGGAAACAGACCCCCACATATGCAAGTGTTGCCTCGAGGGCGGAACAATGGACTGAGGTTGGGAAAAATGGACGACCGGTCAAGCCCTCAGCGGCTGCTGGGCCATCCACTGCGGCCAACGGTGCAGTGGCAGATAATAGGGCGGGAAAGCAGCAGACACCTAAGACCGTAGCTACGAAAAAGACTAAGCTCACAGCTCCAAAGTCTTCAGCGGTAGTGTTGGCCATTTCCACGGAACAGGCTGATAAGGGGGCGACATATGCCGAGGCAATAGCTAAGGCCAAAAGAGAAATTAATATTCAGGATCTGGGGATTGAAGAGATGAAAGTTAAGGTCTCTGCTACAGGCACCAGAATATTTGAGATCCCCGGTGCCACCAGCGGGGATAAGGCAGACCTATTGGCCGCAAAGCTAAGGGAAACCCTGGGGGAAACGGCCAGAGTCACGAGGCCGGTGAAAACGGTAGACTTACGGGTTTCCGGACTAGACGACTCGGTAACTGATGACGAGTTAAAAGCTGCGGTCGCTGAAAAGGGCGGATGTCCTATTGAACAAATCCGCGTCGGAACTATCTGGCTGGGCCCAAATGGGCTGGGATCAGTCCTGGTCAAGTGCCCCGTCGGGGCGGCGAAGGTAGTGGTTGAGTCAGGTCGTATTAGGGTTGGCTGGACCTCAGCGCCGGTTCGTGCACTGGAGCCTCTTCCGCTCCGTTGTTTCAAGTGTATGGTGACGGGGCATACCAGACAACTGTGCATGTGTAATGCGGACCAAAGTGACACCTGCTTCCGGTGCGGGAAGAAGGGTCACAAAGCAGCTGGCTGTTCTGGAGAGCTGTGCTGTGCGGTCTGCAAGGCGGCTAAGCTCCCGTACAACCACTACATGGGAGGAAGTAAATGCCGCCCCCCGGCGGTGAAGGCAAAGTTGTCCCTTCGCACCAAGGCCCCAGCCCGCAAGCCTGAAACCACCGCTCAGGCGGAGGTTGAGGAAAACTATATGTCAACTTAATGGCCTACAGACACCTCAACCTCCTACAAGGGAATCTTAACCACTCCGCTGCAGCGCAGGACCTTTTCCTGCAATATGCAGCGGAGTCGGAAACCAGCATAGCGGTAATGGCGGAACCGTATTCGGTCCCGCAACGCCCCAATTGGGCATGTGATTCAGCTCAGTCTGTCACAATCGTGGCCCCATACAATGCCGCCTACTCCCCTCCCCTCTCAGTTGGTGAGAGGGGACCGGGTTATGTGGTGGCCACGTGGGGGGAAATAACACTGGTTGGTGTATATTTCTCCCCAAACCGGGGCATCTCAGAGCTGCGGCAGTGGCTGACAGTATTAAGTGGTGTAGTGGGGCGTCTCGCACCGGCCCAATTTATGGTATTGGGTGATTTTAACGCCTGGCACACGGCATGGGGGGAACGCAGCAACACACCAAAGGGGGTCGCTGTTTTGGACTGGGCAGTGGCAGCGGGACTCTGCCTGTGTAATGTGGGCAGGGAGTTTACATGCGTGAGGGGAAATGGAGGGTCCATAGTGGACCTGACCTTTGCTACCCCGGCTCTGGCGGCGCGTGTGCGGGAGTGGCAGGTCCTCAAGAATGTAGTCACCTTGTCGGATCATGACTACATTCAGTTTGAGGTCAGTTCCGCCCCTGGTGCGGGGTTCTCACCTCACCTCAGAGGGACACAATCGTGTTTTCCTCGGTGGGCGGTCACGAAGATGGATCGCGAGCTGGCGGAGGAGGCGGCTATGGTACAGGCATGGAACCTCGAGGACGGCCGATTGGGTGGCATGAGTGTTGAGGAGAGGGCGAGATGCCTAACTGCCACGCTAACGAGGGTGTGCGATGCCGCCATGCCACGGGCAAAGGGCCTGCCACATAAAAGGAGGGTATACTGGTGGACAGAGGAGGTTTCCGGTCTCAGAACGGCATGCCTGGCAGCCAGAAGGGCATTACAGCGTTGCCGACGGCGGCGGGGTAGGGTTGCAGGGGAGGAGCTTGGTTTTCGGCAAGCATACGCCCAGGCCAAGACAGCCCTATCGGACGGAATCTGCAGGGCGAAGACAGCAGCCTGGGAGAGCTATCTTGAGGAGCTGAATAGTGACCCGTGGGGGCGCCCCTTCAAGATGGTTAGGAGCAGGCTCCGTAACCAGGCCCCTCCTACGGAATCAATGGACCCGGACCTGTTGTCACGTGTGGTCGAGGGTCTTTTCCCCTCTTCGCCTCCGGTGATTCCCTCTCTCGTGGGGACTGCTCCCCGGGAGGCGGAGCCGGCTGGCGGCGTTCCTCCGGTATCGCAGTGCGAGATGGAAGGGGTCACGGATCGCCTAAAATCCAAACGAAAGGCCCCTGGACTGGATGGTATACCGGGGCGGATATTGCCCGTGGCCCTCAAACATCTGGGCGACCACGTGAAAGCACTGTTCGACGCCTGCCTGACGTCCGGGCAATTCCCTAAATCATGGAAGCGAGGAAGGTTATGCCTCCTTAAAAAAGAGGATAGGCCTCTGGATTCGCCGTCTGCGTACCGACCTATTGTCCTGCTGGACGAGCTCGGAAAAATGTTAGAACGGATTATAGCCGACCGAGTCGTCCAGCATCTGGACACGGAGGGCCCGAACCTGTCAGACAGGCAGTTCGGATTTCGAAGGCGGCGGTCCACTATAGACGCCATAATGGCTCTCAAAGAGGAAACCCAGAGGGCGGTAAATAAAGGGGAGAGAGTAGTTGCGGTGTCTTTAGATATAAAGAACGCTTTTAACTCTCTCCCCTATAGTGTCATTATGGACGCCCTGAAGTATCATGGTATCCCCGACTACCTCGCACGAATAATCAGGGACTATTTGAAGGAAAGGGAGGTGGTTTTTCTCGCCAAAGATGGGCAGTTGAAAGCCAAGAAAATGGAATGTGGCGTTCCACAGGGGTCGGTCTTAGGACCACTCCTGTGGAATTTAGGATATGACTGGGCGCTTCGCAGTGCCCTTCTCCCCCGGCAAAGCGTGTTGTGCTACGCAGATGACACCCTTGTTTTGGCACGAGGCCGGGACCTGGCGGAAGCGAAGCGCCTAGCGCAAACAGGGGCGGAACATATGATCCGCCGGATCAGAATGCTGGGCCTCGAGGTGGCAGTGGCCAAGACCCAGGCCATGGTCTTTCATGGGGCCAGACAGGGACCGCCGCCGGGACAGGATATGGTCATTGATGGGGAAGTCATCCCGTTACGCCCGCATATGCGGTATCTGGGGCTGGTGCTTGATAGTCGCTGGACATTCCACGAACACTTCAAGCGACTAGCCCCCAGAGTGGTCAGTGCAGCGGCAGCACTTGGCAGGCTGTTGCCCAATGTTGGTGGCCCTAATAGGAGCTGCCGGCAGCTATATGCGGGCGTAATCAGGAGCATGGCCCTATACGGAGCTCCGGTCTGGGCCTCTGCCCTCGATGCCGAAAACAGGGCGGCTCTACGGCGCCCCCAAAGGGTGGTTGCGTTGCGCATGATAAGGGGGTACCGCACGGTCTCTACGACGGCCGCCTGCGTGCTCGCTGGTACGCCTCCGTGGGAGCTCGAAGCCCAAGTGCTCTCGGAGGCGTACAAACAGCGTAAGGAGGAGCAAGGGAGGGGCGACAGACTGGCCCCCGAAGAGCGGGCGGCTGCACGAAAGCTCGCGGAGGAAAAGTGCTTGGAGGACTGGGAGCGGCAACTTGAGGCTCCTGTTGCTGGGACTAAAACGGTGGAGGCAATCCGCCCAGTTCTCCGGGAGTGGAAGTCCCGAGCCCACGGGGCAGTCACATACCGTTTGACACAGGTGCTTTCCGGACATGGTTGTTTTGGAAGGTACCTGTGTCAAATACAGAGGGAGGAGTCCCAAGTGTGCCACCATTGTGGCGCACCACAGGACACCGCACGCCACACTCTGGAGGAGTGTCCGGCGTGGGCGGTGCAGCGCCAGGAGTTGGTCGCTGCGGTTGGGCCAGACCTCTCGCTTCCCAGCATCACAGTTGCGATGCTGCGAAGCAGGGAGGGATGGCAGGCCGTGGTCTCCTTCTGCGAAGACGTCGTCTCGCGGAAGGAGACCGCGGAGAGGGTTCGCGAGGCGGACGTCGCAGCGAGCCAACTCCGACGTGCGCGGCGGGGGAGAACAAGACGCCAACGTGCGCGACTTGTTCTCCCCTAGCCGCAAGGGGGGGTGCAGTAAGGCCCTCTGCCCCCCATAGGGTGGAGCCCTAACGGGCCACTCTCCCCGGGTCATACGTGGAGCGTGCCAACACGATCCCACAGACCCGGCGGTAAGGCGCAGGTCTTCGAGAGGAGTTTAGTTGGTAGTGGTGCATTCTCCCGTCCCCCCATCTGGCCCGCCCACCATGAGTGGGTAGCCTTATGGGAGGCCGGGAAAATGCTTCCTCCCCCTGTCACTAGGGCAGGGGTCAGAACCACCCAGCCCTGACGCGAAGCCTATTAGGCTTGGCGGGAGGGCTGGGTGCGGCGAGGAACATGTCCCGGGTAGCAACCTGGGGGGTGACCGACCCCAACATGCCGTTTGGTATGCGTAAAGATTGCATTCTCCTCTTGATACAAAAAAAAAAAAAAAAAAAAAAAGGTTAGGTTAGGTTAGGTTAGGTTAGGTTAGGTTAGGTTAGGTTAGGTTAGGTTAGGTTAGGTTAGGTTAGGTTAGGTTAGGTTAGGTTAGGTTAGGTTAGGTTAGGTTAGGTTAGGTTAGGTTAGGTTAGGTTAGGTTAGGTTAGGTTAGGTTAGGTTAGGTTAGGTTAGGTTAGGTTAGGTTAGGTTAGGTTAGGTTAGGTTAGGTTAGGTTAGGTTAGGTTAGGTTAGGTTAGGTTAGGTTAGGTTAGGTTAGGTTAGGTTAGGTTAGGTTAGGTTAGGTTAGGTTAGGTTAGGTTAGGTTAGGTTAGGTTAGGTTAGGTTAGGTTAGGTTAGGTTAGGTTAGGTTAGGTTAGGTTAGGTTAGGTTAGGTTAGGTTAGGTTAGGTTAGGTTAGGTTAGGTTAGGTTAGGTTAGGTTAGGTTAGGTTAGGTTAGGTTAGGTTAGGTTAGGTTAGGTTAGGTTAGGTTAGGTTAGGTTAGGTTAGGTTAGGTTAGGTTAGGTTAGGTTAGGTTAGGTTAGGTTAGGTTAGGTTAGGTTAGGTTAGGTTAGGTTAGGTTAGGTTAGGTTAGGTTAGGTTAGGTTAGGTTAGGTTAGGTTAGGTTAGGTTAGGTTAGGTTAGGTTAGGTTAGGTTAGGTTAGGTTAGGTTAGGTTAGGTTAGGTTAGGTTAGGTTAGGTTAGGTTAGGTTAGGTTAGGTTAGGTTAGGTTAGGTTAGGTTAGGTTAGGTTAGGTTAGGTTAGGTTAGGTTAGGTTAGGTTAGGTTAGGTTAGGTTAGGTTAGGTTAGGTTAGGTTAGGTTAGGTTAGGTTAGGTTAGGTTAGGTTAGGTTAGGTTAGGTTAGGTTAGGTTAGGTTAGGTTGACGTTTTTCGGAGGGCACTTTGGTAGCGAAAAATCTAATTTTTGGCTATCGGGTGTTGGAATTTTTTGTCTGCCTTACGGTGCAAAAATTTCGCATTTCGGTCGAGCCGTTTTCGAGAAAATAATTTTTTTCGAAAACGACTAAGTCGTCTATGTAGCATCCGCAGTGGTTCGGAAATCGGATTTTCAATTTTTGAAAAGTCGGTATCCGGGCGGCTTGCAGGGTTGATTTCGGCACCAAGTGGTTCGTTCTGAATAACTTTGGTGTCGGAAGGTGGTTTTGGGCGTTTTTCGGAACTCTGTCGGCCAGTGACCTGACTCTCAGTTTTTGAGAGGCCGGTAACTGGTCGATTGTGGTATAATTGTGTTTCGCTCCTAAATTAACGACTTGGCTTGTTTTTTGGGACTGATTCTTCACTAAACTCGACGACTTTGGCTTTTCTAACGGACTTGCTGATACTTTCTTGACTGACTTGGCTTGTTTTTTGGACTCTTTGGATTGCACTTTTGACGACATTGGCTTGCTAACGGTTTTTGATTTTCTTGGTGGTGCTTGAGCGATCGGCACCACCAGTGTGATAGGTTTTGTTTTATTTATTTGTGTTCTCGTGACGATTGTCGCGTTTATGTGACTTGTTTTTGACCAAACCCATCGTCATGTATGGGGATGAACAAGTTCACTCTGACGAAGGTTCCAGAGCGTGTTCTCCTGAAATTTGGCAGGATATTGACGCTATGGAATTCGATAAGGAAGAAGCCTCGACGGCTTCCAGAAAACGTCCGATTGAGGGTTCACTTGCCGAATCTGGCGGGTCTGACGAAAGTGATGTACCTTTCTCGGCGAATAGTAAGGCTGGTCTCAGCAATTCCGGCACGAGGGTGAAAACCTACGGAGCTGGGAGGTTTACTGGTCATGCGGCCATGCGTAAACGCAACACGCAGGAAGGCCGTGAAGAGGACGACTTGGAGGAAATTATAAGAGAGGTGGATAAGGAAAAGGCTAGAGAAAAAGCTAAGGAGACGGAAGAACCTGCCGGTTTAGGAGTGGAGAAAGGAAAAAAGAGTAGGAATCGAGGTGGGGGAAAAGGGAAGCATCAGAGTTCTGATTGCCCTCAGTCTCTGGGTTGCTCTCTGAGTAGAGACGGGTCCCCAGTGGGGTCAGCTTTTTCGAAGGCGTCGGGTAGGTCCTCTGTGCGCATACAGCAAGAGGTTGAGCGATTCACTCAGAAACTCCTCAACGTTGTCTCCCAATCGGGAAACCTGAAGAGGGAGTTTAAGAATGATGTCAAAGAGGCGGCAACGGGTATTAAAACGGTGGTTACCGAGTTAATCGGCATGTCAGCGACGGAGGAAACCCGTCGTTTAAAGGCGGATAACAAGCGGCTGGAGGAGCAGGTTAACTACCTTCAGTCTGAGCTACTCGCGCTCAAACGCGCGTTCGAGGAAAAGTGCGCACAAGAGTCGCAACGCAAACGCGCGACTTCTAAGACACCGGTTGTAGAGGTGGAACAGGACATTCCTTCTCCGCCGCAGATGCCGCCACCTGCCAACCCCGACCTCCCGGAATGGGTGGAGGTTCTTGAGAGGTCACTTGCAACTAGATTTGCGAATATGTTAAACGCAAGAATAGCGGGTTTGGAGATGCGCCTGCCACCGGCGCCCATACTACGTCCTCCACTTGCTGGAGACAAAAAGAAGGCAGCAGCTACCAATGCGCAGCAGGCCAAATCAGTGCCGCAGATTAATCCAGCCATGAGTGAAAGCCAGTCTCGCCCCTCTTATGCGGCGACAGCTGCTGCGGTTGAGAAATCCTGGTCCACAGTGGGGAAAAATGGTCGTCCCATAAGGCCGAATACAGCTGCTGGGCCATCTGCCTCAGCCGCCGATTCCTCGAAGGCTCCCAAAACGGCTAAGTCGCAACCCGCTAAGACGGCAGCGCCCATGAAGCCCAGGTTGACTCCGCCAAAGACGACAGCCGTGATTTTGTCCATTTCTCCTGAACAGGAGCAGAAGGGGATAACATACGCCGACACGATAGCTAAGGCTAAGAAAGCTGTCAATATAGTAGAGATGGGAATTCAGGGGATGAAGGTAAAAATCTCGGCAACGGGGGCCCGGGTATTCGAGATCCCTGGAGCTACGAGCGGTGACAAGGCGGACCTCCTGGCCGCTAAACTAAAGGAGACGCTGGGTGAGTCGGCTAATGTCACGAGGCCCGTGAAGACAGCGGACATGCGTGTATCCGGGCTAGACGACTCCGTGACAATGGATGAACTTCGCTCGGCGGTGGCCAGTGCGGGAGCATGCCCTCCTGAGCATGTACGTGTTGGTTCGATTAGAACTGGTCCAGGAGGCCTTGGTTCGGCTCTAGTTAAGTGCCCCATTGCTGCGGCCAAGACATTGTCTGAGGCGGGACGCCTCATGGTTGGATGGGTGTCTGCATCAATTAAGGCACTGGAGGCTCTTCCGCTCCGGTGCTTTAAGTGTATGACCCCAGGACACACCAGAACATTGTGTCGGTGTGACGCAGATCGAAGCGACACGTGTTATCGTTGCGGAAAAAAGGGGCACAAGTCATTTGACTGCCGCGCAGAGCCGAACTGCGCCGTCTGTAAGGCGGCCAAACTGCCGGCCAATCATATAATGGGGGGAAGCAAATGCCGCCCCCCCGCAGTGAGAATAAGGACCCCCCATACAACTGGGACACCGGTACGGCAGACGACGGGCCCAACAGCCCAGAAGGAGGTTGAGGAGGTTGAACACATGTCTTTGTAATGCCTGGACACCTCAACCTCCTTCAGGGAAATTTAAACCACTCTGCTGCTGCGCAGGATCTATTCCTGCAACATGCAGCAGAGTCGGGTATCAACCTGGCGGTGGTGGCGGAGCCTTATTCTGTCCCTCAGCGCCCTAACTGGGCAGGCGCCGTCGACGACTCTGTCGCCATCATGGCTCCCCATTCTGCTGCCTACTCCCCTCCCCTCTCAATTAAAGAGAGGGGACCGGGCTATGTGGCGGCCACCTGGGGAGAACTGACACTTATCGGTGTTTACTTCTCCCCCAACCGGGGCATTCATGAGTTAGTGCAGTGGCTTAACGTGTTGAGCGGTGTAGTAGGGCGTCTCGCCCCGGCACAGCTGCTGGTTTTGGGTGATTTTAACGCCCACCATACGGCATGGGGCGAGCGCCGCGACACCCCTAAGGGCGTTGAGGTTCATGAGTGGGCGGTGACAGCAGGGTTGGTGCTCTGCAACCGGGGCCGGGCATTCACCTGCGTCAGAGGGGACGGCGGGTCCATTGTCGACCTAACGTTCGCCACCCCGGCGCTGGCGGCACGGGTGCGGGATTGGCACGTCCTCAAGGATGTGCTTACCCTCTCGGACCACGATTTCATCCATTTTAACATCGTGTCCGCTTCGGACGGGAACCGCACACTTCGCCCGGGGGAGTCACATCGTCGTTTTCCCCGCTGGGCAATAACGAAGTTAGACCGGGAGTTGGCAGAGGAAGCAGCGTTGGTCGAGGCGTGGAATCTTGAGGGGAGCCACGTTGAGGGGGAAGGGGTAGAGGAGTATGCCAGGCGGCTGACTGCATCCCTAACGGCGATTTGTGACGCGGCCATGCCGAGGGTTAAGGGCCTCCCTCACAAGAAAAGCGTCTACTGGTGGACGGAGGAGATCTCCTCCCTCAGAGATGCGTGCCTGGAAGCCAGAAGGGCGTATCAACGCTCACGGCGAAGGGCAACGCGGGATGATGAGGAGGAATCACAACTCCGTCGATCCTTCGAAGATGGGAAACAGGCCCTTACGGAGGCCATATGTAGATCGAAGTCAGCCGCTTGGGATGAATTCCTTGAGGACCTGGACAGGGACCCATGGGGGCGCCCGTACAGAATGGTAAGGAGCAAGCTCCGGAACCAGGCGCCTCCCACTGAGTCAATGGACCAGGAGCTCCTGATGCGGGTGGTGGAAGGTCTTTTCCCTGCCTCTCCCCCGTTGGTGCCTCCCGTTGTGGGCCCAACGCCTGACGTGCCCGACCCGGAGCAGGGCTTTTTCCCTGTCACAGAGGACGAGCTCGAACACGTGACGGAGCGCCTCCGCTCTAAGAAGAAGGCGCCTGGGCCGGACGGCATCCCGGGCAGAATCCTACCTGGTGCCCTGAAACACCTGGGCGAGCACATTCGGGGGCTGTTCACTGCCTGCCTTAAAACAGGGCAATTTCCCAAGCAGTGGAAAGTGGGAAGACTCTGCCTCCTCAAGAAGGAAGATAGACCAGCGGATTCTCCATCGGCGTATCGGCCCATCGTCCTCCTGGATGAGCTCGGCAAGATGCTGGAACGCATCATTGCTGACCGCATCATCCAGCATCTGGACTCGACAGGGCCGAATTTGTCGGAACGCCAATTCGGATTTCGGAGGCAGAGGTCAACCATTGACGCCCTGCTTAAGCTCAAAGAGCTAACGCAGGCGGCTGTGGGACGGGGGCAGAGAGTTGTCGCGGTATCCCTCGATATCAAAAACGCGTTCAATTCTCTGCCGTACAGTGTGGTTCGGGACGCGTTGAGGTACCACGGGGTACCTCCTTACTTGGCCCGCCTCATCCAAAACTACTTGGAGGAAAGGGAGGTTGTGTTCCTCGCCCCAGACGGGCAGATGAAGATCCGCCGGATGGAGTGCGGTGTTCCACAGGGGTCGGTCCTGGGGCCACTCCTGTGGAACCTCGGCTATGATTGGGCGCTCCGTGGCGCCTTACCCCCCCGGATGGATGTCATCTGCTACGCAGATGACACTCTCATCACCGCCCGAGGGGAGGATTTCGCGGAAGCCAGGCGCCTCGCTAAAGTTGGGGCTGAATATGTTATCGGCCGCATTCGGGCATTAGGCCTAGAGGTTTCGGTGGCCAAAACCCAGGCCATTCTTTTTCATGGGCCAAGGCAGGGGCCTCCGCCAGGGGCGGATATGGTCGTTGACGGGGTGGTGGTCAAGCTGCGCCCGACAATGAAGTACCTGGGGCTGGTGCTGGACGGGCGATGGAACTTCGAGGCCCATTTCCAGCAGTTGGCTCCAAGATTGGTGGGCGCGGCGGCTGCGCTTGGGCGACTGCTGCCCAATGTGGGAGGTCCAAATCCGAGTTGTCGGCGTTTGTACGCGGGGGTCATCCGTAGCATGGCTATGTACGGGGCCCCCGTGTGGGTAGATTCTCTAAATGAGAGAAATAAAGCCGCTCTTCGGCGGCCGCAGCGTGTAGTGGCCTCGAGGATGATACGGGGCTTCCGCACTATCTCCGGGACGGCCGCTTGTGTCCTTGCCGGTACGCCTCCATGGGAGCTGGAAGCGCGAATGCTCTCGGAGGCGTACAAGCAAAGAAGGGAGGAAAGGGCGAGGGGTGACCGCCTCGCACCTGAGGAAAGAACGAGCGCGCGGCGTGCGGCCGAGGAGCGGTGTATGGAGGAGTGGGAGCGCCTACTAGAAGCTCCAACATACGGGCAAAGGACGGTGGAGGCAATCCGCCCGGTCCTCAGAGATTGGAGGGTCCGAGCACATGGGGCCCTGACATATCGTCTGACACAGGTGCTTTCCGGGCATGGGTGCTTTGGAAGGTACCTGTGTCAGATACAGAGGGAGGAATCCCAGGCATGTCACCATTGTGACGCGCCGCGGGACACCGTACGCCACACTGTGGAAGAGTGTTCGGCGTGGACGGTGCAGCGCCAGGAGTTGGTCGTTGCGGTTGGGCCGGACCTCTCGCTTCGCAATATCACAGTTGCGATGCTGCGAAGCAGAGAGGGATGGCAGGCCGTCGTCTCCTTTTGCGAGGACGTCATCTCGCAGAAGGAGGCTGCGGAGAGGGTTCGCGAGGCGGACGTCGCAGCGAGCCAACTCCGACGTGCGCGGCGGGGGAGAACGAGACGCCAACGTGCGCGACTCGTTCTCCCCTAGCCGCAAGGGGGGGCGCAGTAAGGCCCTCTGCCCCCCATAAGGTGGAGCCCAAACGGGCCACCATCCCCGGGTCACGTGGAGCATGCAAACGCGATCCCACAGACCCGGCGGAAAGGCGCAGGTCTTCGAGAGGAGTTTAGTTGGTAGTGGTGCCTTCTCCCCTTCGCCCCATCTGGCCTGCCCACTGAGCGTGGGTAGCCATATGGGGGGCAGGGGAGGACGCTTCCTCCCCCTGCCCGGCCCCCTCTCGAGTTTTCGAGCTCGTTAGGGGGTGGAGCAGGGGTTAGAACCGCCCAGTCCTGACACGAAGCCTATCAGGCTTGGTGGGAGGACTGGGTGTGGCGAGGGACGTACCCCCTGGTATGACCGAGTCCAACATGCCGTTTGGTATGCCTAAATGCATTCTCCTCTTGATACAACAAAAAAAAAAAAAAAAAGGTTAGGTTAGGTTAGGTTAGGTTAGGTTAGGTTAGGTTAGGCGCGTAAAGGCGTTTTCCATCGGCATAAAAAAAAAAAAAAAAAAAAAAAAAAAAAAAAAAAGGTTAGGTTAGGTTAGGTTAGGTTAGGTTAGGTTAGGTTAGGTTAGGTTAGGTTAGGTTAGGTTAGGTTAGGTTAGGTTAGGTTAGGTTAGGTTAGGTTAGGTTAGGTTAGGTTAGGTTAGGTTAGGTTAGGTTAGGTTAGGTTAGGTTAGGTTAGGTTAGGTTAGGTTAGGTTAGGTTAGGTTAGGTTAGGTTAGGTTAGGTTAGGTTAGGTTAGGTTAGGTTAGGTTAGGTTAGGTTAGGTTAGGTTAGGTTAGGTTAGGTTAGGTTAGGTTAGGTTAGGTTAGGTTAGGTTAGGTTAGGTTAGGTTAGGTTAGGTTAGGTTAGGTTAGGTTAGGTTAGGTTAGGTTAGGTTAGGTTAGGTTAGGTTAGGTTAGGTTAGGTTAGGTTAGGTTAGGTTAGGTTAGGTTAGGTTAGGTTAGGTTAGGTTAGGTTAGGTTAGGTTAGGTTAGGTTAGGTTAGGTTAGGTTAGGTTAGGTTAGGTTAGGTTAGGTTAGGTTAGGTTAGGTTAGGTTAGGTTAGGTTAGGTTAGGTTAGGTTAGGTTAGGTTAGGTTAGGTTAGGTTAGGTTAGGTTAGGTTAGGTTAGGTTAGGTTAGGTTAGGTTAGGTTAGGTTAGGTTAGGTTAGGTTAGGTTAGGTTAGGTTAGGTTAGGTTAGGTTAGGTTAGGTTAGGTTAGGTTAGGTTAGGTTAGGTTAGGTTAGGTTAGGTTAGGTTAGGTTAGGTTAGGTTAGGTTAGGTTAGGTTAGGTTAGGTTAGGTTAGGTTAGGTTAGGTTAGGTTAGGTTAGGTTAGGTTAGGTTAGGTTAGGTTAGGTTAGGTTAGGTTAGGTTAGGTTAGGTTAGGTTAGGTTAGGTTAGGTTAGGTTAGGTTAGGTTAGGTTAGGTTAGGTTAGGTTAGGTTAGGTTAGGTTAGGTTAGGTTAGGTTAGGTTAGGTTAGGTTAGGTTAGGTTAGGTTAGGTTAGGTTAGGTTAGGTTAGGTTAGGTTAGGTTAGGTTAGGTTAGGTTAGGTTAGGTTAGGTTAGGTTAGGTTAGGTTAGGTTAGGTTAGGTTAGGTTAGGTTAGGTTAGGTTAGGTTAGGTTAGGTTAGGTTAGGTTAGGTTAGGTTAGGTTAGGTTAGGTTAGGTTAGGTTAGGTTAGGTTAGGTTAGGTTAGGTTAGGTTAGGTTAGGTTAGGTTAGGTTAGGTTAGGTTAGGTTAGGTTAGGTTAGGTTAGGTTAGGTTAGGTTAGGTTAGGTTAGGTTAGGTTAGGTTAGGTTAGGTTAGGTTAGGTTAGGTTAGGTTAGGTTAGGTTAGGTTAGGTTAGGTTAGGTTAGGTTAGGTTAGGTTAGGTTAGGTTAGGTTAGGTTAGGTTAGGTTAGGTTAGGTTAGGTTAGGTTAGGTTAGGTTAGGTTAGGTTAGGTTAGGTTAGGTTAGGTTAGGTTAGGTTAGGTTAGGTTAGGTTAGGTTAGGTTAGGTTAGGTTAGGTTAGGTTAGGTTAGGTTAGGTTAGGTTAGGTTAGGTTAGGTTAGGTTAGGTTAGGTTAGGTTAGGTTAGGTTAGGTTAGGTTAGGTTAGGTTAGGTTAGGTTAGGTTAGGTTAGGTTAGGTTAGGTTAGGTTAGGTTAGGTTAGGTTAGGTTAGGTTAGGTTAGGTTAGGTTAGGTTAGGTTAGGTTAGGTTAGGTTAGGTTAGGTTAGGTTAGGTTAGGTTAGGTTAGGTTAGGTTAGGTTAGGTTAGGTTAGGTTAGGTTAGGTTAGGTTAGGTTAGGTTAGGTTAGGTTAGGTTAGGTTAGGTTAGGTTAGGTTAGGTTAGGTTAGGTTAGGTTAGGTTAGGTTAGGTTAGGTTAGGTTAGGTTAGGTTAGGTTAGGTTAGGTTAGGTTAGGTTAGGTTAGGTTAGGTTAGGTTAGGTTAGGTTAGGTTAGGTTAGGTTAGGTTAGGTTAGGTTAGGTTAGGTTAGGTTAGGTTAGGTTAGGTTAGGTTAGGTTAGGTTAGGTTAGGTTAGGTTAGGTTAGGTTAGGTTAGGTTAGGTTAGGTTAGGTTAGGTTAGGTTAGGTTAGGTTAGGTTAGGTTAGGTTAGGTTAGGTTAGGTTAGGTTAGGTTAGGTTAGGTTAGGTTAGGTTAGGTTAGGTTAGGTTAGGTTAGGTTAGGTTAGGTTAGGTTAGGTTAGGTTAGGTTAGGTTAGGTTAGGTTAGGTTAGGTTAGGTTAGGTTAGGTTAGGTTAGGTTAGGTTAGGTTAGGTTAGGTTAGGTTAGGTTAGGTTAGGTTAGGTTAGGTTAGGTTAGGTTAGGTTAGGTTAGGTTAGGTTAGGTTAGGTTAGGTTAGGTTAGGTTAGGTTAGGTTAGGTTAGGTTAGGTTAGGTTAGGTTAGGTTAGGTTAGGTTAGGTTAGGTTAGGTTAGGTTAGGTTAGGTTAGGTTAGGTTAGGTTAGGTTAGGTTAGGTTAGGTTAGGTTAGGTTAGGTTAGGTTAGGTTAGGTTAGGTTAGGTTAGGTTAGGTTAGGTTAGGTTAGGTTAGGTTAGGTTAGGTTAGGTTAGGTTAGGTTAGGTTAGGTTAGGTTAGGTTAGGTTAGGTTAGGTTAGGTTAGGTTAGGTTAGGTTAGGTTAGGTTAGGTTAGGTTAGGTTAGGTTAGGTTAGGTTAGGTTAGGTTAGGTTAGGTTAGGTTAGGTTAGGTTAGGTTAGGTTAGGTTAGGTTAGGTTAGGTTAGGTTAGGTTAGGTTAGGTTAGGTTAGGTTAGGTTAGGTTAGGTTAGGTTAGGTTAGGTTAGGTTAGGTTAGGTTAGGTTAGGTTAGGTTAGGTTAGGTTAGGTTAGGTTAGGTTAGGTTAGGTTAGGTTAGGTTAGGTTAGGTTAGGTTAGGTTAGGTTAGGTTAGGTTAGGTTAGGTTAGGTTAGGTTAGGTTAGGTTAGGTTAGGTTAGGTTAGGTTAGGTTAGGTTAGGTTAGGTTAGGTTAGGTTAGGTTAGGTTAGGTTAGGTTAGGTTAGGTTAGGTTAGGTTAGGTTAGGTTAGGTTAGGTTAGGTTAGGTTAGGTTAGGTTAGGTTAGGTTAGGTTAGGTTAGGTTAGGTTAGGTTAGGTTAGGTTAGGTTAGGTTAGGTTAGGTTAGGTTAGGTTAGGTTAGGTTAGGTTAGGTTAGGTTAGGTTAGGTTAGGTTAGGTTAGGTTAGGTTAGGTTAGGTTAGGTTAGGTTAGGTTAGGTTAGGTTAGGTTAGGTTAGGTTAGGTTAGGTTAGGTTAGGTTAGGTTAGGTTAGGTTAGGTTAGGTTAGGTTAGGTTAGGTTAGGTTAGGTTAGGTTAGGTTAGGTTAGGTTAGGTTAGGTTAGGTTAGGTTAGGTTAGGTTAGGTTAGGTTAGGTTAGGTTAGGTTAGGTTAGGTTAGGTTAGGTTAGGTTAGGTTAGGTTAGGTTAGGTTAGGTTAGGTTAGGTTAGGTTAGGTTAGGTTAGGTTAGGTTAGGTTAGGTTAGGTTAGGTTAGGTTAGGTTAGGTTAGGTTAGGTTAGGTTAGGTTAGGTTAGGTTAGGTTAGGTTAGGTTAGGTTAGGTTAGGTTAGGTTAGGTTAGGTTAGGTTAGGTTAGGTTAGGTTAGGTTAGGTTAGGTTAGGTTAGGTTAGGTTAGGTTAGGTTAGGTTAGGTTAGGTTAGGTTAGGTTAGGTTAGGTTAGGTTAGGTTAGGTTAGGTTAGGTTAGGTTAGGTTAGGTTAGGTTAGGTTAGGTTAGGTTAGGTTAGGTTAGGTTAGGTTAGGTTAGGTTAGGTTAGGTTAGGTTAGGTTAGGTTAGGTTAGGTTAGGTTAGGTTAGGTTAGGTTAGGTTAGGTTAGGTTAGGTTAGGTTAGGTTAGGTTAGGTTAGGTTAGGTTAGGTTAGGTTAGGTTAGGTTAGGTTAGGTTAGGTTAGGTTAGGTTAGGTTAGGTTAGGTTAGGTTAGGTTAGGTTAGGTTAGGTTAGGTTAGGTTAGGTTAGGTTAGGTTAGGTTAGGTTAGGTTAGGTTAGGTTAGGTTAGGTTAGGTTAGGTTAGGTTAGGTTAGGTTAGGTTAGGTTAGGTTAGGTTAGGTTAGGTTAGGTTAGGTTAGGTTAGGTTAGGTTAGGTTAGGTTAGGTTAGGTTAGGTTAGGTTAGGTTAGGTTAGGTTAGGTTAGGTTAGGTTAGGTTAGGTTAGGTTAGGTTAGGTTAGGTTAGGTTAGGTTAGGTTAGGTTAGGTTAGGTTAGGTTAGGTTAGGTTAGGTTAGGTTAGGTTAGGTTAGGTTAGGTTAGGTTAGGTTAGGTTAGGTTAGGTTAGGTTAGGTTAGGTTAGGTTAGGTTAGGTTAGGTTAGGTTAGGTTAGGTTAGGTTAGGTTAGGTTAGGTTAGGTTAGGTTAGGTTAGGTTAGGTTAGGTTAGGTTAGGTTAGGTTAGGTTAGGTTAGGTTAGGTTAGGTTAGGTTAGGTTAGGTTAGGTTAGGTTAGGTTAGGTTAGGTTAGGTTAGGTTAGGTTAGGTTAGGTTAGGTTAGGTTAGGTTAGGTTAGGTTAGGTTAGGTTAGGTTAGGTTAGGTTAGGTTAGGTTAGGTTAGGTTAGGTTAGGTTAGGTTAGGTTAGGTTAGGTTAGGTTAGGTTAGGTTAGGTTAGGTTAGGTTAGGTTAGGTTAGGTTAGGTTAGGTTAGGTTAGGTTAGGTTAGGTTAGGTTAGGTTAGGTTAGGTTAGGTTAGGTTAGGTTAGGTTAGGTTAGGTTAGGTTAGGTTAGGTTAGGTTAGGTTAGGTTAGGTTAGGTTAGGTTAGGTTAGGTTAGGTTAGGTTAGGTTAGGTTAGGTTAGGTTAGGTTAGGTTAGGTTAGGTTAGGTTAGGTTAGGTTAGGTTAGGTTAGGTTAGGTTAGGTTAGGTTAGGTTAGGTTAGGTTAGGTTAGGTTAGGTTAGGTTAGGTTAGGTTAGGTTAGGTTAGGTTAGGTTAGGTTAGGTTAGGTTAGGTTAGGTTAGGTTAGGTTAGGTTAGGTTAGGTTAGGTTAGGTTAGGTTAGGTTAGGTTAGGTTAGGTTAGGTTAGGTTAGGTTAGGTTAGGTTAGGTTAGGTTAGGTTAGGTTAGGTTAGGTTAGGTTAGGTTAGGTTAGGTTAGGTTAGGTTAGGTTAGGTTAGGTTAGGTTAGGTTAGGTTAGGTTAGGTTAGGTTAGGTTAGGTTAGGTTAGGTTAGGTTAGGTTAGGTTAGGTTAGGTTAGGTTAGGTTAGGTTAGGTTAGGTTAGGTTAGGTTAGGTTAGGTTAGGTTAGGTTAGGTTAGGTTAGGTTAGGTTAGGTTAGGTTAGGTTAGGTTAGGTTAGGTTAGGTTAGGTTAGGTTAGGTTAGGTTAGGTTAGGTTAGGTTAGGTTAGGTTAGGTTAGGTTAGGTTAGGTTAGGTTAGGTTAGGTTAGGTTAGGTTAGGTTAGGTTAGGTTAGGTTAGGTTAGGTTAGGTTAGGTTAGGTTAGGTTAGGTTAGGTTAGGTTAGGTTAGGTTAGGTTAGGTTAGGTTAGGTTAGGTTAGGTTAGGTTAGGTTAGGTTAGGTTAGGTTAGGTTAGGTTAGGTTAGGTTAGGTTAGGTTAGGTTAGGTTAGGTTAGGTTAGGTTAGGTTAGGTTAGGTTAGGTTAGGTTAGGTTAGGTTAGGTTAGGTTAGGTTAGGTTAGGTTAGGTTAGGTTAGGTTAGGTTAGGTTAGGTTAGGTTAGGTTAGGTTAGGTTAGGTTAGGTTAGGTTAGGTTAGGTTAGGTTAGGTTAGGTTAGGTTAGGTTAGGTTAGGTTAGGTTAGGTTAGGTTAGGTTAGGTTAGGTTAGGTTAGGTTAGGTTAGGTTAGGTTAGGTTAGGTTAGGTTAGGTTAGGTTAGGTTAGGTTAGGTTAGGTTAGGTTAGGTTAGGTTAGGTTAGGTTAGGTTAGGTTAGGTTAGGTTAGGTTAGGTTAGGTTAGGTTAGGTTAGGTTAGGTTAGGTTAGGTTAGGTTAGGTTAGGTTAGGTTAGGTTAGGTTAGGTTAGGTTAGGTTAGGTTAGGTTAGGTTAGGTTAGGTTAGGTTAGGTTAGGTTAGGTTAGGTTAGGTTAGGTTAGGTTAGGTTAGGTTAGGTTAGGTTAGGTTAGGTTAGGTTAGGTTAGGTTAGGTTAGGTTAGGTTAGGTTAGGTTAGGTTAGGTTAGGTTAGGTTAGGTTAGGTTAGGTTAGGTTAGGTTAGGTTAGGTTAGGTTAGGTTAGGTTAGGTTAGGTTAGGTTAGGTTAGGTTAGGTTAGGTTAGGTTAGGTTAGGTTAGGTTAGGTTAGGTTAGGTTAGGTTAGGTTAGGTTAGGTTAGGTTAGGTTAGGTTAGGTTAGGTTAGGTTAGGTTAGGTTAGGTTAGGTTAGGTTAGGTTAGGTTAGGTTAGGTTAGGTTAGGTTAGGTTAGGTTAGGTTAGGTTAGGTTAGGTTAGGTTAGGTTAGGTTAGGTTAGGTTAGGTTAGGTTAGGTTAGGTTAGGTTAGGTTAGGTTAGGTTAGGTTAGGTTAGGTTAGGTTAGGTTAGGTTAGGTTAGGTTAGGTTAGGTTAGGTTAGGTTAGGTTAGGTTAGGTTAGGTTAGGTTAGGTTAGGTTAGGTTAGGTTAGGTTAGGTTAGGTTAGGTTAGGTTAGGTTAGGTTAGGTTAGGTTAGGTTAGGTTAGGTTAGGTTAGGTTAGGTTAGGTTAGGTTAGGTTAGGTTAGGTTAGGTTAGGTTAGGTTAGGTTAGGTTAGGTTAGGTTAGGTTAGGTTAGGTTAGGTTAGGTTAGGTTAGGTTAGGTTAGGTTAGGTTAGGTTAGGTTAGGTTAGGTTAGGTTAGGTTAGGTTAGGTTAGGTTAGGTTAGGTTAGGTTAGGTTAGGTTAGGTTAGGTTAGGTTAGGTTAGGTTAGGTTAGGTTAGGTTAGGTTAGGTTAGGTTAGGTTAGGTTAGGTTAGGTTAGGTTAGGTTAGGTTAGGTTAGGTTAGGTTAGGTTAGGTTAGGTTAGGTTAGGTTAGGTTAGGTTAGGTTAGGTTAGGTTAGGTTAGGTTAGGTTAGGTTAGGTTAGGTTAGGTTAGGTTAGGTTAGGTTAGGTTAGGTTAGGTTAGGTTAGGTTAGGTTAGGTTAGGTTAGGTTAGGTTAGGTTAGGTTAGGTTAGGTTAGGTTAGGTTAGGTTAGGTTAGGTTAGGTTAGGTTAGGTTAGGTTAGGTTAGGTTAGGTTAGGTTAGGTTAGGTTAGGTTAGGTTAGGTTAGGTTAGGTTAGGTTAGGTTAGGTTAGGTTAGGTTAGGTTAGGTTAGGTTAGGTTAGGTTAGGTTAGGTTAGGTTAGGTTAGGTTAGGTTAGGTTAGGTTAGGTTAGGTTAGGTTAGGTTAGGTTAGGTTAGGTTAGGTTAGGTTAGGTTAGGTTAGGTTAGGTTAGGTTAGGTTAGGTTAGGTTAGGTTAGGTTAGGTTAGGTTAGGTTAGGTTAGGTTAGGTTAGGTTAGGTTAGGTTAGGTTAGGTTAGGTTAGGTTAGGTTAGGTTAGGTTAGGTTAGGTTAGGTTAGGTTAGGTTAGGTTAGGTTAGGTTAGGTTAGGTTAGGTTAGGTTAGGTTAGGTTAGGTTAGGTTAGGTTAGGTTAGGTTAGGTTAGGTTAGGTTAGGTTAGGTTAGGTTAGGTTAGGTTAGGTTAGGTTAGGTTAGGTTAGGTTAGGTTAGGTTAGGTTAGGTTAGGTTAGGTTAGGTTAGGTTAGGTTAGGTTAGGTTAGGTTAGGTTAGGTTAGGTTAGGTTAGGTTAGGTTAGGTTAGGTTAGGTTAGGTTAGGTTAGGTTAGGTTAGGTTAGGTTAGGTTAGGTTAGGTTAGGTTAGGTTAGGTTAGGTTAGGTTAGGTTAGGTTAGGTTAGGTTAGGTTAGGTTAGGTTAGGTTAGGTTAGGTTAGGTTAGGTTAGGTTAGGTTAGGTTAGGTTAGGTTAGGTTAGGTTAGGTTAGGTTAGGTTAGGTTAGGTTAGGTTAGGTTAGGTTAGGTTAGGTTAGGTTAGGTTAGGTTAGGTTAGGTTAGGTTAGGTTAGGTTAGGTTAGGTTAGGTTAGGTTAGGTTAGGTTAGGTTAGGTTAGGTTAGGTTAGGTTAGGTTAGGTTAGGTTAGGTTAGGTTAGGTTAGGTTAGGTTAGGTTAGGTTAGGTTAGGTTAGGTTAGGTTAGGTTAGGTTAGGTTAGGTTAGGTTAGGTTAGGTTAGGTTAGGTTAGGTTAGGTTAGGTTAGGTTAGGTTAGGTTAGGTTAGGTTAGGTTAGGTTAGGTTAGGTTAGGTTAGGTTAGGTTAGGTTAGGTTAGGTTAGGTTAGGTTAGGTTAGGTTAGGTTAGGTTAGGTTAGGTTAGGTTAGGTTAGGTTAGGTTAGGTTAGGTTAGGTTAGGTTAGGTTAGGTTAGGTTAGGTTAGGTTAGGTTAGGTTAGGTTAGGTTAGGTTAGGTTAGGTTAGGTTAGGTTAGGTTAGGTTAGGTTAGGTTAGGTTAGGTTAGGTTAGGTTAGGTTAGGTTAGGTTAGGTTAGGTTAGGTTAGGTTAGGTTAGGTTAGGTTAGGTTAGGTTAGGTTAGGTTAGGTTAGGTTAGGTTAGGTTAGGTTAGGTTAGGTTAGGTTAGGTTAGGTTAGGTTAGGTTAGGTTAGGTTAGGTTAGGTTAGGTTAGGTTAGGTTAGGTTAGGTTAGGTTAGGTTAGGTTAGGTTAGGTTAGGTTAGGTTAGGTTAGGTTAGGTTAGGTTAGGTTAGGTTAGGTTAGGTTAGGTTAGGTTAGGTTAGGTTAGGTTAGGTTAGGTTAGGTTAGGTTAGGTTAGGTTAGGTTAGGTTAGGTTAGGTTAGGTTAGGTTAGGTTAGGTTAGGTTAGGTGTTAGGTTAGGTTAGGTTGGTTAGGTTAGGTTAGGTTAGGTTAGGTTAGGTTAGGTTAGGTTAGGTTAGGTTAGGTTAGGTTAGGTTAGGTTAGGTTAGGTTAGGTTAGGTTAGGTTAGGTTAGGTTAGGTTAGGTTAGGTTAGGTTAGGTTAGGTTAGGTTAGGTTAGGTTAGGTTAGGTTAGGTTAGGTTAGGTTAGGTTAGGTTAGGTTAGGTTAGGTTAGGTTAGGTTAGGTTAGGTTAGGTTAGGTTAGGTTAGGTTAGGTTAGGTTAGGTTAGGTTAGGTTAGGTTAGGTTAGGTTAGGTTAGGTTAGGTTAGGTTAGGTTAGGTTAGGTTAGGTTAGGTTAGGTTAGGTTAGGTTAGGTTAGGTTAGGTTAGGTTAGGTTAGGTTAGGTTAGGTTAGGTTAGGTTAGGTTAGGTTAGGTTAGGTTAGGTTAGGTTAGGTTAGGTTAGGTTAGGTTAGGTTAGGTTAGGTTAGGTTAGGTTAGGTTAGGTTAGGTTAGGTTAGGTTAGGTTAGGTTAGGTTAGGTTAGGTTAGGTTAGGTTAGGTTAGGTTAGGTTAGGTTAGGTTAGGTTAGGTTAGGTTAGGTTAGGTTAGGTTAGGTTAGGTTAGGTTAGGTTAGGTTAGGTTAGGTTAGGTTAGGTTAGGTTAGGTTAGGTTAGGTTAGGTTAGGTTAGGTTAGGTTAGGTTAGGTTAGGTTAGGTTAGGTTAGGTTAGGTTAGGTTAGGTTAGGTTAGGTTAGGTTAGGTTAGGTTAGGTTAGGTTAGGTTAGGTTAGGTTAGGTTAGGTTAGGTTAGGTTAGGTTAGGTTAGGTTAGGTTAGGTTAGGTTAGGTTAGGTTAGGTTAGGTTAGGTTAGGTTAGGTTAGGTTAGGTTAGGTTAGGTTAGGTTAGGTTAGGTTAGGTTAGGTTAGGTTAGGTTAGGTTAGGTTAGGTTAGGTTAGGTTAGGTTAGGTTAGGTTAGGTTAGGTTAGGTTAGGTTAGGTTAGGTTAGGTTAG
Organism: Catoptria pinella; assembly: GCA_963556745.1. NCBI lineage: Eukaryota > Metazoa > Arthropoda > Insecta > Lepidoptera > Crambidae > Catoptria > Catoptria pinella. Next base: position 1,969 of record OY750782.1, on the reverse strand, counting down.
GTTAGGTTAGGTTAGGTTAGGTTAGGTTAGGTTAGGTTAGGTTAGGTTAGGTTAGGTTAGGTTAGGTTAGGTTAGGTTAGGTTAGGTTAGGTTAGGTTAGGTTAGGTTAGGTTAGGTTAGGTTAGGTTAGGTTAGGTTAGGTTAGGTTAGGTTAGGTTAGGTTAGGTTAGGTTAGGTTAGGTTAGGTTAGGTTAGGTTAGGTTAGGTTAGGTTAGGTTAGGTTAGGTTAGGTTAGGTTAGGTTAGGTTAGGTTAGGTTAGGTTAGGTTAGGTTAGGTTAGGTTAGGTTAGGTTAGGTTAGGTTAGGTTAGGTTAGGTTAGGTTAGGTTAGGTTAGGTTAGGTTAGGTTAGGTTAGGTTAGGTTAGGTTAGGTTAGGTTAGGTTAGGTTAGGTTAGGTTAGGTTAGGTTAGGTTAGGTTAGGTTAGGTTAGGTTAGGTTAGGTTAGGTTAGGTTAGGTTAGGTTAGGTTAGGTTAGGTTAGGTTAGGTTAGGTTAGGTTAGGTTAGGTTAGGTTAGGTTAGGTTAGGTTAGGTTAGGTTAGGTTAGGTTAGGTTAGGTTAGGTTAGGTTAGGTTAGGTTAGGTTAGGTTAGGTTAGGTTAGGTTAGGTTAGGTTAGGTTAGGTTAGGTTAGGTTAGGTTAGGTTAGGTTAGGTTAGGTTAGGTTAGGTTAGGTTAGGTTAGGTTAGGTTAGGTTAGGTTAGGTTAGGTTAGGTTAGGTTAGGTTAGGTTAGGTTAGGTTAGGTTAGGTTAGGTTAGGTTAGGTTAGGTTAGGTTAGGTTAGGTTAGGTTAGGTTAGGTTAGGTTAGGTTAGGTTAGGTTAGGTTAGGTTAGGTTAGGTTAGGTTAGGTTAGGTTAGGTTAGGTTAGGTTAGGTTAGGTTAGGTTAGGTTAGGTTAGGTTAGGTTAGGTTAGGTTAGGTTAGGTTAGGTTAGGTTAGGTTAGGTTAGGTTAGGTTAGGTTAGGTTAGGTTAGGTTAGGTTAGGTTAGGTTAGGTTAGGTTAGGTTAGGTTAGGTTAGGTTAGGTTAGGTTAGGTTAGGTTAGGTTAGGTTAGGTTAGGTTAGGTTAGGTTAGGTTAGGTTAGGTTAGGTGGACTACGTGTCTATGTTTACATGGAGACGGAAACCTTTCAGATAGTACGCGCGAGACGGGAGCGAATGTCTCTTCGGAGATGATTGCTCGCACACCGTGGGCCTTACAGGCCAGCGTGTCGAAGACGGAAGCCTTCTTAGGTTATACGTCTTGGGGGCTAGAGGAAAGCGCAGGCGGCGCATCCTCTAAACCCCCCTTTTGAACGATCGCCGAGGTCCAAGAGGGACTACGTGTCTATGTTTACATGGAGACGGAAACCTTTTAGATAGTACGCGCCAGACGGGAGCGAATGTCTCTTCGGAGATGATTGCTCGCAGACTGTGGGCCTTACAGGCTAGCATGTCGAAGACGGAAGCCTTTTCAGGTTGTACGTCTTGGGGTCTAGGGGAAAGCGCAGGTGGTGCATCCCCTAGCACCCCTTTTGAACGATTGCGGAGATCTAAAAGGGACTACGTGTCTATGTTTACATAGAGACGGAAACCTTTGAGATAGTACGCGCGAGACGGGAGCGAATGTCTCTTCGGAGGCGGCCGCTCAAATTCTGTGGGTCTCAGGAAGGTGCAGATGGCACGTAGTACTGAACCCACGGGGTGGCGGAAACCTGGGAGGTTCAGTGATCAGTGAGGATTGCTGTATCCACTCGGGTAGTACGTACACGAGTGACCGAGGGAAAGCGCAGGTGGCGCACTATTTTCCCTTGGAAACTCGAAACTCGAACGATTGCGGAAATCTAAGTGGGAGTATGCTTCTATGTTTAACATGGGGGCGGAAACCATTCAGATAGTACGCGCGAGACGGGAGCGAATGTCTCTTCGGAGATGATTGCTCGCAGACTGTGGGCCTTACAGGCTAGCGTGTCGAAGACGGAAGCCTTTTCAGGT